>JAQQAC010026072.1:64618112-64751077 GCA_029783875.1 Phataginus tricuspis | reverse complement strand
AAAGGGGAGAAAAAAAAAAAAAAGCCACCGGGCGTGGGTTCTGCGCGGGTGCTGTAGGTGGCGCTGTTGCTCCACTATTCCAGCGCCACTATAGTTCTGGCTGGGTTGGAAACAATGGGAAGCTGTTCATCTCCGTGGGGGTCTCAATGGCGGGCACTCTTTCCCAGTCGCCAGCTACGGGGTCCAAAGCTCCCCAGGACTCCCAGCGTGCTGGGCTCAGTTCGCGGGGCTATCCGGCCCCTCTACTGAGCTCCTGTCTCTTTAAGACCGCTGAGGTAGAGCGCGCGCTTTTCTTCCCCTTTTTCTCCTTTCTTTTTCCTTCCCGGAGCCTGCCGCGGGCAACTTGCACGTTCCCGGCTGGGACCCTGTGCCCTCTGTCTCTCCAATCTCCGCTACACTGCAGGCCGTGTGTCGGCGCTCCGGGCTCAGACTTCCACTCCCTCCCGGCTCTGAATCCTCTCCTCCCTCCGGAGCGCTGGGGGAGAGGGACGCTCGGTCCGCTCGCGGCTCCGTACCTTACCCGCCTTGCCGGAACTCCCGCCGGAGTGCTGGGGTGGAGGGGCGCTCCGGGCGCAGACTTCCACTCCCGGCTCTGAATCCTCTCCTCCCGCCGGAGCGCTGGGGGAGAGGAGCGCTCGGTCTGCTTGCGGCTCCGTACCTTACCCGCCTTGCCGAGACTCCCGCCGGAGTGCTGGGGTGCAGGGGCGCTCTCGTCTCGCTGGATCGTGTTTCCGTCCCGCCTCGCCGGGTGCCGAGTCCTCTGTCCGGCGTGTCTGGCCGCCGGAGCTCTGGGGGGGGGGAGCGCTCGGTCCCACCGGATCACCGCCCGTCCGCCTCACCGGCTGCCAAGTTCTCACAGGTGTAGCTGTACGCTGTGCACTTTCCTGTGTATTCTGGTCTCTCTTTTAGGGATAGTTGTATTTGCTTTATTTTCGTGAATAAATATAATGTTGGGAGGAATTTTTCTGCTAGTCCGTTCACGACGCCATATTCCCGGAAGTCTAAATGCTTTTTAATACAAATCTATTTCTCTTATCTCCACTGCATTATCTTCATCCACAAAAATCTGATTTTTAAGAACTAAAACTTTAAGTAATTTTTTATTAAGGTTAGCAATTAGAGAATTACTACTGCCCTTAATTTTATTAACAATCCAATGAATATTCAATGAATTAATGAACTACAATTTGATTATTCATTAGTTGATGGACATTTGGATTATTTTCAATTTTTAGTTACTGTGAGTAATGCTGTCATTAACTTATGCATACAACTATCTGAGGTAGATACCTAGGAAAGTCATATGGTAAATGTATGTTTAATTTAAAAAATACTGCCATATTTTTGCACAGTAGTCCTACCATTCTGCATTCCATTAGTAATATATATTTCTAGTTGCTCCATGCCCACTTCCACACTTGGTTTTGTCAGTGTTTTTAACTTGAGCTGTTTTATTACATGTGTAGTGATAACCTCATAATTTTTATTTATATTACGTAGTTTTTATTTACATTACCATTAATGCTGAGTATCTTTTCATCTATATCTATTTTAAGGATAACTACAATAAACAATGTTTATTATAAAATAAGAAATTTCTCTGGTATTTCAATTTGAGTAATTTAATTCTGTAATAACAGGACTTAGATCTAATACAACTGGCTTCTGTCCTCCATTCAGCAACCATTCTGCAATACAGCAGGCTAAAGTTCTTACTTATACACTGTTAGAAAAGATGTGGAAAAGAAGAGGTACAATGTGAAAACATGATGGGTTCCTATTTACCAAGAATTCTGCTTGCCAGATTGAATGTTTGATTTGGCTAAAGAAGTACACCTAATTCAGATATACAGAAATCACTCTTTCAGACTTGCAAGTCACAGGCAACCACAAGATGCAAAAACTACCTTATTGCTATTAAAACCGGAATGGATAATCACCCATCAAAGTGCATCAAACTTCTATGGGAACCAGAGTGAATACGGATCAGTGGAACCCTGAGCTATGAACAACTAGCTGTTCAGGCTCCCTCTTGTCACTGCATTTCAGGATTGAATTTCTTGGACCCCACTTGTCATATTATCATTGGGTTTGACCAAACACAAAAAGTAGCTAAAAAGCATAATCTACTGTATAAATATAGGACATTAATACACTAATAAGCCTTCTATTAGTGTGCCTTATATGTTTTTTATAATAAATACTTTGTCAAAGAGATCTATAAAAATCTAGACTGACTCTGAAAGACAATGTAAAAGGTACAGAGTAGTACTTCTTAACTTTTTTTTGGTCTTCTATTTAAAAACTGTATCAGAAAATGCTCTGGTGCATGCATATATAAAATGTGACATACAATATTAGGAATTCAGAGTCCCCTGAAGCTTATCCATGTGGTCCCCAGGTCAAGAAACTCCTAACTTTTTCCCCTCCATTGTTACATAAAGATGAGTGAAAAAAACAATAAATAGATACAAGTAATAACATCTAACAATAAAATTCTAAACAGATTCTTTGATGGCTTAAGAAAATGCATTTAAGAAAGACATTCCCTTGAGCAACTTTACCAGTAACCGTTGCAACTTCAGCAGAGAAAGCTTGTTGGTTAAGACTGCTTGTTTCAGAATCTATCTGAAGCGTGGTTAGACTAGCCACTTCCTGCTCTTCAGCACACTGATGATGGCCAGAACCGGAATCCACATCAGCAGAGGATGCAATCCCAGTATCAGCTCCAAAGCCAAAACCTATAGAAAGAAGACATGCTACTATATGGAAATTCCAACTATAAAACAAAAATATTTACAAAACAGAATATTTATAAGACAGAGTTACATAAGCAAAATGGTTAAGTTTTAGCATACTCCCAAATTGATTTTAGTTATATATTACTCGGGCAAATGTAAATAATGCTAATTAGAAACAAGTTTTATAGTTAGAAACAAAATTTTTTAAGACTCTTATAGCTTATTATTAACAACAATAATGATAAAAGACATACCATCACTATTCTTATCTATGTTTTCTGGTAGCTGGTAGTATACATACTGTTTTTCTGGTATTTTATACTCTAAAAAAATTCAATTTTACCAAAAATGGCACGTATTTGGTAAAAAGCATTTTTCTCTTAAATCATATTTGAAGTCTGAGATCATAGTAACATATAACTCATGGAAACAGGAAATATGTAATTCTCCAATTCATCTCCCAGCTCTTCACAAATTTGGTTCCCAAGGTTGTCATTCTTTTTTAAAATTTTGGTCCCCTTCATTGTCAAGCATAATACAGAATTACAGCAGAAAAGCTGTGTGATAGCAATACAGCACCAAATAATATTACTGATGTCATTTTGACATGAAGCAACTATTTAAGAAAGATTCTGGGTACCACAGCATAGAACACAACTATACTGAACACACTGAGGCATTGAGCATAAAGTGAGTCCCAAACAGGAGTTACGGAAATAGTGCCAACACATAACCATGACTGTCCTTTATTCTAATATCAAGTCCACCCTTATGCTTTTTCCTTTCTACATATTTGGTCGTAAAATATCACTTGTCTTAAGAAAGGACAGTATTGTTTTTTAAATGCCTTTAGTTTGGCAAAATAATGTGGTCCCAACTTGAAGTGATTCCTTAAAACTTCCTTTGGAATCTCACTGAAAAATGAAACCAAAATAATGTGAGAATCTAAGTAACATTATAGGGAAGGTGATGGTTATATAATCTATAAATCAGTCTACAACAGAAAAAGATCAACAAAAAAATATACTGCTCAAATAAAAAAAGATACTTGCTGTCAAATTTTCGGCCATCATACTGGAAAGCACTGAAAGAATCTGAATGACTATCTGAGCTGATAAGATCACTGCTCCCTGCACTGGCAGGAGAAGTCCATTCTGAGGGCACACCAGGGTCATCAATAGGGCGCATTTGGTTCTGCCTGTTTAGAATATCAGGGAGGTCTTTGGGTATTTCGAGGCTGCCTGGACTACTTCCTCTTCTTGTCATAATCTAAAAATTCAAGAAACATTTTACCATTAAGATTTTTTCTTTTTATTTTCATTAAGCATCTGAAAATTTTAATATCCAAGAGAATCATCAGAATAAATGTTGAATTTTAGGGCCTGAAATAGGAAGGGGAAAAGCGTACTAACCATATATTTAACTGTATGGAGCTAAAGCCTGAACTACTTCCTGTTTGGTCTGCCTAAAGCAAAAACCCAAACATCATAGTTGCTAGGCCCAAGATTTTTAAGCCTCAAAAGAATCTATGGAATAAAGTTAAGACAACAGAAAGAGCAAAGTATTCAAACATTAAATGGAGAAGCACATAGAAGAGCTAGTGGAGGAAGGGAACAATGATGGCAAAGATGTCATTCTATAACGGTTACATAGATAATGCTTCTGTAATTTTTTTCCCGCTCAAGAGAAAAAACTTAAAAAAAAAAAACTAGGGAAATGTAATGAAGCTATAGACTTTTACTAAAGACAAGTTGAAATCTAAATGTAATATGACCATTTACAAAAAGCAATTCAAACTATATCTTTCCTTAACAATTAAGTACTATTAGGGATATAAGTGCTTCTATTTTCATTTTATCATAATCCTAATACTCAGTAAAGATAACTTTAAAATCCCTTCCAAAGTTATCTGGAATGATTAAACAACTGATATTTATGTTACTAAAATTATAGCAGTTGGGCCAGAAGACTACCATTGTTCTCTTTCCTGCTGAGGGCTGGCAGTGGGCATTAGGGTAACTTATGAGCAAAGATGAAAAATACAGGGAGGACTAGGAAGATAGAGACTTTACTAGAGTACCTGAGCAAACAGATATTCCAATCTTTCACCCTGGTCAAAACTATAAGCTGCTTGTTTATGTCTGAGGATAAAAATTATTGTAAAAATGTAATTTAAAAATCTTAATCCAAAAAAAGGGTTAAATTCTGGGGGAAGGCTGTTTTGAATAAAAATTGCCACATATATATTATGTAAGTAAATACACAAATAGGAATGTAGCTTAGTTTCTTTACTCTTCTCTCTAAAACCAAATAAATAAAATAAAGTAATACTTACTGAGGCATTACCACTTCGAAGTCGTTCTGCTATAAACTCATCCATCAGATCAGGAACATTAGCATTGCTGCTGCCAGTATCACTATTAAGAGGGGGCAGTTTTGGGCTCATGTCCTCTTTACTGACTAAAAATAAATAAATAACTATATATAGTGAGGAAAGACTTAGCTGTATTTTCTAAATTTGAAACACACAAAACCACCACAAATTACCTATGCCATATCAATTATTGCCAAACATGCACTTATAAATAATCTTTTAGATTTAATTTTAAGAATTAGTAAATTGGTATTTATTTTATTTAACTAAGCAGATGTTAGTCAATCTTCAGTACAACCCTAAACAGCAAGAAAGCTTATAGACAAGCACTAGTTGAAGTTAGGTTAATATTGCCTATAAAGAAACTGGTATATTTATCTTTCTTCCTGCCTCTGTGCTTCTATTTAGAGCCTTAATAATTTATAATTCCATTTTCCTCCACAGAATATTTGCAAGAAATATATCCCTGAAATCTCTGCAAATCTCAGTGGGATATAAATGCATTTAAAATTAGATATTTATAAATAAAAATTCTATGATTTTGACATAATATTGTTTCTCTTCACTATAAAATCTAACTTTACTGCTTTAAGAAAAAAGGTTTATTTCCACACAGGTTTTTCTGTAGAAAAACCCACAATAATTTGATTTTTTTAATGATCACATTATGATTTGCATTAACAGGAAAGATTTAAAATTAGGATACAAATTTATAGGAAATAAGGTATTTATTTCACTATTATTCCATTGAAAAGTTTACTTCTCTGAAATTAGAAGAAAATCAGCACTGTTTATATTTCTAATGAACTACAAAGCATTACAGGTTAAGAACATACACTGGTCAGGAGTTCATTGTGAAATACCATTATCTTTATATATTACTGGCCAGGCTTTGCTAAGCTGTCAAATACCGCCCTCAAGTGGCATTAATGGCTCAATGCAAGATGCATTATACAGCATTCTGTTAATCATGCTAAAAAAAACCATGTTAAATAAAATCAAAACCTGCCTTACTGCTGAAAGTTAATTTTCTATATCTGTAAAGTTATTTTAAACTTAAATCAAGATAAAACAGTTACCATAATCTTGCTTTCTGTAATCTGTCCATAGAGGTTCCATATTTAAATCATGACTGGCTATCATGAAACCTTTACGCACATCTAAAATCTCAGAAAAAGAGAGTAGTAAGTGTTTCAAGGACATAACTTGCATTCGATACAAATGAATGCAAAACTAAAAAGCCTACAGTTTGTTTGGAAATGGCTTAAATGAAAAGTAACTAAATCCACTTTGAGATTTAAGAAATAATTTCCTCTTCAATGATAACTAAAAATGTTGGGGGCTGGTTGTAGGACCTTGATTTCCATTATGCTATATAATGTCAAAGCAATTTTCTACCAAGAAAAAAGATAAAACCAAATAAATCATCAGTAACAATAAAAACTCAAGTAGATTAGCTGGTGCCCTTTTAAATAACTATAGAGTGGCAGGGGAGAAAGTATTCCAACTCCTCAGTAAGCTGAATTTCAAGGCTCATGTAGTACATGCTCAGAAAAACATTTGATAGCCTTTGAAAGGTCATTAAAAATTTCCTGTATCTTCCTTTTTCCTATCTTGTTCAGCAGCAAAGAGGTTTAACTAAATGACTTATAAGGAAATTAGTAATTGAAATAAACATTTTATGCTGGGGAAAATACAGCTGGGAAAAGGCGCATGCATAACCAAACAGAGAGAAAGCAGTGACCATCCCAAAGCTTTCTGATTGCTCATAGCTTGCTTCAGCTGCATTAAGCCAAACTGGTGCTGTCTTTCTCCTTTTGCGCTCTGCACACTGTTAGTGCTCACCTGCAGCTTTCCTTCCAAAATAGCCCATTACATGACTGTACAGATCTCTCAGTGGAGCCTCTGGTGGCATTCTGTTCTGCCTCTGTGGGGAAACATTTGCCTTCGGCTTCGAAAGAGCATGTACAACAGTTTTATAAACGCCACCCAGGGAGCCCTGCTGTAGTCCTGCCTCATGACTTGATGACCTCAGAGAACTACGACTACCTAACTGATTACTTGCAATTTCTTCTTTTTGTAATGTGGTAGTGGGAATCTCTGTAGATTCCTTAATTGTCTGACTACTTCCTGATGCTATACTAATTGTATCCAGGGGCCTGTACACACCAGGTTTCACTGGCTCTGTAGCACTACTAGAGCTGGCATGTGGACTGCTGGTGCTCCCACTAAAGCCACTGAGCTTCCGCAGTCTCACCTTCCACGGAGCCTCTTTGTTTTCCAGAGGATTATAAAACTGAACTGACTCAGTAGACGGTCTAAAAGTAACATGAACACTATTTCGTTTTTTAGTAGCAATTTTCATGATTTTGGCTCTATGAGTTACTGATTCAGATAAGCTCCTTTTAGTTGGAGAAAGCTTGCTAGTGCTTATAACACGAGGCATTCTATGGTTAACAGGTGCTTTTAGTGTAGTTTTCTTGGCATGCAAAACATGTGGGACAGTGATTTTTTCATTAATTTGCACACCCTTAACCTTTTCAAACAGTGTTACATCTATACAGGCATCTGATTCTGTGGCTGTTTGTCTATACAGATGTTTTCTCTTTTCTTTATTACAAGGGCTACCTGAACTAGGTTCTGGTGACTTTTTATCACTGTTTAGTTGCTTACACTTTTCAGACGTTTTTGTTCTTGTAAAACTGTCTAACTGGTTAGGCGCATTATTACTCATGAGGACAGCTGAGTTTGGTTCTTTTTCAAACTGTATGTTTTCAGGAGTCCCAACAAAAGAGATAATACTTTCTGATTTATTTTCCTGGTCTATGTACTCTAGTTTATCTAAGGATGATCTCTCATCCTTATTTACTGCAGTGATCACTTCCTGTGAAGCTGGATCTTTACCTAACTCATTTTTACTATGATTTTCCTGGTTTTCTTTAAAATATTCTTTCAGGGAGGAAAGAAGATCGTCATCTCCTTCAAGGTCAATGTACTGGATTTGTTCAAAAGCTGAATCTGCAAGTTCTACTGGATCTATTAAGTGACAAAGATGATCATATATGCTATCACCAACTTCCAGAGAAGACTCTCTACTATGAGTATCAGTGATGTGGCTTTCAGTGGATCTAGTTATTGAAGAAGCCTCTGTGGAACTCTGCAAGCTTGGCGCATGACGGGATGAACTGTCAATGACAGGAACTGCACCTTTGGCTCGTTCAACACTGAATGGTTCCAAGATGTCAGAAGTGCTGCTACTTCGAGGCAATGGCTGCTCCTCGTTCAAAGCACCAAAAACTTCATTTCCAGTATCTTCACTTTGTGAAAAATGTCTGACTCTAGTTGGGCGTGGAAGTATTTGAGCATCATCAATATCTATAAAAAAAAATTATGAGGAGTAGGAACTATGTGAATATGAAAAATAAGTATTAATTTCAACCATACCCTACACAAATGCTTAAAAAACAAAACATTCTGAGATTTTTTTAAAGCTCAATGAAAGAAAATCTATTAAAGATACAAATCTGCTTTTAAGTAATGATGAGCACAAGCCAATACAGCATGTAGTGTCAATGAATTAGAAAATTACCAGAATAAATTTTAAGATGTTACATGCACAGAAACAGACAGTGAAATGATGAAACATTTGGAAGTGCAGTTAAAGATAGAGCTGTGCCAATAAATCAAGCAATTCAAACTTGCTGTTCAATTTTTACTACTTATTTAAGTTCCAAGGAGAAAAAGTACATCTTAACATGGAAAGCTGATCTAAATATCCCATCACAGAATCTTATAGGGTCTCATAAGTTGGCCTGTTGCCTTTCTTACCAGGCAAGAGGCATCATCTTTTCTTCAAATTTTACCTATCTGTTTGATCATATGTTACCAATGGGTATTTCCATCCTCTTCCTAAAGTTCTTTGTCAGGAAACTATTTATCTGTTCTATTAAGTGTTTTACTTTATTTTATTATAGTATTAAAATCAATTCATCCCTATCAAGTAAAATGAATACATCATTTTTAAAAAATTGTATTTTTTCATTTCTAACACAAACACCATTTTATCTACTTAGGAAGAAACTTTTATCATTGGCCCTTTCCATCAAATAAGCATCAAACTCTAAAAGCCGAACCTGTCTTACATCTCTTAAGAATCTCAAATTTTAGTCAAAATGGCCATTAGAGATTAACTAATTTAACTCTCTGAGGAAACTGAGGCCCAAAGAGGTGAAGTACTTCTTCTCAAACTTAGAAAAGTCTGAGAGGCGAACTTACTGTACCACATCACTGAATTGTCTCTGCTGCTTGAAGTGCTAAGTATACGGTAAATCCTCAAAAATATTTATTGAAATTGAAAATTACAAGATGAAATACTATTTAACTGTACAGATATATACAAGTTAATTTCAGAAGTAAAATACAGTGTCAATGAATTCATTGTGGCCTTTATGTTACTTAGAAATACCTAGAAAGATTTTTTTCTGGAGGCCAGCAAAATATAATGAAGAAAGGATAAAGGGTCAAAAAGTCAGATGTGGCTACCATTAGGCTTGCAAAGGTTGTAAATAATAAAACTAACTGAACAATCAAAATGAGATTTAGATCCACAGTAAAACAGTGACTTTGTCCAAGATCACAAATTAATTTACTGACGGTGTTAGGTCCAGAACTTAGTTTTTCTTACTCTAGACTCTGAGGCTAGTGCTCCCATTTATAAAATGGAGATAGCAATTCAAAATATCCTTAGGATGCATGTAATGGATGAAAGGAGGCTAGTTTTTCTACTATTTCATTTATATTACCCTCTTTGCATGAGGTGCAAAAGGGGCCACTTTATACTAAATTCCGATCAAGAGAAGTTTGTATTATGCCAAGATTCCACTATAATTCCTAAAGATATACATATATATAAACTCCCAACATCAAATACTCATTATTTCTTAAAGTTGTAACAATTAATTTCTTTCATCATTAAATTGAGGGGAGTACTTTTTAAAATGAAGTGAGCCTTTTTCTTCATTTACTCAACTTAAAAATTCTTCTAAACGAAAAGTGAAGCATTTCCTCCAGAACATCACATTTACGCATTTATACTCATTGCGTATTACTGCTACAGATAACTAATGTAAATCTGTGCATCTGGATAAATACAAGTATTTTGGTTTGTTATATATATCTTCTATATAGACCCTAAAACCCCTACCTAGAGGAGATTATAGTCAATACGAACTCCAACTTTCTTTCCACAAAATATTCTAATAGGACTCAGCAAAGGATGAAGACTATACAACTTTTGTATAAAAATTCTTCAGATTTTTATAGTTTGAATTTTATTTTATCAGCTCCAAATTCAATCTCAAAATCTTAAGACCATACTAAAATCTAGTGTTGTGAGACTAGCAAATACATGAACTTCAAGAAAAAAGTAGAATATTATTTTTAATTTCTAAATTCCTTTATGGATATTTCTTAATTTTTCCATTCTGAAGAAGCCAGTAAACATTACTGTAGTTCTGTTTTTAGAAATTTCTTGCCACACCCAGTCCTCACCTTCCACTATTAAAAAACTTAACCATTATTTTAGCCTAAGGGTTTTTCCCTAAACTTTTGTTATCATAATATGACTGACTAAAGCTTTCATGCAAATGTAAGAAGGTAAGAGCTTCAAAAAAAGGGGAACAATTTTTCTATCACTAATGCCTTGTTAGAGAATTTTAATTTATACAAAAAGATTTTCCTAAGTTTTAAGCTTTAAATATTAGTTCTTACGTGGGCATATGACAATACTAATTATGTATAATAAAATTAAAAAGTTATTGCTGGCAGGAAACCAATGTCAGCACTTAAGTACAAATGGCTCTAACAAGCCAAATTAAAGAAATTGTAAAGAAATACACCTGAATTTTGTTAAGGAGAAAAAGACTATATAGTATCTATACCATATATAGTCTTTTCTACATGCTAGGATTGTCCTAAGCATCTTACATATATTAACCTATTTAATCCTCACAACTCTAGGAAGTAGGTGTTATCATCTCCATTTTATAGATGATAAAACTATTTAAGTGACTTGCTTGAGGCTACACAGAAAGTAGACAGTTGGGATTGGAAGTAAGGCAAAAATCACTCCTGTTCTCAATCTCTTGAATAAGGTCACACATTCATGAAATAATTCATTTTTTAAACTGATAAAAAGTAATTGTATTATTAAGGAATTATAAAGTTGCACAATGATTTCTCTCTATAAAGATAATCTTAGAACTGGAAACTTAGTCAAATACAAAATATTAGTAAATTTTACAGAACAACTCACAAACTTTGTATTGGACTGCTGAAAATAATGGTAGCATATGGTTTAAACAAAAATGGTCTTCAAAACAATTTAATTATCCTGCTTATATTTACCTCGAAAAATAGCAGCCCCTAAATTAAATTACTTTAATCTAAAGTATTAGCAACCACTGAATGGCAAAACAAGAAAAGTTTTAAGATAAAAATTTAAAAACCTTTTTAGATTGAGAAAATGCTTCCGATAGAGCTACATAGTACTAGAAATATCAAGGGTATCTCTGTATTTCCTTAATAATGTTTAGTATTAATGTGTTGGAAATTATTTCTGGATTAAACAGTAGTTTTTTCTGAATATTCTGTTTCAAAGAAAAGTTTTCTTTGCTATTTCTAAAGATAAGCTAGAAATTTAAGTGTAATATTAGCTTGTAATGTGTAAAAACTTTTTTCTTCCACTAGAATTTGTATTTCTTCAGATTTTTGTTTGAGTTAACATCACAATATCCCCAGTGCTAGAAATAGCTCTTGTCACATATAGGGGCTTAGTAAATACTAGCAGAAGGAGAGCATATCTTTTATATAAAAAAAATAGTAGCTGTTACTTAGTAAAGTCAGTTAGTTCCTCAGGAAAACCTTTTAAGTTATAATACTATCACTAGAAAATTTAATCATTTCTAAAGCAAGGTACAGAATCAAGTACCAAAATTCCTTTCCCCAAGTTAAATCCTATTCTTCATCCAATTGCAAAACATTACCTATCAGTAATATTTTTATAGCTCCTGAATTCATAAAATAATTTATATTAGTTTACACAAAAAGTGACGCCATTTTGAGGCTCAAGTTTTTTCTGTAATTACTGGAACTAATCAATTTTTTCTGTAATTACCTAAATGATCATGTCCTTTATGTAATGCAAGATTTTTTTTTGCATATTTGGTCAACAATGGCGATGTACTTTAAAAGAAGGTAACAACTATAGAGCATTTGTGTTTTCAACTTTATTGAGAGTCTAGTAAAAACGCCACATCTTTTTAAGACTAGACGCTCAATGTGTAGGTGATTTAAAGCAGTACCTATATAATTGAAATCATATGAAAACACTGAAAAACAACAAACCAAGCTCAAATAATAAATTTTAGAGTACTAAAATTTAAACCACTAAATTATCTTCTACTCTTTCACCCTTTTAATATTGCTTCTCTGACTCAAATTCTTGGCAACAAACAAATGCCCCAATATTTTTTATGTTAAAAAAATTATACTGTTTTGTTTATGAACATGTTACATAATACTTAAAGATAGCTTCAAAGTTCAAGTGATATGTACTTTTAAAAAAATTAACAGATTATGTCAGCAAAAAAAAATCTAATTTAGAATTATACTAGAAACAGGAGATTATAGGTAGGAAAGCTTGTAAAAGGTTGCTATCACATGCTGATGATAAGAAGAAAGAAATTCCTTGACTGTATAAAGAAGGGCCAACTTGCTTGATCACAGATGGAAAAGTCTCCTCCTGTTTAGGCTGAATTTAGAAACAGGATGGGGCATGAAAGATACCATTTTCTTTCTCCTGTTATTCAGGAAACAGAGGTAAAAAAATCAAAATATTTTGCTCTACAGAGCTCAATTCAAACAATGAATCCTTGTTAATTACATTAGCAACCTATACAGTATGGCCTAGACTACCAGCAACAAATATGGTAAATAAATTAGCAGTTTTCATAACTAGTTAGAAGAAAGTGGGTCTGTAAACTTAACTCCAGGGTTAGAAACCCACAGTTCTTGATTAGAAAATAATAATAAACTATTATAAAGTATAAATGAAGTCAGCTGCCTGCCATGCTTATGCTTTTACATCCCTTCTTTCATTAAACTATTAGTTTTCGTAGTAAAAGCTAATTTGCTTAAGAGCAATTATTGGGATTTCTGGCTTCTCTCTAATCCATTTATCAGGAAAATAAAGATGGCTAGGCTAGGCCACAAAATGTATAAAAGTACAATCTAGTGTAGGAGAAAGGACAGGGACAGTATACTTGCCCAGACATCAGTATTACTTGTAGAGCTTTAAAATATAATGTTGGATACTTGTGCAATCCCTAATCTATTATATCAAAATCTAAGGCAGGAGCCTGGGAAAAAAATAATTTTTCAACTGTTACAGATGAGTTTGATATTAAAAACTAATGTCATTGACACAGTTGCCAATGCCCTTGAATTAGTTCCCAGAGCTTAAGAAAAACTTTTCAAGGATATTCAGCTATTCAACTAGTTTAGTCTATGTAAAGCCGTATCATATGGCATCACATTCACAACAATGTGAGTAGAAGGGACATCTAACCAAAAATAGTGGACAAGAAAAAAGGGCTGGGTGAAAGCAAGGCACTTTGAACACTGATGATCCATTCTCTAAAATCTCATATATTATATTAAAGAAAAAAAGGAATTAAAAGGAGTTTCTTTTTACCCCCATAAGTATTCAAGAATATCAGGTAAGTATTTCTCTGGAAAACTCTATTAGTCATCAAAAGCTAGAATGATTTTCCATGAGTAATAGTTTCACTAGTTTTTTTTTTTTTTTTTGAGAGGCAGTTTACAAAGACCTCAACTCCTGATCTTAGAAGATACAGCAGGAAATATTTTATTATGAGTTCAATCAAGCTGGCTCACATGAGAAAGAGAGATAAAACTAGGAAAAACATCTTTTTCCTTTATGTAACAGTTCACTTCTTCTCATTAATTCTCTCTGCACATTAACCTGTTCTAGAGTTAAATTTACTCAAACCTTGGAAGAAAACACTAGCAAAAAGACAGTTTGGTTGAGGATCTAAGACTGTGGTGATGTTTCTGAAATTCAGCACTTTTTAAAAATCTGTATTCATGTAATTCCTTTTTCCTCTCCATACCTCTCTCTCTCCCCCCACTGCTTTCCACCCCTTCATTCCTCTCTATGTACCTGATCCTTGAAGATGCAAACTCTAGGCCTTTAATTTGCCTCCAAGAACCACATGGGCAATGAAAAATCCAATATTCCAGATTGCTACTGTATAAGCTTGTATAAGACTATCCCTGTCCAATTTTCATACCTAATTTTTCAAATTATGATGTTTGCTTGATGTCTTCCAAAGTTGTTCTCTCTGGAAACTTGATACTATAGGATGGCAATAGGTCTAATTGGCAAAGTTTTCCACGTTTAAATAAATTTGAGAAATACTGAATTAAAGTTTTTTTTTTTTTAAACAGAACTTCTGGGGGCCTGATGTTCACTATGAATCTTTAATCCCTTATATACCTGTTAACATCTCCTGGAAAGTGTTCTATATTTACACATCAACTTAGAAAACGATGAATTCATTCACAAGTCAGCTCTCAGGAAAGAAGTAGTTTTTGCTGCTATTTTGTATGTTTTTTACCTCTTTTAAGTCCTAAAAGAAAAATGCTTTTTACTCAGAATAACTAAGTCTAATTATGCTTTTAAATCTTGAATGTACACATGCACAAAAAACTGGAGGCAAGTTTATTTTAGGTTGTCAACAAACAGGAAATGAAAACAAATAAAACTACCATTTAGAAAATTCCTTCAAACATTCTTCATAAAACACCTTCCCCATATTATTGAAAGGTAATCTTTCTGAATTATGAACTTAACAGCAAAGCAAGAATTCTGAAATAGGAACTTATCTTGGTTAAGGCATTACTTTAGGTAGAACATTTTAAAGGGAACAACCTCACCTTTATTTAAGGTTTAAAAAAATATTCTAGCAGATAATATGCATATTTGCCAAAATAATATTTAAGTTGTAGACAAGAAAACTTATAAAGCCTTTAAGATACTGAGCAAAAGTAAATCTTTCTAACAGTTTTAAGGAAATTAATAGAATATTTGACCCAAACATTTAAGAATTAGTGGCCAAACTCATTTTTATTTTTCTAAATATGTCAAAAATGGCTTTCATTAAATGCTTTAAGTTTAGAAAAAAAAGCATGAAGCAAGAAATATATTCAAGAGAAATTTACAACAAACTGGGAGTTTCTCTTAGCTACACCTAATTTAGTTATAAGAACAGAAGCATTGTTTTGTTTGCCAATTTAAGTAACTAAATCAGTCAGTCTCTGATCTACTTGCTACTTAGCAAGTTGTAGTGCTTAAATGGCACAAGAATAGACAAAATATCCTAATTCTTCATTTGTAGCTAAGCATTGTATATACTGAAAACATGTACTGTTCTCCATATATTAAAAATTATATTATTCCATTTATGTATTTTTCTAACATTACTACTTTTTGCAATGACGGCTTAAGTTATTCAGGTAGCCTAATTTTACAGGTATGAAATATATTCAATTATCAAATACTGGGCATCCAGGTTT
Organism: Phataginus tricuspis; assembly: GCA_029783875.1. NCBI lineage: Eukaryota > Metazoa > Chordata > Mammalia > Pholidota > Manidae > Phataginus > Phataginus tricuspis. Next base: position 64,735,306 of record JAQQAC010026072.1, on the reverse strand, counting down.
GGATTTGAGGCCAAAGTTTCTATTTTATTATTTTCATCAATAAACAACTGCAAAATTGATTATCAATTTCATTATAAAGTCATTATCTCTAGTTAACTATATTTTGGATTTAAAAATATTACTGCACAACTCTCAAAAATATCATAAAGATTATGCTTAATTGTTTCCCAACCAAGGTCTCCTGAACTAGAAAACACAAACATATCACATCGAGTAACTGAATAGCTTCATTTCATTTCATTCATTTTTCTCTTTTTGAGAAAAGCAAATACTAATAAACTTTCTCATTTGCAATATTTCCAAAGAATACCAAACACAGAGGTGTCTGTGTATCTGCATATTTTTCACTCTCAATTATGTTCCCTAACTGGTTTGGGAGAATTCTCTGATATAATGGGGATGAGGAATGGTAGAAGGGACTTCGCCTGAAAACTCATTATTGATAAAAATGATATTCCCTCCCATAAGCCTATAGTCCATTAGGAACTGAAAGTGTATGGAGATAGGTTATTTAAAAAAAAAAAAAAAAAAACCAGCCACTTCACCAAAGGTGGCAATGTCAAGAAACACTCTTAAGAAGAGTAACAGATAAGTACCCAAGAATGTATAGGTAACTTTCTTTGAGCTAACACACTTCATATAGTAACTATATTTAATACAGTTTTTTTCTGGCTAAAAAAACAAACTATATGATTTTATTCATACAAAACTTAAAAAACAAAAGAATCTATGGTAACAAATCAAAAAGTGGCTGTGTGTGCATGTGAGGGGTACTGACTCAAAAGTGTTACTAGGGAGTTCTGGGGTAGTGGAAATAATCTATATTTTGTTTGGGGTGATGGTTAATAGGGGTGTGTACAATTCTCAAAACTCACCGAACTAAACCCAGGATCTATGCATTTTATTATATGTTAATTAAACCTTATTAAGGAGCAGATCATCCCAGTACTGGGGATCATGGACCTGAGGAAAAACTGGAAAGCTGAGCAGGTTTTAAGCCTCCTCAGAAATTGGGGCTTCACAGAATGATTTATTTGGTTTCAAAATGAGTAAGTTCTTTGAATTCTACATACAATATTGTTATAATCTAATACAAAGATTTATTCCAAAGAGAAACGTTTAGATTTTATACTTTTCTTGATTATTCATTCCCCTTGCTTAGTTCCATTATATTTCATAAAGATGATGGAGAATGCACTATTCAAGATTAGTCCAAACAACAGGAAATTAAAAGCCAAGGCTCTGATCATTATCTTCCAAGTCATCTTTTGTAAGACATCTATAATGACATAAATATGCATTACTACTTCTTCTAACTACCTGAGAAGAAAAAAAATCAAACGTTAAGAGGAAAAAGAAAAGGCAATTTACAACAAAAAATATTGGACATTGGCACAGCACTAAACTTAGCACTTCCAGAATGAACTGCAAGGATAGCATTAGAGTTCAAATAACTCAAAATACTGATTTCTCAACGATTTTCCCAACTTCCCACACCTCCCCCAAAGAAATTAACTTTGAAGAGTTCATTTGATTAAGCAAAATTTGAGAGCAGAAGGATTAAAAAGTGAAAAAGATGGTGCACAAATTAGCAGAGGTGGCACTACCTGAAAGCTCATCAGAAAGGGGAGTGAGAACAATATCAGGCAAGAAGGGTTTGGAAGTATGGATCAGAACAGGAGCACTTTTAGCACTGCGTATATAGGCCGATGGCAGAGCACATTCACCAATGGATCGGCTTCTCATGGCTTTAAAAAAGGAAAAGAAAGAAGTGGGGAAGGAAAAAAGAAGAGTGACTATAATGAAAGGCTTGTGTCACAGAAAAAGCAGCAACAGAGAAAACTAAAAGATACAAAGGAAGGAAATTTTAAATTAAAACATTTCAGCACGGCAAATACTGGCAAGCTGTAAGAAAAGAAATCAGAGAACCCACATGACATTTTGAATGTAAGTTTTCTGGTATAAAGTAGGAAAATGCTTCCTATTTTTAGCAGTTACAATGGTATAGCATTAAAAATCAGTAGACACTTTAAATTAGCACTATGTTCTCAAGACCGAAGGTTGAAAAGTTCACTGAATAGAAACATTGAAAAGAACTCGGTATTATCAGTTCAAAGAAAATTTTTGGTACCATGCTTGGGAATTTCTGAGCCATTCTGAGGTTAATTCTGAGCCATTCTTCTTAATGAAACTGAATTCCAAAAAACAAATCATTCCTACTTTCTCACTCTTCCCAGTAAAGTTTCAAAATCACTCATGGGTCTCTCTTAGAACATTTTTATGTAATTCGTAATCTAAAGGATTGAATCTCATGGCTAGTATTTGCTCCTGGTAGGAGAAGAAAGCTTACTCAAATCAGTATCTCTTATTTAAAGTGTAAGAGTGCAAATTTAAATAGAAGCCTTTACAGAAAATAGAATTTTCAATCAAGATGAAGAATCAAGTTGAGAAAACTAAACAAATATGTACTAATACGACTCTTTAGCATATTACATAAAAACTTAAAAACTGAACTACTTTTTAAAAATTGCATTTGGTAATTTCTTAAAAGGAGAGTCATCAGTTTACAAAATTAAAGACAAATTTTAGCACACTTAGAGATAATCAAATTTATACCTCACATTTTTTAAACTTTTAAGGACTCTTGAATAAATGAAGTTATCTGCATTGTTATGTATGAACAGAGGACTAAGAGGAAACAATACTGTATAATATCCAGTATAATAGTGTCACTGGTTTAAAGAAAAAAGAACGTTGATATTAATTCAAAAATGTTGGGTTTTCCTGATTACTGGAAACCCTTGGTTTCCTGATGCCTGAAATCTGGAGTTTGTCACACGAGGCCTTTGCAACCTGACTACAATAACCACTGAGATTTCATTTCTTTCTACTTATCTCTCATGCTGCTGCTACAGAAAATTTTATCCTGTTCCCTAACAATTTCATGCTTTCACAACTGCATGGCTTTGTGAATTCACAATATCTTTGGTCTTTTCTTCCTGACTCTCCTTCACACCCAAAATAACATCTCATCTGTAAAGCTTCTGACTCTCCCACATAATTAAATTACTAGCAATATAATACAGCAATGAACAAAACAAACAAGAATTCCAGCTTTTGCAAAGCTTACAATCTATTTTTAGCGGATTGTATGTTTTTTATCTCAGCCTCCCAACTTTTCAAATGCAAAAACTATATCTTCTTTCTTTATATCCCTACTGCCTGTAACAAATGAGCTCAATAAATCTTTACTGAGTTGAGTATCTGGTTTTGGGCAGTCCAATATAGTCATGTGAAAAACCAAAGGTTCAGTTGGGCACATATAGAAGAGAAAACAATGAAAAGTATTAACCAAAAACTAAATACATGTTACAGCTTATAACTAGAGAAGGATTTCACATTTTTCAAAGATTTTTATTAATGTTGGCAAAATAAAGGATTCTTTAAGAGCAGCTTTAGGTAAATTTATGTGAAGCAAAGCATGGAGGGTTGGACAATATTAAGATAATGGCAATAATCTGCCTTCAGTGTATGGATTGCCATGTAATATATTAAAGATAACTGTATTTTAAAATTGAATCCATATATAAAATGCCAGAATCTGGCCTATATGTGCTTTCCTGCTAGCTTCTTCTCCTTCTTGTGAAAGTGAAGAACAATTTTATAATCTAATTTCAAATAAAAGTTATGTTGACTTCAATATATTCACTCATAAAAACTTGTTACAGCAAAGACAAACGTAAAGGTAAATAAAACGTGAGGTGCTGCTTATTAATTAACACAAGATAAAATATCATCTACAGCTATAATCAGATGTGATTTTTAGAGATTTTTTTTAAACTAAATTGAATCAATTTTCATTTCCACAGAATTACAAGTGTTCTTCCACTTTTTTCCCCTTGGATTAGCCAATTCCTTGGAAATAATTGCTTTTTTCCCCTTCTTTCCCACCACAAACTTGCTTTTTTTTCCTTCTTTCCCACTAGAGCTTGAGCATTTCCCTTGGAACTTTTTCCATAATTGCAGTGGTGTTAAGTCTGTGTTATGATCCTGAATGAATTCTTCAAAAAATGCACCCCTCTATTTGTTACTATGTTACAGATCTTTATGCATACCTGGAGATCTGTCTTAGTGCCTCACAGTTGTACAGCTAGCTGGCACTATAAAAAATTATTTACAATGAATTAGCTACTGGGATTTTTTTAATATTTACTAATCTAAAGCTTAAGTGAGAGAATCTCTATAAAGCCACTGAAATTTCCACTGCTGCATACATTCCAAGCCATACAGATCAGTGATCTTATTAAATCTGTAACATATTTACATAGAAGGGCAGTATGGAAAAGTATAACATCAAAAAGTAAAAAAAACAAATTTCAAACCTATAAGCAAGCCAATTTTTGATGGCTTATCTTTACTCCTCTACTCTAAAAAAAATGAATAAAAACAGATGCACTCCACATAGATTCATCTTGGACTATAAGACGCACACACTCTGTTTCAAAAACTGTAACCTTAACTCCAGAGTTCCCATGCAGTACAAGAAAGTCACAGACAGCAAATACAATGGGTCACTAAAAGCACACAAACACAAATTAAACAGGAGGAAGACAACTCTGGCCTTTTCCCATTTCTAAAGTGTTATGTGTATTTCTTCCTACTAATAATTAAGTAAAATACATATCAAGTATAGATGTCTGTCCACTGGCAGAAATTCTTTTGTAAACCCTTAAATTTAGGTCCAATATTATAATAATCATATATTAAGAGAAAAATTTGAACAAAAGTAGTGACATGTTTGTGCATTTGTTCTAAAAGTTGAATATCAGGTCCTAAATCCGAACTGCAAACAAGTTACACTGCTTCTCAAGACTATATTCTAAAATAAGTCCTAAATTCACTATATTTCCTTTAGTGTTTGTTGGCATAAGCAAGTCCTCAGATATGCTATCCAAACAAAATTATGGAATTTTAAACTTAAAAACAGAAAATTACTTCCTAAGAACATCCTGGGTAATCTTAGGGTTAAAAGATTACGCCATATTTAATATTTTTTAAATACACACAAATTGCCTTTAAGTGAAAAACAAATGATAAATTCTCTTAGCAGAATTCCTGTATGAAAATTCTAGAAAGCAACTAATAAAATAAGTCTTTGAATATCATCTAATAAAATTACTACTTTTCAAATTTCACCATAGACCACACTAGTCTCCTTATGAATTAAAAGGAAATAAGGTGCTTACATTAGTTTAAACTACTAGTACAAACAAAGCTTTTATGTTAAATTAGTCTTAAAAAGTTACATAGCCTATCACTTTATTAAGTAATTCAGTCACAGGAAAGAATATGACAGTTTTAACAAGGAGGAATCAGGTTTGTTATTGAAGAGAATACTACATAAAATATAAGTTAAAGTTAGAATATTATCAATGTGACTTACTTCTTCCATTAAAGTCATAAAATTAGGAAATAAATAAAGCACAACAAACTTTAAAAATAAAATTTGCATAGGTAAAAGTGCAGTTATTTCAAATGTCTAAATTACTGTCTGTCCTTAATGAACACATACACTTAAAATTAATACTGTAATTTTTAGTTTTACAGAAAAATTGAGAGGCAAGTAAAAAGAGCTCCAATATATCCCCTTTCATTCCTCCCATCCTGTCACCTCAAGTTTTCCCAGATATTAACATCTTGTATTAATATGGTACATTTGCTACAATTGATGAGCCAATATTGATAATTTTATTAATGTAAGTTCATAGTTTACATTAGGGATCACTCTTTGTATTGCATAATCTATGAGTTTTTAATAAATGTGTAATGACATATATACACCATTACAGTATATCAGAACAGTTTCACTGCTCTAAAAGCCCTCTGTGTTCCACCTATTCATCCTTCCTCCTTGCCCTGCTCCCCACTTCCACCCCCTGACAACCAGTGACCTTTTTACAGTCTCCTTGGTTTTCCCTTTTCCAGAATATCATATAGTTGGAATCATATAATATGAAGCCTTTTCAAATTGGCTTCTTTCACATAGCAATATGCATTTGGGGCTCCTCCATGATTTCTTTATGGCCCAATTTTTCATTTCTTCTTATTGTTGAGTAATATTCCACTGGGTGGGTGTACCACAGTTTGTTAATCCATCACCTACTAAAGAACGTCTTGGTTGCTTCCAAGTTTTGGCAATTATGTATAAAGCTGCTACAAGTATTTGTGCACAGGTGTTCATGTGGACATATATTTTCAACTTATCTGGGTAAGTACAAAAGATGGTTGGATACTATGGTAAGAGTACGTTTAGGTTTTTTCAAGAAACTTCCAAACTATCTTCCAAAGTGGCTGTACTATTTTGTATTCCTAATAAAGAGAGTTGCTACTGCTCTACATCATCCATCCATGCATTTGGTATTGTCAATGTTTTGGTAGCCTTTCTAATAGGTGTGTAGTGATTATCTTGTTGTTTCATGGGCAATTTAGTTTCAAATCCTACAGATTAAACCTACTGACATATCTGCATAAGTGCACAAAGTACTAAAGTATACCTAAGTATATTTTGTACCATTTTTAATAGCAGAAAATTGGAAATAAATTACATATCCATCTTCAGGATACATGGTACTTCCATGTAATGAATTGTGATGAAAGAAGTTCAACATTTTCTGATATGTAATAAACTTTAAGATACATCATTATAGCTTAACTTCATCTCTTAGCACTTTCTTTCTTTTTTTCTCCACACTTCAGCCACTCTGGCCTCCTGCCTCTTCCTCCCAAGCACATTCCTGCTCCAAGATTTTTATACCTTTCCTTCTGCTTGGAACACTCTTTCTTTGGATAACTGCTCTCACTTTATTCAGATACCCATTCTTATACAATTAGATAGGTCTTCACTGACCTCTCTATCGATAACAGTACCATTGCCCTATCTTTATATTCTCTTGTCCCTTATCTCATTTTACTTTTCCTTCATAGGACTTACTGCCACCTAACATGCTTATTGGCTTATCTGTTTATTATATGTTTTCCTCAAACACTAGAAATGTCAGCTTCAATGGACGTCAGTTTGTTCATACCTATATCCTCATACTAGAACAGTGCTTCTGTAATGAGCACTAAAAAATATTTTTTTATTTGAATGTCTAAAAGCCATGGTTCATAACACTATACACATTATGCTGCATGCCTGTATATGCATAAAGTATCTTTAGATCTTAAGAAACTGGTAATAGTAGTTGTCTCTAATGAGGTAAACTGGGAGAGTGGGGAGTAATGTTGAGGGAAAGACTTAGTAGAATATATACATTTAGCATAGTTGAATTTTAAATATGTACACTAAGAACATAAAAAATTCATCTTAAAAATTTAAGAAATACATGTCCAAAGAATCTCATAATTTAATCTGCTGCCCCTTTCAGTATTTTCCACCTTTATGCAGGCACCTTTCTTAAGATTTTTTATTTGACAGGTCTGTTCAATGAACAAGCCAGACAAGTTCATTTTGACATAGATATTAAACAGTAATAATAGTTCAGATTAATATTTTACTTATTATATGCTTTTTAAAGATCATAAATATGCCAACATGTTAACAATCATTACTTCTCATTAGACAGCTAGTGGGTTGTTATGCTTCCTTAAACTTTACTTTCCACAACTAAGCATAAATTATTTCTATACTCAGAAAAAAAAAGGAACCTTAAAAAAAGACTCAAGTTTTAAATAAAACAAAGTATAAATTTAAATTTAAAAGAAAAATTCCTTCCTAACCAATACGCAAAGGTCTCCTGTAAGTGTGGCATAAATATAGAATGAAGAAAGGCATTTCAGATGTAATTATTACCATCCTTGGAATTTCAAAGTGATTCTACACCAAAATTTTAAGTATTGTTTTTAATCCAATATCCTTTTTTTGTATAATTTCTTATTCTTCTTGTTTGAAATATACAATCAATATAATTCTAAGCTTATTTTAAAGGCAGAAAACAATTGTAAAATTTTAATTCTTTTGAAGAATTTAAAACTAACCATGATTTTTAATTCTTTCAAAATCTTTAATTTCCCTATTCTAATTTTGTTCTTTCTTTAGACCTATAATTCTTAACACTTTAGAAACCACCATCTTATAGAAGACACATCCTTACAGTAGTTTTAAACTTCTTTAAATCTGTTAGTGATTTTTTACTGATTACCATTTAAATACAGATATATTCCCATAGAAAGTTCTCGTTCCATAAAATCATATAAAGCCTGAGGTAACTTCAAGCAATTTTATTTCAGGCATGGAAGATATTATCATTCCCACTTCACAGATGAAAGCCTAGAATGTTTAGTAAATTGTTTAAGGTTACATCACTATTTAGGATAAAGCCCTCTTGTTTTTCACTGAAGCATACTTTCTACCACAATTCAGACCAAGTTACAAATCTCCAGGAGGAAAAGGTGTAAGACAGTAGCTAGGTCCATAGTATGCTGAGTGATCCTTACATCCAGAAATTCTTCCCATCATTGCTCCGTTGTTACTATTTCCAAAAGTATAGAAATTTCTTCCACTTCAGTTAAAAACTGCAAGGAACCTAACAATACCCCCAACTTGGCCTTAGCGATCTTCAAGTAGAGAGCATGAATTCCTTGTTGAAGGAAGCCAATCTTATATAATTGTAGCAGTAAAAATTACCTACCATAATTTACCATGTTTGTAAGTATATTCATTTAGTAGGAACTATACCAGTTAATCTAATTATATAATTGTAGCACTGAAAATTAGCTACAAGAATTTTCCATGTTTGTGAGTATATTCAGTTAGCAGAAACTATACTAATTAATGCATGAATTCTGTAAAGTGAATCAGAGTTCTACTTCTTCAATTCTGTAAAATAAGTTTGAACTTATTTACATCTACAGTAAAATAAACTACACAGACAATAATGTAAGATAAGTCTTAACAGCATAAAGGTATATATAACACAGCATGTCATTGGAATTAAACTCTGAGTATGACTGAAAAAAAGGTTTTACTATAAAAGTTTCCCATTTAACAACCAAAATCAACTGCTTTAAAAAAGTATATATTTAAATACATTGTTACTAACGACTATAAACATATTGTTCTATACAAGTCTCATGATTTTAAAGAGTACATACCAACGGTTTTTTGCCGTACTATACTCCTGGCCTTTTCGGTTCCTGGGGAACCTGTGGTTGTTGCACTTCTCTGTCTCATTGGGGCTTGGCTAGGCTGATCGCGACTCCATCCTCTAGAAAATGACTTGTCAACTGAAACTTTCTGAAATTCATGTCCAACTCCTAAAAATGTAGATTTTCAATCTCAGTATACTATTACCTGATCATCTCTTCAAATTACATATACTACTTTGTCTCAGATTCTTAGGTTTACTCATAATGTATTAGAAAATAACAAGATTAAATGCTTGCCGATAGTAAGGCTTTTTCGAACTTCATTTTATGTAAAATCATACTCCAAAACTGATGCACACGTTTAAAAATACAACAGAAACAATAAACTATTATAAATCCTCTGCCACCACTTGCTTTGTAATGGAAATAAAACACTTGAACAAGCAAAAAAAGGATGGGAAATGAGCTAACCAAAAGCCATCCTGTGGTGGAAGTTAATAAATCTCTACCTGCCAATAATAGCCACTTGGGAAATAAACAGTACAGCAAAAAGTAGTTTGGTCACATACTTAACCACCCTGGACTATTGTTAACTATGAAACGTGACTCAGGTGTAATCTCTAGCTAGCAACTAATTATTAAGGGTGAGAAATACTAAGAAACCAAGGATTACAGAAATATATATTAACATTACTATGTTACTCATCCCTCTCCCACTTTTTAACATTGACAGGTATGTTAAGTCCACATGTAAGGAATTTTTTAAACAGAGTAACATGAAATCACCTTTGAAATTCTAATAAAAATGCATATGATAAAGGAAGAGCATTTTATAAATTCCTGTTTTGGTTAATTATTAAAAATAAAATAAGAATCCGAAATTTTTATTTAACTTTTAGCTAGATATGTACAGAACACTGTATTGTTCATCAAAACTACTACTGCTTTTTAGGTTCTTCAAGAAAAATTACACAAAATCTATGTTTTATTGAAAATTTTTAACCTGCAGGGTAAATGAAAGAGGGAAGAATTAAGAGAAAACATGACTTTTACCTTCACCCCTTTCCCTGGCTAGATTTTCGCAGACCAAATTATTTAAATAAATTTATATGGAGCATCTCTGTGAACAACTCTTACCTTTCCCTTTGTGCTTTTTTTGCTTCTGTTCACTAAGCTTATCCAATGGCAAATCACTGAGATCCAAACTATATAAATTTCTAGCTAAAACTTTAGTTAGCGTCTCCATAGTCAGTGACCACTCAGTGGCTAACTCTTCCCAGTAGGTCAGCGATGACAATACTGAGAGTAAGTCATCCCAAAGTTCTCGGGAGATATACACATTTAGATTTGCTTTGATCCAGGCAACTATAAGAGTCTATAAAGGCAAATAATCAGAAATAACAATATGTTCAAAATCAGATATTCAATCATAAAAAAAACTACCTAAAAACAAGCAATTTTAAATCACCTAATTTCTATAATGTTTTCTTAGTATGTAATACAAAAGTAATTCAATAAATCATTAGAATGTACTATAAATTTTATTTCAACAACTGCCAACTCTCAACATTCTAGCAATTAAGATAGGTCACCAAAATTGAAAAGAAATCTCTCTAAATTTGTAACTATCCTTGTATATTACATTAATGTTAAATAAAATAAATTCTGTTTAAAAAGAGATGGAGTCTCTGTACTCCCCTTGCTTCAAGTGTGTGCTTTGCCTTAAATAAAACCTTTTTGCTGTTCAAAAAAAAAAGATGGAGTCTCCATACTATTAAACATTGAAATTATTGAGTAGTTAATGGATATTGCATTAAAAAACAAAAAGCTACATTCTCAAATTAAAGATGGAAATCACTAATTATATAATTTGAATATTCAAAAAAACAAGTTGTTAGACATGTACTTAATATGTTTTTGAAAAATTATATATAAACTGAAGGATAAAATAAAATTTTATTTTAAAGACATCAGAGGAATTAAAGATGTTCTGTAATAAATCTAATCATAGGTTACAAAAATTTATTCATAAAAGGGCAGAAATTACTGATCAGCTAATACCCCTGAGAGTTTATGGATTTCTACTGAAGATGTACATACCCTCCTATTGAAGAAATAAGTCACAAAATAGTCTTTTAAAAGCTTAACCATAAATTTTTCTATGGAAATTCACATGAATTTACACATTAAATGTAAAGATGAAAATAGAAGCAGAGTTAACAATATAGAACAGTAAAAACTAGTGACCTTCCATTCTATCTTTAAACATTCAGACTTCAAAAAAGTTAATACAAATAGCAAGCAAAAATTTTGTCTTCTTTAGCTCAGAGGCTTGGAAACTGATAAAGCATACAATCAGGTCGTTGACTCATGAGGTTATTTGGCAGCTTTTTGCAATCATACCTAGGTATGACACACAAAAGATAAAATATCAGCCTGCCTTAACATTTTTTTCACAGAACTGGTATTTCCTCCATTCTTAAAGAAGACTGTGAATTTCTATGTAAAGAAATAGCCCACTTAGATAAGCAACTTTTAATTTAGTTCTACAAAAGATCCTTCAATATGACATGATCTCTTATTTAAAGTTTTTTTTCCCCCAAGTAAAAGTTCAGGGCTCAATGATTTAAAAAAAAAAACATATCTATCTATCTATCTATCTATTTATTTATTTTGATTGCCTGGAAAAGTGGTCCTGCAAGTCGACCTGCCAAGGTCATATTTTTTTTCCCCTGGAACTGTAGAAAAGCTTGTGATGGCATCTTCAGTACAGACTCCGTGACTCTGAGCAACACAAGCAGCATCTGCTCCCTTAAAGCAAAAAAATTAATTAATGTTTCCTTCTTGCATATGTCTGTTTTTGGTTAATGAGTAACTTTTAAATTAATATTTGTTACAAAAGTGGTATTATCTTTCAATAACTCAACAAATATCTTTCAAATTTTGAGAATTCTTCAAATATTGAAATTTAAAATTCCATTTTACAAATCTATACCAGCCATTTTTAAAACCATTTTTCAGACAAAACAAATAAAAATTCATGCTAAAGCTGATGAACTGGAGGTGAATTTGGAGACTGTTCCCATTCCCCAACCTCACAAATCAAGTTGTAATCTTAGAGAGCTGTCTGAACATAGGTAGATGAGAATACTCACTATCTATGTGATAGAGCTGTACCTTAATGCCTGTCCATCCAATCCATCTCTACAATATGGAGAAAACCCACAAATCTAGAATAGGACTGGGTTCAATTTCAAAATCCACATGATATTTGAAGATTAATATATCACAAGCCTAACAAGTAATCAAGGACCATCATTCTCTTGCTTCTTTCCATCCTTTTTATTTTGGCCATTTTTTAACCCTTTATTTTTCTCTCTGTGTATTGTAAGTCAATCTCAATCATAATATGGTATTTATTTATCATTGCCTCTTTCTTCTAGATGCTTACTATTAAGACATAAAATTACCATAACTGCACCTGATAATTTGGAAATTGATTCAACCATGTGAAAAATTTCAGTTTGGGTGTAGAGTGAGGCTTAAACCCCTATCGAAGCCTCCTCCTCTGGCTTATTTGCAGGCCTACTCTGGGCATAGCAGTAAGTGAGGCAAGTCCATGTAAGAAATGTGGCAAAGACAGCAATTGATCCTAGATCTACATGTCATGGTTTTTTGGGGAGTGAGGGCAGAATCAAACAAAGAAGTATCACTCGTTGAAAATTATCCTGAATATATTAACAAATAAATGTATGTACTCATTCATAAAATAAAAATCAAATGTACCACATTTGCCATCTTAGGCTTCTAGCTTAGTTATATGAAATGAAAAGCTATTTGAAATCAACTACGTATACAATAAAGTTTTTCAAATAACTTCTCTGATTTGCGATCAAATCATAATTCACATTCATGTATCAGGTAAACTTTAACTCTGTAATAATTATGATTTTGATTCATAAAGTATTAAAACTTCAATATAAGTATGTGAAATATCACTCACAATGCTATGACCTCAAGGAAGCTTTAAAAATTTAAGAAAAAAATTCTAAAATTGTGTTGTACATAGTAAGTCTCACTTCAACCTGCCTCAATGGCATTGATTCAAAACATATTAAAAAAAAAAAAAGATTGGGAGGAATATTACTAATAAAAGAATGGTCCAAAGTAGTAAAATTATTGACTAATAGAACTTGGGCTAGAGTCAGGACCACAGTTCAAATCTCAGTTGTGTGAACAAGGGTAAGTTACTTAATCTCTTGTGTCTAAGAATCACCATATAAAACAGAGATATTATCTACCTTATAGGGTGCTATAAGGATTTAGAAAGAAAATGCATAAGCTTAATTTAAAAAGATACCTGTAACAGAAAAGTGCTCTAAATAACTTACTAACAATAACTACCCCTAGATGTAACTATGTTAATACCAGTAACAATTTTTTTCTTTTTCAAAATAAAGCCATTTTTCTCATAGGTAGCAAAACATAAATTAGGCCTACTCTAGTATTCCCATTTTTTTAAAAATGAGTCAAAGGTGGAAAATTATGTGTAAGGATGTTTATTGTCTTCTCCTTTTCCAACAATAAAATGAAATAACTATATATCTATCAATAGGTGAATGGTTAAGAGAGTTATGGTACATACATATAGCATAATACTATGTGATTGTGTATGCAGTTTTGTGAACCAGATGTTCACCAAAGGGCAATGATTACCTCTAAGAGAGTGAGTTTTTGACCAACTTTTATTTTCTTTTAAAACTTTGAGTTTTACAGGAAACATAAATCATTTTTACAAAAACTGAAGAACTGCTTTTCTCATCTCTCAAAAAGACCTGTTTTTCCATTCAGTTACACAAATACTATGTAAAGAAATGTAGGAAATATGAAAACAAGACATACCAAGTATATGCCTTCCAGGGCCTCTCAATTCAGTGAGGTAAACAGACATTTATAAAGTAATTGAGGGACTAAGTAAGGTATGTGGTAAAAAGGAAGGTAGAACTGAAGGACAGTTATGGTGATAAAAGGAAGAGATGGCAGGAATTATTCTGTCTAAAGAAAAGTTTGGAATGTGCTCAGGAAAGAGAATTTGATAAAGCTTGGAGTCAGGATCCCATGCTGCAGAGTGGAGTTTAGGCTTGACGGAAGACTAAAAAAGTAGACAGAGGACTGACAGTACATGAATTTGAATGCACAGTCAAGTTGAAGTACCAGGCATTCATACATTCAATCATTTACTTATTCACACATGTATGAATTCATTTATTCATGCACGCATTCATTCATTTCTAGGAGTGGCAGGGGAAGAAAGAGGCCATCATATGCCCACTTTAGAAAGATAATATCCGATCAACAATGTCTGAGATGAAAGAGTATTGCTGTCATCATGATTATTACATAAAAGATTACGTTTATTCATTCATTCATTCATTCATTCAATAGAAGCCTCTAAAATATTTTAACTAGCCGTTTCTAGACACTATTCCTCTAAAAATTACTATACTCATATACACAATAAACAAACATAAAAGATAAATATTTTTACCAAGTCTTTTTGTCCATTGATACTTGCACAACCATGAATCGATAAATGTTAAGAATGCGTTTACACATATCTGTGTGCTCATCGAGAAGATTTTTTATTTCATTTGCAGGTTCAAGAAGAAATATGTTTGATGAGTTTATAATAAACACCTAAGATAAAAGAAATATTACTGATTCATTACAGAATTTCAATGGCAAATTTCTTAGTTAAAGAAAAAAACACTTAATATGCTGATCACTAGGTGATCAATAATGAACTTAAAAACAAAGACTATGGATTAATTCTAACCCTACTTCTACCAACTTGATATCTGAAATTTAATCTCATTAAAACTGTGGGTTTTTATGTTCATCTAGACAAATATGAAATTACTAGACAACCAAAGAACACTAACCAAGCAAAAGACAACATTTTTACAAACTGAGAGCTTCAGTATAATAACTCTACTACTATCATAAAATGAAAAGAATAAAAAACACGAATAGTTTTGGATAAAAGATGAAACCTAAATGAAGAAGAATTTTCTGAATAAGGTGTTCAAAACCATCTATGCTCTTTAATCATATTTATTGGCTATGTGTGTATACCTGTTTTGAAAATACAAGACTGAATAAACAGGTTGCATATAATAGTACTATTAGTGAGGATCTATCAATATGTGTCTTTATTTAAATTCATTAGAATCAGATCATTTTCGTATTTTGTTATTGAGGACAAAGTTATATGGCAACAGGTATATGCAAAGGCTCTCGAAAACACTTTGGAGGAACAGAGTATTATATCTGTTGTGAACCTAAGGCATTTATATCTTCTATACCCACGATTCTGATTTAAATACCTTGGATAAACTACATAATGAAATACAGTGGTAAATCATGTGAGAAAAGAATATAAAGCAAACTTTAAAATAATGAAAGAGCTGACTTTGTGAAGTCTAGCAACACTGACCAAGAAAGGCAAGACCACAAATAAATATTAGACATAAAAGAAGAACATAGATATTGAAAGACGGCAGCATAAGAGGTGAGACAGAGGCGTTCTCCCAAAACCACATATAATATGCAAATATAGTTAATACAACTAATCCTGAAAGAGCAACAGGAAAGAAGGCTGTGCCAGACTGCATACACCTGAAAAGAACAGACCTCACAGAACAGGGTTACATACCAAAGCTGTGATGCGGCGGGACCCAAGCCCTTCCCCCACCCCAGCTCACCAGAAGGAGGAAGAGAAATGGAGTGGGGAAGGGGTAGAAGCTTAGGAATGTTGAACACCCAGCCCTGGAGATCTGCTCTAGCATGAACTTACATTGCATGGTGCTCTGGAGGTTAGTGGGGTTGGAAAGCTAAGACAGGCAGAATACTTGGAGAGACTGAGATTCCAGCCATTTGCGGAAACCAGGGATCCATACCTGACTGCTATGGGACAAAAGAAAGGCGCCCGCTGAGACACATCCCAACAGCGAGGAGGCTGCTAAGGGGTAAGAATACTACAGACATTGCTACTCAGGAGAAAGGAGAGGTGAACAAAATTGTCCAGGCACACTCAGCCCAGCAGGCTGGGAACTTTCAGCAGCTTTAAGCGCTCCAAGCTCCTGGATGCCTATGTAGGTCTGAAGCCCACCACCACGATATGCAGCCTCTGCCTTCCACCCGGCTGCCGGCACCGGCTTGCAAGCCAGCAGCCCCTGCACTGCCATCGGGCCACCCAGAGGGAGGCAAACCCTACGTCATCTACAACACAAAACATACAGGCTTACATCTCTACACTTGGCCCACTGGTTCTGGCAGTGGAAACAGGCACATCAGCTGGACAACAGGAAAAAGTTCTTTCCTCCCAAGGCACCAGCGCTGCTCCCCTGTGACCCCCAACAATGCTCTAGGGGCTGAACAGTTCCAGAGAGTAAAGCTTCTGGGCACTAGAGGGCGCCACATACAAACATGAAACATCAAAGGAACCTGGTCCAAAGATCCCACAAATCCAGAAAAAGAACCAAGTGAAACTGAACTCATTAATCTTCCTGAAAGAGATTTCAAAATAAAAATGATAAACATGCTTATGCTCATAACGATTCAGAAAAATATTCAAGAACTCAGGGATGAATTCAGGATGGAGATTCAATCATTAAGGAATTTAATATGTGAAATGAAACATACAATTGAGACATTTAAAACCTGAGTAGATGTAGTAGAACAGATGGCAACTGGAATAGAAAATAGAGAAAAGAAATACATTCAAAAAGACATATGCACCCCTATATTTATTGCAGCACTTCTTACAATAGCCAATATATGGTATCAACCTAAGTGTCCATCACTAGATGAATGGATAAAGAAGATGTGGTACATACATACAATGGAATACTATTGAGCCATAAGAAGGAAATAAATCCTGCCATTTGCAACAACATGGATGGAGCTGGAGGATATTATGCTCAGTGAAATAAGCCAGGTGGAGAAAGACAAGTGCCAAATGATTTCCCTCATTTCTGGATTATAACAACGCAGCAAAACTGAAGGAACAAAATAGCAGCAGACTCAGAGACTCCAAGAAGGAACTAGTGGTTACCAAAGGGGAGGGGTGTGGGAGGGCGGGTGGAGAGGGTGGAAGAAGGGGATTGTGGGGTATATATTTAGTACACATGGTGTGGGGGTCATGGGGAAAACAGTGTAGCACAGAGAAGGCAAACAGTGAATCTGTGGCATCTTACTACACTGATGGACAGTGACTGCATTGGGGTATGGGTGGGGACTTGATATTATGCATAAATGTAGTAACCAAATTTTTTTTCACGTGAAACTTCATAAGAGTGTATATCAATAATACCTTAAAAAAAAAAATACAGAGAAGCTGAAGCACAGAGAAAAAAGGACCTCAAGGAAAGAAAGAATATTAAGAGAACAGTGTGACCAATCCAAATGGAACAATATTCACATTACAGGGGCACCAGAAGAAGAGAGAGAAAAAGGGATAGGAAGTGTTTTTGAGGAGGTAATTGCCAAAAACATCCCTAATATGGGGTAGGAAATAGTCTCTCAGGCCATGGAGGTGCACAGATCTTGCAAAACAAGGGACCCAAGGAAGACAACACCAAGATATATAATAATTAAAATGGCAAAGATCAAGAATAAAAAGCAGTCAGAGATAGAAAAAAGAACACCAAAAAAGGAAAACCCATCAGCCTATCATCAGATTCTCAACAGAAACTTCACAGGATAGAAGGGAGTGGCATGATATATTAAATGCAATGAAGCAGAAGGGCCTTGAACCAAGAATACTTTACCCAGCAAGATTATCATTTGAATTTGAAAGAGGGATTAAAGAATTTCCAGATAAGCAAGCACTGAGAGAATTCACCTCCCCCAAAATGTCTCACAGTGTATTTTGGAGGGGCTGCTATAGATGGAAGTGTTACTAAGGTTAAATAGCTGTCACTAGAGGAAATAAAACCACAGTAAACAAAGTAGAACAAATAATTACTAAGCATATCCAAAATCAAATCAACTACCCCCAAGTCAGTCAAGGAACAGACAAAGAGTATAAAATATGTTACTTGATATACAAAGAATACAAGAAAAAAAAAAAAGGAGGAAAAAAAAAGAATCTTTAGACTCTGTTTAAAATAGCATATTAAGTGAGTTAAATTTGTTAGATAGTAAGGGAATAACCCTTGAACCGATGGTAACCACAAATCTAAAGCCTGCAATGGCAATAAGTACATATCTATTAATAATCACCCTAAATGTAAATGGTCTGAATGCACCAATCAAAAGACACAGAGTCACTGAATGGAAAAAAAACAAAACCCGTCTATATGCTGCTTAGAAGAGACTGACTTCAAACCCAAAGACATACATGGACTAAAAGTGAAGGGATGGAAAAAGATATTTCATGCAACTAATAGGGAGAAAAAAGCAGGAGTTGCGGTACTTGTATCACACAAAATAGACTTCAAAACAAAGAAACTACCAAAAGACAAAGAAAGACATTACATAATGATAAAGGGGTAGTCCAACAAGAGTATATACACATTATATATATGTATGCACCCAACAAAGGAGAACCTACATATGTGAAACAAGTACTAATGGAATTAAAGGGGAAAATAGAATGCAATGCATTAAATTTAGGAGACTTCAACACACCATTCACTCCAAAAAACAGATGAACCAGACAGAAAATGAGTAGAGACCGAGGCACTGAACAACATATTAGAACAGACGGACATAACAGACATCTACAAAACACTCCACCCAAAAGCAGGAGGATACACATTCTTCTCAAGGGCACATGGGACATTTTCAGGAATAGACTATATACTAGGCCACAAAAAGAGCCTCAGTACTTTAAAAAAGACTGAAATTGTACCAACCAACATCCCAGATCACAAAGGTATTAAAACTAGAAATTGTACAAAGAAAACAAAAAGGCTCACAAAAACATGGAGGGATAACACCGTGCTCCTAAATAATAAATGGATCAATGACCAAATGAAAACAGATATCAACCAATATATGAAGACAAATGAAAACAACAGCACAATGCCCCAACTTCTGTGGGACACAGTGAAGGCAATTATAACAGGAAAGCATTTAGCAATCCAGGCCTATTTAAAGAAGGAAGAACAATCCCAAATGAATAGTCTAAGTTCACAATTACTGAAACTGGAAAAAGAAGAACAAATGAGGCCCAAAGTCAACAGAAGGGGGGACATAATAAAGATCAGAGAAAAAATAAATAAACTTGAAAAGAATAAACAACAGAAAAAAAATCAATGAAACCAAGAGCTGGTTCTTTGAGAAAATTAACAAAATAGATAAACCCCTGATATATTAAGAGAAAAAGAGAATCTACACACATAATCAGAATCAGAAATGGGAAAGGAAAAATCAGGACAGACACCACAGAAATACAAAGAATTATTAGAGAATACTATGAAAATCTATATGCTAACAACGTGGATAACCTAGAAGAAATGGACAACTTTCTAGAAAAATACAACCTTCCAAGACTGACCAAGGAAGAAATGGAAAATCTAAACAGACCAAATACCAGCAATAAAATTGAATCAGTAATCAAAAAACTACACAAGAACAAAACGCCCAGGCCAGATGGATGCACCACTGAATTTTATCAGACATTTAGAGAAGACATAATACCCATACTCCTTAAAGTTTTTCAAAAAATAGAAGAGGAGAGAATACTTCCAAACTCATTCTACTTCCAAGCATCACTCTAATACCAAAACCAGGCAAAGACCACACCAAAAAAAGAAAATTACAGACCAATATCCCTGATGAACATAGATGCAAATATACTCAACAAAATATTAGCAAACCGAATTCAAAAATACATCAAGAGGATCATAGACCAAGATTAAGTGGGATTTATCCCAGGGATTCAAGGATGGTACAACATTTGAAAAATCCATCAACATCATCCACCACATCAACAAAAAGAAGGACCAAAACCACATGACCATCTCCATAGATGCTGAAAAAGCATTTGACAAAATTCAACATTCAGTCATGATAAAAACTCTCAACAAAATGGGTATAGAGGTCAAGTACCTCAACATAATAAAGGCCATATATGATAAACCCACAGGCAACATCATACTAAACAGTGAGAAGCTGAAAGAGTTTCCTCTAAGATCGGGAACAAGACAAGGATGTCCAATCTCCCCGCTTTTACATAACATAGTACTGGAGGTCATAGCCACAGCAATCAGACAACACAAAGGCATCCAGATTGGTAAAGAAAAATATAAACTGCCACTGTTTGCAGATGACAAGGTATTGTACATAAAAAAACATAAAGAATCCACTCCAAAACAACTAGAACTAATATTTGAATTCAGCAAAGGTGTGGGGTACAAAATTAATACACTGAAATCTGTTGCATTTCTATACACTAATGGTGAACTAGCAGAAAGAGAAATCAGGAAATCAGGAAAACATTTCCATTCACAATTGCATCAAAAAGAATAAAATACCTAGGATTAAACCTAACCAAGGAAGTGAAAGACCTATACTCTGAAAACTACAAGACACTCTTGAGAGAAATTAAAGAGGACACTAATAAATGGATATTCATCCCATGCTCTTGGGTGGGAAGAATTAATATTGTCAAAATGGCCATCCTGCCTAAAGCAATCTACAGATTCAATGCAATCCCTACCAAAATACTGACAGCAATCTTCAACAAACTGGAACAAATAGTTCTAAAATTCATATTGCCAAAGCAACACTGAGAAGGAAGAATAAGCAGGGAGGATCTCGCTTCCCAACTTCAAGCTCTACTACAAAGCCACAGTAATCAAGACAATTTGGTACTGGCATAAGAACAGACCTATAGACCCGTGGAACAGAATAGAGAGTCCAGATATCACTCAAGCATATATGTCAATTAACATATGATAAAGGAGCCATGTACATACAATGGGAAAAGGACAGCCGCTTCAACAGCTGGTATTGGCAAAACTGACAGCTACATGTAAGAGAATGAAACTGGATTACTGCCTAATTCCATATACAAAAATACACTCGAAATGGATCAATGACCTGAATGTAAGTTATGATACCATAAAACTCTTAGAAGAAAACATAGGCAAAACTCTCTTGGACATAAACATGAGCAACTTCTTCATGAACATACCTCCTTGGGCAAGGGAAACAAAAGCAAAAATGAACAAGTAGGACTACATCAAACTAAAAAGCTCTGTACAGCAAAGGACACCATCAGTAGAACAAAAAGGTATCCTACAGTATGGGGGAATATATTCATAAATGACATATCCCATAAGGGGTTGACATCCGAAATATATAAAGAGCTCATGCACCTCTACAAACAAAGAGCAAATAATCCTATTAAAAAATGGGCAGAACATCTGAACAGACACTTCTCCAAAGAAGAAATTCAGATGGCCAACAAGCACATGAAAAGATGCTCCACATCGCTAATCACCAGAGGAATGCAAATTAAAACCACAATGAGATATCACCTCACAACAGTGAGGATGGCCAACATCCAAAAGCAAAAAACAACAAATGTTGGCGAGGATGTGGAGAAAGGGGAACCCTCCTACACTGCTGGTGGGAATGTAAATTAGTTCAACCATTGTGGAAAGCAGTATGGAGGTTCCTCAAAAAACTAAAAACAGAAATACCATTTGACCCAGGAATTCCACTCCTAGGAATTTACCCTAAGAATTCAGGAGCCAAGTTTGAATAAGACAGATGCACCCCTATGTTTATCACAGCACTATTTACAATAGCCAAGAAATGGAAGCAACCTAAGTGTCCATTAGTAGATGAATGGATAAAGAAGATGTGGTATATATACACAATGGAATATTATTCAGCCATAAAAAGAAAACAAATCCTACCATTTGCAAAAACATGGATAGAGCTAGAGGGTATTATGCTCAGTGAAATAAGCCAGGCGGAGAAAGACAAGTATCAAATGATTTCACTCATCTGTGGAATATAAGAACAAAGAAAAAACTGAAGGAACAAAACAGCAGCAGACTCACAGAACCGAAGAATGGACTAACAGTTACCAAAGGGAAAGGGACTAGGGAGGATGGGTGGGAAGGGAGAGATAAGGGGGAAAAAGGGGCATTATGATTAGCATACATAATGTAGGTAGGTGGGGCATGGGGAAGGCAGTATAACACAGAGAAGACAAGTAGTGATTCTATAGCATCTCACTATGCTGATGGACAGTGACTGTAACGGGGTATGTGGTGGGGACTTGATAATGGGGGGAGTCTAGTAACCATAATGTTGCTTATGTGATTGTATATTAATGATACCAAGCGAAAAAAGAAAACACTATAGAACGTATAAAAAAAAGAGAATGAAACTGGATTACTATCTAACCCCATACACAAAAGTAAACTTGAAATGGATCAAAGACCTGAATGTAAGTCATGAAACCATAAAACTCTTAGAAGAAAACATATGCAAAAATCTCTTGAATATAAACATGAGCAGCTTTTTCATAAACATATCTCCTCGGGCAAGGGAAACAAAAGCAAAAATGAATAAGTGGGGCTACATCAAACTAAAAGCTTCTGTACAGCAAAGGATACCATCAGCACAACAAAAAGGCATCCTACAGTATGGGAGAATGTATTTGAAAACAACATATCCGACAAGGAGTTAACATCCAAAATATAAAAAGAACTCACACGCCTCAACACCCAAAAAGCAAATAACCCAAATGAAAAATGGGTGGAGGATATAGACAGACAATTCTGCAAGGAAGAAATTCAAATGGCCAACAGGCACATGAAAAGATGCTCCACATCACTAATTATCAGAGAAATGCAAATTAAAACCACAATGAGATATCATCTCACACCAGTTAGGATGGCCAACATCCATAAGACAAGGTACAACAAATGCTCATGAGGATGCAGAGAAAGGGGAACCCTCCTACACTGCTGGTGGGAATGTAAACTAGTTTAACCATTATGGAAAGCAATATGGAAGTTCCTCAAAAATCTAAAAATAGAAACACCATTTGACCCAGGAATTCCATTCCTAGGAAATTTACCCAAAGAAAACAATTTCTCAGATTCAAAAAGACATATGCACCCCTATGTTTAGTGCAGCACTATTTACAATAGTCAAGAAATGGAAGCAACCTAAGTGTCCATTAGTAGATGAATGAGTAAAGAAGAAGTGGTACATATTCACAATGGAATACTCTTCAGCCATAAGAAAGAAACAGACTCTACCATTTGCAACAACATGGATGGAGCTAGGGTGTATTATGCTTAGCGAAGTCAGTGAGGCAGAGAAAGACAAAT
Organism: Phataginus tricuspis; assembly: GCA_029783875.1. NCBI lineage: Eukaryota > Metazoa > Chordata > Mammalia > Pholidota > Manidae > Phataginus > Phataginus tricuspis. The sequence continues at coordinate 64,711,793 of JAQQAC010026072.1, read as the reverse complement.
ACCAAATGATTTCCCTTCAGCAAAACTGAAGGAACAAAACAGCAGCAGACTGACAAACTCCAAGAAAGGATTAGGGGTTACCAAAGGGGAGGGGTGGAAGAGGGTGAGTGGGGAGGGAGGGAGAAGGGGAGTAAGGGGTATTATGTTTAGTACACATGGTGTGTGTGTGGGATTATGGGGAAGACAATGTAGCACAGAGAAAACAAGTAGTGACTCTGGCATCTTACTACACTGATGGGCAGTGACTGCAATGGGGTATGGCCAGGGGGACTTGATAATATGGGTGAATTCAGTAACCACATTGTTTTTTTAATGTGAAACCTTCATAAGAGTGTATATCAATAATACCTTAATAAAAAAAAATAAGTAGGTCCTGCCATGTAGGAAAATGATAATATAGCTTTTAACAGTATAAAAAAAAAAAAGAAGAACATAACTATGTATCCAGTACAGAACTTTATAATGATTGTTCAGTGGTAACTGTATGCCAGTAACATTGAAAATGTAATAAAATGGATTACTTTGTAGAGAAAACATAAAATGCCAACTAAAACAGAATATATGTATATACATCAATACCATGAAAGAAAGTGAACTGGTGATCAAAGTCTCCCTTACCCATCCCTGAACATCAGGCCTAGACAGCTTTACAGGCAAAGTTTGCCCAAGCTTCATGGAAGATAAACCCTATTTTATACAAGCTGCTTCAGGGACAAAAAAGGAGGAAAACTACTCAATATATTTTTGTAAAACTTTAGTCCTGTTAGCAAAAACAGAGTGGTCTATATAAGAAATATAAATAAGAGACCAATATGAATTATGAGCATATAGACAAAATTCTTGAAAAAATAATAGCAATTGGCAGGACATTCTATTAATATAATATACACTATCAACAGATTAAAATGGAAAAAGTATGACCAGCATAATGTATGCAGAAAAAGCCTTCAGCACTTACTCAGTATTTAAAAAAAAATTTAGCAACTTAAGAGAAAAGGTAAAATTCCTTAATTTGAAAATGAGCATTTATCAAGAACTATAGCAAATATTATAACAGTAATTGAACCTGAGAAGTACTGCCAAAAACCAAGAACAAGAAAAGGCTAGACCTTTGACAAGTACTGCCTAAAACCAAGAACAAGACTATCACTCATTGTCCCAGGGAACCCAGTAAGCACAAAAGGAAGTGGACGGTGGGGGAGTGTAGAATGAAATAAATATGACTAAACTGAAATGGAAAGACAAAACTGAATTTTTGAAAACAAAAAGGCAAGTTTAAAGGATCTGAGGGGAGAGAGCCTTACTAGAGTATCTGAGAAACAGCAAGGACTATAGAGAGAACTGAAGAAGGGGGAAAGCAGTGGGAGATGATGTTGAGAAGAGCCAGAGCATGCGGAGCAGAGCTTCTCACATTGCTGGCGGTAAAAGAACATATTTTTTCCCCTCATCTTTTGCAGACCAATCCTTTTGTAACATGTAATAAATAAGTGAACAAATAGGGAAAGGACATGAAAAAAGACATAGAAAATACAAACCCAAACGTTTTATCAGAATCAAGACATATTAAGTGACTTAAGTTTCTAAACTCTTACTCTAAATTACTTTTCTAATTATCTTGCGGGCCAGCACTAGTCTATGGAGCACATTGAGAAGCAATGATTAAAGCCTTATAGATCATTAGAATGACTTTTGCTTTTAGGTTTAGTGGTCAGGAAAGCAACTAGAGCGTTCTGAGCAGAAAAATGACATGATCTAATAACTTATATTTTATAGGATCCCTCTGGCTACTGTGTTGCGAATATACCAGGGTGATGGGTGAGCGAGCAAGAGCAGAAGCAAGTATACTACGTAGAATTTTACTGCAATAGTTCAGATGAAAGTAAGGAGGCTTGCACACAAGAGGCAGTGTGACTGCTGAATAGTAGTCAGATTCTGCATACATTTGAAGGTTGACAAGATTTGCTGTCAAATTATATGTAAGATTAAAAAAAGACAGGAACCAAGAGGATCTGAGCAACTGGAAAGCAGAGCTATCCTGAAATGAAATGAGGAAAACTGCAAGAAGAGCATGTTATGGAGCAAGGTGAGAAGCCAAGTTTTAGATGTAACAAGTTTGAGATGTCTATTATATGTCCAAGTGAAGATGCCAACCTGGCATTTGAATATTTGAGTTCAAGAACCTTGAGTCCAGATGAGAGGTCTCAGACTAGAGACAAAGTGTAGAAGTTGCCATGTACAGATGTTATGTAAAGCCACAGGAATGAATGATATCAACAAGAGAGTAAGTATAAGTAGAAAAGAAATCCAAGAACTGATTACTGGAAACTTTAACATTAAATGGTCAAGGAGATATGGAAAAAACTGTAAAAAAATCTGAGAAGTGACAAATGAGTACAGAGAAAAACAGAAGAGTATGCTATTGTCCAGGCCAAGTGAAGAAGGGTTTCAACAGAGGATGAATGATCTACCCTGTAAAATGCTCCTGACAAGTCTGTAAGATTAGGATTTGAAAAATGTCCATTTCATTTAACAATGTGGAGACTGTCAATGTCAACAATGGCCTTGACAAGAACCTGATTTTAAAAATGAATATAATGAACTCCTACAAATCAACTAAAAAATAAAAAGACAAAGACCTAGCAGAATAATGGAAAAAGCATGTGAATTGGCAATTCATATGAGAAAAGATGCTCAATTTCCATAGTGATGAAGGAAAAGCAAATTAAAACAGAGAAACACAAATTGTTTTAAAATGTAGTAATATTTTACACATATAGTACAGCAAAAATTAAAATCTGACTATATAAGTAATGGATAAGATACAAGGAAATGAGAACTCACAAACAATAATGGAGGAAATGTAAATTATTCTAACCATGTTAGAAAACAATTCGGCAATAACAGTAAAGTAATGCTGATTATGTACAAATCCTCCAACCCAGTAATTCCACTTCCTGGTATATATCCTAAGGAAATTCTCCCATATATGCAAACAAAAAAACCCACCCATGTATAAGAATGCTCAATGTAGCATTATCTGGAATAGTGAGAAACTGGAAACAACTTCAAAAACAATCAACAGAAAAATGAATAAATAACATCTGAAATAACCATAAACTGCAATAGCACAAAGTAGTTAAATGAACTATGGCTACGTATCTATAACAAATCTCAAAAATCTAAATGGTTCAGGAAAAAAGTAAGTTGCAGATCACAGTACACCATGACACAATTTATATAAATGTTAAAACTGTCTAGAAAAATGTTTATCAATACATTATGAAGTAAAAGTTAAGGAAAAAACAAAATTAATATGGCATAATGATAATTTATAAAGTGGGTGGTGAATATTATATTTAAAAATTATATTCTACATGGAAGTACTGAACTATATATTTGAAATATTTAATGACCATTAAAAGTGATCCACCTGCAAAACTGCCTGAGCACCAGCTCGTATATTTTGTTCTGTAGCTTCTTCAGAGGCATTACGAAGAATATCTTGGTAGGTGCCATTTTTCGTCCAGGTGGAATTTCGAACGTGATCAGCAATACTGGTCCCATTTTCCTGAAGCAAAATATCTGGTTTTTAATATTTCATTAATGAAGAATGCTGCAAGAAGCCAGTAAACTAAAGAAGTAAACTGGATATTTTGGGGTCCTACTACTGCTAAGCATCTTCACAAAATAGATGTCTTATTTGATTATAAAAGCAATGTATGATCACTGTAAAAAAAAAAGGTTCTCACTGACAAAACATAAAGTAAAAAATCACCTGTAAGAACCAGCCAGAGATAATACCATTTCAGATACAGAGACATTTTTCTACATATCTGATGTACAAACCTCCCCTCCTTACACTTACACACTGAAGAATAGGATTACATTATTTATAGCTTTGTAAGAGATTAATTATGTTCTAAAATAAGCACTAGAACCCAAATAAGCTCAATAAGGCACTAGAATATCACTTCTATGTATCCTACTTTAGAGCAGTAAAATTCCTGTTATCCAAAAATAGAATACTAGTACTTCAAATCATTAAGACTGCAGCTTTCTGCTTGAGTTTGAGCTGTTAAGCCTTGCAGACTAGGGAGTTCTCTCAGATGCAAAGCCACTCAAACAAATTTCTCTCTAGTTTCTTTCTGTGTTTGGTCATTCACCAATATCTTCAAATAGTTTTTTTTTTAGTATTTTCTCTAGAGCTAATAATTCTAATATGCAGGTTTAGTTTAACACAAACTACTCTGCCATTACTAGAAGTACTGGAACTCAGCTCTGAGTAGCCAATACAACATTATGGTTTAGTCTACACCTTTCTCTTTAGCTCCATACCCCTATAATCAGCCATCATCTGAATAGTTCTTCCTGAATGACCCAAAAGCACCTCAAACTCAAGATATTTTAAATAAAGCTTATTAACCATGTCCTCCCCATTCATACCAATCCCTCCAGCCACCTTTGCTACTACTATCAACTTGCACTTTTATTCCTGTTCATGTGCGAATGCAACTACCCTGGCTGCAAAACAAAGAACTTTGGAACACTCCCCATTCCTCATTTCTCTCAGCCTATTTATGAAGGCATATTGGTTTTACCACCAGAGGTACTCATACATCTGCCTTCTCCTTTATATGCCCACTGTGAGTGCCACTGTCCTATATCAGGTAATTAACATCTCCCTTCTGAATTTCACTAATACTTCCTAACTAGTCTCCTTGCTTCCAGACTGGCCTCCAATCCATCTTCTACTCTGGGCTTGGTATGATACTTTTGAAATATGTGACTATCTGTGTCATTCTTCTATTTATAATGCTTCAAAGGCTTTCCAGTGTTTAGAATATAATCAGAGTCCATTACAATGGCATAAAACTTACTGAGCAAACTCTAGTTCTTGCCTATCTCATATTTCCTACCACTCTCCCACCCGCTCTTAGCTGCAGCCAAATACAAATACTTGAAGAGTCTCTCACATCTTCAGACACTACTCACACTGTGTGGCTCTTTTCCCCTTTGTTACCTGCTCTTCATACTACACTACTTTCTCCATGAAGCCTACCCTAGGCAGAGTCAGGTATTCCCTCTTTCACACTCTTGGATCAGAGCAATACTGCTTTATAATACTTACTTTGCATGTTTGTCTTCCTGTTAAACTTTAAGTTATATAAAGGTAGAAATGATGTCTTTTTGTGTTTATAACTCTAAGACTGTTTCCCAATTGCATTACCCTGTGTTACAGGCACTTACAGGGCAAACTTGTGAGAGTGTTCTGTTGTCACAAAAATTAAGAATACTACTGGGATTTCACGGGATGAGCTAGGGAATGCTAAACATACTACTAGGTGCATGACAATCTGCAAATACACAAATTGTCTTATATTCCATGTCTTTCAAATGTCTCACAGACACTGTGAGTAAAAAAACCATTTATAATTATCTGAATCTGTAACTTAACTCCATTTTATAATTAACACCAAATTTTAAGTGATTTTTACATATACTGAATTTATCAGAAGTATAAATAAATTCATGACTATTTTTTTTTTTTACTTCAAGCCATTAGCAAGAGTTGCTGGCACTCTGAAAAATCCCATCTCTAATGGCAACACTGGCTAGATTATATGAGTAACCAAAAGAACACACCAAATAACACAGCTGTATCACCCTGCATTTGTAGCCTCCTTCCCCTATTTCCACTATTTGTTATATAATTACGTATGCAGACAGAGGTTATACTATATGTTGTTTTTATTAAAGGATAGTAAATGACACAGGATAGGCTAAGTACTGAGCTATAAGTGCATGACAAAAAAACGGGGGAATAATTATTTAGGTTTATTTTCTAACTTGGTGCAAAAATTGGATATTTTTATTAGTGCATGATGAACAGAACTGAAAATATTATTTCATAATTTACACAGTTACTTGTACTTACTTTAATTATATTTTTTGGTACCTTTTCCCCTTCTTAGAAGCAGGTGTGGATGCTCTACATCTCTCTCCCTCTTTCATACACACACATAAATATTGATTCAGTGAATCCCTGAGAATGTGGGCTATTCATATGTTAATTATCTGATAAATTCCCCTGATGAGGTTAAATTAACTAGGAAGGTGAATAAACATTATCAAATGGCTCCTATTTAGACTTAGTTAAGATATTTGTCAATATGAGATTGCAACTTTTTGATGAGAATCCGACCTGTGACACGGGTTAAACAACCAAAGGATAAGAATTCACTTAGGCTTAAGGAACAAATGGAACTAGCAACCCCCAAATTCCATTTTTACTCTCTCTTTGTTCATCTTTTCCCCTATTTTAATAAACTTCAGTCATTCTTATCACAGACCATCTTATTTAGCAGGTCAGGATGTTTTTTATTCTTCAAACAGCTCTAGTACAAACACTTCTAAGAAAGAATTCAAAATACTCTGGTTTGTGCTAATACCCACTCCTAGAATAAGACAGTCAATAGGGGAATTGTGGTTTGGTAATCGCTTAAAGAAGTCTATAGTACAACATCCTTTTTTACCTAGTACCACAGTTTGAAATATTACACCTTTTGTAATAGCATCTAATTTTCATGAGACAATGACTTAAAGAATCAGTATACACCCTCAGTATTAATTTTAAAAGCTGTGACATCAAAGAGCTTTGAGATAGGGCACAGAGGTAACTGTTAAATTATCTCAACTGAAAAATATACCGAAAAGTATATTTAACCTTCCCATTTAGTAAGTAAATTTATAACACATTATTACAATATATGAAAATCTATTAAACTTTTATTAAGTCTTACTATTTACCTCTTCTCTCTTTTCTTCTTCTATTGAAATATCATGGTCTGTGACATTGTCAACGCAAGGTAAGTCTGAAGAAGAGATCACAATTTCTTCAGGCTCTTGCATGAACAAAGGTTTTTCCTCTTGCTGAATCCATTCTTGATATACTTTTACCACTTTTCTCACAGCTGCTGCTTCACAAATTGGTAATAAAAATGCCTAGTCAAAAAATGAGAGAATAGACATAATGGTATCTTTTACTTTGCCACACCATTACTACATACATTTCTATCTTGTTATAAAATGTGAGATATAAATGATTCTTAAAGTCAACCAATACATTGTCAGAAAAAGCCTTTTGTTTCCAAGTAATTTGTAAGTACATTGAGATAGAAATTCTTTTGGTAGATAGATACTGATTTCAAGTGCAAGGAGCAAAGATTTGCTTCAACCGTACTATCTCAGAATGAAAATATTCCTTGTTTCATGAAATAGTTGTGCTTCTACAAAGCTCAATGTAAATACAACTTTTCACAAGTTACATTTTTAAACTTTAATATTATTGGTTTTTAGACTATTAAAATAAAGTGATAAAAGGTTTTAATTACAAAATAAAAATTAAATCTGATTCCTAGAGTAAAACCACATGTAACAGGCACCTTAGCTTTTCTAAGCATGTAAAGAAAACATTACACTTTTCTTATTTCATTTTACATATAATAAAGTTATGTATGCTAAATAACAAGGCAAAATACTTGGAAAATTAAAAGGAGTGTCTTACAGTTATTCTGTCCTTTAGGTGCTTTCTGAGTTGCCTTAACTTTTTAAAAAGTAGGTATTTTCCTCATCACAAAAATACTACATTTTCACAGCAAAAAAAGAAAATTCTTATACAATTCAGACTTGCAAAAATAAAACAGTAATAACACTCAATCTCACCGTCCAAAGTCTTTTCCTCAAACATGTCCATTTGTTAACATTTTCACTGTATTTTATTTACAAATAGAAATAGAATTAAATTGCTTTTTTCTTTTTACAAACACTGCCTATTAATTTCAACTCTCAAAGTCATCAGACATTTACCTAAAGCCTGCCACCATCTACTTGAGAGTTATCAGTTGGTGTTTTTATTAATAATCATGGGGTCAATAACTTTATTTCACCTGAATAAAACAAGCCAAAGAAAATCAGCTTCCCAAGATAGTGATGAAAAACTTAGTATGTAATAATATCAACAGGGTATTTAAGGTTGTTTGGTATTCCTTTTATTTATTTGCTACCATTGATTCCCTAGCAAACTACATTACTTGCTACCTTCCTTCATCTAACAAACCATTCTCAAATTCTCACTCTCATATTCTGGCAGCTTAACAGTCAATGGCATGATTTTGATCATCACTACCTGCTCCAAGACTATTTACAACTGTAGCAACAGTTCAGCCTTCCTTTTCAAAAGGTTTAAAAAAAAAATCAAATAATCTCAAAGAAGTTCTAGTCTCAGGTAGTGAAAAATTAGCTTATTCAAAAAATAAGCATGGGAACTCTGTATTTTCTGCTCAATTTTTCTGTAAACCTAAAGGTGCTCTAAAAAATAAAGTTTATTAATTTAATAATTATTAGTAATCTCAAGACTTAAGATATTATTACATAAATTGTCCTAGTATATCCCAAGTGGCTTGATGGATTTACTAAAGACCAGAGTTTATATAACCTTTGTCCTTACAGGCCCCAAAATCTGAATTTTGCCAACACACTAAATATGGATCTTGAGGAAAGCTTGGTATTAGCCATGGCCAAAAACTTATGCATGAAAACCAGAGTATCAATTATGCATTTACAATAAGAGATAACTGTAATAGAAACCACAATATTCAAATTCACATATCATACCTTGTCCCTCTATGAAGAAGCACCACTCATAATCAATTGATAATATAATTATATTATAATCAATTAATTAATAAGGGAAATTATCATCAGAAAGTATTTAAATCCATATGCTTAGCAAATTTTCTGACAGACCTAAATGAGGCCATCTCCAGTTTTATGGTTCTATGACAGTAAAAGTATATCATAATCAGAAAACAACACACAGGAGGAATCAACATAAAAATATATATATTTAATGATATCAGTGTAGGATAACCTGGTATCATTATCTAATAATTGGCTTTGCCAATGGGATCTGATTTACTGAGAAACTAAGGCTCTTCAGTGAATAAACACTAATAAAACATTTGGTCTCTGATATTCTTTTAATATGTTCCCATTATTAACCAACTCAGACTGTGACAAATACTTTAAAATAAAATTAAGTATAGTGAGAATTTAGCAGATCTGGGTTTTTTTTTTTAAAGCAGTGGTTTTCATTTTGGTCTCAGAACCCCAAACTTCTATATGTTAACTTGAATAGTAGCATGTTTTCCAAAATAAGAGAAGTAACGCTGTTTCACATTTTTGCAAATCTTGTTAATATTAGAAAACAGTTGGATTCTCATATCTACTTGCTTCTCATTCAATGTGATACAGTATCACATTAGGTATCCTCTTGTAAAATGTCACAGTATACTTGTGAAAGAATCAGAGTGAAAAGGTAAATAAAATCTTAGTATTGCCATGAAAATAGTTTTGACCTTATGGAACTGAACTGGCCCTGGGGACTTCTCAGGAGGCCCAGACTATACTTTGGGATCTACTAACTTACAGTGACTGTGGGAAAAAAAGTGTGTGTGTGTGTGTGTGTGTGTGTGTGTGTGTGTGTGTGTGTACACATAAAACATCTTTGGTGCTCTTAAAGGCTAAACTACTGATATGTTATATTTACCTCATATCAAATTATTAGGGTTCCTCACTGTGTAGCCTCCAAGTACTAATGGCATAAAGCATATGGGGTTTCCTTATAAAATAGGGAGTTAATGCCTGGAGTGCATTTAACCTATTCTGGGTATGGCAAATTAACTCTATATGGAAAATGATTTTATTTTTGTTTTAAAGACACATAGCAATATGAATACCTTAATCTGAGATAGAACTCACAATCATTACACAGGCCTAAAAAAACATCAGCTATATAACAAATTATCTCAAGACTTAGCTTCTAGAAATACATGTTAGTCCTCAGCTAGCATTGACAAAGTACCTAGCACTCAATAGCTACTGAACTTCTAGGTGCCTATTCTATGCCTGGCACTAATGATACAATGATGAATAAACTAAAGAAGTATTCAGGGAGGGTAGCAGGAAATTAAACAAATAATTTTTTAATAATTATAAAACTCAGGAAAGATACAAAAAGAGTAGTTTTTGAAATATCATAAAAAAAGGTACTTACTATATGTGTGTGAATGTGTGTCTGTGTGTGTGTATGCATGCAGGTGCATCCGTCTGTGGGTGGTACGTGGGTGAGGGTAATCATGGAAGGCTTCGCTGGAGTCCATTGAAGCTGGGATCTAAAGGTTGAGTAGCCCCATGAAAAGAGAAGGGGGAAAGTGTAAGGAAGAGAGTGAAGAAGGTTGAAGGACAAAAGTTTAGAAAGGGAAACCAGTAAGTGTGAAGGCTTTGAGGATGGAATAAGTTGAAAATGAAAAGTAAAGATTATTTCTACTCAACTTATTTACCTATAGAACTTGTGCTGTAGCTAGAATTACTAAGAGCAAAAACATTATACACCCAAATACCTGATAATTAATGGAATATTTTTCTCTATACTACATAATCTGGAACACATGAACCTTCAAAATAATGAAAGATACTATTTCACAAGTTACCGATTTTGCAAATTTATCATCAGTATTAAGCTTGTAAAAACAGATTTCCTACTAAAAATCCCTTTCAAAAAACAATTTGTTTGAGTAAGAATAACATCTACAAGTACTTTAATACCCATCAACATCGTAAAGATATCCTAGAACATTCCTGCACAGAACACCTAAAAACTGTCATATAAAAAATACAATATGCCTTTTTAAACAAATGGCTCAGCTTGCAAGGATATTTTGAGTCTAGAACAAAATTAAATTATTAATCCAGTGAGGTAAATGAGCAATTAAGCTGCTAGCTGCTGCCGTGAACAGCCTAGAGAGTTTTGGTTAAAATGGCCACCTATACAAAGAGGAGAGACAGCTCAGTGTCCTATATAGAGAGCTGACACGATTGATGGCTACACATGAAACACAAAGGTTAGCTGGACAAGAAATTAAAAAAAAAAAACTGACTCCATAAAGAACCAGTGAAGAAACTTGTCTATTGAGTTGGGGAAGGGGAATAGGAGGAAAGAACAGTCTTTCCTGCAAATTCATATTCTCAGGCCGGTCATAATAGAACACTGAGTGCTGCAAAGTGGAAAAAATCGTAAAAGCTAAGAATGGTTAATTTAAAGTAAACCAAGCCTGGGAGAAGGGAAAAACAGATGGCCGAGTAGGAAGGAAAGGTGGAAACCTCCTTTCACATACACACCAAGGAAGCAACTATAGCAAATTCAACTAACCCTGAAAACAACCTGAAGACTGTAGAACAGACCACCTACACCTGGTGAAGAAGAGAAGATGACACAGAGAAGGGTGAAGTAGCACAGCCACTATCAAATGTAACCCCATCACTTCCCAAGCCCACAGCAGGAAGAAGAGCAACTGGGTGGGGAAGGGATAAGTGTTCAGGAACTCTGCACACCTGGCCCTGGAGGTCTGCTCTGGGAACAAGAATCGACACTGCACTGGGCTTTGGTGATAACAGGGCTGGACACCAGGGAGAGTTGGAGAACTCTGGGAGGCTGAGACACCAGCTGCTTGTGGAAGACAGGCAAGCTCTGCAGGTCCCACAGAGACCCAACACAGATGAGGCAACTGTTATATTTACTAGCAGCAGGAAGGGTGCCAGCGGGACAAGGGTTGGACAGAGCTCTCTCCACAGGAGAAAGGGCAGGTGGACTACACTTCACCAGCCCTCCCTCAGCTCAACATGTGGAGCACTAATGGGAGCCCCAAACTCTCCATCCCCCTCACTGGTGGCTCAGCCCCAAGGAGCTTCCCTGTGCATCCCCCCACATACCTGATCAGCCCACTCAGGCCAGCTGCATAAGACTTGGCTCCCTGGCAGGAAGAGGGAGGGTTTCCCAGCTTTCTTGGTCCTCTCCTAGCACTCCACCCTACTTGCAGGCAGCCTGCCTCACACCCACGCACCTCACTACCCCATCAGCCCAGGAGTGTGATCATCAGTGCATGCCAGGTAGAGGGCAGCCCTGCCAACAACGATCCCAGCAGAAGTACCACTACTTAGCTCACAAAGCACTGGAGGTGAATAAGCCCACAGTGGATTGACACAGGCCATTGCCAGCAGACAGACAGAATGGTGGCCCACCCATAGCCCACCGAAAGCAACTAGGGCTCTACCTCAAAAGAGTGCCAGGCACTGGAGAGTAAAGAGTCTTAAGCTTCTGGAAACCACAGGATGCCTTCTTCATAAAGTCATTACTCTCTAGACCAGAAAACACAGCAAATCCATCTAATGCAAAGGAAGAAATACAGAAACCCTGACAAAATGAGGAGGCAGAGGAATATGTTTTGAACAAAACTACATGAGAAGACATCAGAAAAGAGGGCTAAATGAAATGGAGAGCACTAATCTTCTTGATAAAGTTTTCAAAATTGGAGTCATAAATATGCTCATTAATCTGAGGAAAATTACTGAATATCTCAGAGGGGACTTCAGCAAAGAAACAGAAGAGTTGAAAAAGCCACTCAGAGCTGAAGAATACAGTACCTAAAACAAAATATACAATACAGGGAATGAATAATAGATTGCTGCAAGTAGAGGAGACAATTGATGAGATGGAAATTAGAGAAAAGGTACACAATGAAGTTGAGGAACAGAAAGAACAAAGAATTTCTAGAAACCAAAGAATGATAAGAGAGCTATGTGACAACTCCAAATGAAATAATATTCACATAATAGGGATACCAGAAAGAGAAGAGAGAGACAAATGGGTAGAAAATTTCTTTGAAGAAATGAATGCTGAAAATGTCCCCAAAATTTCTTTGAAGAAATGAATGCTGAAAATGTCTCCAATATAGGGAAAGAAATAGACACCCAGGTCCTGGAAGCACAGAGAGCCCCTAACAAAAGGAACCCCAAGAAGACAACACCAAGGCACAGAAGTGGCCTAGTATAGTTAATGTAATGAAAAAGAAGGACTTCCAACCAAGAATCCTCTACCTGGCAAGATTATCATTCAAATTTGAAACAGAAAAATAATTCTCAGATAAACAAAGGCTCAAGGAATGTATAACCATTAAAACAGCAATACAGCATATATTAAAAGAACTGCTGTAGGTGGAAATGTTCTTAAGCCTAAATAATTTACATCACTGAAGATAAACCCACAGTAAAGGTAGTAGACCAATTACTTATCAAGCAAATATGAAATGAAAACAAAACTAGTAAAACCAACTATACACAAAATCAGTCAAGAGATACACAAAAACTGCAGATTATGACATCTAATACATGAAGTATGGAGGAGGAAAAAGAAAAGTATTTTTTAGATTTTGTTTGAAATAGAGCAATCATCAATTTAGTACAGACAGTTATATTGCCAGGAAACTATCAACAAATACTATGATAATCAAAAACCAAAAGTCTATGATAGATACAGAAAAAAACTAAAAAGAGAAATCCAATCACAACACTGAAGATAACCTAAAAAACAATAGAAGAGTGTAAGAAAGACAGAAGGAACAGACAAGAACCATAAAACAATTAATAAAATGGCAATTAAATGATACTGATACATACATATCAGTAATTACCTTAAATGTAAATAAATAAAATGTAAATAAGTAAAAATGTAAACATAAATAAAAACACCAATCAAAAGACATAGGGTGGCAGAATGGACAAAGAAACAAGACCAATCTATATGCTGCCTACAAGAGACTCACTTCTGACTTAAAACACATACACAGAGTGAAAGTGAAGGGATGGAAAAGGATACTTCATGAAAATGATAGGGAGAAAAAAAGCAGGGGTATCAGTACTTATATCAGACAAAATGGATTTCAAAACAAAGAAAGTAACAAAAGACAAAAAGGACATTACATAATGATAAAGGGATCAGTCCAAGTAGAGGATATAACAATTATAAACATCTATACACCCAACATAGAAGCACCTAAATATGTAAAACAAATATTAACAGAATTAAAGGGGGAAATATCTTATAACTCATTCATATTAGGGGACTTGACACACCACTTAAATCCATGGACAGATCAACCAGGCAGAAAATAAATAAGGAAACACAGGCATTGAACAATACATTAGATCAAACGGACATTAAGCTATCTATGGAACATTACACCCCAAAGCAACAGGATACACATTTTTCTCAAGTCCATATGGAATGTACTCCAGAACAGATCACATACTAGGCCACAAGAAGAGCGTCAATAAATTCAAAAAGATTAAAGCAAGCAGCTTCTCAGACAATGATATGAAACTAGAAATAAATTGCACTAAGAAAATAAAAAAGCCTACAAACACATGGAGGCTAAACAACATGCTTCTAAATAATCAATAGATCAATAAACAAATTAAAACAGACATCAAGCAATACATGGCAACAAATGAGAAAAAAATTCAACAGTCCAAAATTTACAGGATGCCGCAAAAGTGGTACTAAGAGGGAAGTACACAGCAATACAGGCCTACCAGAAGAGATAAGAACAATTGCAAATAAACAGTCTAAACTCATAAAGAAATTAGAAAATGAAGAAACAGAACCCAAAGTGAGTAAAAGGAGGGACATAATAAATATCACAGGAGAAATAAATAAAATAGAGAAGAATAAAACAATAGAAAAAAATCAATAAAACCAATAGGTGGCTCTTTGAGAAAATGAACAAAATAAAGCCCTAGTCAGAGTTATCAAGGAAAAAAAAGAGAGAGTACACAAATAAAATTAGAAATGAACAAGGAATACTAAAAACAAGATACTATAGAAATACAAAGAATTATTAGAGAATACTGTGAAAATTTATATGCCAGTAAACTGTACAACCTAGAAGAAATGGACAAATTCCTAGAAAATTACAACCTCCCACGAATGATCCAGGAAGAAACAAAATCTGAAAGGACCAATTACCAGCAATGAAATTGAATTGTTAATCAAAACACTCCCAAAAAACAAAATGCCAGGACCAGATGGGCAGAATTCTACCAAACATTTAAAGAAGAGTTAATACCAATCTTCTTAAAGTATTCCACAGTGTAGAAGAGGGGGAAATGTTTCCAAACTCATTCTATGAGGCTAGCATCACTCTAATACCAACACCAGACAGACACCAGAAAAAAAGAAAATTACAGACCAATATCCCTGATGAACATAGATGCAAAAATCCTCAACAGAATACTAGCAAACTGAATTTAAAAATACATTAAAAGGATCATCCATCGTGACCAAGCAGTATGTATTTCAGGGATGCAAGGATGATACAATATTCATAAATCAATTGATGTGATACCCATTAAGAAAAAGGAGAAAAACCTTATGATCATTTCCATAAGTGCATTTGACAAAATTCAACATTCATGATAAAAACTCTCAACAAAATCGACACAGAGGGTATGTACCTCAACATAATAAAGCCCAAATATGACAAATCCACAGCTAACATCATAATCAATGGCAAGAAGCTTAAAGCTTTTCCTCTTTTGATCGAGAACAAATCAAGGATGTCCATTCTCACCACTTTTATTCAACATTGTACTGGAGGACCTAGCCATGGCAATCAGATAATCAAAAGAGATAAGAGGCATCCAAATTGGTAAGGAAGAAGTTAAACTGTCACTATTTGCAGATGACATGACATTATATACAGGAAACCCTAAGACTCCACCAAAAAACTAACAGAACTACTAAATGAATTCAGCAAAGATGCAGGATACAAAATCAATACACAGAAATCTGTTGCGTTCCTATATACTAATAACAAACTAGCAGAAAGAGAAGCAGGAAAGCAATTTCATTTATAATTGTACCAAAAAGAATAAAGTACCAGGGAATAAACCTAACCAAGAAGGTGAAAGACCTATACTCAGAAAACTATCAGATACTCATGAGAGAAATTAAAGACACAAATAAATGGAAATCTTTCCTATATTCACGGACAGGAAGAATTAATATTATCAAAATGGCCATCCTACCAAAAGCAATTTACAGATTCAATGCAATCCCTATCAAAATACCAATGACATTTTTCAATGAATAGAGCAAATAGTTCTAAAATTCACATGAAACCAAAAAGGACCCCGAATAGCAAGAGCAATCCTGAGAAGAAAGAATAAAGCTGGGGGGATTACACTCCCCGACTTCAAGCTCTACTACAAAGCCACAGTTTTCAAGACAATTTGATACTGGCACAAGAACATAACTATTGACCAATGGAACAGACTACAGAGCCCTGATATAAACCCAACCATATATGGTCAATTAATATATGATAAAGGAGCCATGGACATACAATGGAGAAATGAAAGCCTCTTCAACAACTGGTGTTGGCAAAACTGGACAGCTACATGCAAGAGAATGAAACTGGATTATTATCTAACTCCATATACAAAAGTAAACACAAAATGGATCAAAGACCTGAATGTAAGTCATGAAACCATAAAACTCTTAGAAGAAAACATTGACAAAAATCTCTTGAACATAAGCATGAGGATTTTTTTCCTGGACGCATGTCCTAAGGCAAGGGAAACAAAAAAATGAACAAGTGGGACTATATCAAACTAAAATGCTTCAGTACAGCAAAGCGCACCATTAAAAGAACAAAAAAGCAAACTATATACAGTATGGAGGGATATATCTGTAAATGATTTGTCCAATAAAGGGTTAACACCCAAAATATATAAAGAACTCATACACCTCAACACCAAAAAAATAAATGACCCAATTAAAAAATGGGTGGAAGACCTGAACAGATATTTCTCCAAAGAAATACAGGTGGCCAACAGGCACAAGAAAAGTTGCTCCAAATCAGTAATCATCAGGGCAATACAAGTCAAAACTACAGTAAGATACCACCTCACACAAGAAAGAATGGCCACTATCCAAAGGACAAGAAATAACATGTGTTGACAAAGATGTGGAGAAAATGGAACCCTCCTACACTGTTGGTGGGAATGTAAACTGGTGCAGCCACTATGGAAAGCAGATGGAAGTTCTTCAAAAAACTAAAAACAGAAGTACCATATGACCCAGTAACTGCACTCTAGGAAATAACCCAAAGAAAACAAAAAACACTGTTTTGAAAAGATATATGCACCTATGTTTATCACATTATTTACAATAGCCAAGATGTGGAAGCAACCAAAGTGTCCATCAATAGATGAAAGGATAAAAATAATGTGGTGTATATACACAATGGAATATTATTCAGCCATAAAAAGAAAAATATCCTGCCATTTGAGACAACATAGATGGACCTAAAGGTATTATGTTAGGTGAAATAAGCAGGTGGAAAAAGACAAATACCACATGATTTTACTTATATATGGAATCTAAAAACAAAACAAAAGAAAATGAACAAAACAGCAGTAGACTCTTAGACACTGAGAAGTGACTGGTGGTTTCCATGGGAGAGAGGCTGGGGTAGGTGGGTCATGTGGGTGGGGGGGATAAATAGGCACAAAAATTCTTAATCATAATATAAGTTGGTCATGGAGATTACAGTGCAGCATGGAGAATACAGTCAATGGTTCTATAACACCATTCTATGTTGACAGAGAGTAAGTGCACTAGCTGGGGTGAGGACTTAATACTGTGGTAACTGCAGATCACTGTTGTATATTTGAAACCAATATACTGTCTATCAACAATACTTCAGTTTAAAAAAAATATTTTTGGAAGATACACATTGCTATATAACTCATAGATCCAAGAAAGCATTAACATGACAATCAGAAAATATTCAGAAGTGAATAATTAAAAAATGTTACATATCAAAATTTGTAGAATGTCTCAAAACTGCATATATGAGGAAAATGCTGCCTCAAAAATGCTTATAAGAGAAATGTGAGGCTAAAATTAATTACCTGGGAAAAAAAATCACAAGATAAAATCAAGAAAGTAGAAAGGAGAAATAACAAGGAGCAAAAATTAATAAAAGAGAAAAATAAACATAAAACAGAAAGGATCAACAGAGCCAAAAGTTCATTCTGGCAAGAGCCATCAAGAAAAAGACAAAGGAGGGACAAATATTAATGGTAATGAAAAGGAGGAAAATGAATATAAATGCTCCAAAATTAAAAAGATTATGAAAGAATATAATAAACTTATCATCAAATTCATAAACATATGCAATGAACAAATTCCTACAAAAATAAACTTACTCAAACTAAGCATGAGAAAACATGAGTAATTCTATAAGCTTTAAATTTTCCCATAAGTAAACTACTCCAGCATTATTTGTCAATTACCTTTCTTTTTCCATTTGTCATATGTGCTGATAACACAACCCTTAAACTTGGGAACTAGAACAACTGCCAATGCTAGAAAGAATGTTCTGGCAAATTTGTTTAACATAGCCTGACAAAGCTAATGCTGCCTCATGCTTTGTTGTATAAATCAATAAACGTGTAAGAGATGAAGATTTGCTTTGCCTGAAGAGCTCCCTGGCATGTGAAGGCATTATGGCACAGAACAAAAAGAGCACTGATATGGAACCAGGATCTGGGAGTTTGAGTCCCGGATCTACCACTTACTTGCTGTGAGACTTGAATGATCCCCTTCAGCTACAAAACTCAATGATGTTTACCTGCAAAAGTTAAGTACCTTTGCTATTAAGAGCAAATGATTAGTTTTCATAAGGTTTATTTTCCATAAAATTTCTATGTAACTGAGAAATGTGCAATTAGGAATTTCTAGCTTATCTTTATGTGAAATAGCCTCTATTCTTTTTCTTTCCCTTTCCTTATTTATTTTATTCCCCAAATAATATCTGCCTTAGGCAACTTTAATTTCAGAATGCTTTAAAGGACAAAACTGAGATTGAATGGAGAATAAAGGCAATGAAAACATTGCTTCTTACATCCATAAACCACTTTTTATTGACTGGAGAGTGAAAGACAAAATGATTTTACTATAATTCATCAATAAAATGACAGCAAGAAAAGTTTCAAACCATCAAGTGAATAACTAAGAAAATTATTCTGGTAACAGGAGCATCGGGGCATGGGGTAGTTATGAAACAAAAATCATCATAAATGAAAAAATATACATAGTAAATGCTAAAGGATTAGATGTAGTAAATAATAAAAACTAAGTATAAACTTTAAAAAACATTTCCACAAAGAATAAATTTTAAATAGCTCAAAGACAGGATATTCAATATGAATGACCAAAGTTTTAAATACCAAAGTATTACAAATTTAAAATACTAAGAGGTATTTTACCTGACGAAAAATCTCTGTGACAAAGTTTACATTACTTCTTTTAGAGGAAAAAACTCTGCGAACTATTTCAATGTCTGTGAGATGTTCTTCATCAATACTACAGAGACTAGATGAGCTAGGTTCTCGTTCCGTCAGAGTGCTTGTATTGGAATGAGACTGTTCTGGTTCAGTAGTTCTATCTGTTTTATCAGCACTGTCATTTTTGTTTTCTTCTCTGGATACCAAACTAGCAGCTGCTCTCTAAAATAAAAACAAAAGGGGAAGAATATCTTAATCATTCAACTCAGTACTCTGCTTTCTAATAGCAAATACTGGCAGAATCCAAAGCACTGCTCAAGTAACCTACAGAACTCCTTAAAATCTGTGCTAGTATCATTTAGAATACACTCTAAATAATTAATTGACAATGAAAATGACATCATCTAAGTGATACAGTAATAATTATCATTTATCCACCTTTAATTAAATTTGTGTTTTGGTATGTTTGCAGTACAACAACTCATTAATTAAAGCTGGGTAAGAGGGGAAATTAAAGATGGCGGGTGAGAGGTGAGACACAGGAATCCTCCTAAAACCACATATAATACAAAAATATAATTAATACAACTAATCCTGAAAGAGCAATAGGAAAGAGGACTGCACCAGACTGCATACACCTGGAGAAAAGAGCAGACCTCACAGAACAGGGTAACGTACCAAAGCTGTGGCCCGGGGGGACCCAAGCCCTTCCCCCACCACAGACCACCAGTGGGAGGAAGAGAAACCGAGCAGGGAGGAAGTGGAGACCTGGGATTGCTGAATACCTAACTCCGGGGATCTGCTCTGGAAGCATAAACTTACTATTTATTCATGGTGCTTGAATGATACTCTCGTGATTACAGGGTTGGAAAGCTAAGACAGGCAGAAATCCTGGAGAGACTGATTCCAGCTGCTTGTGGAAAGCAGGGATCCATATCCGGCTGCTCTGGGACAAAAGAAAGGTGGGCAGTCTGAGAGATTCCCTAACAAGGAAGCCCTTAGCAGGAAGGCTGCTAGAGGGGCAAGGATTGCACAGAGCTTACTGCTGAGGAGAGAGGACAGGTAGACAAAACTGTCCGGGTGCACTATGCCCAGCAGGTTGGGAGCTTTGCCAAATAGACTCTCATATTTAAGGAGGAAAAAGAAACCTTCCGCCTTAGATGATCTTCAGGTGCTCCAGTTCCCTGGCTGGCTAAACAGCTCCAAGGACCCCCTCCGTGATACGCAGCCTACTGCGCCTTTCTCCCGGCTAGCCCCACCTGGCTCGCAAACAAGCAAACTCTACAGTGGCGTTAGACCAGCCAGAGGGAAGATCTGCCTACAACAACTACAAACACAGAGCACAGAGGCTTGTACCTGTGTGCTCAGTCCACTTGTTCAGGCAGTGGAGACAGGCATAGCAGCCAGGTAGCAGGAAACAGCTCTTTCCTCCCCCCAGGCACCAATACCACTCCCCTGCGAACCCCGACATTATTCCAGGGGCTGAGCAGTTCCAGGGAGTAGAGCTTCTACTTCTGGGAACTAGAGGGTGCCATATACAAATATGAAACGCCAAAGGAACCTGGTTCAGAGTAAAATTATTAATACCACTCCTGAGAAGGATTTAAATGACATCAACCTCATGTCTCTTCCTGAAAGGGAGTTCAAAATAAAAATCATTAATATGCTCATGGAGGTAAAGAAAGATATTCAAGAACTCAGGAATGAATTTCGGTCGGACATCCAATCATTGAAGAGCACAATATTAAAACCAGATTGGATATGGTGGAGGAGACGATAAATGAAATAGAAACTAGAGAAGAGGAATACAAAGAAGCTGAGGCACAGAGAGAAAAAAGAATCTCTAAGAATGAAAGAATATTGAGATAACTGTGTGACCAATCCAAACAGAACAATATTCTCATTATACGGGTACCAGAAGAGGAAGAGAGAGAAAAAGGGATAGAAAGTGTCTTTGAGGAGGTAATTCCTGAAAAATTCCCCAATCTGGGGAAGGAGATAGTCTCTCAGGCCATGGAGATGCACAGATCTCCCAACACAAGGGACCCAAGGAAGACAACACCAAGATATATAGTAATTAAAATGGCAGAATCAAGGATAAGGACAGACTATTAAAAGCAGCCAGAGAGAGAAATAAGATCACATACAAAGAAAGCCCATCAGGATATCATCAGACTTCTCAACAGAAACCTTACAGGCCAGAAAGGAGTGGCATGATGTATTTAATGCAATGAACCAGAAGGGCCTTGAACTAAGATTACTTTATCCGGGAAGATTATCATTTAAATTTGAAGAAGGATTAAACAATTTCCAGATAAGCAAAAGCTGAGAGAATTTACCTCCCCCAAACCATCTCCACAGTGTATTTTTGAGGGACTGCTATAGATGGAAGTGTTCGATAGGTTGAATAGCTGTCACCGGAGGTAACAAAACCACAGTAAAGAAAGTAGAATAGCTAATTACTAAGCAAATGCAAAAATTAAAGTAACTATCTCCAAAGTCAATCAAGGAATAGACAAAGAGGACAGAATATGATACCTAATATATAAAGAATGTAGGAGGAAGAAAAAGGAGGAAGAAAAAAAAAGAACCTTTAGATTATGGTTGTAATAGCATATTAAGTGAGTTAAGTTAGACTCTTAGATAGTAAGGAAGTTAACCTTGAACCTTTGGTAACCACGAATCTAAAGCCTGCAATGGCAATAAGTACATACCTATCGATAATCACCCTAAATGTAAATGGAGTGAATGCACCAATCAAGACATAGAGTCACTAAATGGATGAAAAAACAAGACACATCTATATGCTGCCTACAAGAGACTCACTTTAAACACAAACACACACACAGCCTAAAAGTGAAGGGATAGAAAAAGATATTTCATGCAACTTATAGGGAGAAAAAAGCAGGAGTTGCAGTACTTGAATCAGACAAAATAGACTTCAAAACAAAGAAAGTCACAAGAGACAAAGAAGGACATTACATAACGATAAAAGGGTCAATCCAACAAGAAGATAGAACCATTATAAATATCTATGCACCCAACACAGGAGCTCCTACATATGTGAAACAAATCCTAACAGAATTAAAGGGGGAAATAGAAAGCAACGCATTCATTCTAGGAGACTTCAACCTCCACTCACTCTGAAGGACAGATCAACCAGACAGAAAATAAGTAAGTAGACAAAGGCACTGAACAACACATTAGAACAGATGGACCTAATAGACATCTACATAACTCTACACCCAAAAGCAGGAGAATACACATTCTTCTCAAGTGCACATGGAACATTTTCAAGAATAGATCATATACTAGGCCACAAAAAGAGCCTCAGTAAATTCAAAAAGACTGAAATTGTACCAACCAGTTTCTCAGACAACAAAGGTATGAAACTAGAAATAAATAATGCAAAGAAAATGAAAAATCCCACAAACACATGGATGCTTCACAATATGCTCCTAAACAACCAATGGATCAATGACCAAATCAAAACAGAGATCAAGCAGTATATGGAGACCAATGACAACAATAATTCAACACCACAAAATCTGTAGGACGCAGCAAAGGCCGTGTTAAGAGGAAAGTATATTGCAATACAGGCCTACCTCAGGAAAGAACAATCCCATATGAGCAGTCTAAACTCACAATTAACGAAACTAGAAAAAGAAAAGATGAGGCCCAAAATCAGTAGAAGGAGGGACATAATAAATATTAGAGTAGAAATAAATAAAATTGAGAAGAATAAAACAACAGAAAGAATCAGTGAAAACAGGAGCTGCTCTTCAAGAAAATACACAAAATAGATAATCCCCTACCCATACTTATCAAGAAAAAAAGAAAGTCTACTCACATAAACAGAATCAAAAATGAGAAAGGAAAAATCACTACGGACAACACAGAAATCCAAAGAATTAGTAGGTAATTCTATGAAACAGTATATGCTAAAAAACTGGATAACCTGGAAGAAATGGACAACTTTCTAGAAAAATAAAACCTTCCAAGGCTGACCCGGAAATAAACAGAAAATCTCAACAGACCAATTATCAGCCACGAAATTAAACTGGTAATCAAAAACCTACGTAAGAACAAAACACCTGGAGCAGATGGCTTCATCGCTGAATTTTATCAAACATTTAGTGAAGACCTAATACCTATCCTCCTTAAAGTTTTCCAAAGAGTAGAAGAAGAGGGAATACTTCCAAGTTCATTCTATGAGGCCAGCATCACTCTAATACCAAAACGAGGCCAAGACACCACAAAAAAAGAAAATTATAGACCAATATCCCTGATGAACATAGATGCAAAAATACTCAACCAAGTATTAGCAAACCGAATTCAAAAATACATCAAAAAGATCATCCATCATGATCAAGTAGGATTTATTCCAGGGATACAAGGATGGTACAACATTCAAAAATCCATCAACATCATCTACCACATCAACAAAAAGAAGGACAAAAACCACATAATCATCTCCATAGATGCTGAAAAAGCATTTGACAAAATTCAACATCCATTCATGATAAAAACTCTCAACAAAATGGGTATAGAGGGCAAATACTGCAACATAATAAAGGCCATATAAAACAAACCCACAGCCAACACTATACTTAACAGCAAGAAGCTGAAAGCTTTTCCTTGAAGATCAGGAACAAGACCACTCTCCCCACTTCTATTCAACATAGTACTGGAGGTCCTAGCCACAGCAATCAGACAACACAAAGAAATAAAAGGCATCCAGAATGGCAAGTAAAAAGTTAAACTATCCCTGTTTACAAATAACATGATATTGTACATAAAAAACCCTAAAGAATCCACTCCCAAACTACTAGATCTAATATCTGAATTCAGCAAAGTTGTGGGATCCAAAATTAATATGCAGAAATCTGTGGCATTCCTATACACTAACAATGAACTGGCAGAGAGAGAAATCAGGAAAACAATTCCATTCACAGTTGCATCAAAAAGAATAAAATACCTAGGAATAAACCTAACCAAGGAAGTGAAAGATGTGTACTGTGAAAACTGCAAGATACTCATAAGAGAAATTAAAGAAGATACCAATAAATGGAAACACATCCTGTGCTCATGGATAGGAAGAATTAGTATTGTCAAAATGGCCATCCTGCCTAAAGCAATCTACAGATTCAATACAATTCCTATGAAAACACCAACAGCATTCTTCAACGAACTAGAGAAAATCGTTCTAAAACTCATATGGAAACACAAAAGACCCAGAATAGCCAAAGCAATCCTGAGAAGGAAGAATAAAGCTGGGGGGATTATGATCCCCAACTTCAAGCTCTACTACAAAGCCAGAGTACTCAAGACAATTTGGTACTGGCACAAGAACAGACCCATAGACCAAGGGAACACACTACAGAACCCTGATATAAACCCAGCTATATATGGTCAATTAATATATGATAAAGGAGCCATGGACATACAATGGGGAAATGACCTTCAACAGCTGGTGTTGGCAAAACTGGACAGCTACATGCAAGAGAATGAGACTGGATTATTGTTTAACCCCATACACAAAAGTAAACTCAAAATGGATCAAGGACCTGAATGTAAGTCATGAAACCATAAAACTTTTAGAAGACAACACAGGCAAAAATCTCCTGAATGTAAGCATGAGCCACTTCTTCCTGAACGCATCCCCTCGAGCAAGGGAAACAAAAGCAAAAATGAACTCATGGGACTACATCACACTAAAACGTTTCTGTACGGCAAAGGACACCATCAACAGAGCAAAAAGGCATCCTACAGTATGGGAGAATATATTTGTAAATGACATATCCGACAAGGGGTTAACATCCAAAATATATAAAGAACTTACACGCCTCAACACCCAAAAAACAAATAACCCGATTAAAAACTGGGCAGAGGATATGAAGAGACAGTTCTCCAAAGAAGAAATTTAGATGGCCAACAGACACATGAAAAGATGCTCCACATCACTAATCATCAGGGAAATGCAAATTAAAACTACAAGTAGATATCACTTCACACTAGTAAGGATGGCCAGCATCCAAAAGACTAAGAACAACAAATACTGGCGAGGATGCGGAGAAAGGGGAACCCTCCTACACTGCTGGTGGGAATGTAAGCTAGTTCAACCATTGTGGAAAGCAATATGGAGGTTCCTTAAAAAACTAAAAATACAAATACCATTTGACCCAAGAATCCCAATTCTTGGAATTTACCGAAAGAATACAACTTCTCAGATTCAAAAAGACATATGCACCCATATGTTTATGGCAGCACTTTTTACAATAGCCAAGGTATGGAAGCAACCTAAGTGTCCATCAGTAGAAGAATGGTTAAGGAAAAATGTGGTACATATATACAATGGAATACTATTCAGCCATAAGAAAGAAACAAATCCTACCATTTGCAACAACATGGATGGAGCTGGAGGATATTATGCTCAGTGAAATAAGCCAGGCGGAGAAAGAAAGTGCCTAATGATTTCCCTCATTTGTGGAGTATAACAATGAAGCAAAACTGAAGGAACAAAATAGCAACAGACTCAGAGACTCCAAGAAGGAGCTAGTGGTTACCAAAGCGGAGGGGTGTTGGAGTGTGGGTGGGGAGGGTGGGAAAAGGGGATTGAGGGTATTTTGTTTAGTACACATAGTGTGGGGATCATGGGGCAAACAGTGTAGCACAGAGAAGGCAAATAGTGAATCTGTGGCATCTTACTACACTGATGGGCAGTGACTGCATTGGGGTGTGGGTGGGGACTTGATAATATGGGTAAAAGCAGGAGCCACATTGTTTTTTCATGTGAAACCTTCATAAGAGTGTATATCAATAATACCTTAATAAAAATTAAATAATTAAATAAAGCTGGGTAAAAGAATAATGCAGATGGAATTATCCTGGATCTTCAATAATTAATAAATAAATAAATAAATATTGGACTATTGACTCAATAAAGTCTTAATGTTCAAAATCATCTCTATTTTACTTTAGATAAAAATTACATAAATAAAAGCTTCTTAAGCAAAGATACAAAATAATAGAAGAAAATTATGACAGAAGAAATGAAGGTAAAAGAAAATATTAGGTAACTCAAGAGAAAATCCATATTCTAATAACTAATAAAATTTTCACCATGACTGAAGATGAAGTCTAAACCTAGGAAAAAAATACGTTTTAAGGTAATAATGAAGAAATTACTACCATGCTATGATAGGAGCAGCATTATCGTTTGGCATGGCAAATTACTTTCTGTTAAATCACTACACTTTTGGTCTCAGTTTTGTTATCTATAAACTCTGAGAGTTTAAGTAAATCATCTCAAATATGCATTCCCAATCAAAAAACTCTATGATCTTAGTTCATTCAGCTCAGGGATCAGAAAAATAGTTCCACTTGAGAGTATCTACATTTAGTAACTCTTTGTAGAGAAATTAGAAAAAAGTTTTAAAGAACACCCACCACATAGTTTGCTATAAACAGAAGGCTGAGGGAAATAAATAAAAGTCAAATTTTCTGAATACTAACAAACTAAACACACTTTATACCTTCATTTTTAAAAGATTTAAGAAGTCATACAAAAAATACAGTATAAGATTTTTAAAAACTGATGAAGTCTGTAAAAAGGAAAATAAAAATAGTAAAAAAAAGTTAGGTTCAGGAAAAACATACATTGAGGGAAAAGGAGAAAGTGAAACGTAGTGTAAAACAGAGGGCAACTATTTAATTTAAAATAACAGAATTTTAAATCTTAGTTCCTCCATTATCTAGCTGTAATTTTACATCACATTTCTAGATTCAGTGTCCCTGTTGAGAAAAGGAGAGTGAGATGGGGACAGGACTTTAAAATTAGCATTCTGTGAATGCCTAGAAATCTAAAAAGAAGTATGAAGGTCCTATAAATGCTTGATTGCAAACTGTTTCCAATTTTAAGATTTTAATTGTACAATTCAGAATATTTTTATTAGTACAATTCAGGATATTTTTAGTACTGCACAGTTAACAAAATACAGAAATTAGAAGCTGAGATTCATATATTACTGAAATTATCTTCTATGCCTTCCAAGTTTTACCTTTTTATTGAGAAAATATTTTTATACTAAGAAAATATCACTATTATTTTAAAATTTCATGTTTTAAATGTGTTCTATACCTAAAGTAATTGAAATCAGTGGACAAATCTCTTAAGCCATTTCTAACTTTAACAAGCTTGACCTATGTGTGTATTACCTGAATATTCTTTGGCAAGACTTCACCTTCCATCCCAGGAATATGAGGTCCTGTATGAGGCTTTGGCTCAAGCCAGAAAGAAACCAGCCAACGAATGACAATAACACGAGCCTTAATGAAAGGCTCCTTTGTACAATAGATTGCTTCATTGGTTTCAGCATCCTTCTTTATCATGACATAATGTGGCTTTGGTCTCATTTGTGGGATATCTATGCAAAATAAAAGGAAAACAACAAAAATGAGAAAGGTATTATACTTAAGATAAATCTACATTTTTAAACATTTGAAAAAACACTATGATGATACTCTGGTTTTAGAAGTAGATTTAAATTTAGGCATTTTTAAATAATTTGCTAGATATTAGTATGGAGTCTAGAAAAGTGAACCATATATGGCTTATATATCATTTAAAGACTCAATGAATCCTAAGTACAGAGAAGCTTCCAGAGCCATTTAAAATGAATAAGAACTCACTTCAATTAACTTAAGATTGATAAACATATTCTGAAGTTATACAAAGTATGAGAATTTTTCATAGACTTTTTTTTACAGCAAAAACATTTTTAAAGCAAATATTCTTCCCAATAGTAAAATTTCACTACTCTTACTAGTTTAAGTAATTTCTACTAGCCCTAATGGTTTTGTCTAAGCCTGCTAGTTGCTTAATGTTGGCAGACCTTAAAATAGGAACATCTTTCTGCAAAACAGACATCTGCACATACAGACTGCCAGTGCCTTCTATATATGGCAGAGGTCTGCTTCCAAACTAGGATTTGTCCCAAGGCTCTAGCTTCAAGACTCCAATAGACATCTTGGCACAGCCCCTAAATACTGGATAAGACATGATCAAAATAATGACAATGTAATTACTCATATAGAATTTGAAAAGGACATACTGAATTAAACCCTTGGGGGACCTTAAAAAGGAAATTTACAATATACCTAACATTAATTAGACAAGTTTAATTTATAATCACAAATATCTCTGGTGGGCTAACTTTCCCACATTAGGTGGGACCAGAGAGTATGTTTTTTAAAACTCTCTTCACTCTCAGTGAAACTTTCTAATTAATAAAATTCCACTTTCAATATGAACCAAGGTATAATATCTCTAGCCAGTCAATATGAACATTACATGTTATCCGTTTTCTGCAGGTAACAAGCACCAACTTTACACTGAAGTTATGTTTTTTCTTTTATGTGATCTTTCAGAAAATTCCAAAGACTACCTACCAAGTACAGGATGATATAAGCTGTTTTCCTTGCATATGTTTGGAAAAATATAAGGCAGGTAATATTTCTTAAAGTGTGAAAACAGAAATGAAAATCCCCTTTCTTGGTTTTCTTTGTTCTTCCATTCTAAACTTTTTACCTAAAAATAAACAATTCAATTAGAATCATTTCAGAAGAAACAATTATTAACTATTATAAATAAGTTCATAAAAGGTTACTTAAGCAATATACTGAACTGTTACACTGTGAAGCTATATATAGCTAAATGTATATGTGTGTATATAGGCATATGTACATAAATATATAAAGGAACAAATTTTTTAATTGGTCTAATGCCATGCAAATTCATTATATATTTTTTAAAACATTTGTAAGTTAAAATATTCTGTGGAAAACTATCAAAGTTGACTCAAAACTTGGTTATTCTAATGACAAAAATTTCCTCTTTGCCCCCTCCTGAATAATTCAGCCTTAAAAGTCATACAAAATAGGCACATGTGACAGGAACAGGGGAAGCAGTAAAAGTAGAAGCAGTCCAGTGCAGGTAATCAGAACATGTCTACAAGAAGCAGGGCATCTTTGAAAAGAATATAGCAGAGGCAGGGGCCCAGTGGGGAACCTGCTGTACAGCCCAGCCATTCCATTACCAAGTATTTACCCAAAGAAAAAGAAAGTTTATGGCAACACAAGGACTTGTATTAACAATATTCACAGCAGTTTTATTTATAAGAGCCAAAAACTGGAAACAATTCACATTACCATCAACAGGTGAATAGATAACAAATCATGGTATATCCATATTACTGGAAGCTACTCAGCAATAAAAAGGACCAAACTAACGATACATGTAATGAATAGGTGATTTGTAAAATAATTATGCTGAAAGAAATAGACCAAAAAAAAGCACTTATCATATGATTCCATTTATATGAAAACATAGAAAATGCAAACTATACTGACATAGATTAGATTACTGATTACCTAGAAAGAGGGTGGTGGTAGGTAGAAATATATCAATTGCAAGAAGATCAGAGAACGTTCAGGGAAGATACAAATGTTCATTATTTGACTGTGCTGATGGTTTCATAGGTGTATACATGTAATAAAATTCATCAAATTGTGTATTTCAAACATTGCAGTTTATTACATGTCAATTATACTTCAATAAACCACTAAGACAGATTTAAAGTCTTAATGAAGTAGTTTTTTTAGAAAAGGAAAAATTGGTAATAATGACAGCAACAACCACCCAATGTAGAACACTTACTGTGTGTTATGCCCTTTTTTTTCCTGCTATTATTAATGTACAATTACATGAGCACATTATGGTTACTGGACGTCCCCTATTATCAAGTCCCCACCACATGCCCCAATACAGTCACTGTCCATCAGCGTAGTAAGATGCTATAGAACCACTACTTGTCTTCTCTGTGTTGCACTGCTTACCCCGTAAAACCCCCGCCCCCCGCTACATTGTGTGTGCTAATTGTAATAGCCCTTTTTAGCCCTTATCCCTCCCTTCCCACCCATCTTCCCCAGTTCCTTCCCCTTGGGAAGTGTTAATCCATTCTTGGGTTCTGCGAGTCTGCTGCTGTTTTGTTCCTTCAGTTTTTCCTTTGTTCCTATACTCCACAGATGAGTGAAATCATTTGATACTTGTCTTTCCCCACCTGGCTTATTTCACTGAGCATAATACCCTCTAGCTCCATCCATGTTGTCGCAAATGGTAGGATTTGTTTTCTTCTATGGCTGAATAATATTCCACTGTGTATAGGTACCACATCTTCTTTATCCATTCATCTACTGATGGACACTTAGGTTGTTTCCATTTCTTGGCTATTGTAAATAGTGCTGTGATAAACATAGGGATGCATATATCTTTTTGAAACTGGGCTGCTGCATTCTTAGGGTAAATTCCTAGGAGTGGGATTCCTGGGTCAAATGGTATTTCTATTTTGAGTTTTTTGAGGAACCTCCATACTGCTTTCCACAATGGTTGAACAAATTTGCATTCCCACCCGCAGTGTAGAAGGGTTCCCCTTTCTCCACATCCTCACCAACATTTGATATTGTTTGTGTTTTGGATGTTGGCCATCCTCACTGGTATGAGGTGATATCTCATTGTGTTTTTAATTTGCATTTCTCTGATGACTAGCGATGCAGAACATCTTTTCATGTGCCTGCT
Source organism: Phataginus tricuspis (assembly GCA_029783875.1). Lineage (NCBI taxonomy): Eukaryota > Metazoa > Chordata > Mammalia > Pholidota > Manidae > Phataginus > Phataginus tricuspis. The sequence continues at coordinate 64,680,910 of JAQQAC010026072.1, read as the reverse complement.
GGCCATCTGAATTTCTTCTTTGGAGAAGTGTCTGTTCAGCTCCACTGTCCATTTTTTAATTGGCTTACTTAGTTTTTGTTTGTTGAGGTGCATCAGCTCTTTATATAATTTGGATGTCAACTCCTTACCGGAAATGTCATTTATGAATATATTCTCCCATACCGTAGGACGTCTTTTTGTTCTATTGCTGGTGTCCCTTGCTGTACAGAATCTTCTTAGTTTGATAAAGGCCCACTTATTCTTTTTTGCTTTTGTTTCCCTTGAATGGGGAGATATGTTCATGAAGAAGTTGCTCCTGTTTATGTCCAAGAGATTTTTCCCTACATTTTTTGCTAAGAGTTTTATGGTTTCATAATTTACATTCAGGTCTTTGATCCATTTTGACTTTGCTTTTGTGCATGGGGTTAAACAATAATCCAGTTTCATTCTCTTACATGTAGCTGTCCAGTTTTGCCAACACCAGCTGTTGAAGAGGCTGTCATTTCCCCATTGTATATCCACGGCTCCTTTATCATATATTGACCATATATGCTTAGGTTTATATCTGGGCTCTCTATTCTGTTCCATTGGTCTATGGGTCTGCTCTTGTGCCAGTACCAAATTCCCCCCACTTGATTTTTCCTACTCAGGATTGCTTTGGCTATTCTGGGTCTTTTGTGGTTCCATATGAATTTTAGAACGATTTGCTCTAGTTCATTGAAGAATGCTGTTGGTATTTTGATAGGGATTGCATTAAATCTGCAGATTGCTTTAAGCAGGATGGCCGTTTTGACAATATTGATTCTTCCTATCTATGAGCAAGGGATGTGTTTCCATTTATTGATATCTTCTTTAATTTCTCTCATGAGTGTCTTATAGTTTTCAGAGTATAAGTCTTTCACCTCCTTGGTTAGGTTTATTCCAAGATATTTCACTCTTTTGAATGTAATTGTGAATGGAATTGTTTTCCTGATTTTTCTTTCTGCAAGTTCACCGTTAGCTTATAGAAATGCAACAGATTTCTGTGTATTAATTTTGTGTCCCGCACATTAACTGAATTCAGATATTAGATCTACAAGTTTTGGAGTGGATTCTTTAGGGTTTTTTATGTACAGTATCATGTCATCTGCAAACAGGGAGAGTTTTACTTAGTCCTTACAATCTGGATGCCTTTTATTTCTTTGTTTTGTCTGATGGCCAAGGCTAGGACCTGTAGAACTATGTTGAACAGAAGTGGGGAGAGTGGGCATCCTTGTCTTGTTCCCGATCTTGAAGGAAAAGATTTCAACCTCTTGATGTTAAGTATAATGTTGGCTGTGGGTTTGTCATATATGGCCTTTATTATGTTGAGGTACTTGCCCTCTATACCCATTTCTTTTAGAGCTGTTATCATGAATGGATGCTGAATTTTGTTGAATGCTTTTTCAGCATCTATGGAGATGATCATGTGGTTTTTGTCCTTTTTGTTGATGTGGTGGATGATGTTGATGGATTTTCGAATGTTGTGCCATTCTTGCATCCCTGGGATGAATCCCACTTGATCATGATGGATGATCTTTTTGAAGTATTTTTGAATTCGGTTTGCTAATACTCTGTTGAGTATTTTTGAATCTATGTTCATCATGGATATTGGTCTGTAATGTTCTTTTTTTGTGGTGTCTTTGCGTGGTTTTGGTATTAGACTGACATTAGCCTTGTAGAATGAGTTTGGGAGTATTCCCTCCTCTTCTACATTTTGGAAAACTTTAAAGAGGATGGGTATTAGGTCTTCACTAATTGTTTGATAAAATTCAGCAGTGAAACCACCTGATACAGGGGTTTTGTTCTTAGGAAGTTCTTTGATTACCAAATCAATTTCTTTGCTGGTAATTGGTCTATTGCAATTTTCTGTTTCTTCCTGGGTCAGCTTTGGAAGGTTGTATTTTTCTACAAAGTTGTCCATTTCTTTTAGGTTATCGAATTTGTTAGCTATAATTTTTCACAGTATTCTCTCCTAATTCTTTGTATTTCTGTGGTGTCCGTAGTGATTTTTCCTTTCTCATTTCTGATGCTGTTTATGTGTGTAGACCCTCTTTGTTTCTTGATAACCCTGGCTAGGGGTTTATCTATTTTCTTTATTTTCTCAAAGAACCAGCTTCTGCTTTCATTGATTCTTTCTATTGTTCTATTCTTCTCAATTTTATTTATTTCTGCTTTAATCTATATTATGTCCCTCCTTCCACTGACTCTGGGCCTCATTTGTTCTTCCTTATGAGTTTCATTAAATGTGAGTTTAGACTGTTCATTTGGGGTTGTTCTTCTTTCCTGAGGTAGGCCTGTATTGCAATATATTTCCCTCTTAGCATGGCCTTTGCTGGGTCCCACAGATTTTGCAGTGTTGAATTATTGTTTTCATTTCTCTCCATTTATTGCTTGATCTCTGATTTCATTTGGTCATTGATCCATTGATTAAGGAGCATGTTATTAAGCCTCCATGTGTTTGTGGGCTTATTCATTTTCTTTGAGTATTTTATTTCTAGTTTCATACCTTTGTGATCTGAGAAGCTGGCTGGTACAATTTCAATCTTTTTGAATTGACTGAGGCTCTTTCTGTGGCATAGTATATAATATATTATTGAAAACATTGCATGTGCACTTGAGAAGAATGGATATCCGGTGGCTTTTGGATGGAGTGTTTTGTAGATGTCCGTTAGATTCATCTGTTCTAATATGTTGTTTAGTCCCTCTGTCTCTTTATTTATTTTCTGTCTGGTTGATTTGTTCTTTGGAGTGAGTGGTTTGTTGGAGTCTCCCAAAATGAATGCATTGCATGCTATTCCCTTTAATTCTGTTAGTGTTTGTTTCACATATGTAGGTTCACCTGTGTTGGGTGCATAGATGTTCATAATAGTTATATCCTCTTGTTGGACTGACCCCTTTATCATTATGTAATGTCCTTCTTTTCTCTTGTGACTTTCGCTGTTTTGAAGACTATTTTCTCTGATACAAGTACTGCAACTCATGCTCTTTTATCCCTATTAGTTGCATGAAATATCTTTTTCCATCCCTTCAGTTTCTGTCTGTGTATGTCTTTGGGTTTGAAGTGAATCTCTTGTAGGTAGCATATAGATGGGTCTTGTTTTTTTACCATTCAGTGACTCTATGTCTTTTGATTGGTCCATTCAGACCATTTACATTTAGGGTGATTATCGAAAGGTATGTACTTATTGCCATTGCAGGCTTTAGATTTGTGGCTACCAAAGGTTCAAGGGTAATTCCCTTACTATCTAACAGTCTAATTTGAATCACTTCGTATGCTATTACAAACACAACCTAAAGATTCTTTTTTTTTTTCCTTCTCCATTCTTTGCATGTTATGAATCATATTTTGTACTCTTTGTCTATCCCTTGGGTGACGTCTATTTAGCCTTAGGAATACTTCCATCTATAGGAATCCCTCCAAAATGTACTGTAGAGGTGGTTTGTGGGACGTAAATTCTCTCAGCTTTTGCTTCTCTGAAATTTGTTTAATCCCTCCTTCAAATTTAAATGATAACATTGCTGGGTAGAGTTTTCTTGATTTGAGGCCCTTCTGCTTCACTGCATTAAATATATCATGCCCCTCCCTTCTGGCCTGTAAGGTTTCTGTTGAGAAATCTGATGATAGCCTGATGGGTTTTCCTTTGTATGTGATCTTTTTTTCTCTCTCTAGCTGCTTTTAAAAGTCTTTCTTTATCCTTGATCTTTGCCATTTTAATTATTATATGTCTTGATGTTTTCCTTGGGTCCCTTGTGTTGGGAGATCTGTGCACCTCCATGGCTTGAGAGAGTATTTCCTTCCCCAGATTGGGGACGTTTTCATCAATTACCTCCTCAATGACACTTTCTATCCCTTATCCCTTTTCTCTCTCTTCTTCTTCTGGTACACCTATTATGTGAATATTGTTCCGTTTGTATTGGTCACAGTTCCCCCAATATTCTTTCATTCTTAGAGATTCTTTTTTCTCTCTGTGCCTCAGCTTCTTTGTATTCCTCTTCTCTAATTTCTATTCCATTTACTTTCTCTTCTACTACATCTAATCTCCCTTTAAATCCCTCCATGGTATGTTTCATTTCAGATATGGAATTTCTTAGTGATTGAATCTCCACCTTAAATTAATTCCTTAGTTCTTCAATATTTTTTTGTACCTCCATAAGCATGTTTATGATTTTTATTTTGAACTCTCTTTCAGGAAGATTGGTGAGTTCAGTTTCAATGGGCCCTTTTTCTGAAGTTTGTGAGATTTTTGTCTATACCATGTTCTTTTGACATTTCATATTTCTGTGTGGTGCCCTCTATTGCCCAGATGCTCTAGTCTCTGTAGCTGCTCATCCCCTAAAGTGAGGTTATGGGGTCATAGGGGAGTGGAGCTGGTGCCTGGGGGGAGGAAAGATCTGTTTCCTGACTCCCATCATCCCTGCCTTTCTCCAGTATCACAGCCAGTGGGCCAAGCACACAGGTGTAAGCCTCTGTGCTTGGCATCCCTAGCTGTTGTAGGTGAGGCCTCTCTTTGGCTGGCCTAATGCCAGAGCAGAGACTACCGGATTGCGAACCGGTGCTGTCAGCCCAGGAGGAAGGCTCAGCAGGCTGCATATCACAGTGGGGGACCTTGGAGCTGCGTAGCCAGCCAGGGTAATGGAGCGCCTGCAGCTCTCCAAAGTTCCCAATCTGCTGGGCAGAGCGCAACCTAGACAACCTTGTCCCCATCCCTTCTCCTGCGCAGCCAGCTCCATGCAAACCCCGTGCCTTCAGTAGCCCTCTCGCTGCTAGGAAGCCTTTCAAACCACCTGTGTTTCCCTTTCTCAGTGTGGCCAGGTGTGGCTCCTGTCCTCCACAAAAGGCCAGAATCTATCTCTCAAGCACTCTGCCTGTCACAGCTCCCCATCCTGCAGAGCACCACACAATGTAGATTTCTGCTTGCAATGCAGATCTCCAGGGTTAGGTGTTCAGCAGTCCCAGGCTTCCACCACCTCCCTGCTCTGTTTCTCTTCCTCCCGCCAGTCAGCTGGGGTGGGAGAAGGGCTTGGGTCCCACCGGTTCAAGGCTTTTGTACATTACCCTGTTTTGTGAGGTCTGCTCTGTTCATGAGGTCTGTAGGCAGTTTGGTGCAGCATTCTTTCCTGTTGCTGTTTTTGGGTTAGTTGTATTAAGTATATTTTCACACTATCTGTGGTATTGGGAGGAGTTCTCTGTCTCACCTCTCACGCCACCATCTTGAATCTTCTTCGTGTCATGCACTTTTTAATTCTAAGTACTTTTCATTAAATTTTAAGCCTCAAACACCAAAATTAGACAGGTATTTTCTATCTCTATTTTAAGCATAGAGACGTTAAGTATTTTGCCAGGGTCACACTACCGGTAAGACATAGAATCAGAAATCAAACCCTGGCAATCTTTTTCAGGGTCCAAATTCTTAAAACGTTAGTTTCTAAGGCATATGGAATTCTTGTGTTTTTAACAGTTACAAGAATTACATACGTGCTAAGAGTGCGTTCATCAATCAGGACATGCACATTTCAGATCTAGAGATGAATACATGCACCTGGAGATTTTAAAAGTACAAAGGGGGTTAAGTGTGAATTGTATTTCCCCCACCTCCACCTCATATTCAGTCCACCTCCCCATTGTTGCCTCTTAGCAGATTGATCCCTAAATCAAACAATGATAAAATTTTCATTTAAAGTAGAAAAGCTGAGGAGATTGGATTAAAGATGGCAGCATGAGAGGTGAGACAGAGACCTCCTCCTAAAACCATATATAATACAAGTAATCCTAAAAAAGCATTAGGAGAGAAGGCTGTACCAGACTGCATACACCTGGAGAAAAGAGCAGACATCACGTAACAGGGTAACATACCAAAGCTGTGACCTGGCGGGGCCCAAACCCTTCTCCCACCCCAGCTCACCAGAGGGAGGAAGATAAACAGAGTGAGGAGGGAATGGAGGCCTGGGAATGCTGAACACCTAGCCCTAGTGATCGGCTCTAGGAGCACAAACCTACATTGCATGGTGCTCTGGTGATTAGTGGGGTTGGAAAGCTAAGACATGTGGAATACCTGGAGAGATGGAGATTCTAGCTGCTTGTGGAAAACGGATTCATATCTGGCTGATCTGCGTGGGCAGTTTGAGAGACTTCCTAAAAGCTAGAGGGCTGCTAAAGAGGCACAGATTGCACAGAGCTTACTGCACAGGAGAAAGGACAGGTAGACAAAATTGTCTGGGTGCACTCTGCCCAGCAGCTTAGGAGCTTAAACCGTCTTCAGGTGCTACATCCCCTTGGCTAGCTATGTAGCTCCGAAGTCCCCCACCGTGATAGGCAGGCTGCTGTATCTTCCTCCCAGCTAGCCTGCACCAGGCTCACAAACCAGCAACCCCTGGCCTGGTGTCAGTCCAGCCAGGAGGAAGCCCTGCCTATGGCAGCTACAAACACAAAACATAGAGGCTTACACCTGTGTGTTCGGCCCACTGCTTCTGGCAGTGGAGACAGCATAGCAGCCAGGAATCAGGATACAGCTCTTTCCTCCCCCCAGGCACCAAAACCGCTACCCTGTGACCCCCAACACTGCTCCAGGGATGAGCAGCTCCAGAGAGTAGAGCTTCTGGGCACTAGAGGGCACCACAGACAAATATGAAATGTCAAAGGAACCTGGTTCAAAACAAAAGCTCAACATGAGAGAAAGGACTTAGCGAGACTGAATTAATAAATCTTCCTGAATGAGATTTCAAAATAAAAATCATAAACATGCTCATGGAGGTACAGAAAAATATTCAAGAACTCAGGAACGAATTTAGGATGGAGATCCAATCGTTTAAAAGCACAATGGAGGATATTAAAAGCAGATTAGATACAGTGGAGGAGACAATAAATGAAACAGAAACTAGGGAAGAGGAAAACAAAGAAGCTGAGACACAGAGAGAAAAAAGGATCTCTAAGAATGAAAGAATACTGAGAGAACTGTGTGACGAATGCAAATGGAACAATATTCATATCATAGGGGTACCAGAAGAAGAGAGAGAGAGAAAAAGAGACAGAAAGTGTCTTTGAGGAAGTAATTGCTAAAAACTTCCCCAATCTGGGGAAGGAGAGAAGTCTCTCAGGCCATGGAGGTGCACAGATCTCCTAACACAAGGGACTCAAGGAGGACAATACCAAGACATATAATAATTAAAATGGCAAAGATCAAGGATAAGTACAGACTATTAAAGCAGCCAGAGAGAGTAATAAGATCACATAAAAAGAAAAACCCATCAGGCTATCATCAGACTTCTCAACAGACCCCTTAAAGGCCAGAGGGGAGTGGCATGATATATTTAATGCAATGAAGCAGAAGGGCCTCAAACCAAGAATACTCTATCTGACAAGATTATCATTTAAATTTAAAGGAGGGATTAAACAATTTCCAGATAAGCAAAAGCTGAATGAATTTAGCTCCCACAAACCATCTCTACAGTGTATTTTGGAGGGGCTGCAATAGATGGAAATGTTCCTAAGGTTAAACAGATGTCACCAGAGGTAATAAAAAGAGATAGACAAAGAGTACAGAATCTGATACCTAATATATAAAGAATGGAGGACGAAAAGAAGGAGGGGAAAAAAAAAACCCTTTAGATTGTGTTTGTAATAGCACACTATGTGATTTAAGTTAGACTTTTAGATAGTAAGGAAGTTACACCTGAATCTTTGGTATCCATGAATCTAAAGCCTGCAATGGCAATAAGTACATACCTATTGATATTCACCCGAAATATAAACGGTCTGAATGCACCAGTCAAAAGACATAGAGTCACTGAATGGATAACAAAACAAGATCCATCTTTATGCTGCCTACAAGAGACTCACCTCAAACCCAAAGACATACACAGACTAAAAGTAAAGGGATGGAAAAGATGTTTCATGCAACTAATACGAAGAAAAAAAGCAGGTGTTGCAGTACTTGTATCAGACAAAATAGACTTTACAACAAGGAAAGTCACAAGAGACAAAGAAGGACATTACATAATGATAAAGGGGTTAATCCAACTAGAGGATATAACCATTATAAATATCTATGCACCCAACAAACATAGAAGCACCTGCATATGTGAAACAAATACTAACAGAATTAAAAGGGGAAATAGAATGTAATGCATTCATTCTAGGAGACTTCCACACTCAACTCACTCCAAAGGACAGATCAAACAGACACAAAATAAGTAAGGACACAGGCACTGAACAACACACTAGAACAGATGGACCTAACAGACATCTAGAGCTCTACACCCAAAAACAGCAGGATACACATTCTTCTCAAGTGTACATAGAATATTTTCAAGAATAGATCTTATACTAGGCCACAAAAAAGAGCCTCAGTAAATTCAAAAAGATTGAAATTGTACCAACCAGCCTCTCAGACCACAAGGGTATGGAACTAGACATAAATTATGCAAAGAAAACAAAAAAGCCTACAAACTCATGAAGGCTTAACAATATGCTCCTAAATAACCAATGAATCAATATCCAAATAAAAACAGAGATCAAGCAATATATGGAGACCAATGACAACAATAATTCAATACCACAAAATCTATGGGATGCAGCGAAGGCACTGCTAAGAGGGAAGTATATTGCAATAAAGACCTACCTCAGAAAAGAAGAACAAACCCATATGAACAGTCTAAACTCACAATTAACAAAACAAGAAAAAGAAAAATAAGGCCCAAAGTCAGTATAAGGAGGGACATAATAAAGATGAGATCAAAAATAAATAAAATCGAGAAGAACAAAACAATAGAAAGAGTCAATGAAAGCAGGACTTGGTTCTTTGAGAAAATACACAAAACAGATAAACCCCTAGCCAGACTTATCAAGAAAAAAAGAGTCTGCACACATAAAACAGAATCAGAAATGAGAAAGGAAAATTCACTACGTACACTACAGAAATACAAAGATTAGAGCATACTATGAAAAATTACATGCTAACAAACTGGATAGCCTAAAAGAAATGGGTAACTTTGTAGAAAAATACAACCTTACAAGGCCGACCCAGAAAGACACAGAAAATTTGAACAGAACAATTACCAGCAATGAAATTGAATCGGTAATCAAAAAACTACCTAAGAACAAAACACCTGGACCAGGTGGCTTCACAACTGAATTCTTTCAAACATTTAGTGAAGATCTAATAGCCATCCTACTTAAAGTTTTCCAAAAAGTAGAAGAATAAGGAATACTTCCAAACTCATTTTATGAGGCCAGCATCACCCTAATACCAAAATCAGGCAAAGACACCACAAAAAAAGAAAATTACAGCCCAATATCCTTGATGAAGTATTATAGATGCAAAAATACTCAACAAAATATTAGCAAACCGAATTCAAAAATACATCAAAAAGATCATCCATCATGATCAAGTAGGATTTATTCCAGGGATGCAAGGATGGTACAATATTAGAAAATCCATCAACATCATCCACCACATCAACAAAAAGTAGGACACAAAACACATGATCATCTCTATAGATGCTGAAGAAGCATTCGACAAAATTCAACACCCAATCAAGATAAAAACTCTCAACAAAATGGGTATACAGGGCAACTACCTCAACATAATAAAGACCATATATGACAAACCCATAGCCAATATCATACTTAACAGCGAGAAGCTGAAAGCCTTTCCTTTAAGATGGGGAACAAGACAAGGATGCCCACTCTCTCCACTTTTATTCAACACAGTTCTGGAGGTCCTTGCCACGGCAATCAGACAACACAAAGAAATAAAAGGCATCCAGATTGGTAAAGAAGAAGTTAAACTGTCACTTTTGCATATGACATGATATATTGTACAAGAAAACCCTAAAGAATCCACTCCAAAACTAGTAGAACTAATATCTGAATTCAGCAACTTTGCAGGATACAAAGTTAATACACAGAAATCTTTTGCACTCCTATACACTAACGGTGAACTAACAGAAAGACAAATCAGGAAAACAATTCCATTCACAATTGCACCAAAAAGAATAAAATACCTAAGAATAAACCTAATGAAGGAAGTGAAAGACCTATACACTGAAAACTACAAGACACTTATGATAGAAATTAAAGAAGATACCAATAAATGGAAACACATCCCGTGCTCACGGATAGGAAGAATTAATATTGTCAAAATGGCCATCCTGCCTAAAGCAATCTACAGATTCAATGCAATTCCTATCAAAATACCAACAGCATTCTTCAATGAACTAGAGAAAATCATTCTAAAATTCATATGGAAACACAAAAGACCCTAAATAGCCAAAGCAATCCTGAGAAGGAAGAATAAACCTGGGAGGATTACGCTCCCCGACTTCAAGCTCTACTACAAAGCCACAGTAATCAAGACAATTTGGTACTGGCACAAGAACAAACCCATAGACCAATGGAACAGACTAAAGAGCCCAGATATAAACCCAGGTATATATGGTCAATTAATATACGATAAAGGAGCCATGGACATTCAATGGGGAAATGACAGCCTCTTCAACAAATGGTGTTGGAAAAACTGGACAGCTACATGTAAGAGAATGAAACTGGATTATTGTCTATCCCCATTCACAAAAGTAAACTAGAAATGGATCAAAGACCTGAATATAAGTCATGATACCATAAAACTCTTAGAAGATATCATATGCAAAAACCTACTGAATATAAACATGAGCAAGTTTTTTCTGAATGCATCTCCTCGAGCAAGGGAAACAAAAGCAAAAATGAATACATGGGACTACATCACACTTAAAAGCTTCTATACAGCAAAGGACACCATCAACAGAACAAAAAGGCATGCTACAGTATGGGAGAATATATTTGTAAATGACATATCTGACAAGGGGTTAACATCCAAAATATATAAAGAACTTACACGCCTCTACACCCAAAAAGCAAATAACCCAATTAAAAAATGGACAGAGGATATGAACAGACAATTCTCCAAGGAAGAAATTCAGATGGCCAACATGCACATGAAAAGATACTCCATATCACTAATTATGAGGGAAATGCAAATAAAAACCACAATGACATATCACCTCACACCAATTAGGATGGCCAGTATCGAAAATACCAAGAACAACAAATGTTGGCAAGGAAGTGGAGAAACGGGAACCCTCCTACACTGCTGGTGGGAATATAAGCTAGTTCAAGCATTGTGGAAAGCAATATGGAGGTTCCTCAAAAAACTAAAAATAGAAAACCATTTGACCTTGGAAATCCACTCCTAGGAATTTACCCAAAGAATATAATTTCTCAGATTCAAAAAGACATATGCACCCCTATGTTTATTGCAGCACTATTTACAATAGCTAAGATATGGAAGCAACCTAAGTGTCCATCAGTAGATGAATGGATAAAGAAGATGTGGTACATATACACAATGGAATACTATTCAGCCATAAGAAATTTAAAAATTCTACAATTTGCAACAACATGGATGGAGCCTGAGGATATTATGCTCAGTGAAATAAGTCAGGCAGAGAAAGACAGGTACCAAATGATTTCCCTCATTTGTAGAGTATAACAACAAAGCAAAACTGAAGGAACAAAACAGCAGCAGACTCACAGACTCCTAGAAGGGGGTTAGCAGTTACCAAAGGGGAGGGGTGGGGAAGGGCATGTGGGGAGGGAGGGAGAAGGGGATTCAAGGGTATTACAGTTGCTACACATGGTGTGGGGAGGATCGGGGGAAGACAGTATAACATAGAGAAGGCAAATAGTGACTATGAGGTATCTTACTACACTGATGGGCAGTGACTACAATGGGGTATGGGGGGGACATGATAACAGGGGTGAATGTAGTAACCACATTGTTTTTTCATGTGAAACCTTCATAAGGGTGTATATCAATAACACGTTAATAAAATAAATAAATAAAAATAAAAAGTAGAACAACTGATTATAAATGAAAGGATAACACAGGAAACCCGACTGGCTCACATAAGAAGGTTCATACATAAAGAGTCCACTTTAAATATTTCTCTCTCCAGCTCCCTAAAAGGTTCGTAATCCCTTCGGTGATTTTTATTTCAGGAAGGGCATACTAACACATATTTTCAAAAGTAAAAGTTTCAAATTCCTCCTTCAGGAAAACAAGAAAAAAAAATAACAGAATAATGATAATGAAGGAAAAATGAATTATGCACACAGGCTAGTAAGAGGGTGATATCAAAGAAGATAACATGTACCTGAATTACTATGTATTTTAAAAGTGCTTCAAGAAAATAGCTTGTAAGATCTTCTTGTCCTTTATCTCCTGACTGTGGAGGCACAAGAGGAGTGATTTCCTCTATAGTGACTTGAGCTATCCAAAGACAAAAGATAATTAAAAAAGAAATTTAGTAATATAATAATATGACCCAAATAAAATTTAACTGCAAAACATATATGCAATATGTACTGCTTGAAATGTTCTAATAATTGAATCTTGAAATAAATCTGAGGTCATCCTGATAGTCCATAACAACAACCATAAACTTCAATGATCAGCTATTTCATGAAACCTTGATTGCGGGACTGTGACATAGGGATAGACTGAGTAATGTCACACTTGAAAAAGAACTTTAAAATTCACATTAAGAGTGCCCATTACAAAAATTCCATATGATGGGAAACATTAATAGTAATGTGCTTGAGACATTAATAGTAATGTGCTTATTCATCAATTAAAGAACAATCTGATTACTCTAGGTAATGCTTATTCTTTAAGGTAGACCCTTTAAGGATGAAATACTATTTCCCTCTCAAAAGGAAAAGTTAGTGTCTTAGTTTCTTGATTACAAAAGAACACTTATAAAATAAATTTTACATTTTTACTTTTCAGATATTCAAAAATATTCATTGCAGTAAATGCAGATTCAAGAAAATCAAACTACAAGCAGCTGAATTCTCTTAAATATTTCTTAAGCAGCACACTCACTACTGTTTCTCAGTAAATGTCAGTCAAGTAATTAAGTTCACAGGGATATATTTTTTGATAGTCCTCTTTGCACAGAGTAAAACACACTTATACTTCATACTACATCCAAATTAACTAAAGGATACAAGGTGAGAGATGAAAATTAGAAATTAAAAATAAATGTAAAATGTCTGTATTAGCCATGTGTTTCTTCTGGTGCTTTGACATCAGAAGGCTGTTGGTCCTGGAGAAGAAAGTCCCTCCCAGGGTTAGCTAAATTACTAGAAATAGTAAATGACAGGCCTGAGAGTGTGCCTTTCATATGTAAATCAACCAGTTGAGAGAGGCCACACCTCTACCACCATATCTGGTTCTCACACTCAGGGCCACAATCACCCCTGCCTTATCACCCTACGGCCTGGTCACAGACAACTAGGAACAGCTCCTAAGCCCCAGAGCATGCTGAAATTACCCAAACTGGCCAATCCCAGGCCTCCTTACCCTTCGTCACACATTCCTGCCTACAGAAACCACAGAAAGGGCTTTTGCCCAAGATACTCACTCCCAGCCCTCCACTCCCATTCCTGATGACCCTGATGTGGCATGCCCCCTCCTCTTGGGAACTGTGAGTAACAATCTGTTTTTCCAATGGCAATCATCTCCTGATCTGTTTTTGGCCTCTTCGTAACTGAATAATAGTAAAACCGGTATTTTAAAACATGGCCTTGGATTATCAGTTAATAAATATACAAATATTTAAAATATATATATTAAACTACATGGAAAATATTAAAATACTGATGGGTGAAATCTCATGAATCTTACTTTCTTGAAGGTTGAGTGGAGGATTAATGAGATTATCTAGAGTTCGAGGTCCATGTTCAGATTGTGGTGCTGAAAATCCAGGGATTAAGCATGAAAACATCCAAAGCTGTTCTTTGCTACAGTTATTCTGAAGAGCTTGCAACCATAGTAAGAAAAGACGAACACCTTCTCGCCTGATCTAAAATATAATTTAAGAAACAGGATTTTTATTTACAATAAAAATAGTTTCTTCCTTTTAAGGTCAAAATTCTCTAAAAGATGATTACAGAATAATATTTAGCAAAAGAGAAGAAGGAAAGAGGGAAAGGGAGGAGGGAGCAGGGGAAATATTACACCCATGACATTTATTGAATCCCCATTACTTGTAAATTTAAATTCACAAATTTTGAATACTAAAGAATGAATTTGGCCTCTACGTAAAGCCATCAGATAATTTTTATTCTATTAATTTCTATTGTAAATATTCAGAAAATAATTTCCTTCTTGTCTACCTCCTTCCCTCCCTCCTTCCTATCACCACCAATCACACACAGAACACAGTATTTGAATCAATTAATGAATTCTCTCCCAGGAAGAGAATAGAAAAAGATAAAGGAAAATTCAACTTCTGACAGGCAAAATACAAAGTTCTTCACTAACCTAACCTCACTGGTCGCTTTGGAAATTACCACAGCTTTGTTAACAGCCACTGTCAAAGCTGTTCAAGTGCTGCTATCCTCATGGTTTAGCCAGATAACAGTTCCTTTGTACTGCTATACCTAAGCCTTGGTGCCAAAAACACCACAATGTGAAACTAATATCTAACCTACAGCACAATGCTTTTGGACTGGGTAGCTTCTCCTGCCATAACACAGTGAGATTTAAAAAAAAAAAAAGAAAAGAAATGAAATCAACATTTTATGTAAGTCCCCTGTTTTCCCTACATCTAAGAATAGCCATGATAATATGAAGAATAATTTGTTTAATGACTTAAATAATTTTTGTCTTCTTTGGACCACAAAATATTTCTGGTGAATCAGTCAATGCACTGGCAAAAGTACAATATTTCAATAGCCTCGTCACCTAGTATATGTATTTTCATACATGCTGAGTATATGTTGTTATTATCTTAAGTGAATTCCCTTCAGTTAAGAGAACTGGAGGCTATTCAAAATTCTTTAGGAAAAAGTTGATGTAGGAAAAGTAGAACAGGTGGCTATGTATGCTTCATTCAATTTTTTAAAGGTCATGAAAAGCAAATATAAGGTCATACCTTCAAGGAATTTCCTGTGTGAAGTAGTTTCTTTAAAATCAATCCTGAAAAGAAAACATGATTCTAAATATTCACATCTACTTATTTGTTTCTAAATGTCAGAGTTCTCGGTCAGACTTGAAAACACTTTAAAACAAGTCCTTGGCAATCTCAAAATTATTCTTGGTGACCTTGATATCTCCCTCTGGCCATAACTTTGAGACCAAAAGGCATATAAAAAGTCACCTTTTTAAAACATGGTTTATTGCAATTAAATAAAACAAGCCCAAAACCCAAAACTGCATTTAATACAGCACACTTAGACTGAGAATTTAATTACTTTCTCCAGCACTAAAACAAATAAAAAACACTATTTCCATTTAGTTAACCACATGAACATCTATAACTCTAATATTTCCTGACAAATATTTCCATTGTACTAATTTTGTTCTTCAAAATATTGTCATCTTTAATATTCCTTTTTCCTTTAAATTATGCAATATTTCAAGTCTAAAACAAAATCATGAAATTATATTAACAATCATCCAGAAACCTAACATTCAGTCTGAAAAAATTTAAACACTGTCCCATGTTTCTTATAACTTCAAATTTTCACTTGTATACATTATCTAGAATGTTTTATCTAATAGCACATGTATCACTGAAGACTCCTGTGAACCCAAGTGGAATCATTTCCCTCCTTCCCTCCAAAAGAAACCATTATCCAGATTTTGGAATTAATTATTTCCAAAAATATTTTTGTATTATTACTACTTATTATAAATGCATAAAATATTTAAAATTGGTTTAAAACTTTATACCCATAACAAGGATTTCTTCCAAAGCTATTTGTTCTAATCCTGAATTTTTTATTCTTTCTTATTCTTTCTAGTAACATCAAGATTACATATATATACAATACTTATTTTTATATATACAGATGACCCTTGAACAACACAGGTTTGAACTGTGTAGGTCCACTTATACATAAATTTTTTTCAGTGAATATACTGGAAAATTTGGGGGAATTTAAGATAATTTGAAAAAACTTGCAGATGAACTGTATATTTAGAACTATTCAAAAAATTAAGAAAAAGGTATGTTATGAGTACATAGTATATATGTAGATACTAATCTTTTTTATCATTTACTGCCATAAAATATATACAAATTTATTAGAAAAAGTTAGAATTTATCAAAATTTATGCACATAAACAGACCATATGTACCATTTGAAAAAAATGTAAATACATATAACATACAAAATACACATTAATCAACTGTTTATATTATTGATAAGGCTGCCAGTCAACAGCAGGCCACTAGGAATTAAGTTTATGGGGAGTCAAGTTACAAGGGGAGTTTCAACTGCACGGTGGTCAGTGCCCCAACCCAACATTGTTCAAGGATGGACTGTATACATAAAAAATATATATAATGATCAAGCCTGTAACTTTATTTGGTTAAGTTTCATTTCTCATACAAAAATTAGCTGTAATGTTTCAATACACTGCGTTGATCTATCTGTAATGCTCTTCCTTTGTTGAGCAAATTCAATTTCTTCAAGTAATACTATCAGTCCTGATTAGCTACCCCCAAAAAACATATAAATATGCTAGATGCACTGTGGTATTGTGGATTCACTCCTAGAACAGAAAAATAATTAAATGGAAAATAATCAAATCTGAGTAAATCTGGAGTTTAATTAATAGTGAAAAAACAAATCTGAGTAAATCTGGAGTTTAATTAATAGTGAAAAAACAAAAACAAACACCCAAATCTTATATACATATGGTATCATACAAGTCATTCTCTAAGTTGCTTTTTATATGCAATATTATCTTCTGAAATTACATATACTGATTTAGGTAGCTCTAATCCATTTTAACTGCTGCACAACATTCCATTGTATGAATATATCATTCATCTTATTTATCCCCTTTATATTAGGACATTCAGTTTGTTTTCAGTTTTTTGCTATCCCCAAAAATACTGTAATAAATGTTCTTGTTCATGATTCCCTGGTATGCATGTGACTTTCCCCAAGGTATAAAAATAGAAATGAACTTACTTTCAACGCTACTAAATATTGTAAGATTCTCTCCAAAGTAGTTCAGAAAATCAGCAGTACTACCAGCCATATATGAAAGTGCTGTGGTAACACATCCTTGGCAACCCAAAACACTGGAAGATGCTCTAATACTCACCAGTTTGATGAGTGTTAAATATCTTAACATATTTTCATTTGGTACTTCCTAGTGATACTGAATATTGTTTCATTTAGCCATTCAAGTTTCTATAAATTGTCATATCCTTTGTATATTTACTAGTTGTGTGGTTTTGTTTTGTTTAATATGAGAGCTCCTTATACCTACTGGCTACTAATTCTGTCAGTTCTAAGAATTGGAAATATATTCTCTTAAGCAACTCAGCTATGCTTTTATTGTTTAGGAGGGATGAGGGATGGTATCTTCTGATGTACAAAAATTTTTAATTTCAATATAGTTGATTCACTAATATTTTTCTTTTCTAAGTGTATTTACTGTGTCTAAAGAAATACTTCCCTACTTTAACATTATAGAGATAACCAAGAAGCAACTTCATAAAGGTTTAAAGTGTTGCTTTTCACATTTAAGTCCTGAAATCCATCAGAAATTTGTGTGGCAAAAACAGAATTTTTTACCCCCAAATGGAGAACCAATTGTAGTACCAACTCTTCTTTCAGGGTTTATAATGAAATGAAATGCTACCTCAATCATATTTCAAGTTTTATGTGCATTCTTGGCTCTTAGGCTGGCGCTGATGTCCTTTTCCATTAGTCAACTAGTCTATCCCTGCACAAATAATTAGAACTGTGTAATACATCTTGTTATTGGGTATGGAGATATCCAGCAACATCCTCCCTCTCCCAGCTGTATTCTTTCATGTTGCTTTCGCTTCGATTTCCCATATAAATTCTAGTATAAACTTGTCAGTCTACATCAAAAAGTCCCCACAGGTATTCTAAATGAGAACTGTTATCTTCACACTATCAAGCCTATCCCCATGAATACTGCATAAGATTCCATTTATTCAAGTCCTTTCTTGCTCTTCAATAATTATATCATTGTCATATGTAAATCTAATATTTTAACTGGCTACAGAATATACATTCCCAAGTACAGTGGAACAATCTCCAGGAGAGATTATTCTAGGCCATAAAATGTCTCAAAACATTAAGAAGATCTAAGTCAGATGAAGTGTATTTTCTGACCAAAAAGGAATTGTTAGAAATCAGAACAGAAAGAAATCTGTGGTTAACATCAAATATTTAAAAATTAAAAAAATAAAAACACTCTTAAATACACTATGGGTCAAAGAAACTAAAAAGGACATTAAAAAATATTTTCAATTGAATGAAAATAAAAACACACATATTAAAACTTATAGGATGAATTAAAGCAAAGCTTAAAGGTTAATTTATTGCCTTAAATGCCTATATTAAAAAAGAAAGGTAAACCTGAAGCAAGAAAAATTTTTTTTAAATATAAGAAGACTAGAATGGAAATCAAACTAGGATTCAGGGAACAGAGAAAATTAGCAAAAGCAAAGCTAGTTCTTTAAATGATCAACACTGATGACAAATGCTTAGCTAGACTGGTCAATAAAATAAGAGAGAACATGCATATTACCAAACTCAGAAATGAAATAGGAACTTCACTACTGACCCAATGGGAATGAAAAGGACTATTACAAGAAAATAATTTGAACAACTTTATACCAACAAATTAGGCAACTTAGATGAACTAGACAAATTCCCAGAAAGACAAAATTATCCAACCTGACTCAAAAAGAAATATAAAATATATCTATAAAAGGTAAATAAATTTAAATTATAAATTCTCTCACAAAGCACAGGTCCAAATGGCTTTACATGTGAACTAATACTAAATGTTTAAAGAAAAACAGCAATTGTTCACAACCTCTTTGAGAAAATAGAGGTGGAGGGAATACTTCCCAATCTATGTATGAGGCTATTGTTATCTTGATGATAAAGCCAGATAAAGACAGCAAAAGTAAACAACACTACAGAGCACTATGTTTCATAAACACAAAGGCAAAAATCTTCAATAAATTATTAGCAAACTGAATTTAGCAATATATTAAAGGACTATAAATGGTTGACAAAGTGGGATTTATATCAGGGATGCAAAATTGGTTTAACACTTGAAAATCAATTAGCAAAATACACAGTATTAATAAAATAAATGACAAAACCTCCAATGACACTGACAATGACCATGTCAGTAGATGCAGAAAAAGCATTTGACAAAATACAATGCCCACTCATGATTAAAAACTCTCAACAAACCAGGAATAAAAGAGAATTTCTTTAACTCAATAAACATCTACTGTAACAGCTAACATCCCACATAATGGTGAAAGACTGACAGCTTCTCCCTTACATTAGGAATAACACAAGAATGCCTGCTCTTACCACTTTTATTCAACATTACACTAGAGGGATAAACAAAAAAGAAAGGAAGAAGACATTAAAGGTACCATATAGGAAATTAAAAAGCAAAACTATCTTAATTTGAAGTTCACATGATCCTATACAAGGAACATCAATAAAGAATCTGTAGTAAGATAAACAGGAAAAGTGAACAAATTAATTACAATTGTTCCTCAATTATAATTAAATGAAACATCCAAAAAAGACAAATTTATTAAGGGCAGAAAGCAGACTGGTGGTGGGAAAGGCACTGACTATAAATGGGTTTGAAGGAATACTTTAGTATGATGGAAATGCTCTAAAACTAGGCTGTGGTGACTCTAAACATTTATTAAAAAGATAACTGAATTATTTATTTTAATTATACCTCAATAAAGCTACTTTTAAAAATCAACTAGAGTTCTTGGCTTATTTTCCTTTATACAAAGACAAAAAGGAAAAAAACAGCTTTAGGATTCTTCTGGGTGACAAAGGAATAGCTATTTATGTATCTTCACAAGTTAGACACTGGAATATTAACCATGACGACGAGATAGTGTACAAGTCCTTTGGAGACTTAAGGCTACATGCTACAGGAGATTAACAATAAACTTTTGAAGTACAAAAGTCTCAAGAAAAGTTTCTTCACAAACAACCTTCAAGGACATTTTTATGATTATGGAATACAAAATAGGATTTCACTATTGAGCACCTTATCACATGCATATCAGCAATTCATATGTTTATCTGGTGTAAAAGTCTATTCAAGTACTTTGCCTATTCTAAAAATCGACTACAGGAAAACAATCCCATTTACAATTACATCAAAATGAATAAAATACCTAGGAATAAACCTAAGCAAGAAAGTAAAATACCTATACCCTGAAAACTATGAGACATTCATGAGAGAAATTAAAGAAGACACCAATAAATGGAAATACATCCCGTGATCATGGATAGGAATAATTAATATTGTCAAAATGGCCATCCTGCCTAAAGCAATCTACAGATTCAATGCAATCCTTATCAAAATGCCAACAGCATTCTTCAATGAACTAGAACAAACAGTTCTAAAATTCATATGGAACCACAAAAGACTTTGAGTAGCCAAAGAAATCCTGAAAAGGAAGAATTACACTCCCAACTTCAAGCTCTCTACAAAGCCACAGTAATCAAAACAATTTGGTACTGGCACAAGGACAGATCCATAGACCAATGGAACAGAATAGAGAGCTCAGATATAAACCAACACATATATGGCCAATTAATATATGATAAAGGAGCCATGGATATACAATGGGGAAAAGACAGCCTCTTCAACAACTGGTGTTGGCAAAACTGGACAGCTACATCCAAGAGAATGAAACTGGATTATTGTCTAACCCCATACACAAAAGTAAGCTCAAAATGGATCAAAGACCTGAATGTAAGTCAACAAACCTTAAAACTCTCAGAAGAAAACATAGGCAAAAATCTCTTGAATATAAACATGAGCAATTTTTCCAAAACACATCTCCAGCAAGGGAAACAAAAGCAAAAATGAACAAATGGGACTATATCAAACTAAAAAGCTTCTGTACAGCAAAGAACACCATCAGCAGAACAAAAAGGCATCCTACAGTATGGGAGAATATACTTGTAACAACATACCTGACAAGGGGTTAACATTCAAAATATATAAAGAACTCACACGCCTCAACATCCAAAAAGCAAATAACCCAATTAAAAAATGGGTGGAGGATCTGAACAGATCTGGAGATTTAAATAGTAATAATATTAACAATAGCATTCACTGCAATAGTAAGTAATCCTAGACTTCAAACTATTTTATTTTAAAAAAGAAAAAATTGTGTACAAGATCTAGTAATAATTTTTTTAAACAAAATTTTAACAATATATAAAGCCCAAATAAAGTAACTGATCTCAATTTCTAATAATATACTTACAAATGAAAGCTTAAAACCTTTCAAACTTAAAATTGTCACATGGAAACTATTTGTATATTGTCAAAGAAAGAAGAAAAGACCCAAATGCAAGTCATGAAACCATAAAACTCTTAGATGAAAACATAGGCAAAAATCTTTTTTTTAATTATTATTAAGGTATTATTGATATACACTCTTAGGAAGGTTTCACATGAAAAAACAATATGGTTACTTCATTTACCCATATTATCAAGTCCCCAACCATACCCCAATGCAGGCAAAAATCTCTTGAATATAAACATGAGCAACTTTTTCTGAACACATCTCCTTGGGCAAGGGAAACAAAAGCAAAAGTCAACAAATTGGACTACATCAAACTAAAAAGCTTCTGTGCAGCAAAGGACACTATCAGCAGAACAAAAAGGCATCCTACAGTATGGGAGAATATATTCATAAACGACATATCTGACAAAGGGTTAACATCTAAAATATTTTAAAAACTCACATGCCTCAACAACCAAAAAGCAAATAACCCGATAAAAAATGGGTGGAGAGATATGGAAGCAACCTAAGTGTCCATCAGTAGATAAATGAATAAAGAAGGTGTGGTACACATACACAGTGGAATACTATTCAGCCATAAGAAGGAAACAAATCCTGCCATTTGCAACAACATGGATGGAGCTGGAGGATATTATGCTCAGTGAAATAAGCCAGGCGGAGAAAGACAAGTGCCAAATGATTTCCCTCATTTGTGGAGTATAACAAGGAAGCAAAACTGAAGGAACAAAATAGTAGCAGACTCAGAGACTCCAAGAAGGAACTAGTGGTTACCAAAGGGGAGGGGCGTGGGAGGGTGGATGGGGAGGGAGGGGGAAGGGGATTGAGGGGTATTATGTTTAGCACACATGGTGTGAGGAATCATTGGGACTGAACTGGGGTATGAGTGGGGAATTGATAATATGGGTAAATGTAGTAATCACATTGTTTTTTCATGTGAAACCTTCATAAGAGTGTATGTCAATAATACCTTAATTTAAAAAATAATAAATAAATAAATAAATAATAAAAAATAAAAAATGGGTGGAGGATCTGAACAGACACTTCTCCAAAGAAGAAATTCATGGCCACAGGCACATGAAAAGATGCTCCACATTGCTAATCATCAGGGAAATGCAAATTACAACCACAGTGCGGTATCACCTCACACCAATTAGAATGGCCAACATCCAAAAGATAAGGAATAACAAACGTTGGCAAGGATGTGGAGAAAGGGGAACCCTCCTACACTGTTGGTGGGAATGTAAGGTAGTTTAACCACTGTGGAAAGCAATATGGTATTTCCTCAAAAAGCCAAAAATAGAAGTACCATTTTACTCAGTCATTCAACTCCTAGGAATTTACCCAAAGAAAACAAGCTTCCAGATTCAAAAAGACATATGCACCCCTATGTTTATCGCAGCACTATTTACAATAGCCAAGATATGAATCAACTTAAGTTTCCATCAGTAGATGAATAGATGAAGAAGATGTGGTACATATACACAATGGAATAGTATTCAGCCATAAAAAGAAAACAAATCCTACCATCTGCAACAATATGGATGGAGCTAGAGGGTATTATGTTCAGTGAAATAAGCCAGGTGGAGAAAGACAAGTACCAAATGATATCATTCATTTGCGGAGTACAACAACGAAGCAAAACTGAAGGAACAAAACAGCAGCAGACTCACGGACTCCAAGAAAGGACTTGCAGTTGGTTACCAGAGGGAAGGGGGTAAGGAGGGTGGGGAGGGAGGGAGAAGGGGATTAAGGGGCATTATGATTGGCACACATAGTGTTGAGGGGGCGCAGGGAAGGCAGTATAGCACAGAGAAGACAAGTAGTGACTCTGTGGGATCTTACTACACTGATGGACAGAGACTGCAGTGGGGAGTAGGGGGGACTTGATAACATGGGTGAATGTAGTAACCACAATGTAGCTCATGTGAAACCTTCATAAGATTGTTTATCAGTGATACCTTAATTAAAAAAATCAACTTGTCTTATTATTGAGTTGTCAAAGTTTTTTATATACTGCAGATACATCATTTTCAATCTCAAACTTTACCTAAAAAGTTTATTCTAAAAGGCTTTACTGTTTAGTATGTTGTCTTTCTCAGGCCCTGCATCAATATCCCTCCTGTATGTCCAGAGTTCCTTTGCTTCTGGAACTGCTAATTGGATGGCTTACAGTTTCAAAGCCTGAGATTTCATTTGCTGTAACTGATAATAAATGTAGGGCCTAAATACATCTATGACTCTGTTTTTTAAGAAAAGCAATACACTTTTTACAAATGACTATAAGACCTATAACATTCTACTTCAACTCTGATCTGATGACCGCCTGTATATTTCCCACAAGAGAAGGCTCGTAGGGATCACTAGTAATCAGCCCTGACGTCACTAAGACATGGAACCAATGTCATCAACTGCCCACCTGCAGATTCCTTTTTAATCTGAGGGACAAAAAATGTCTTATTTATGAGTGCTTGAGAGCCCTGTGATGATACTATAATCATCACAGAACTGAACTCCAAGCCAGCAAGCATTCTGGCTTAGTGTAGTTCCTGGTACCAAAAAGTCCGTGACCTCTTGCCTACGTAGTCTCTTGAGTGTAATCCACAGCAGGGATTTTTTCCCCCCATCTTTTTCTTTTCAGCTTCATTTCATGATCTGGAAGCTCTATATTAGCCCTTGAAGCACTAAGCTTCATTCCAGTCTTTCCTTTCCCCATTGTTTTTTTTGTGGAGCAAACTACCATCTGACACCACTTACTTTCAAACCTGGAGCCTATGGCTTCCACTCTACTTGGTAATCTGCATTTCTCTTCCACTTCTGACTCATGGAAATGTTTATTTTGATGCTGAGCCTGCTTTTACTTTTTGGTTTTATAGTCTTATAATCATTGTTAATGTATTCAGAGTAAAGGAACAAGTGGATCAAAGAAATTTAATAGGCCATTTTAATTTAGAAATCCTTCATCTATGTTTTTATCTTACATTCCCAATAAATCTAGCACTGTATTCTTATTTTGTTTTACTAAGGCATGAACTATGAATTCATTTCGAATAATGACCAACACATTAAAGACCATTGTATTGTATTATCACTTATTTCAAATATGAAATACATGTTTAAATTACTTACCAATACTATGAAACTGCCATCGCTGATGAATTCTTTCTGGAAGAAGTTGTAAAATTTTCTAAAAGTCAATATGAATAAAACAAAGAAAAGAATGAAAAGCAAGTAATGAGTCCACAATGTGAAAAATTAAAGAGCTTACACTAAGCCTTTGAGAATTTCCTATCTAAAAGATAATACCACAAATACAAAGTAGTCTTTGAGGTAATCTGATAGTTCTGGTACTATTTCAGCATTGGCATACTGACCAATATTTGAAACCAACCCCAAAAAAACAAGCTATATAACAAAGACTTGTAATAGGGAATTAATAAAATTTATCTTTTATATTGATGTGGGAAGTAACTGTACTTCTCCTTAGCATTAAATACTAACTAATATATTTCAAAATGCTCATTTACTATTTACAGAATTTATGCATTTTGAATATTACTGGTAAGTTTGGATTCTTTCAGATATTAACATTATTTTGTGACATCTTCTAAGTAGGTCTTTCTCATTTTCATAAACCTAGGGAAAATATTTTGATTTCACAAAAATCTCATTAAGTATTTGTACTTAGTTCATGTGAATTCAAAGGTATTTATTATTATGATGGCTGAAAGTATGAGAACAAAAATTAAAAATTCAGGAGCTTAGTTAAGCTAACACTATATGTTTCCATTAATTGGGAATAAATACTTTTTACATATAACACTTCCAAATTTTGCCTTTAATTGCCTTTATATATTGTACCTGTGTGGGTTATTCTAGATCAGCAGCTGCCTTATTATGTTGCTAAACTATGCACTCAGTACTTACCCACTTGCTGAATTAAATCTATGTATTATCACTGTTGTTGTTACCATCTTTATTATGTAGAAGCACCGTTAACTGAGTATACGCAAAAGGGCCAAACACTAAACTGGACACTTCGTATAACAGCATCTCATTAATCCTCACAACCACCCTAAAAGGAGAGTTTATTAAACTCATTTGACAAATGAGGAAATTGGTTCAGTAAGGTGCTTAGGTTAAAAAGTGGAAGAACACAGATTCAAACCTCAATATACCT
Source organism: Phataginus tricuspis (assembly GCA_029783875.1). Classification (NCBI taxonomy): domain Eukaryota; kingdom Metazoa; phylum Chordata; class Mammalia; order Pholidota; family Manidae; genus Phataginus; species Phataginus tricuspis. Next base: position 64,655,316 of record JAQQAC010026072.1, on the reverse strand, counting down.
ATCTCAGAAACTTGTGGTCTTATACTATTTCACTCAAAGGATGGTATGCACATTTTACACTTCTCATCTGCCCTTTGATATGACCTCCTTTAGTCCATCTTATACAAAAGGATAAAAGAAATTATAAACTTCTTCACAGATAAATGCTGGTCCCACATGAGATACATAAACCTCTTTACCTCTCCCTCCTATTTCTCCTATAGCTACTGAACAATTGTATAATTATATTTATTTTGGCAAGGAAAAAGATAAAATTATAGAAAGTTGAGAAGAAAAGTTTGTGAACTACTCAAAATCATTCCTAAATTATGACTATTAAATTATACTTTTGGTTTAACCCTTATTGAATGTAAATAAACAGTCTACATCTTTTTATGTGGTTAACATACAGATGAAAAGAAATTATTTGTACTCTTAACAGCACAGAAAGCAGAATATAAGTCTTATGCCATATTATTAACATTATATAATGATGCTTTTTATTCTAGAAAGGAAATCACTTTATAATTTCTTGCTTTTTAAAAAATATTAGTCTATAAAGTTAGAGGACAGATATTATTGTCCCCTTTCTAAGCAGAAAAACATTAGCACATAAATGAAATATTTTTCCAAAAGATGAAAACCCTGTATCTAGTTTTCGAATAAAATGTGGTGATTCATTAAAGACAAACATTTCTGTTCAAAGAGTAACATATGATTAGTACATATGACACACAAGAAAATAAGTATATTTAATGGAAGGAATACCCTCAAAGAGCTTCTATTAACTAATTAATCATCTCAGCTTCCTGAATATAGGACAAGCATGAAAATCTGAAGGAACACTTTCCAGGAATTATCTTGCTTTCTCTGTAAATAGTTTTATTCTTTCTCAAAACATTTATGTTTTAATGTTCCCCCTGTAAACAGATCATGCAAAAAGATAGGTAAATATAAAGCAAATTTCTCAGGGTTAATGACTAATAAAAAGTAACTGTAGAATAGGTACCAACACCAGTTACTTCCCTTGAGAACTCTTAAAACATTTTATAGCTGTGACTAAATCAACAGGTAAATCGATAGCTAAGACAGATATCAATCAGATTGTTCAAATTCTTCTAAACTGTGTTGAAATACAAAACAGCAAATTATCTGTCCAGCGAGAATAGCTTAATCTTTAGAAAATGATTTCCAAATTCTTTACCGTGCCTTCCAGTGACAAGGTCTAAACATGGCTCTCTCCAGATCTCTGAAATTCTTGATGAAGATCAGAATACTAGGACGCCTGGGAGGCCAGCCACACACATGCATGGACTGCCACAGTTCCTGCACCCGCCGTAGTCACTTGCGATCGGGTGACATTGCGGTTTCCCCAACTGCTGCCACAATGCTTTCCAGCCCCAGGCAGCCAGGCCAAAGCACCTGACGATTAGGGCTTCTTTTTAAGATTTTCTTTGCAAGTAAGATTTTTGCGTGCCTGTTTTCTTCTGAATTTTTTTGCCAAAAAAAGCAGGTGGAGAATGGAGATTGGATTAAAGATGGCGGCGTGGAGGTGAGACAGAGACCTCCTCCTAAAACCATATATGATACGAAAACATAATTTAATACAACTAATCCTGAAAGAGCTAGAGGAAAGAAGGCAGAACTGGACTGCATACGCCTGGAGAAAAGAGCAGACATCACAGAACAGGGTAACATACCAAAGCTGTGACCCAGCGGGGCCCAAGACCTTCGCCACACCAGCTCACTGGCGGAAGGAAGAGATACAGATCAGGGAGGGAGTGGAGGCCTGGGACTGCTGAACACCTAGCCCTGGAGATCTGCTCTGGGAGCATGAACCTACATTGCATGGTGCTCTGGAGATTTAGTAGCGTTGAAAAGCTAAGACAAGTGAAATACCTGAAGAGATGGAGATTCCAGCTGCTTGTGGAAAACAGGGATTCGTATCTGGCTGATCTGCGTGGGAAGTTTGAGAGACTTCCTAAAAGCGAGAGGGTTGCTAAGGAGGCAAAGATTGCACAGAGCTTACTGCTCAGGAGAAAGGACAGGTAGACAAATTTGGCCGGGTGCACTCTGCCCAGCAGGTTGGGAGCTTAAATGATCTTCAGGCATTCCAAACTCTTGGCTGGCTACACAGCTCCAAGGCCCACTACCATGATATGTGACCTGTCACATCTTCCACCCAGCTAGCCTGCACCTGGCTCAGGCTCGCAAACCAGCAACCCCTGCCCTGGCATCAGGCCAGCCAGAGGGAAGCCCAGCCTATGGGAGCTACAAACACAAAGACTAGAGGCATACACCTCTGTGTTCGGCCTACTGGTTCTGGCAGTGGAGACAGGCATAGCAGCCGGAAGCAGGAAACAGATCCTTCCTCCCCCCAGGTACCAACACTGCACTGCTGGGACCCCTGACATTGCTCCAGGTGCTGAGCGGCTCCAGAGAGTAGAGCTTATGGGCACTCGAGGGCACCACAGACAAATTAAGAAACATCAAAGGATCCTGGTTCAAAGCAAAATTATGAATACACCTGAGAATGATTCAAATGAAATCATCCTCATGAATCTTCCTGAAAGAGATTTCAAAATAAAAATCATTAAACATGCTCATGGAGGTGCAGAAAAATATTCAAGAACTCAAGAACGAATTTAGGATGGAGATCCAATCGTTGAAGGACAAAATGGAGGGTATTAAAAGCATATTAGATACAGTGGAGGAAACGATAAATGAAATAGAAATTAGTGAAGAGGAATACAAAGAAGCTGAGGCACAGACAGAAAAAAGGATCTCTAGGAATGAAAGAATACTGAGAGAACTGTGGGGCCAATCCAAACGGAACAATACTTGGATTATAGGGGTACCAGAAGAAGGAGAGAAAAAGAGATAGAAAGTGTCTTGAGGAAGTAATTGCTGAAAATTTCCCCAATCTGGGAAAGGAGATAAGTCTCTCAGGCCACGGAGGTGCACAGATCTCCTAACACAAGGGATCCAAAGAGGACTACACCAAGACACATAATAATTTAAATGGCGATTGAGATTCAAGATGGTGGTGTGAGAGGTGAGATGGAGAACTCCTCCCAAAACCACAAATTGTACAAAAACATAGTTAATTCATACAACAAACCCTAAAACAGCATCAAGAAAGAATGCTGAACCAGACTGCATACAGACCACACGAACAGAGCAGACCTCAGGAAACAGGGTAAGGTACGAAAGCCTTAGTCTGGCGGGACCCAAGCCCTTCCCCCACCCCAGCTCACCAGCGGGAGGAAGAGAAATGGAGCAGGGAGGGGGTGGTAGCTGGGACTGCTGAACATCAAGCCCTGGAGATCTGCTTTGTGAGCAGAGACCTGTATTGTATGGTGCTCTGGACCTTGGGAAGCTCAAACAGGAGGAGTGCTTGAGAAACTGACATTCTGGCCGTTTGTGGAGAAGGGGATCCACATCCAACCGCTCTGTGTCAGAGGAAAGGCAAGCAGTCTGAGAGGATTCCTAGCAGTGAGAGGGCTGCTGAAGGCACAAGGTTTGCACGGAGCTTCCTGCACGGGAGAAGGGAGAGCTGGACAAGGTTGTCTGACTGCGCTCGGCCCAGCTGGTTAGGAACTTTGAGGAGCTTCAGGCGCTCCATACCCCTGGCTGCCTACTCAGCTCGGAGGCCACCCACTGTGGCATGCAACCTGCTGCACCTTCCTCCTAGCCTGTCGGCACCGGTTCGCAAACAGACAGTCACTGTGCCTGCGTCAGTCCACCAGAGGAAGGCCCCGTCTACAACAGTTAGAGATGCAAAGCCCAGAGGCTTACACCTGTGTGCTTGGCTCACTGGCTCTGACACCAGAGACAGGCCCCGTGGACAAGAATCAGGAAACAGATATTTCCTCCCCCCAGGCACCAGCTCCACCCTCCTACGACCCCCAACCTCACTCTAGGGGATGAGCAGCTACAGAGACTGGAGCTGCTATGCACTAGTGGGCACTACACAGAAATATGAAATGTCAAAAGAACATGGTAAAGACCGAAATCTCACAAACACGAGAAAAAGGACCAAATGAAACTGAACTCACCAAACTTCCTGAAAGAGAGTTCAAAATAAAAATCATAAACATCCCTATGCAAATACAGAAAACTATTCAACAACTCAGTAACGAATTTAAGACGGAGATTCAATCACTAAGAAATTCCATCTGAAATGAAACATACCATGGAGGGATTTAAAAGCAGATTAGATGTAGTAGAAGAGAAAGTAAATGGAATAGAAATTAGAGAAGAGGAATACAAAGAAGCTGAGGCACAGAGAGAAAAAAGAATCTCTAAGAATGAAAGAATATTGGGGGAACTGTGACCAATACAAACAGAACAATATTCGCATAATAGGTGTACCAGAAGAAGAAGAGAGAGAAAAGGGATAAGGAATAGAAAGTGTCATTGAGGAGGTAATTGGTGAAAACTTCTCCAATCTGGGGAAGGAAATACTCTCTCAAGCCATGGAGGTGCACAGATCTCCCAACACAAGGGACCCAAGGAAGACAACATCAAGACATATAATAATTAAAATGGCAAAGATCAAGGATAAAGACAGACTTTTAAAAGCAGCTAGAGAGAGAAAAAAGATCACATACAAAGGAAACCCCATCAGGCTATCATCAGACTTCTCAACAGAAACCTTACAGGCCAGAAGGGAGTGGCATGATATATTTAATACAATGAAGCAGAAGGGCCTTAAATCAAGAATACTCTACCCAGTAATGTTATCATTTAAATTTGAAGGAGGGATTAAACAAATTTCAGAGAAGCAAAAGCTGAGAGAATTTACGTCCCACAAACCACCTCTACAGTACATTTTGGAGGGACTCCTATAGATGGAAGTATTCCTAAGGCTAAATAGACGTCACCCAAGGGATAGACAAAGAGTACAGAATATGATTCATAACATGCAAAGAATGGAGGAGGAAGACAAAGGAGGAAAAAAAAAGAATCTTTTGGGTGTTTGTAATAGCATACGAAGTGATTTAAATTAGACTGTTAGATAGTAAGGGAATTACCCTTGAACCTTTGGAAGCCACAAATCTAAAGCCTGCAATGGCAATAAGTTCATATCTATCGATAATCACTCTAAATGTAAATGGTCTGAATGCACCAGTCAAAAGACACAGTCACTGAATGGATAAAAAAAACAGGATCCAAGTATATGCTGCCTATAAGAGACTCACTTCAAACCCAAAGACATACACAGACTAAAAGTGAAGGGATGGAAAAAGATATTTCATGCAACTAATAGGGAAAAAAAGCAGGAGTTGCAGTACTTGTATCAGACAAAATAGACTTCAAAACAAAGAAAGTCACAAGAGACAAAGAAGGACATTACACAATGATAAAGGGATCAATCCAACAAGAGGATATAACCATTATAAATATCTACGCACCCAACACAGGAGCGCCTACATATGGAAAACAAATACTAACAGAATTAAAAGGGGAAATAGAACGTAATGCATTCATTCTAGGAGACTTCAACACTCCACTCTCTCCAAAGGACAGATTAACAAGACAGAAAATAAATAAGGACACAGAGGCATTGAACAACACATTAGAACAGATGGACATAACAGACATCTACAGAACTCTATACCCAAAGGCAGCAGAATACACATTCTTCTCAAGTGCACACGGAACATTTTCCAGAATGTTCCACATACAAGGCCACAAAAGAGGCTCAGTAAATTCAAAAAGACTGAAATTGAACCAATCAACTCCTTAGATCACAGGGTATAAAACTAGAAATAAACTGTACAAAGAAAACAAAAAGGCTCACAAACACACGAAGGCTTAACAACATGCTCCTAAATAATCAATGGACCAATGACCAAATTAAAACAGAGATCAAGTAATATATGGGGATAAATGAAAACAACAGCACACCACAATTTCTGTGGGATGCAGCAAAGGCAGTTTTAAGAGGGCAGGATATAGCAACCTAGGGCTATTTAAAGAAGGAAGAACTATCCCAAATGAATACTCTAAACTCACAATTATTGAAACTAAAAAAGGAACACAAATGAAGCACAAAGTCAGCATAAGGAGGGACATAATAAAGATCAGAGAAGAAATAAATAAAACTGAGAAGAATAAAAGAACAGAAAAAAATTAATGAAACCAAGAGCTGGTTCTTTGCGAAAACAAACAAAATAGATAAACCCGTAGCCAGACTAGTATTAAGAAAAAAAGAGAATCTATACACATAAACAGAATCAGAAATGAGAAAGGAAAAATCATGACGGACAACAGAGAAATACAAAGAATTACTAGAGAATACTACGAAAATCTATATGCTAACAACCTGCATAACCTAGAAGAAATGGACAACTTTCTAGAAAAATACAACCTTCCAAGACTGACCAAAGAAGAAACAGAAAATCTAAACAGACCAATTACCAGCAACGAAATTGAATCAGTAATCAAAAAACTACCCAAGAACAAAATTCCCAGTCCAGATGGATTCACCGCTGAATTTTATCAGACATTTAGAGGAGACATAATACCCATTCTCCTTAAAGTTTTCCAAAAAATAGAAGAGGAGGGAATACTTCCAAACGCATTCTATGAAGCCAACATCACTCTAATACCAAAACCAGGCAAAGACCCCACAAAAAAATAAAATTACAGACCAATATCTGTGATGAACATAGATGCAAAAATACTCAACAAAATATTAGCAAACCAAATTCAAAAACACATCAAGAGGATCATACACCATGGTCAGTAGGATTCATCCCAGGGATGTAAGGATGGTACAACATTAGAAAATTCATCATTATCATTCAGCACATCAACAAAAAGAAACACATGTTCATCTCCATTGATGAAGAAAAGCATTCGACAAAATTCACATCCATTCATGATAAAAATTCTCAACAACATGGGTATACAGGGCAAGTACCTCAACATAATAAAGGCCATATATGACAAACCCACAGGCAACATCATACTTAACAGTGAGAAGCTGAAAGCTATTCCTCTAAGATCGGGAACAAGACAAGGATGCCCACTCTCCCCGCTTTTATTCAACATAGTACTGGAGGTCACAGCCACGGCAAACAGACAACACAAAGAAAGAAAAGGCATCCAGATTGGTAAAGAAGAAGTCAAACTGTCACTGTTTCAGATGACATGATATTGTACATAAAAAACCCTAAAGACTCCACTCCAAAACTACTAGAACTAATATCTGAATTCAGCAAAGTTACAGGATACAAAATTAATATACAGAAATCTGTTGCTTTCCTATACCCTAAAGATGAACTTGCAGAAAGAGAAATTAGGAAAACAATTCCATTCACAATTGCACTAAAAAGAATAAAATACCTAGGAATAAACCTCACCAAGGAAGTGAAAGACCTATATCCTGAAAACTACAAGACACTCCTAAGAGAAATTAAGAGGATACTAATAAATGGAAATTCATCCCATGCTCTTGGGCAGGAAGAATTAGTATTGTTAAAATGGCCATCCTACCTAAAGCAATCTACAGATTCAATGCAATCCTTATCAAAATACCAATAGCATTCTTCAACAAACTGGTACAAATAGTTCTAAAATTCATATGGAACCACAAAGGACCCCAAATAGCCAAAGCAATCCTGAGAAGGAAGAATAAAGCAGGGGGATCTCGCTTCCCAACTTCAAGCTCTACTACAAAGCCACAGTAATTAAGACAATTTGGTACTGGCACAAGAACAGACCCATAGACCAGTGGAACGGAACAGACAGTCCAGATATTAACCTAAGCATATATGGTCAATTAATATACGATAAAGGAGCCATGGATATACAACGGGGAAATGACAGACTCTTCAACAGCTGGTGTTGGCAAAACTGAAAGCTACATGTAAGAGAATGAAACTGGATTACTGTCTAGCGCCATACACAAAAGTAAATTCAGAATGGATCACAGACCTGAATGTAAGTTATGAAACCATAAAACTCTTATAAGAAAACAAAGGCAAAACTCTCTTGAATATAAACATGAACAACTTCTTCATGAACATATCTCCACAGGCAAGAGAAACAAAAGCAAAAATGTACAAATGGGACTATATCAAACTAAAAAGCTTCTGTACAGCAAAGAACACACACCATCAGTAGAACAAAAAGGCATCCTACAGTATGGGAGAATATATTCATAAATGACGTATCCCATAAGGGGTTGACATCCAAAATACAGAGCTCACATACCTCAACAAAAAAAAAGGCAAATAACCCAATTAAAAAATGGGCAGAAGATCTGAACAGATACTTCTCCAAAGAAGAAACTCAGATGGCCAACAGGTGCATGAAAAGATGCTCCACATCGCTAATCATCAGGGAAATGCAAATTAAAACCACAATGAGATATCACCTCACACCAGTTAGGATGGCCAACACCCAAAAGACAGACCACAATAAATGTTGGTGAGGATGTGGAGAAAGGGGAACCTTCCTATACTGCTGATGGGAATGTAAATTAGTTCAACCTTTGTGGAAAGCAGTATGGAGTTTCCTCAAAAAGCTAAAAATAGATATATCATTTGACCCAGGAATTCCACTCCCAGGAATTTACCCTAAGAATGCAGGAGCCAAGTTTGAAAAAGACATATGCACCCCTATGTTTATCACAGCACTATTTACAATAGCCAGGAAATGGAAGCAACCTAAGTGTCCATCAGTAAATGAATGGATAAAGAAGATGTGGTATATATACGCAATGGAGTATTATTCAGCCATAAGAAGGAAACAAATCCTTCCACTTGCAACAACATGGATGGAGATAGAGGGTATTATGCTCAGTGAAATAAGCCAGGTGGAGAAAGACAAGTATCAAATGATTTCACTCATCTGTGGAGTATAAGAATAAAGAAAAAACTGAAGAAACAAAACAGCAGCAGACTCACAGAACCCAAGAATGGACTAACAGTTACCAAAGGGAAAGGGACTGGGGAGGATGGGTGGGAAGGGAAGGATGAGGGGGAAAAAGTGGTATTACGATTAGCACACATATGTAGTGGGAGGTGGGGCACAGGAAAAGCAGTATAACACAGAGAAGACAAGTAGTGATTCTACAGCATCTTACTACACTGATAGACAGTGACTGTAATGGGGTATGTGGTGGGGATTTGACAATGTGGAGAATTTAGTAACCACAATGTTGTTCACGTAAGTGTACATTAATGATACTAAAAAATAAAAAAATAAAGATGGAGAATGAAAAATATAAAAGATCAGAATACTCCTATTACCATTTGATTTGAAAGACAGAATGAAAAGCAAGGAGTTATTTTAAAAGCAGGTATGGGTGTACATGTTGTAGGGGTCACCTTAATTTTTATCAGTAGGCCAAAATGAAATACGAATTTTGGCAGAGTATCAAATATTACTGTTTCCTTCTGTTTATTTAGCAATAAAGACTTGACCCACTGCAATCCAAAGTAATGTAGAACAATAATCTATAAAACATCTGAAACTATTTTATGCAAGTTTGCAATAAAAAGCAGTAAAAGCAGAATCAATGAATTACTTAGGTATATAGAAGTTCCATGAATTTACCATCTCTGGTAAGAATGTTTTGGATTTTTAAAAAATTCTCCATTTGTGTTAACTTCCCAGAAATTAAAATTTTCATTGATTGTAAACACATTGAATACAGTACCAATTTGTGATGTCAATTGCATAAAAATATAATTCTTCCTGTACCTAAAAATAAATACATATGTCTCAAAAAATAATTAATCTAGGTATATTTTTAAATTAAATAATGTGATTCAGTTCTTGGAAAGCATGGCAGAGTCATAGTGTTTTATTTTAAGTTTATAGTTTCAATATATTCCTTTGTATGTTCCAAGAATTATTTTGGTTAAAAAAAAAAGATCAACAGGTACTTACCTCAAAAATAAAAAGTATAGCATCTAATTCCTCCCTTTGAGATTTGTGACCTAAAATATTTTTACAAAAACAAAAATTTTAACATTGTTAACTTTATTGTGAACCACCACTTAAAAAGCTTAAAACATTTCAAGCAGTTTTTCTCAGTGACTCTTTAATAAAATGTTTAAAGTAGATTGCTTCACATATGGTAGCATCCCTTTCTAGTCTTTTCCAATAATTAAATTTAAAGTCTATATGTTTATATCTAAAAACAAATCATATATATTGTGGAGAACTTTAAATGAGCTCTGAAAATTAGAATATGAGAATGATTGCTCAAACCTGACATATGCACTTAGGGCAGAGCAAAGAAGGTAAGGAAACAGGTAAACCCAACCAGGGAAAAAGCAAATCTTCTAAGCCACATCAAAGTAATAAGGATAGTACTATTAACCCGTAATGAGAGGGCAATCTAAAAGCTGTCTGACAAAAAGTGAACTAATACTGAAGTTCCAATGTCCAAGAATCTCTTTTTTAATGAATGTAACAATTATTTGAAACATCAACATTAAGCCAGAATCTTACCTTTCTGCTTAAGACTAGCTTCAATAGTCACAAAATTCTCAAAGAACACATAATATATATGTGAAAAATGTTGGTCAAAAAACTGTTTAAGATCAATAGATTCTGCATTCTCTGAAAAATAAATGAAAAGAGTTTTTAGTGATTACCCACAAAATATGTTAAACAATATTCAGCAAATAGTCACAGTGGCAAGTTTCCTTCAAAAAAGACAAAAAAAAACTGTTCCTAAAAGTCTATCCTACTATAATATTTGACATAGGTATTTATATACCTATATCCTGGTTCTCACAACATTAGTTTAGAAATATTTTCATTTTCATTTTAAAAACTAGTTAAACCAGGTTATCATAATCTGTTTCATAAAAGAAAACTATGTCTCAGAGAGATTTAAATTCATGTGAAATTAACCAAACCAAAGAAAGAAGTCAAGTTCTACTTTCTAGTCACAGCTAAGCTCTCCTAACTTCTCCCCAAGTCAGTATTTTTAAGAACAATAACATATCCTGTTTAAAATACATTTAGTCAGCAAATGGATACCTAACAATAGGCTTTATAAACAGGCCCTTAATTATTACAAAGCTCAAACACAGGTAACACTCTCCTAAAAGAACTGTCAGTATAGCCCAGGACATGCAAAACTAAACCTGTAACTGTATGCACAGCAGGAAGTATTAGGTACTGAAAGTGAAGTGTCAAAGTATAATGGCAGATTAGAACCACAAAATTACTTTCAAAGTTCAATGAAGGGTAAAGATAATAAGGCAAGAAATAAAGATTGACAAGGATATATGTGAAATGGCTCTTAAGGACAGGAAGAACTTTGGGCATGAACTGGTGGGGCTGAATGGGAAGGGCCTTCTAGGCATAAACAAAGACATGGAGAGAAAGCATGAAGCATGATAGGATATATTAAAGGCATTTATTTTGGCTAGAGTTTAGAACATTTTGAGAAAACTAAAATTTTAAAAGCCTTGGGGTATGTTCCAAAATGTCTTGAATGCAAACTAAGGAGTCTGGATTTATTATTCAAAGCAAGGTCATCTATGTAGGTAAGTATGTATTAAGCAATTTTGTTGTCTGGTTTATTTTCAGGGAGAGTAAGAAGGGTGAAAAAAGAAGGGAATGGAGAACCCTTACTTTATTCATATACTTCCTATTATCCAAACTTATTTACAAAAAGCATGTATTTATTTTGTAATAAAAAAAAATTTGAAAAAGACAACTGAAAAATCAAAGATTTTTGAAGAATAAATTATTAATTGTGAATAAACACAAGTTAAAGGTAAACATCAATTAATTTCTTGGAATGTCCTAAGGCTCAATGGAAGATTCTGGAATAAAGTTAAATATCAACAATATAGATAGAACCTTAAACTTTATCATATTTTCCTATGAATATTCACAATACAGTTGACCCTTGAACAAAGATTGGAATATACTGGAATTATAAAATATATTGGAAAAATTTTTGGAGATTTGCAACAACCTGAAAAAGAATTTTCTTTCTCTACTTCTTCATTTTAAAAATAAAGTATGTAACATACAAAATATGTGTTAATGGACTGTTTATGTTATTGGTAAGGCTTCCAGTGAACAGTAGAACATCAGTAGTTAAGTTTTGCGGGATTCAAAAGTTGTATGTGGGTTTTCAACTCATAGTGGGAGTTGGTAATCCTAACCCCAAATTATTCAAGAGTCAACTGTAAGTCCTTAGTGATATCTCAACTACGGAATTTTCCGAAACTGTTTCCCTTTTGCTCTGCCTTCCCAAAGGGATAGATGCCCTCTCTTCTCTATACCCTTGGATTCCCTACATTTCTCTCTTATAGAAATAACTATGCTTCAAGTGTTTTCTTGTCTTTTTTTCCAGGACTGGTCTACAGCTTCTTTAGAAAAAAAACTGTGTCTACCTTAGTATTCCTAAAACCTAGCACAGTGCTGAATATATACTCAAATGTGTTCTATTATTAATAAAATTATCTTAATTTTATTGTATTTATTTTGTAGCTTACACATTTTTATATTGGAAAAAACTGCATAACCTACTGACAGGCAAAACAGCATTGCTTCTTCTAGACTGAAATCAGCACACCCAAATTCCATTTCTACCTGAAATACCACCTGTGTGACCTTTTACAGAAATGGAAAAAAATAATAATGATGACTAATGCAAACTGAATGTTTCTATATGCTAGACACTATTCTAAGTGCTTTACAGAAATTAATTTCTATAATCTTCAAGCAACACTATGAAGTAAGTATTACTACTATTCCTATTTTATAGATGAGGAAACAGGCACACAGTTTAAGTAATTTGGCTAGCAGGAAACAGAGTCAGGGATTTAAACCTTACACAGCTGGGGTCTAGTGCCCAAGCTCTTAACCCCTCATCTCGGCCTCCAATGTAATACATCTATAAAAAAAACAGAAAGAACACTAGTAATTTACCTATTACCTGTCTAATAAGAAAAAAATAACAGTCACCAAATACTAAACATATTTTATAGACTATCAGAATAAAAACATATACAATGAGATAAACAGGAAATATATCTTATTTTTCCCATAAAGTAACAAAGAACTATGAAAGTAGAATGAAATAGGCTGCTATAATTATCTCTAAATTTTCTAAAATTATGTTTCAAACATAACTAATGTCCAAGGGGAAAGAAGAAAATGAGAACAATAACAAAGGAAAACAAAAAATCAAAACAAAACAAAGGCAAAAATAAATCAACTCAAGATTCTGTGATATAATTTAGGAGCCAAAAGAGTCTCTTAATTTCCTTTCTATATAGCATGTTAAAAAGTCTAGAAAAGACATACTTGCTAATAAAAAATACTGGATCAAAATAAGGCTAATTTGTTTTTACTCTATATCTATGATAGACAAATAAACAAATAAGAGTTCTTTCAAAAAATATTTTTGATCACTAATTCATAAAATGTATTAGTGTAGGAAATTAGGGGAAGAAACAAAATGGGTAAAGAAAAAGGAGGGAGTAAAAACAAACAGGCAGGATAAATTGTAAGTAATGTATCATCAGGCTTTAAAAAAGGAGAGAGGTATGTGGGAAAGGGAGAAGTAATTGGGAAAAGGGAGGAAGAGAAGAAAGGATGATGGGAAGAAACTGAAAAATACTAAATAGGAAGACAGAACTGAAGCTATTATTCAGAATGTAAAATAGAGGAATGAATACAAGATGGAAAATTTAAGACAAAGATAACAGACTACCTGAGAAGTTCTAGTAACAAAGAGAAAATATAAGCAATATTCAAAGAAACAATATCTGAAAACCTAAAATTGGTGAAATATATAAATGAATCTTGAGACTGAAAAGGCTTATTGAGTCCCAAGCAGGATGAACACAAATCCACACATGGACACATCCTAACATCAAAACCAAAATGGAAATACTAAAAACCAACAAAAGTTACCTATATAGGAATATCAAAATTAAAAGGAGACTTCTCTCAGCCCAATAGAGGCAGGAAGACAATGCAATTTTATATTTAAAGAATTAAGAGAAAATAGCAGTCAATTTAAAGTTCTATACTCAGCAAAACTACCATTCAATAACATGAACATAAAGCAAAGGCATCATAGAGCTCAACATTCAAACAACCTCACTCAGAGCTACAAAACATACGTTTCTGAAAGAAGAGAAATAAACTCAAATAGGAGAGTGAAAAACAAGGAGCAAAGATGAGCAAAGAAACTGTAAAATGTATGGGTAAATTTGAGCACTGACTTAAAACAAAAATAAAACTACTAGTGTAAAAGTTTACTAGCAAGGAGCAAGTAAAAGACAATAATCTCAAAGATGAAACAGAAAGAACATTTTAATGAAATTTAAGAATGTTAATAAATATTTATAGTTTAAAAAGCAGGTGATAAAAACAACTGACTGATGGTTGCCATTGCAGGGGTGCTGGGGAAATGGGTGAAATAGGTGAAGGGGAAAAAATTAGTATGTTTGGTATCCTGATCTGGGTGATGTTTATGTGAGTACATATACAAGTCAAAATTCACTGAGCTGTACATTAAGATTTGGACATTTTATTATATGTACCTCAATAAAAGAATGTAAAAAAAGAAAAGGCAGGTCAGAAATAGGTAATATCAGTAGGTTGGTGGAATAAGAAACTCCAAAAATATCCTCCATAAAAGAGATTAAAACAAAAGCAAAAACAGTAAAACTCAATTTTTTTCACAAACCTGGAAATTAAATGCTTGTGACAATCAGGAACATTTTTTCAAGAAAAATGGACGAATTTCAATATGAATAGTGAGCTATGTGGCATTTCAAACTTCTCCTAGTCCCATCTCCCTCTCCCAGCTGCACTGCAGCCTTAAAAACCAAGAGCCCATGATTACAGTGCTGTGACAAATCAAAGCCACACACTTGGTGTTCTGTTGTCTTCATATGGCCTTCTCTAGTGTATCTACCTATAGATCAGTTTATTCTGCTAAATATGGGGGGCAAGGAGTGTACATTAAAGCTAGTATGTTGAGACATCAGATAGAAGTTTTCTAAAAATAAGATGTTACATTAAGTCAATGAAGACTTCAATAATGGGGGGGATTATCTGATAACCTCTGCCATATGCCATAAACATTTTTCACTTAATGCCTTGGTTTTGGTTTTTATCTTTCTATTTTACATAGGGCAGATTTTAGAATCTGGATCAATTTTTTGCACAGGTACTAAAGACAGCCCAAGACTTCTTTCTGATCAGAATACTGACTTTAAAATTTATTTTCTAGCATTGTCAATAGAAAGGAAATTGTGCACAAAAGAGCAACTTTGCTCTCCTCATACCTAATACAGTCATTCATGAACTACATACATAATATTTACTGAGAATCTATTGTATTCAGGCACTATGCTGAGCCTAGGAATATGAAGATGAAAAGACACACCTCTACCCTCAGGAAGGTTTTAAGATACAGGCATGCAAATAAGTAATTATACTGTAATAAAATAACCAAATTACTAAAGGTAAATAGTACAGTTAGGAAAAGCTCCTACACTTATCTGATAGGGATGCCTTTGCCAAAGCTGTGCATAAATTTTGTATTTGAAGGAGTAGAATCTTTCAGGTAATGGTGATGGGACGGTAGTATGGTACAATAAATACCATTAGCAAATGCATAGGCATCACAGAAAGATTCTGGTTTAACAAGCTGAAATGTTAAGTATCAGAGAAGAGTAACAAGAAGTTAAAGAAGACAGTGTGGTAGTCAAAAACAGACATGTTGGGACACTCAGAGTCTGAAGTGTTTGTGGGACACAGACCCATTTATCTTTCTCTATCACATTGTTAAAGATGAAAGTTTCATGTCTTATAAGTTGAAGTGTGGTGATGCCATTCACAGAAATAGAAGAAAAAAGACAGACAAATTACATTGTGTAGACATTTGCTATAGAAAGAAGATATCTAACAAACATACAAAACACCTTTTTTTCTGTTTTTCTCCAAGGTCTATTTCTATCATATGGATCCTTCCAAAAGAAAGGACATGACATAAACACACACACATATACACATAAATTGTGACTGAATTAAAAAAAATGTTTTTAAAAAAGTATGCTTTCTTTTCTAAGACACTGAAAACTTGTAACTCAACATGTTTATTTTTTCACTTTAGCTGCCAGGAAATCTAAGAACCACATTCAATGCCACATAACTGTAATCATTCATCTCTAGAACCTGATCATGTTTCATTTTTTTAGTGGCTATTCAGTTGTTGTTAGTTTTTATCATTAATTATTCTACTCCACATTTTATTCAGTCCTATAAACCTCACAAAATCCTTTAAAGCAATAAATTTCTTAATAACTTTTAATGCAAAGATGGCTTACAGTATTTGAAACAGCTTGTTTTACTAAGCAAATCAATCAGTAATTGTTTACATAATCTGCTCAGTAAAACACTTCATAAATACACAAAGTATTTAAATGAGGTCAAAGTTTTTAAAATCAGTAAGATTCAAATTAAAGAATATAAATTAAAGAGTGTATGTAAATTAAAGAATATGAAAGAGTCTACTGTCATGTATTTTAATTACTTTGCATATAAATCTTAAAAAGATTTTCAAGTATCAAGTGAGTTTATTTTTATAGACAGTTTACAGCTCAAAGTGTTCCTACATATTTTCAGGTTGCCAGCCATTTCTGTTCCAAGCTAATCTATCCCAATTTTAACTTATTTATTTAATGAACATATAGTATTTGCTTGTCTTTATACATTACAACCTATACCTACTGAACACTAGTTTTTAATTTTTATGACTTAATGATATTTTAATGTAATTTTTTGTGAAACTACTATATTCAGACTGGAGAAAGACAATCAGATATTTTTCACTAATCAGTTGATAATAAATTTCTTCTCTAAATATAAAAAAGTAAAAAATGGAGACCAAGTTGCTTTGTATGAAGCCAGTTTTCAGTCTCATTTTTGCAAGAGAACTTATTATCAACATCTGATGTCCAGTGCCCTGAAAACTGTTGTTTGTTTTAGGGTTTTGTTTGTTTGTTTCAAGCAGGTATGGACATCAGGTAAGGGAAGTCAAATCTGACAGCTGGCAAACAAATCAGGTGCCCTTCCACTGCTCCAGCTTACTGACTTTAAGAGCTTCCAGATCATGGTGAGAGGAAAGAAAAATCCAGGTAGAGCCAATGGAATTCATGAGTTGAGAAAATGAGCTGGGGAGACTAAAGTAATCAGAGTTCACAGGAGAGAGCACCATACACTCTGAGAACTATACACTCTGAGAACCCAGAAGACTGGAGAGGGTCACCATCAGGTATGATCAGAACATACTTCTGAGGAAACTTCCCAAAACAAGAGAAAAAACTACATAAACAATTCTGAAAGAACAGTATCAGATGCTCACATAAGACCAGGAACAGTG
This sequence comes from Phataginus tricuspis, assembly GCA_029783875.1. Taxonomy (NCBI): domain Eukaryota; kingdom Metazoa; phylum Chordata; class Mammalia; order Pholidota; family Manidae; genus Phataginus; species Phataginus tricuspis. The sequence goes on along the minus strand of JAQQAC010026072.1, from coordinate 64,637,939 downwards.
CCTGTTCCCAAGAGCTGGGCCACAAAAAAATCCCTCATAATTTGTTGGTCATTAGGCAGAATACTTAGGAAGGTATTGCCTAATAGTAGGTAATAATTAGCCCTAGACAGATCCACTCAATGAATCATATAAGCAAGATCTGAAATAATCTAACTGTTTTTAAGTAGAACTGCATCCCAGAAAAAAATTCAAGAATTTATAGGAATACAAAATATCCAAAGCTAAGAAGGTAAAATTCACAATATCAGATATCCAAAGATTATTTGACATACAAAGCAGCAGAAAAACCACCTAGGAGGAAAACAATCAACTAATTGAAACTGACTCAGAACTGATAGAGATGTTATAGAGAAGTATATTGTTATTTTAATTGTATTTCATCTGTTCAAGAAGCTAAGAAGAGATGTAGACAATATAACTATATATATATATATACACACACATACATACACACCCCCAAAATGAACAAGGTAAACCTACAATATCTGAGATGAAAAGCAAACTAGATGGGATTTATGGATGACTGCATGTAGCAGAAAAAAAGACTAGTGAACTTGAAGACACACTAATAGAAAATAACCACAATAAAACACAGAGAGAAAAAGAATCCAACAAAATGAAAAGAATGTCAGTTCTTTTCAAGCTATGAGAACTTTCAATATACTAATAGTACTTTCTAATATACTAAAAACTACATTTTAGTGAGGAGGAGAAAACCTTAAAAGCAGTCAGAAAAAAAAATGCCATTACATACAGAGTAAGATAAGGATGATAGCAGACATCAGAAATAATGTAAGCGAAAAGACAGTGAAGTAAAATCTTTAAAGGAAAAGGAAAAGAAAAAGACATCAACCAAGAATCCTAAACAGAGTATCTTTCAAATGAGAAGGCAAAATAAAGACTTTTTCACACAAACAAAACCATAAGGAACCCATCACTATCAGACCACCATCACAGAAGAAATGTTAAAGATGACCTTCAGGCAAAAATAAAATGTTATGGATGAACAGAAATAGCTATCTCTGCAAAAGGAATGAAGAATGCTGGAAATGGTACTGCATGGGTAAATATATCCCTTTTTCTTATTATTTAAAAATCTTTAAGAGATACCTGCTTGTTTAAATAATATACTGTAGGGTTTACAACATGTATAACTAAATGTATGACAAAAAAAGGATAAAAGCTGGGATGAAGAAATGGAAGTATATTCTTGTAAAGTTCTTACATAATATGAAAAGTATCACTTACTAGTAGACCAGGTAAGTTAAAGATGTATATTGTAAAGCATAAAGCAGTCACTAAAATAATATAACAATTACAGCTAATAAACCAACAAAGGAGATTTTTTAAAGAATCATAAATGTATTCAAGTAATACAAAAGAAGGTTTAAAAAAGGGGGGAAGGGGAGAACTAAGAACAGATAGGCCAAATAGAAAATAGATACCAAGATGAAAGACTCAAACTTAACCAAATCAATAATGACATTAAATGTATAGCATTCAGATATGAATAACTAGTTATTGGTCTGAATCTACACAGAACAATTACAAGGAGACTGAATCTTTAATTAAAAACCTCCCAAAAGAACAGGACCAGATGGCTTTACTGGTAAATTCTACCAAACATTTAAATAATTAATACCAACCCTTCTCAAACTCTCCTACATAATAGTAGGAAACACTTCCAAACACATTTTACGAGGCCAGCATTACCCTAATAACCAACCAGACAAGGACACCAAAACAAAAGAAAATTATGGGCCAATATCCCTGAAAAACACAGATGCAAAATATTAGCATACCAAACTCAAAACATTAAAAGGGTCATAGTCATCATTAAGTGGGTTTTATTTCAGTCATGCAAGGATGTTTCAACATCTACAAATCAATAAATGCTTCACCACATTAACAAAATAAAGAATAAAAATCATGTGATCAACTCAATAACTGCAGAAAAGGCATTTGACAAAATTTGACATCCACTTATAATAAAAACTCTCAACACTCTCGGTATAGAGGGAACAACCTTCACATAATAAAGGCCATATATGACAAGCCCACAGCAAACATCATAACAACGAAAAGCTGAAAACTTTCCTCTCAGATCATAACAAGATAAAACTTCCAACAAAGTATTTGAAGTTCTAGCCAGAGCAATTAGGCAAGAAGAAGAAATAAAAGGCATCAAAGTCTGAAAGGAAGAAGCAAAACCATCTCTTTTTGTGTATGACAATCTTAAATACAGAAAACCCTAAAGAGTCCACCAAAAAACTGTTATAATAAATTCAGTGAAGTTTCAGGATACAAAATTAATATGCAAAATCAGTTGATTCTCTCTCATTAACAACAAATTATCAAAAAAAGAAATTAGTAAAAATCCCACTTGAAACTTCATCAAAAGAACAAAATACCTGGGAATAAATTTAACCAAGGGATGAAAGATCTGTACATTAATAACTGTAGGACAATGATGAAAGAAACTGAGGACAAATAAATGGAAAGATTCCATGTTGGTGGATTGGAAAACATAATATTGTTAAAATATCCAAACTACCCAAAATGACCTACAGATTCAATTCAATGACCATCAAAATTCCAGTGGAACTTTTCACAGAAATAAAACAATCCTAAAATTTGTATGGAACCACAAAAAGACATGAAACTGCCAAAGAAACCTTGCAAAACAAAGCTGGAAGCACCACACTCCCTGATTTCAAAGTATATTACAAAGCTACAGTAATCAGAACAGTATGATATTGGCATAAAAACAGAGACCTAGATCAAAGAACAAGAATAAAGGGCACAGAAGAAACAAACTCATACATAAATGGTCAATTAAGTTTATGATAAAGGAGCCAAGAATATATAATGGGGAAAGGACAGTCTCTTTGATAAATGGTGTTGTGACAACCACATGCAGAAGAATGAAACTGGACCCCTATCTTACCCCATAAACAAAAAGTATTCAAAATGGATTATGTACTTGAACAGAAGACCTGAAACCATAAAACTTCTAGAGAAAACATAAGTGGTAGGCTCCTTGACATTGGTCTTAGTGATTTTTTTTTTATCTGATAACAAAAGCAAAGGCAATAAAAGCAAAAATAACCAGGATCACATCAAACTAAAAAGCTTCTGAACAGCAAAGGAAAACCATCAACAAAATGAAAAGTCAATCTACAGAATGGAGAAAGTATCTGCAAATCACATATGTTAAGAGGTTAATATCCAAAATATATGAAGAACTCACACAACTCATAGCAAAACAAACAATCCAATTAAAAAACAGGTAGGGAATCTGCACAGTTTCCAAAGACATACAGATGTCCAGCTGGTACATAAAAAGGTGCTCAATGTGACTAATCATCAGGGAAATGCAAACCAAAACCACAATGAGCTATCACCTCACATCTGTTAGAATGGCTATTATCAAAAAGAAGTCTAACAAGTATTGGCAAGGAGATGGAGAAAAGGGAACCCTTGTACACTGTTGGTGGGAATGTAAATTGGTACAGCCACTATGGAAAACAGTACAGTGGTTCCTCAAAAAAATAAAAACAGAACTTCCATACAATCCAGCAATTCCATTTCTGGGTATGTATCCAAAAATAAAATCTACCTCAAAGAGCTATCACATCTTCAAGTTCACTGCATATAATTACTTACAATAACAAGGACATGAAACAAACTAAGTGTCTGTAGGCAGATGAATAGATAAGGAAAATGTGATATGTGTGTGGGGGGGGTGTGGAGTGTGTACATACATACACATATACATATAATAGAATAATATTCAGCCATAAAAAAGAAGAAAATTCTGCCCATTTGCTGCAATGGAGGTGGACCTTGAGAGCATTATATTAAGTAAAGTAAGTCAGAGAAAAATACTGTATGATTTAACTTATATGTGAAATCTTAAAAAATTGAACTCATAGAAACAGAACAGAATGGTGGATGTCAGAGACACAGGGGTCAGGGAAATGGGTGAAAGTGGTCAAAAGGTATAAGTTTCCAATCATAAGATAAGTAAGTTCTGGAAATGTAACATACAGACTGGTGACCAAGAAAAAAAAGCTCTAAAGGGATGTTAGAATGCATTTTAGAACTAACTGAAAATGAAAATACAAAAGAGCATAATCTGTGGGATGCTACTTAGGGGAAAACTTGTATCATGAAATGCCTATAGTAAAAAGAAAAAAGGTCTCAAATGAATAATCTCAATTTACACTTTAAGAAACTAGACAAAGAGTAAATTAAACTAAATTTAAGCAGAGAAAAGTAAACAAGATCAAACACTTACATAATCAAAGATCTCAATTAAAAGGCTGAAGTTATTAGATTAGATTTAAAAAGTTAAGACTCAACCATAAGAAGAAATCCACTTTAAACAAAAAGATACAAATAGATTAAAAAGACAGGAAAATATATACCCCACTAATAATAGTCAGTGAAGGCAGAAGTGATTACATTACTACAAACAGATTTCAGAGCAAAGACTATTACCAGGGATAAAGAGATCACTTCATAAGGATAAAGGAATCAATCTATTGAGAGGAAATAATAATCCTAAATGTTTATGCACCTAACAACAGAGCTTCAAAATACATTAAGCAAAATGATAAAACTGCACAAAGAAATAGACAAACCCACAATTATAGCCAGGAACTTTAGCCTCTCTCTCTCAATAATTGATAAAAACAAATAGAAATTCAACAAGGATACAGAAGATTTGAATAACACTATCAAACAACTTGTCCATGTGCATGTGGAGGATCTATCAAGTTAGAACATATTCTGGGCTATCAAATTTCAATAAATTTTAAAGAATTCAGGCATAAACATGTTCTGAGACTATAACAGAATTAAATTAGAAATCAGTAACAGAGAGATATATGAATAATACACAAGTATTTGAATCTAAGAACAAACTTGTAAATAAACAATGGATCAAAGAAGAAATCAGATGGGATGTTAGAATGTATTTTAGAACTAAGAGACTGAAAATACAAAATAGTTTAATTTGAGGGGTGCTACCTAGAGGAAAATTGTATCACCAAATGCCTATAGTAGTAGAAAGGAAAAAGCTATCAAATCAGTAACAATTTATAATTTAAGAAATTAGAAAAAGAGCAATTTAAACTAAAACTAAGCAGAAAAAAGTAAACAATAACAATCAAAGCAGGTATCAATGAAATTAAAACAGAAAAATAGAGAAAATCAATAAAGCCATAAGCTGGTTCTTTCAGCAACAGAAGTGATAAGCCCCTGCTCAGACTGATCTGGAAAAGACAACCAATATCAGGAATGAGAGGGGCAACATCACCACATATTCTACAGATATCAAAAGAATAAAAAGGGAGCACTGTGAACAATTTTATATCTAGAAATATGACAATTCACAAGAAATGAGGAAGTTTCTTGAAAGACACAAACTACCACTTTTCACTCAAGAATAAGTAGATAACCAGAATCTATTACAGTAGTTAAAAACCTTCCTCAAAGAAAACCCCAGATCCCGATGGCTTCACAGTGAATTCTACCAAACATTTAAGGAAAAAATAATAATACCAATTCTACATGAACATTTCCAGAAAACTGAAAAGAAAGGAATACTTCTCAATGCTATGAGGCTAATACTACTTGGTATCTAAATAAAGACTATTACAAGAAAAATACAGAAGAATATCCCTCATGAATAGACATTACAAAAACCATGAACAAACTCTCAGCATATCAAATCCAAGAATATGTAAATATGACAATACACCATCAACTGAGGATTAATCCCTGGACCACAGAGTTCATTTAACATTTGAAAATCAAGGACTATAATTCATTATATTAATTATATTAACAACTGAAAAAAGGAAAAAAGCATTTGCTCATCTTAATAAAAGCAGAAAAAGCATTTGACAAATCCAACATCCAGTCCTGATGAAAAGTTGCAGCCAACTATGAGCAGAATGAAACTTCCTCAATAGGATAAAGGGCATCTATGAAAAACCTACTATTAACATAGCATATGGTCACACAAAAAAAAAAATTGCTTGCTTTCCCCTTATGATCAAGAACAAAACAAGGATGTACACTCTCACCACTTTTATTTTACACTGTACTAAAGGTTCTAGTGAGTTCACTCAGGCCAGAAAAAGAAATAAAGTCATCCAAATCAGAAAGGAAGGAGTGAAACCGTCTTTTAAGCACAGACAATGAGATGGTATATATAAACGGATTCTACAAAATCAACAGAATCAGTGAGTTTAGTAAGGTTTCAGAATTTAAGTTCAATACACAAAGTCAATTGCATTTTCTTACACTAGCAGTGAACAATCAGAAATTGATATAAACATGCCATTTATAAAAGCATCAAAAGCAAAAAACATAGTGACAAAAGATGTATAAAACCTATACATTAAAAACTATAAAACACTGCTATAGAAATTAAAACCCTATATAAATGGAAACATATACCTTGTTCTTGAGTCAGAGAATTCAATACTGTCAATTTCTCCCAAATTAACCTACAGATTTGCTACAATCAAAACAAAAATCTGAATATATATTATTTTCTTATTTATTTATTAGAAATTGACAAGCTAATCTTAAAATTCATATGGAAATGTTATGGACCTGGCATACCTCCTTCTCCCCCCAAAACACTTTTGAAAAAGAAGAACAAAGTTGCAGGGACAGGATTTCAAGATTTATTTCAAGTTACAGTGAAAACAAACAGAAAAACTCTGCAGTAATGGCACAAACAGACAAATAGATCACTGAAACAACAGAGAGTACAGAAAGAGGCCCTCAAACATATAGACAGCTGAGTTATGGAAAAAGTAAAAAGGCAATTCAGTATTCAGTAGAAAGGGCAGTCTTTTTCAACAAATGGAACAATTGGACATCCATATGCAAGGAAAAAAACTTCAATCCATATCTCAAACCATATTCACAAAGTCATAAACCTAAATATAGATCCTAAAATTATAAAACTTCTAGAAGAAAGCATAGGAAAAAATCTTTGTGACCTTGGCTTAGACAAATTTATAGATACAACATGAAAAGCATGAACCATTACAGTGGCTGAAATTAAGAAGACTGGCCACACCTAGTGGTGCTGGTGCATTTGTAAAGGAACTGGAACTATTATACAATGCTAGTGAGAATGGTAGAAAACAGTACACTAGTTTCTTAAAAAGTTAAACACACAATGGCCATATGATTCAACCATTCCATTCCTAGGTATTTATCCAAGAGAGAAAAAAAGCACATGTTTAAACAGAGTACACCTCACAGTAGCTTTATTTGTAACAGCCCAAAACTGACAACCCAAATGTCCAATAGGTGAATGGATAATCAAACTGTGGCATATGCATACAATGGAATACTACTCAGCAAAAAAAGTAATGTACTATTGACACACCACACAATACAGATGAATTTCAAAATAATAAGGCTGAGTAAAAGAAACCAAACAAAAAAAGAGTAAATACTGTATAATTATATATATAATGCAAACTAATCTAGAATGGCAGCAGATCAGTGGTTGCCCAGGGAAGGTGGGGTGGTGCAAGGAGGGGTGGAGGAAGGGATTACAACAGGGCAAAAAGAAACTTTGGGAGGCTATACATGTATTTGTTATCCTGTCATGATGGCTTCACAAGGTGTATGTATATCAAAAATTATTCAACTATATGCTTTAAGTATGTGCAACTTACTGTATGTCAATTATAACTCAACAAAGCTACTAGAATGACCCAATGATAATCAATATACAGTACTTCTTAGCTAAATAAGCTTTCATTTTTTTATTTCTATATCAAGAAGACTGAACTGTTATCTTGCCAAAGAAAATTAACATTTAGTTAACATCCACTATATGCCAAGCATTGTTAGCCACTGTACACGTTAACTTAATATCATTACCTTAAGGCTTTAATTGTAAAGAAGAGGGGAGGGAGGGAGGCTAAGATGGAAAGCTAGAAAAGGTTTTGTTTTTTAAGAACTCTAACTTCCAGCTCCTATAAATCAAATATACGGCAAAATCAATAAACACGGCAGATGTAAATCCAAATCCTTCAGAGTCAAGTTCTATAGTCATCTGGTATTGTCCTACAGTAGGAACACATGCCCGGAAAATGGTTTACAATGGATGCTTAAATTATGTTCTCATATACTGGATACACTGAATTCTCCAATACCCTGAAAGAATAGTAGTTCAATTTAAGGGTTAAATATATAGTTCAGATGGGACACCCAAAAATTCAAAATCCTGTATAATTGGCAATGCCCAGTTACTTTGCAAACTAGTTTCCTCATAGTGTTTACTTTATGTAAAGCCTTCAAATCCAAGAAAGATTTGAAGTGGCTCCTCCATCTACAAAATAAGGTACCTAATTGGGGGAACTCTTAAGACATCCTCTGGCCTTTGATAGCCTACTTTCTCCCACTCAGTCTCTTAGGAATTACATTTATCACATTTCAAACACTATGAGTGTAACTACCTATAGATATACACTATTTTATTCAATGAATATATTAGAACCAAGGGTAGCATTTGGAGGTCCATCCTTTCCTTTTTATTTTGACAAGCTTCCTAAACCTCAGCACTACCGACATTTAGAGCTAGAAAACTGTTATGAGGGTTTATCGGTGCATTCTAAGATGGTTAGCAGCATTCCTGCTACCCACATAGACACCTCCCCACAGTGTGACAACCAAGAGTCTCTAGATATTGCCAAGGTCCCCAAGAGGGCAAAACTGTCCCTGGTTGAGAACTACTGTTCTGAAATAACTGTAGTAATCTCTTTGTACAGACCTCCTCCACTTACAGGGCAGGGAATCTGAAAGTACAGTGTTCTTCATTTGAAAGTTCTGAAGGCTATTTTAAATGTTATATACAGTATATGCTCAATTTTTTAAAAGCCCTAAAGTTATTAAGAAGCAAAATGCAATTTTATTTTTATTTAGTTTTCGTTTTCAAACCAACATTGCTAGGCCCTACAAAATATGACATGTGTGGCCTCTTTAAACCATGTCTCTCAAACTGAAAAAAATTTTATGGCAAAGAATGTGAACCATTCTTTCACCACTCTATAACTAAAAAAACCATGGCAGTTAATTTAGGAAATGTCAATACTCTACTGGAACTCAACTTTATAGCTCTGCCATCACCCAACCTACAATTTGTCCTAAATAGGTGTCAAATTCCATTGTCTTCAGTTTCAAACTGCCATTACCTGTGATATATCTCTGACATTCACACATTAACTTTTTCTGTCTCATTCTCACAGCCAAATCTTTTCTTCGATGAGTTAACTCTCAAGTAGAATGAAAATAAAAAATCACAATCTCAACTGTATTTAGGTTTATAGTTTCTTGAAAACGTTTATATCACTAAACTGGATTTAACTGCTTTCTTAGTATTCCACACGAATAAATACAACTTACTTGTGATAAAGATTTGCTGTCATAAATGTAGGAAGAGTTGAAAACAAACGAGGCAAAATCTGGGCTCCAGTTCTGCCTCTGCCTCCTGATAAGTGGATGACGACTTAACATTCTCAAATATCAGCTTTCTCATTTGTAAAAAAGTGGAGGATAATTAAAATCTATCTCTAGAGTTATTTTAAGAATTAGTTATACTTTATTTGAAATCATTTTGTAAACCATATAAACGTTGGGCATTATTGGTGGTATTCCGGTGGTTTGAGTAAACAATACAGGGAAACACAAACCTCAAATAAGGGACTTACTTATATCAGTGAATAACTCTCCCTTGTCAAAACAAACACACTTTAGGAAAAGAGCTTGAACAATGAACTAGGATTCAAGTATCTGGGTTCTACATTTAGTTCTGCCATTAACTCTCTGTCAACGCAGGCTGAATAACTTTCCTTTTCACCTCAAATTTCATCTAAAAAGATCCAAGTACTGGAGCGGATGTTCCATAAGTATTATTATAGCCCACATAAGCTTACGAAATGACCGAATACCCAAAAACGGTTCGTTCAACACTGTATCCACACTCAGAGAATTGTTTGGTCCGCCAGCAAAACAGACGAAACAGACAATAAGAAAATTATAATTAAATAAAAATACAATTCTATACAATTCTCGAGAAGCAAAGGATGCTATAAACCACCTTGTTTTTTTATAATTAATTACAGGTGTCCCTTTAAATGACAGTAATAATGAACAAGGTGCACTAGCAGAAGGGCGGGGTTCTTTCACACAAGCTTTTTGGGAACCACCCACTTCCCAAAGAGGTATAACAGCTTCCTCCTTGCCCTCATTAGCCAAGAAACTTGAAAGATCAGTTTTGTATTGTTTCAGAGTTTTTGTTTTGTTTTTCTTCTCACTTGGGTGGGGATGACGGCAGTCATCTGACAAACATATCCTATAAACACCATTATCCACAACACCAAGCTTCCCTAAAGTCTAATAAAGGTCTAAGTTTTGGGAGTCACATTCGTTTTTAAAAATGAGTTCGGACTGTCAACTTAGAATTAAATAACCCTGTGTTTGTGATTAGTGTCTGCCAATGGCCAAGTTTTCCCTTCCCCAAATTATCCGCCCTCCCGCGTCTCCGCAGAGGCGCCGCCTCGCCCGCGGCTCCCGCACGGTGCCAGGGCCGGGGGGAGAATCCCAGGGGCTCCCAGGAGAGGGAAGGCCGGGCCGGCCGGGCCAGCCAGGCCTCTGGGCGCCGCCACTCCCTGCTCCTCACCGATGACGATGCGCAGGTGCTTGAGGCGAGTGAGCGCGTCCTTCTTGGTGTCCAACACCTTCTGGGTAGACTTCTTCACGTCCCCGTGCGGCTTCTTGGAGAACATCCTGCCGCTGCCGCCGCCGCCGCCACGACCACGGCCGACTCCGGTCCACCCCCGGCCCGGCCCGGCCCGGCGGCGGAAAGTGGAACGAGTGGGCGGGGAAGATACTAGCGTGCGCGGCTCATTCACTCCCCGGCCTTGCGGGCCCCGGCGCAGCCGACTCCTCCCAGATCCAGGCCAGGAGCGCCACCTCCACCCGCCTCGCGCCGCGGCTGCAAGGCGCCTTCGGCTCCGGCTCCAATATGGCGGATCCCCTCTCCCAGCCCGCACGGAGCGAGGGAGGCCGGGCGAGCCGCCCGCCGCCGCCGCCGCCCGCTTCCTCCAGCCGCCGCTCGCCGCCACAGTCTGCGGCCCTAGACCCGGAGCCACGGAGGTGGGGCTCTTGGGGGCAAGCAGCACGACTCCTTTCTCCCTGAGGCCCCCTTAAGGTTAAAGCTTCTCTAGCAGTTCAGACCCTGCACAGGCCGAAACGGAAACCTAGTGTGGTGATGGGGTTTCACGACTCTGCCGTCGGTGGCGGGTGGTCCCTATGGCAACCGCCTTCTGACGTCGAAGGTTCTTGACGTCATGCCAGCGTGAGATCATCTGTGGCATTACCCACCTTTCGTTTTCCTATGTAAGCAGCCAGAAGAGGAGGAGCGCAAGAGAGTCGGGCAGAGTTATTACTGCCTACGCTATTGTAAGCAAAGTGACTCCCAGCCAGACGCCCAGAGAGTGTCGTATAGTTTTTGTTTAAAAAGGCCCTTCATCTTCTCCACTGTTTAGTATATCATAGTAATTTAAGAAGATAGCTCCAAAACATCAAAGCAGACGTGAAATATAACTTAGGTGCCAATTCTGAAGGCCTTGTTTGTAACACTCCGACATCTTCTAAAATGTTGTTTAAATGATTTTTGTTTATATTGCACAGTGATTAACAATTCACTGTAGTTGAGAGATGTGTACGGTTATCGTACATCCTCTTGGTTAAAATATCTTGCACAAATAAATCAGTTCTCCCAAAAGCATGCTGTAAGAGAGGGGTAAATTAGAGAGAGAAGAAATCTGGAGAACTTTAAGGATGAATTTTCTTAATATGTAAAGTGTTCACAACTCCAGGAGAAAATTGCTAAGGTGCAAGTAGAAAAATTAGTAGAGAACATGAAAGAATTACAAAAGAGTATACTCATTACTAAGCATGTGAAAAATATCCATGCTCATTAATCATTTTTAAAAATCAGATTAAAATAACATTTTTAACACTTTTTAAAGAGATTTATTAAGGTGTAATTGATATACAATGAACTGCATATTTTCAAAGTGTACACTGTGCCAAGTTCAATATTTGCATACACCTATGAAAACATCACCAAAATCAAAATAGTGATTCTTTACTTTTTTTTTAATATCCATCATCCCCCAAATTTTCTCTTGTCCCTTTGAAATCCCTCCTTCCCACTGCCCTACTCCTAGTCTCCAAGAAACCACAAATCTGCTTTTTGTCACTTGGGGTTTATGTTTCCTAGAGTTTTATATAATGTACATACACTATTTTTGTCTGGCTTCTTTCACCCAATATAATTTTTTTAACAATAATATATCAGTCAAATTAGTAAACTTTGTTTTTAAATTAGCCATCTTACTGTTGGTGAATGTGAAAGACACTGCTAGACACTGCTGTTGTTTACTAGGAAAAAGCATTAATTACTACAAGCTTCCTGGAAATTAAAATTTGGCATTATGTATCAAGACACTTAAAATTGTTTATATACCTTGATTCATTTCTTCCAGTTTCAGAACTCTATTCTTAAAAAATCAGAAATGAGAAAAATATGTAAAAGTATTAAAGCATGATTTATATAGTTTCAGAACTCTATTCTTAAAAAATCAGAAATGAGAAAAAAATATAAAAGTATTAAAGCGTGATTTATAATACTGAAAGATTTGAAAAAATAGGAATGTCCATCAGAAAGGGGATATTATAAGTGGAATGCTATATAGCAATGAAGAATGTTAAAATGAAGACTTTTTTAAATGACATGGAAAATACTTGGCAGTATTAAATGAAAAAGCATGTTCAAACTAAAAATATGTAGTTATCAAAACTGAAAGAAATTATGCATGTAAAATATAGAAAAAAGATGAAAAATACTCAAAAATTGTGATTATGGCTGAAAAGTGGAATTACAGGTGATTTTAATTTTCTTTTTTTGCTTTTTTTTTTACAAAAAGCATATATTGCTTTCACAATTTAAAAAACAAGTTTTTCTTAAAGTTAAACTCTGTGACTGCTTTAAACTCACAAAACAAATTAAGATGTATATGTAGGAACAGAACTCCTCGGAAACAGGACTTTTTAAAAAAATTTCATCTTTATGTCCTACTGTGACACAGAATGAACATTTGTTGATTTTAAAATTCTGTTTGCATTACAAAATGGTTTTTTTTGATAGTAGAGTCATCTGATCACATGATTTTGATTATCATTAATTTGGTGATTTTAGACATCTGTGTCCCTATAACCTAAGTCTCTTTTCTGGGGTTCTGATTGGATCTCACCTCTTAGAGGTTCCACAAGCTACTAGAGTTCAATATTTACAGAACTGCACTTGTTACCTTTGTCCTCCTGCCTCCCAAACCTGACGTTCCTCTTTCATCACACATCTTCACTGATAATACCACTCTCAGCCTTTTCAGTCCAGAATCTCGTACCATTTTAAGACTTCTCCTTCTCCTTTCTTATCCAGTCAGTTACCAAGACCTGATGATTCTACTTCCTAAATATTTCTTGACTTGGTACTCTTTTCTCCCTTATCACAACCTTTGTTCAGGCTCAGGTTTCCAACATTTCTAGTCAGGTGTGCTAGAAATGGCAGTGGTTTCCTCCTCAAACTCACGTTTTAGTAGTATTTGAGCATCTGCTCCTTTTTAAGTAAATTTTAAGAGTTAAAAAAATAACCGATAGTCTTATCTTCTTGCAGTCAATGCTTGAATATTTGTGTTAATGAAGAAAAGGGACATAGATAAATCAAGACATCATTTCTTTCTCTTTTTTTTCTTTTTTGGTATGGTTTGTGGATACATATTTGTTTAAGGCTCCATCTTACAGTCAGGTAATGCATAGCCCTTCGTATCAAAGAATAAAAATTCACATTGAGGAACTAACGTCAGAGATACGTCCAGATTTTCTACCTTGCTTACACTTTAATAGTGATTATGACCAGCATCTCTAAATCTGCTAAGATGACTCAAGAAAAACAGACTTAGTCTTCTTGCTCTCGCTAAATTTATTGGAGATAAAAAAAAAAGGTAACTAGCTACATTGATTGGAGTGGATATATGTTGGTTTGCCTGCCCTCTGGTAATCATACCCAGATTTTCTTTGGAAAGCCACCCCTCTCTCAGTCTCATTTGATCTTATGTCCCACTTCCCTTTTCAGACTTCAGTATTATAGCATCCTGGGCAAAACAAGTGTGTTAAGGATGGGCATATGACCAGGTCAGTCCAATAAGATTCACTCCTACAACTATTGGAAAACAGAAACTTTTTTCCCAGGATGAAGGCCTGGAACTGCAAGGAACCAGCACATGAAAAGTTATCTGCTGGTGATAAAGCCAACACCTGAGAACAGAGGAAACAGCTAGGAAGAGAGTGAGCCTTGATAATAACACTGAGCATTTGGCTCCAACTTGCCTGAAGTACCGTGGCCTTTTCTATTTCATAGGCCAATAACGTCCTTATTTTACTGAAACTAGCTTGAGTTAGGATTCAATCTCTTGTGATAGGAAAAGTCATGACTTATACATTTAAAGATATTCTGCTAGGCTAAATCAGGATTAGAAACTTTAAAAGAACTGCTTGAAAACAATATTGCAGCTCTCTTCTGAAGTCCTCCTATAGCACTTTCTTTTTTCTCTGCTGTGATGCTCAACTACCTTCCAGGTTGTGATCATTCTATGCTTCATCTCCCTTATATTAATCTCTCCTTAAGATAGGTTTTTGTTTTATATTTTCCAATGTTCCACAATCCAAGGCTGAAGAGTTGTTTTCTCTCCCTCCCTTCTTCCATTTTTCTCTTTCTGTCTTCCTCTCTCTATGTCTGTCTTTGCCTCTTTCTCTGCCCTCCCCAAAGGTACCCAGCATGTGGTAGGCATTCAATACATATTTGTGGGAAGAATGAGTAAACTCTAGGCACTCGGTAATGCTTACTGAGCTTATGCAAATTGTTGTTAATAGAGTTGCTGGTCCTGCTGTCAATTCAGGTATAGTAATCTGCTTAGGGGG
The DNA here is from genome assembly GCA_029783875.1 of Phataginus tricuspis. NCBI lineage: Eukaryota > Metazoa > Chordata > Mammalia > Pholidota > Manidae > Phataginus > Phataginus tricuspis. The sequence goes on along the minus strand of JAQQAC010026072.1, from coordinate 64,622,849 downwards.
GACACCTTAGGAGAGGAGAGGATGGTGGGAGGACACAAAAAGGGCAAACACTGCTTAATGGGACAAGCCAGGATGTACACAAAGCCCATCTTTTACTTTCCAGTTTTTGATTCCTATGGAAATGCGTTCTGTAAATATTCCTTAGGGTTTGAGATGGAATGTTTTTTTCGCTTTTATGTTGGTCTGTTTCAATTGTGGGGATTACATTGCTATTAGGGTCTTAAAACATCAGAATGTGTATATTATTTGCCAAGGATAAAAAGGAAAAGAAGTCTCTATTAAACACTTCCATGACTTATTCATGCAAATGAGCATAAGTTGTGGTAACCAGAGACACAAGCAGAAAGATAAACTTGGAGACTACAATTTGGTCAATTCATTCTATCCTAGATCTATTAAGAATATTTTTGAATACTATTTATGTGTTTTCTTTCATATATTTTTTCTATTTGTTATATCATATCCCAGTTTTTCGCTGCAAACAGTGTGACAACAAACAGAATTTTAAACAGTGCCATATATAATTTCTATGAAACTAATCTTGGTTTCTTTTTCTATTGTGTATTTTTTCTTTTTCAATCCTCTTTTCCCTATTGCACTGCTGCATATAAATACAGATATGTTTCCAGGTTTTCCTCTGCAAAGAAATATTCAAGATGCCAATTACATTTATGGGTTACCCAAAGAGTCTGCAATAGCTAAAGAAAATCAATAAATTCTGAATGGTGTAAACTGAAACTTTCTTGGAAACTTTCCCCTACAAAATAATTTCATTAAGAGTGAGGCTGCTTGTTTGCAGAACTGTTTTCCTCCTACATTCTCACCCACAGCAATAGCTCTCTCCAAAATATAATGAAATCATATTATGATTAGCATAGGAAAAATGTTTTAATTCAACAGAGAACTGTTAACTTTTGCCAAAATTATGTTTTAAAAAACCCAACACTTTGCTTAATAATAGTTTGTTTCAGTGACAATCTTATATATTTTTTAAGTTTACAAAAATGTATTCAGATCCCACAGGTGTGTGGCTTGTATGTCTGTATCATTAAAGTTAGAGCTTATTTGAGGGAGCATTACAATGTAGTGGAAAATGAGTAAATTTTTCAAGGAATTTGGATTCTAGTGCTTCTCAGTGACAGTTTTCTCATTAGTAAAATCAAGATGAGGTCTGCTTCCCAGGTTTTTTTGTGAAATTCAGGAAATAATACAGGGTTTTCAATCAGCTTTGGAATTAAGTAGCTCTGAATTAGACATTCCATTTCAGGACTTAATTGCTCTGGGATTCCTGGCATATACTTTAATCTCTCTGAGCCTTATTTTTCTCTTATGTAAACCACATCAGTAGATGTGATAATTAGGTGAGAAATGGTATTGAAAGTTACTTCTGTAATGGTTGACACAGCTTATAACATTCCTTTCTTTTCCTTCATAGGCTTTTAAAAGAGCAATTTGTGTGACTGTTTATTAAAGATTTGCTTTCCCACCAGACTGTAATTTCCCTGAGGGCACAGAGCATATAAGTTTTGTCTAAAGCTGAATCCCAATCTTCTTGCAAGGTGCCCATTACAAAATGCCTCTAATAAGTATTTGTTGAATGGGAAAATGAATGTCAGTCCCCCTCCCTTTCTCCTGCATAGGCACTCGGTAAATGTTTGGTGAAGGAATGAAATTTCATAAAATAAAAAATATAATAGTAATTTATATGGCTGGGATACCTGAGGGAAAAAAAGGAAACACCATTGTAAAACAAACTGGCATAAATGTAATTTAGACATAGCATGCTCAGCCCTCTGATTTTCTTTATCCGTTGACTTAAATATTAAATTCTTTGAAAATATAAGCTCTCCTCACTGGATAAATATTCATTATAAAGAGAAAAACCCAGATAATTCTGTCTGAAATATTGCTTGTGAAAACTGGAATTCAAATTTATGTTTAAAACCATGAAAATCCCAAGAAAAATAGTTCACGATCAATCTCCCAAATATGAACATGTTACATTACTATTTTTTATAATGTTAGGTTTTTTGAATTTAAGAGTTTTTTAAGCTAATAGATTGATTTTTTTTAATAGGGCTTATTTTTGTAGATCAGCTTTAGGATCAAAGCAAAATTGAGAGGAAGATAGAAAGATCTCTCACATGCTCTGCCCCCACACATGCACAGTCTCTCCCATTATTGATATCCCCCAGCAGAGTCATGCATTTGTGTACAGCTGATGAATCTATATTGACACATCATCGTAAGCCAAAGACCATAGTTTACATTAGGGGCCACTTTTGGTGATGTACATTTTGTGATTTGGACAAATGTGTGATGACATGTGCCCACTATTATAGTATTATATAGAGTATTTTTCACTGCTTTAAAAATCCTCCATGCTCTCCTATTTTTCCCTGCCCTATCCCCTGGCAGCCATTCATCTTTTGACTGAATAGCCTCCTTTTCTTAAACAATTTTAAATTTACAAAAGTATTTGCCAGATAGTTTGGAGAGTCTCAATATGCCCAACTCCCATACAGTTTCCCTTGTTATTAACATCCTATGTTATGGTATATTTATTACAATTAATGAACATAATGATACATTTTTATTAACTAAACTACTTAGTTTGTTAAGATTTGCTTATTTGTTATCTAATGTCCTTTTTCTGTTCAATGATCTTATCCAGGAAACTCTACTGCATTTAGTTATCATTTCTCCTTAGGCTCCTCTTGGCTGTGATAGTTTCTCATTATTTTCCTTGTTTTTTGATGACCTTGAGAGTTTTGAGGAGTACTGGTCAGGTTTTACTGAAGGATGCTCTTCTCTAGTTTGTCTGATGTTTTTCTCATGATTTGACTAAGGTTATAGGTTTTGGCAAGAAAGATCACAGAAGTAAAGTGCCATCTGCATCGCACATATCATTGGTACATGCTGTCAGTATGACATCACTATTGATAGTGACCTTGATCACCTGGCTGAAGTATTGTTTGCCAGGTTTCTCCAAGGTGAAGAGTTTTTGGTTTGGTTTTGCTTTTGCCTTTTCTATACCATATTCTTTGAAAGGAAATCACTATGTGCAGCCATTATTTCTCAACTGACTGCATTTTATTATAAAAGCTTGTACATTTACTCCTATTACTTTAGACACTGTATCTGTTTTAGTTTCATTATTGTGAATGAGAAAGTTGAAATTCCAACTGTGTTGCAATGGTAAAAGTAGGAGCAGAATGCTTACCAGGTGAATGCTAATGAAACACAAATGACAAAGATTTGAAGTTAGCAGTTTGAACATTAAGAACCAAAAGAAGTGATCAAGAGTTAGGCCAGTGATTCTTAAAGCTTTAGGTCTCAGGATGAAAATTATTGAGGATCCGTAAAGAGTTTTACTAATCCTATTACATTATTAACAATTAAAGCTGAGGAAGCTACAGAATTCTGTTGAAAGCAATCAAATATATAAATAAATGGAGAGATATTTTGTGTTCATGGAGTGGACTATTCAGTATTCTTAAGATGTCACTTCTTCCCAACTTGATCTACAGACTCAACACAGTATCAGTTAAAATACCAGCAAGGTATTTTGTAGATATCAACACACTGATTCTAAAGTTCACATGGAAGGCAAAAGATCCAGAATAGCCAACACAAACCTGAAGAACAAAGCTGTTACAACCTGATTTCAAAACTTAAATGTAGCACCAAAAGCATAATCCATGAAAGAAAAAAATTGATAAGTTGGATTTTATTAAAATTAAATTTTCTGCTCTGTGAAAAACACTATTAAAATAATCACAAGACAAAAATAAAATGAAATAAAATAATCACAAGACAAACCACAGACTGGGAGAAAATCTTTACAAAACACGTACTTGATAAAGAACTTGTTTAAAATATACAAAGAACTTATAAAAGTCAACAATAAGAAAACAAGTGACCCATTTAAAAAATGAAAAAAAGACTGAGCAGAAATAACTCAATTAAAAAATGGGCAGAGGACCTGATTAGACATTTCTCCAAAGAAGACATACAGATGACCAAAGGGCACATGAAAAGATGCTACACATCACTAATCATCAGGGAAATCAAAACCACAATGAGATATCACTTTACATCAGTCAGAATGGCCACTATCCAAAAGATAAGAAATAACAAGTGTTGGTGAGGATGTGGAGAAAAGAGAACTCTCCTATACTGTTGGTGGGAATGTAAATTGGTGCAACCACTATGGAAAGTGCTATGGAGGTTCTTCAAAAACGAAAAATACAAATATCATACAACCCAGTAACTCCACTTCTAGGAATTTATTCAAGAAAACAAAATCTGTGATTCAAAAAGATACACGTACCTCAATTTTATTGCTGCATTATTTACAATAGCCAATATATGGATGCAACCAAAGTGTCCATCAATAGATGAGTGGATAAAGATGTGGTATGTATATATAATCAAATATTATTCAGCTATAAGAAAGAAAGAAAAAGCCTGGCATTTGTGACAACCTGGGTGGACCTAAAGAGTAAGTGAAATAAGCCAGGCAGAGAAAGACAAACACCATATGATTTCACTTATATGTGGAATCTAAAAACAAAACAAAACAAAATGAACAAAACAGCAGTAGCCTCATAGACACTGAGAAATGACTGGTGTTTACCATGGGGGAGGGCTTAGGGTGGCTGGGTAAATAGGTGAAGGGGATAAAGACACACACACACACACACACACACACACACACACACACACACACACACA
>JAQQAC010026072.1:64564146-64618102 GCA_029783875.1 Phataginus tricuspis | reverse complement strand
ACACACACACACACACACACACACACACACACACACACACACACACAAAGACTGAGCAGACATCTCACCAAAGAAGTAAACAGATAGCAAATAAGCACATGAAAAGATCATCAGCATCATTTGTCATTAGTAAATGACAAATTAAAATAACAGTGAGATACTACTGCACTCATATTTGAATGACTAAAATTCAAAACGCTGGCAACACCAAAAGTTGGTGGGAATATAGAGCACAGCACTCTTATTCATTGCTGGTAGGAGTATAAAATGGTACAACTTATTTAGAGTTCTTACAGAGTTAAACATAATCTTACCATATGACCCAGCAATTGCACCCAACTGATTTGAAAATACATTCTCACAAAAGTCTGCACACAAATGTTTATAGTATCTTTGCTCATAATTCCAAAAACTGGAAGAACCAAGATGTCCTTCAATAGGTAAAATGAATAAACAAACTGTGGTATATCCTTACAATGGAATATTATTTGGCAATAAAAGAAATCACACCATGATAACACAGGGATGAATCTTCAGTGACTATTACTAAGTGAAAGAAGCCAGTCTGAAATGGCTACATACTGTATAATTCTAATTATAAGAGATTCTGGAAAAGGGAATATTGTAACAACAGTAAAAATAGTATTTTCTAAGAGCTTGGTGAGAGGGATAAAGGGTTGAATAGCTGAAGCACGGGATTTTAAGGTGGTGAAATTAATCTATATGATACTGTAATTATGGATACTTGACTCTATGCATTTACCAATACTCATAGAAGTTTATAGCACATAGAGTGGACCTCAACATACACGAATTAAAATAAATCTTGTAGGAAGTTAGAGGATCCCAGTTTGGGACACAGAATGTGACAAAACTATTTATATTACAATGTATTAAACAACCTCACTGAAGAAGGTGAGGGGGAAAGGTACTCATTTGGAAATGAATCGAATCTGTGAGATTAAAGCTTAACGAAAATGTATATAAACACTATAGTTAATAAAGTTGCTTCCCATGGGGGTATGAGTTAATTCTGTTCTTCTATACATGTGCACTGGAATCAAATAATTAAGTAAATGGATGGCAGATGGTGGCACCCAGGTATCTCATTGTTTGAGTGGGAGTTATTCAGATAAGCACAAGGAGGGGAGTAGTGGATCCATCTGGTAGTGGATTCAAGTTGGAGATATCAATACAAACTCATACAGATACCAAGAGTTACATATAGAAATATTTATAGATATATGTATATAGATAGATTAGTAAACACATCTTTATTTCCTTGCTCTGTCAGCTGAGAGGCCTAAGGAGCAATGACACCCTAGTAGCAGCATGCATACCTGTCACCCAGATCTTGGTTTTTATTACTATTTTCCCATATAAAGAACCAAGGCTCTTTGGAATAATGGCTGATTCTAGGAATGGGTTAGGAAATATACAAGATGAGCCTGGAACTTTTTGCAGTGCTAGAAAGTAAGGAAGGGCCTTCCCCCTTTGGCACCTCCACATACAAATACACAAATGATAGGGGTATGTCAACTGAAAGAGCACCCAGTGATCAAAGATGAAACAATGTAAATAACAAAATCAACAAAGTACTATTAGATTATAACCCAAAATATAATATAAATATCTGTGAGTCCCTACTGCTATAACTAAATGATTGAATAAATAAATAAATGTGGGAGAAATCTCCCATGCAAAAACAATTCCAAAAAATATATGTAGATACCTAAGAAGATGGGGAATAACTCTTACTTCTTAGGTATGGTCTGCACATAATAAGTTTCTTCCAAAGAGTATAGTATGGAAGTGGAAGGGAAATAACTTCACAGTGGAGAAGAAACACTACCTCACCCAGGTAATCAAGGTCAAGTCAACAGTGATAAATCACACTGACAGTACGTGCCCCTTAATTGATGTGATGAAAATGGCACTCCACATCTTTGGTCTTCTTCCCCAAAACCTATAACTTCAGTCTAATGAGAAAAACATTAGCCCAGTTGACGAGTACTCTTCAAAACTGCCAAAGTCATCAAAACCAAGGAAAGCTGGAGAAACTATCACAGCCAAGAAGAGACTAAGGAGAAATGACGACTAAATTTAATAAGGTATTCTAGATGGGATCCTGGAATAGAAAAGGCATATTAGGTTAAAAGTAAGGAAATCTGATAAACCATGTAGTTTAGTTTAATAATAACATTATTGGTTCAATAATGGTAACAGATGTACCATACCATTTGTAAGTAAAGGAAACTGGATACAGGGCATATGGGAACTCTGTACTATTAGCTCAATTTTTTCCTATAAATCTAAAACTGTTCTAAAAAAAAGTCTCTTAAAAATTAAGCCTGAGAAATTTAAAACTTTTAATATAAAACAATTAAAATAACTTAAACATAACAATGATAAGCTACAGCATTACATTCATGAGTTTTTTGAAAAATGTGTTTATGAACAGACATGTTTATGAAAAAATACCCTTTTTTTCTAAACAAAGTATTTAGCGAGAGAAGTGTCACTGTTTTGCAAATCTCTTTACTGTTTGGCTTCATGGAAGATAGCTGGATTTTTATGAAGCAGTATGTTCTTTTGGTTGAAGTGTATGAAAAAACGCTGGCCTTATACAGATATGTACTTGAGAAAGGGGAATATTTACTTATTTGATTTTTTACTTGCCATATATTCAAGTCTGAATAGCCATAGTTTGTCAGTTCTTTCAAGTAAAAATGTCATTCCTCAAATCATATTTCTAGGTCAACTCACAACTCAATTGCACAGATGTTGTTCCTTAAGACCATTGTACTACAGCATGCAGCCTTATTGCTTTATACTTGTGGGGAAGTTGGGGTTCCTATGGCCAGGATCCTCACTGAAGTTAAACCACCTGATGATGTAACTGGCCTGTTGCTGGGCTACTGCTTCCACACCTTTAGGCAATAAGCTATTACTGTGCTATATAGAGAGCTCGGCCCAGTGCTCTGGGTGGAGGCAGAGACGCTAGTGCTGGACCTAAGGGCCGGGAGAACAAGCCTGGTAATAAACCCTTTCACCCCAAAGAACATTCTGCTGTCAATTTCTTTGGTTGCATTGAGTCCATAGGGAACTTGCCTGGGGCTGAAACCCATTGGCATGACAATTGGCGTAGTCGGCAGGATTCATTGTTGACCAAGGAAAAAGACAAGCTGCCCTGATGGGAGGGGTGCTTCAGCAGGCTGCCCCTGTGAATGGGGAGACAGTGGATCATCCCCCAATGGGTATGTGGTCTGAGGTGGCTTGCCTCCTAGAGGACTGGGCCTCACTCCAGGACTGGAGGCAAGTGGAGGTGACACCTGAGGCAGTAGAGGAGGCCCTTGGTATAGTAAGCAGATCCTTTGAGAAGCAGAGTGCCCGTGAGGCAGCAGGGACTGTGGGTTGGCTGCTTCTCACAATATTAAAAACGTCTACAGAGGAGACCCAAGAAATGGTGGCACGAGAACGCGAGCTGCAAACTTTTGTGGATTCCCTGAGGAGGGAAATGGCATTAATGCGAGAGGAGGTAGTAGGAGAATGCGAGCTGCACACTTTTGTGGATTCTCTGAAGAAAGAGATGGCATTGATACAAGAGCACCAGCAGAAAGGTGTGATTGGAGATGAGATGGCAGTGCTGCCAGGTGTTCTGAAGGAGGAAGAGGCCATCAAGGAAAAAGACAAACTCCTGAGGGAAGCACAGGTGGAGGTGGGACGAGAACGTCAGCTGCGAAGCATAGAGCTGAAGGTAAGAGACTTTCTGAAGACTGAGGTAGCATTGCTGTGAGGCACAGTAGAAAAGGTAAAGGTTGTAGCAGAGGAGGCACTCAGGGGAGGGGAGAGAAAGGTGCCATCAGCCCCAGAAATGGAGGAGCTGGAGAAAGATGAAGGGGTGATGCTGGAGGCACTGGCGCCTCATGTATTGAGAGCACACCCAGTGGTTGTAAAGAAAATAAAGACCCAGCAGCTGAAGGCTCCCCAAAGAGAGGAGCAGCCCCCTCCCCAGGTCGTGGAGCACTCTATGGTCCGCCCCTATACTCAGGCTGAGCTGGTGGATTTGGGCTCCCGGTTTAGGCAGAAGCCCTCAGAGTCAATATCAGCTTGGCTCCTGCCTCTATGGGACTTAGGGGTGGATGGAATTGTTCTGTCGGGGTCAGAGATGGGAAAGCTGTCTTCCCTGACAGTGCAGCCTGCCTTGAGGCAGCGATTACAAAATGCACATCAGACCCCAGGGAGTCACACCCTCCTCAATTGGCTTATGGCTGCACTTCGTGCTCTGTGGCCCAATCTGGGTGATCTACCATCCTCTCCTGTTAGATGGCAGACATATGCTGAACTCCAACAGGTGTTACAAGTGCTAGGCATGAGAAATGCCATCTATAGTCCAGAGAATTATGGCCCAGATGAAGAGATTTTCACCACTGGGATGAGAAATATTATACTTCAAACAGCTCCTACATCCCTCTTTGGGTCTCTTGTGGCCATTCTTTCCCCTTACGTAGGGTATCCCATAAGCTAGGTGACACTTACAGTAGCAGGCTTAGGAGAGGCTGAAGCAACGAGAATTCAGAAAGAGATAAGACCTGTTGTTCACAAGACGAATTTACAGGGCCCCATGAAGGTTACGAGGACCCAGATGTGCATTGATTTAATACAGGCAGGAGCAGATGGAAGGAAATTAGGTGGGAAGTCAAATAGGATCTTACTAGAGCTATGGCAACAGCTGAAACCAGAGCAGCAGTTCCAGCCATTAAGACCAAAGAGGCAGAGATCAGAGACAGAGCCACGAGTCCAGCCTGTGTGTTTGCAAGACATCCTGGTGGAAAGCGAGCCAACCTCACTTGAGCCCACACAGGAAGATGATTGGGGAACATGGTTTGACTGAGGGGAAGGTCAAGGTATGTGCCCTGAGGGCCCAGGGGGGAACCAGAGACCACATGTTGAAATAAAATAGCTATCCGTTGGTCCCCAGTGAACATACAATGTGTCCTGGCTCTGGTGGACACTGGGGCTGAATGTTCACTGATTCATGGTAACCCTGAGCGGTTCCCTGGGACCCCCACTATCATAGATGGATACAGGGGGAAGGCTATCAGAGTGAAAAAAGCCCAAATCCCTTTGGGAATAGGGCATCTACCCGCAAAAGAGTATACCATGTACATATCTCCTATCCCTGAGAGTATTTTGTGGATTGATATCCTGCAGGGTCTATGGTTGCGGACCACTGCAGGTGAGTTCAGACTGAGAGTACGTGTGGTGAAGGCAGTTCTCAGGGGACATGCTAGGCACCCACCCATAGCTTTGTCTGTGCCTCAGCGGGTGACTAATACCAAACAATACAAACTGCCTGGGGAGCATAAAGAGATTGGAGAAACTCTCCAGGAGCTGGAAAAGGTGGGTATTATAAAGCCCACCCATAGTCCTTTCAATTCCCTAGTGTGGCCATTAAAAAAGCCAGATGGCTCCTGGCATATGACTGTGGATTACAGAGAACTGAATAAGGTCATACCCCCTATGCATGCTGCTGTCCCCTCTATTGCAGGCCTGATAGATACCCTCAGCCATGAACTAGGAACATATCATTATGTGGTAGATCTTGCTGATGCCTTCTTTTCCATTGACATTGAGCAGGAAAGTCAGGAACAGTTTGCCTTCATGTGGGAAGGACGGCAATAGACTTTCACCATCCTCCTACAGGGATACCTCCACAGCCTCACCATCTGTCATGGACTTGTAGCCCAGGACTTGGCTACATGGGAGAAACCACCAACGGTGTGGTGTACCATTATATTGATGATGTCATGCTTACATCTGATTCTCTTTCAGATCTAGAAGGTGCAGCACCTAGACTGCTGCAACATCTACAGGAGAAAGGATGGGCTGTGAACAGTACCAAGGTTCAGGGACCTGGTTTGTCTGTCAAATTCTTGGGGGTCGTCTGGTCGGGTAAGACCAAAATGATACCAGAAGCAGTTATGGACAAACTCCAGGCCTTTCCTACCCCCACAACTGTAGCATTGCTACAGGAGTTTTTGGGTCTTCTAGGCTACTGGAGAGTGTTTATCCCACACTTGGCACAAATTCTGAAGCCCTTATACCAGATGGTATGAAAGGGTGTCAGGTGGGACTGGGATGAGACATGTGCATCTGCCTTTACTACAGCAAAACGGGCACTCAAGTCCATGCAGGCCTTCAGTGTGATAGACCCATCAAGACCCTGTGAGCTGGACGTTCATGTCACTGAAGACGGTTATGGCTGGGGTCTCAGGTAGCGGCTTGAACAAACTCGCCAACCCGTTGGATTCTGGTCACAACTCTGGAAAGGGGCAGAGGTACGATACACTTTGATAGAAAAACAACTGGCTGCCATGTATCATGCCTTGCTGGCTACAGAACCCATCACTGGAATGGCCCTGACAAAGGTAATAACCACCTATCCCATTTTGGGGTGGGTACGAGATGGGACCCAAAAGCCATGGAGTAGTGTGGCACAAACACCCACATTAGCCAAGTGGGGTGCTTACCTACAGCAGCGTAGTGCCCTTTCTAGTATACCCCTGAGTGAAGAACTCCAACGTGTGTTGGGGCCAGTGACATATACTAGTGAAAAGCAGGAAGAACTTGCTTTTGAACCATTCATAGCAGAGAGTCCCTATCGGGAGGGAAGAGCCCTATACCCAAAGATGCATGGTACACAGATGGCTCCAGCTGTGAGCAGCCCCCAAAATGGAGGGTCATAGCTTTCCATCCTAAGACTGAGACAATATGGATGGAAGATGGTGAGGGGAAGAGCAGCCAATGGGCAGAGTTGCAGGCCGTGTGACTTGTGATCAGCCAGGAGCCCTCCCCTATAGTTGTCTGCACTGACAGCTGGGCTGTCTATCGGGGCTTGACCCTGTGACTACCAACCTGGTACCATGCCAACTGGCTGGTCAGTCACTGACCCCTTTGGGGGCAAGAATTGTGGCAAGACTTATGGCCTGTGGTCAGACTAAAATAATTACAGTATCTCATGTGACCGGTTATTTGCCACTGGCATCCCCAGGAAATGATGAAGCAGATAAATTGGCCCAGATATGTTGGTTAGAAGGAAAGCCTGCCTCTGATGTGGCCCAATGGCTGCATCAGCGTTTGTTGCATGCGGGGCACAAGACAATGTGGCCTGTAGCCTGTTGGTGGGGCTTGTTTTTGGCCTTTGAAGAAGTTAGTAGAGCCCGGCAGGACTGTGTTGTGTGCTCCAAAAGGGACTTACACCAAGTTCTACAGCAACATGGGACAATAGCTAAGGGGCCTATAACCCTTGTCAGGTGTCAGATAGACTATATTGGGCCTCTGCCTGTGTCAGAAGTATATCGGTATGTAATGACCTGTGTCACAGCTACTGGACTTCTGGTTGCTTTTCGTACCCGTTGTGCAGACCAGCAGATGACCAAAAGAGGCCTGGAGTGTCTGTTTGCTGCCTATGGCCGACCACAGGTAATTGAGAGTGTTCAGGGCACCCATTTTACTGGACATACACTGCAAGAATGGGTGCGACAGCTGGGAATCAAATAGAAGTTTCATGTGCCATACAATCCTACCACAGCCGGCATGATAGAGAGGCACAATGGCTTGTTAAAATCTGGACTAAAGTCAGATACCAATAGTCTGTGGGGATGGTCAGTCCGCTTATGGACCGTGCTATGGCGTTTGAATGAGAGACCCTGAAAGGGAGCCCTGAGCCCTGTTAACACATATGGCAGCCTCCCCTATACACAGGAATACACAGGCGGCCAGCTTCCAGTCCTTGTCCCCAAGGTGCCAGAAGAGCCAGCTATTGTTGGTCCATGTGTCAAAAGGTCCAAGGCCATGTCCATTCAATGGAGTCTCCGGGATTCAGTGCAGTTGGTGCTGGGAGCAAGATGTTATTCTGGTGGCCAAACCTCGACTTCAGTGATTCTTCCTTGGTTTGCACTTGCAACTTGCCAGTGGGTTTTAGCCCCAGGCAAGTTTGCTATGGATTAATTGTGACCAAAGAAATTAACAGCAGAACGTTCTTTGGGGTGAAAGGGTTTATTACCCGGCTTGTTCTCCCAGCCGTAGGTCAAGCACTAGCATCTCTACCTCCACACAGAGCACTGGGCCGAGTTCTCTATATAGTGCAATAATAGCTTATTGCCTAAAGGTGTGGAAGCGGTGGTCTAGCAACAGGCCAGTTACATCATCAGGTAGGTTAAGTTCAGTGAGGATCCTGGCCACAGGAACCCCAACTTCCCCACACTCCCCATCCTTATACGCTCTCTGTGTTATATTCTCATAACACCAGCAGAGAGCATACCTCAACGTGCATAGTTAATTGTTTAACTCTCCACTTTCCTGTAAGTATTATGCAAGTATGGCTGTGCCCGTTTTGTTCACCAGAGAATCTCTTGAAACCAGCAAGGCACCTGACATATAATATTAATTCAATAAATATTTAATATATAAATGAGTATGAAAGGGGACTTTTGACAAAAATAGATAAGAAATTATGATGAGAAATTTTAGAATTTTTGCTCATTGCTTCCATTCAAAAAACATGCAAATTTGAAAGACTAGCTGTTTCAGTCCGAACTCTTTCAGCTGAAAGTAATGAATAATCAACTAAAGCAGCTTCAATAAAAAGAGGAATTTGTTGGTTTGTGTAACTGAAAGTCTAAGGATTAACACTGAACACCTGGATCCTGGTGCTTTATATCATCAGAAATCTTTCTTTTTTGTTTTTCTTCTGTGTTGGCTCCTAACCCTGTTTCCCTGTTTCCCCCAGTCATCCGTGGAAGAAGAAATGGTCCTAGCAAACCCAGGAGCACAGGCCTCATAGAACTTTTAATTTCAAAAGATGAAAACTCTCCTCCCTGATAGTTCCAATGACAGCTTTGACAACGCCCTTCATGGCTGAGGCTGGTCCACATGTCTATCCCTGAAAGGAGAATATTCAGACTGGTCACCTTTGGGCTGAGTGGAGCACAGAGGGTCCTTGAAGGGAGAGTCAGGGGACTATTACCTTAAAAAGGGGATGGATGTTGGGGAGACCAAAGCAAAAGATAACCACTTTAACTATACAGAACAATTATCTGAAAAGGAACAATACAGATTAAAAATTAAACTGCACATAAAATATTTACCCTTGAGAAAAATCTTAGAGAAGAGGAAAATTCCTCTACTTAAAAAAAAAATTAGATATTGACTACAGAAAAGCCCATGGTAATTTCAGCGGTGAGACAGTGGAATATTAATAACAGAAATACGTTAACAGAAATGTTATCAAATGTATAGTTGAACTAATCCCAGAATAAGTTTCTGTACCTAGAGAAGTAATACAAGGATGGGCCCTTTAGGGTGAACAGGCTATTTCAAACAACTTTAGGCTGTTTCGTTCATAAGTAATTGATACCATGGTCTCATATAATTGGTATAATTATAAATTGATCTCATTTAGTTGTCAATGTAGGTCCCTAAAGGCCTTTTAGTTTGAATGACTAACGTGTTTACCCTAACCTGAGTACAAGCTGTTAGTTGAAGCCTCTGGTCTCCTGCCTTGGTTTTTTTCAGCTATCAGCATCTGGCCTGGGTCAATCAATAGTAAGAAGGTTTATGGTTTGTACAGTTGATGTCTCAGCTCCCCCATGTGGTGGAAATTGGAATTAAGTTTGCCTCCCTTCAGAGCTAGGATTTGCTGATTAAACACAGGAGGCATAAGGGATAAATGAGGTTAAATCAGAGTAAAAGATGGACTTCTGGCTGTTTTCCTATATCTACTTTAATCAAAACAAAGATGAAATTGAAAATAATACAGTTGGAAGTTTTAAATATTTTCTTCCTGTCTCCCAGGATATACTCCCTGGATATACACACCCCACTTTGGAGACCACTGACCTAGAGAAATCCTTACGTATATACTCCCAAAGATATATACAAAAATATTCATTGAGCAACTGTTTATAGTAATAAAAAAATTGGGAGCAACCCAAATGTCCATTAACAGGTATAAGGAAAATCAAAGCTCCTTACCTGACCCTAAAATCTTGATGATGTATGTGGATAAAATGAGAGTTCCTGTGGCCGGAATTCTCACCTGGCCCTGGTTGACTAGCTCACTGCACACCTGTAGGCAATACATGGCTGTTGACTCTATATAGAGCCCTGCCCAGTGCTCTGGGCACGACATGGTGGCAGGGCTGCAAGGCTGCAGGAGAGCAGAGCAGAGGCTGGAGTGGTGGCAGCAGCAAGGACAGAGGCCCAGAGGACGGCTGTGCAGAACGACTGTGCAGAGAGGCCCAGAGGACGGCTGTGCAGACAGAGGGGCCCAGAGACAGAGACCAGCTTGCTCCACGCAGACTCGCTCTGAGTGAACGGGATTCTAGTGACTGACCTGCCACCTGGAAATAAAGTTGGGTATAACCCTTTCACCCCAAGAACATTTTGCTGTCAATTTCTTTGGTCACATTGAATCCATAGTGAACTTGCCCGGGGCTGAAATCCATTGGTAAGACAATGTATTTGGCCAAAAGAGGCCTGGAGTGTCTCTTTGAAGCCTATGGCTGACCTCAGGTAATTGAGAAGGACCAAGCCACCCATTTTACTGGACATGTACTACAAGAATGGGTGCAACAATTAGGGATAAAGTCAAGTTTCATGCTCCATATAATCCTACTGGGGCAGGCATGATAGAGAGGTACCATAGTTTGTTCAAATATGGCCTGAAGTCAAACACCAGTAGTCTATGGGATGGTCATTCTGCTTATGGACAGTGCTACAACGTTTGAATGAAAAATCCCAGAAAGGGGCATGGAGTCCTGTAGACATACTAACACACATTCTGCCTCCTGTATACAACTGCAAGTACAAACCAAGGAGGATCATTGAAGCTGGAGTTTGGCCACCAAAATAATATCTTGTTACTAGCACTGACTGCAATGAACCCTGGAGACTCCATTCAAGTGTATGTGGCCTTGGATGTTTTGACACATGGACAAGGAGATGGCTGGCCCTCCTGGCACCTTGGGGACAAGGCCTGTAGGCTGCCCTCATATGTATTCATGGAGTAACAGCAGAGTGGCCCCAAAATATCATGGTAGTGTACCCTAAATGGCCGGAAGGTAAGAGCATCTTACCAGGGAGTTTTGTTTTATCTTTATGGTCAGTGAATGCACCCTCAGTAGTACTATACATAGACCCCATAGAGAGAGGAGTAAAGGTATGGTATACTAGACCCAGATAGGCCCCTCTTCCTGCCATACTCCTATCACAGGACTAGTCTTTTGCATGCATCCTACCTGATGGACAAGATTTGCCTATGTTAGTGCCATTAAAACATGTGTCTTATTGCCCATAAGTTTAATCTCTAATTTCTTTATGGGTCAGCAAAAACTGCTACTCACTGGGTGTTCATGGAGCTCTATATCAGTACTGCTACTGGACTCCCATGTAAAGTGCGAATCACGAACTGAGACTGGTTTGAATACACCTGGAATGACCACTTGGTGGTAATTGATCTCCTTGGGCTTGAAGATTATTATAATTTTTGTTGTTATCTGTATCATAATTTTCATAGTTATCTGTATGTTGTTGTTATCCTCTGTAGCTGTTGTGGAATCTGGTTACAATGCTCCAGCTTTCTCACACAGGGATAATCATGGAAGATTGAGAGTGTGTAGAGTGTGAGGTGAGAATCCTGGAGGGGTGGAGTGTAGGGAGGCAAGACAACAAGTAAATAGGTAAAATATTTAATAACCAAGCAGTGGAATATGTATACTCAGTGGAATACCTTAGAGCAGATTAAAATAACTGGATTATTGGATAAATATCAAAAACATTGTTGAAGAAAAAGGAAGTTGTAGCATGATATGAGTGTATGAGATATGTAGTGTATGAGACCACTTTAAGATATGGGAACTTTAAAGCATGTTAAACAATCCTATATGTTATTTATGGATACATACATACACAAAAATAATATGTACACATGCATGGCAATCAAAAACACCAAAGTCAGGATAATGGTTACTTTGGAAAGGAAAGGGGAGAATTGAGATTGAGGAGGAGTCTGAATCAATGTATATATATAATATTCTGGATACCTTTCTGTGTGTTTAAATTATTATTTAATACTAAAATAATCAATAAAATATCTTGGAAAAAAAAGTTACCCCAAAGATACAGGAGGAAATCAGAAGAAGAAGCCTAAGTTATTTTATATCTACTTTATACTATAGCAAACCCAGCAGGAAATGGAGTAGCATAGGATCATCTACATGAATACTAAAATGACCAAAATTGTGATACCACATGACTGGGGAGAATGAGCCAAGAGCTAAAATCTCAGACAATGATGAGGTGTGACCCTGGGGGTGTGGAGATGACAGCCACATGTAGAGATACTGTATGGTGTATGCTGATGACAAGCTGGGGGTTTTTAGGGAGGAGAGCGAGGGAGGATTGTCTGGAAAGAACAAGGAGGACGAGGAACATACCTATGCCATTAAAGGCTGTGTAGGGAAGTAGGGGTACAAAAGAAGCAGGGGCCCAGGAGGAGCCATGTTTCCTTTAGAACATCAAATAAGGGACCATTCAGAGAAGTGGGTGAAGATATGGTGGCTTTTGCTGATGACTGACCATGAATTCTAGAGGGCGATCATAAATAAATAAGTATGGATGGATTAATGAAAGGTGACGTGACATGTATCTAATGATTGTGTATGTGCTACGTAAAATGTAGTGCTTCATAAATGTAAGGCATCATTATTACCTCTTTAACTGCCATGGCTGAGAAAAATTCCATCTGTTTTCATGATTTTCTTTACATTAATTTGTATTTTCTAAATTGACAATATTTTTTCTAACCTTATTAATTTTTTTCCCTTATGGTTGCACTTACATTCCCTACACATCTTTTCTAACATCTGTTTGGGGAAAGTGGGGAGAAACTCTCCTTTTAAGCAAAAGACAGTCATGCAACTCTAATTGCATAATCTATTATTCTGTCTGCCTTAAGCACTAATAAAACAATAACAGAATTTTAGAGCCAGAAGAGAATTTAAAGATAACATAGTGCAATCTTCTCATTTAACAACTGACCAGAGATTATGTGGTTTGCCAAATTTAATTAGCTGGCTCCTTAGCAGAACCAGGGCTAGAATCCATACCTCCTCTCCAACTTCCTCTGTTTTTCTTTGAACAGAAGAAATAGGAAGCACCTACTAGAGGTGTGCTGTGTGTTGATGGTTGAGTGCAGGCTCTGATGTCATACTACCCAAATTCAAATCTTAAGTCTGCTCCTTATTAGCTCTGTTACCTTGGCCAAATAATCTAACAACTGCTCTGTGCTCTGTTCTTCATCTACAAAATGGAAGGTGTAATT
Source organism: Phataginus tricuspis (assembly GCA_029783875.1). Lineage (NCBI taxonomy): Eukaryota > Metazoa > Chordata > Mammalia > Pholidota > Manidae > Phataginus > Phataginus tricuspis. The sequence continues at coordinate 64,604,715 of JAQQAC010026072.1, read as the reverse complement.
GTTTCTACTTCATTGAGTTATAAGAATTGAATGAATTAATGTCTTTAAAGCAAATAACAGTGTATGGCATATAAAGAGTGATCAGAAATCTAAGCTATTGTTACTATTTAACACACAGTCTGCTAGCTGCTTATATAACAGATTAACAGAGGCCAGGGATTTTACCCACAGCTGTTTTTGTTTGGTCTGGAGTTAAAAAAACCAAATCAAACCAAAACAACCACCAAAAAACCCTCCATATTGGAGACAATGTTTACAAATCTGGATATTTCACATAGAGATCTAAATTTCCAGTTTCTCTTGACAATTGGAAGGTCTGACATCCAGGCCAGAATTCTGATGTAGTAACAATTGGCTGAAAGCACATGGCCCCTTCAGTCCACACCACTCATATAATTATTGTGCATGTACTCACACCCTTCCAGTTTCCATCTTTCACCTGCTTGATTATTGCATGCTTTTGAAATGGTATCCCAGACTAAAACAATCCCTCTCAAGGAACTCTGTCTAATAACTGAGATGCAACTGCTACACAATTCACAGCACAGTATGACAAAAACAAGTACAAAGTTGCAAAGTACAAAGTAGAGCAGTAGCCTGAAGGAATATGAGTGTGTATTGAATGATGGAGGGCTGGTGATTTATGTTGTCAAAAATGTGGCTTTGAGAATAAAAGGAGTGGAAGAGGGTTTCAGAGAGAATAGGATGTGCAAAGACATTGAAATGGGAAATAGTTTGTGTGTTTAGAAACTGAGAAGTTCAGTTTTGGAGAATATAGTAGGAAAGGGATAAATACGCTGACACTAGTAATAAAGCCCCTTAATTTGATTTTACACTGTTGGAGATGGATAGTCCATTAAGTGTTTTCCGCTCATTAAATTCTCAATCTATCTTTAATGCAATTGTGCCTGGATACCCTTACCATCCTGTCAAATGTCTTTGGACCTTATGTTTGAGAAAGAAATGTGATACATTCCACAATATTCTATGAAGTATCTTTCAGTAGCAATTGCCACTTCAAGAAGAAGCCCTGTCTTCACAAAGGATAAAACAGTTTTACAATTTTTAAATTTGTTTGCAAATGAAGTTTGCTCATTTATAAAACGGGACATCTTAGGATATCTATAAGATAGGGATATCTGTAGAACATCCCCTACCTCAGGGCTATTAAATTGAGAATTAAACTCAATAAATTTACCCTGGTAAAGAGCTTACCAGGGTACCTGATACAGAGTAAAAGTGGTCAGTTAATATGAGTTATTATGATTATGATATTTATTGAGTCTTCCTTGTCGATCATCTTTATCACCGAGAAAATACAACTTTTTAATAAGTCAAATATAAACTTTTCATTGAAAAGTAAAGTCAAGACTGGTAGCATCTTCAGATTGCATGTGGTAAAAAATAAATGCAAAAAATACTATATGAAACTGCCAAGGTAAGCTTCCTTCCTTCTGTATTATTGGTTGCAAAAGTTTCTAGAACAATTTAAAGATTTCTGTGCAATATAGAAAGTTCAAGTAGGTTATCGTCAGCACTAATTCCACCTAATAGTTTACTAGTGGTAGTAAAAGTGCTTAGGTGGGAGACGTTTTTCCTGTTCTCCGATGCTCAAAGGGAAGGAGAAAACCTCAGGCAAAAGACCTTTTCACATCCGACAATTAGATATAGGATAGCCAGGGAGCTCAGACAATCACTTGGCGGGAAAAGAATAAACACAGACCAAATTCGCACAATCTGTTTCTGTTTAGTTAGTAAACTGCGATCAAGGCTGTCACCTTTTGTGCCTTGTGGGACTTGAAGTCCAGAGGGAAGAAGTGATCAGAGTTGTGAAGCTTGGAAGCCCGCAGCCCTGATCAGTAGGGACTACAACTCCCTACACCCACCGCAAGGCAGCGCGGTGATTACGGACAGCCAACCGTAAAGCGCAGGGCAAGCCCCGCCCCCCGACTGGAGGTCTGCCTCCACCAATGGCAGAGTTCCCAGGGCAGAGCCCACGGGTTAGGTTGTGAGGCTCAGGCCGGGGGCGGGGAGGAGCCGAGGGGGTGCAGAACGAGCTCTGCCGCTGGGTGGGTTGGGGCGTTCGGCGCGCCCTTCATTAAAGAGGCGGTGGCCGGGCTGGGCGCCGGGAGTGGGAAGCGACGGCGCGGCTGGAAAATGCCGGTCCATTCCCGAGGGGATAAGAAGGAGACGAACCATCACGATGAGATGGAGGTGGACTACGCTGAAAACGAGGGGAGCAGCTCCGAGGACGAGGACACGGAGAGCTCGTCGGTCTCCGAGGATGGAGATAGCTCAGGTGCGCGACCCAGAAGGGCTGGGACCCTGAATTCTCGCGCCGGGCGCGCGACAGGCCGCTTTCCGCACGCCGGGCAGCTGCGTCCTGCTGAGGGAGCGGGGCGGGGAGAGAGGGAAGGGGCGGAGACTGGCTCCCGGCCCTCGGCAGCACCCGGCCCGGTCGCGGGGAGCTGCCTGGCTCCGGGCGGGTCCCCGTTGGCGGGACGGGGAGGGGTAGGTCGCCGGCCTGGGCTCGCCCACCTTTGGGACGCTGCACACCTCCTACTTGTGGTCGTACTCTCCAGTGGGACCCCCGGGCGGTAGCCTGAGCTATCGACCGATTCGAGGAATGCGCCGCAGCTTCTCGGGGAGACCCTGGAAATGCTCCTCTCCCAGACCACCGACTTTTTTCTTTTTCACCTTTGTAACCCTTACTTCTCAACAAGTGCAGGTTTATCGGGGCTGAAGGTAGATTTGTACCGGCTTTTAGCAGGCTTAGAAGTGATTAACCTCCGCTTCCAAGTCAGCCTGTCAAAGCACGTGACATCAGTGCTCTTTCGGGGGCCACCTTGGGAGCTGTCCCGTTTACAGCATCCCTCTGAACTTTTCAAGACTGAGAAGAGCCCAACATCAGAGATGATTTTGATCTTCACATAAATTGGGGGTTTTTTGGCAGCTTTGACCTTCTCCAAATCTTTTCTAACTTGCAATCTTTTCTAACTTTGGGCTTTTAGGTTTTTGTTTTATTTCTGGCGGGGCAGTGATGGGAGCGCAGATTAAAGCACAAATCAATTTTGCAAACTTTTAGGTGTGGTTATTAAGAAAGCAAATCGGATTTGTGATTATCTGGATTCCTTTGATATCCATATGATAAGACCTACTTCTTTGTCTTGGCCTGATTTTGGCCATGTAAAGCCAAGATTGATGACAGGTTGATGACATCATGTAAAGCCAAGATTGATGACAGGTTGATGACAGTCCGTTATCGTCCTGACTCCTTCTTTTTAGCTTTCCCTTTCAAAGCAAATCTGCATGGAAGTATGCAATTTCAATCAATAAATTAGCCATCCTCAAGTAAGTATTTTTGGGTGACTTCCTTGTGCAGCGCTGGGCACTACTCAGTGTGAGTTATAAATAAATAGTTATGATCCGATCTCGAAAGAGTTGTCATAAATCATCACTTGATTAAATTGTCAGTTGAATGCTCAACTGTAAACAATGCTGTAGGAATTCAGAGGCAGAGGAAATCCTTTCAAAATAGGGTGGTCTTCAGAAGCTACTTGGAGAAGGGATTACCTTAATTATCTTGAAGAATGGGTAGGATTTGGACTGGAGTGGTAATGGTCAGGTGTTTCTATAGGGGGAGGAATGTAAGAAATTGCAAAGGCCAAAGCTTAAGCCTCATTCAAAAGAATGAGAAAAGCAGTTTGGTTGGAGAAGGATTTGAGCTAGAGTAGGAAAAGGAAGGTATACATGTGAAAGATTTTTTTAAAAGCACGAAACAGTATTGCTGAATGCAAGTTTAGGAGTGAAAGTAAGAGGAAAGATCCAGATACAAGGAGAATGGCCGAAGCATGAACAGAAATTGAAAAGTAAAAGGAATTGAGGCAAAATGGAAGATAGAGTATTCAGACATGTTGTTTTTTAGGTGATTATGGTATATTTAAGTTAGAGTACCCCAGTGACAGATGGAAATATGGCATTGGAACCTGCCTGGGATTGGAAGAGTAATTTGGATGTCATCCACCTCACCACAAAAATAGGTGAGATTTCAAAAAACTGAGGAATATATAGAAAGAACACCTAGACTGAATGTGAATACATTGCATAGATTTGCGAAACATTTTATCTTCAAGTGTTGTCTTTTTGATGGGAGCTGGGATCTCACAAAATCTTCATCTGTTTTTTAAAATTCTCCCTTTTTAATTTTTATGTTGACTGTTGTGATTTTTGCACTGGTTTTGATACCATACCAGAAAATAATGAGCCACTCAACTTGTGAAGAATGTCATATTAATTTGAACTACAAATCACATTTTTTAAAAGCTAGGAAATTATTTAAATAAATTTTGCAATTTTGCTTCTTGTAAAAGCATCTCTTTACTATATGTCTTGCACGTTAAACTTATACAGTTTTATTCTTTTCAAACCTTGGTACCGAGCAGGTCTTAAGGCTTCAGAAAAGAAAATTTATTATCTGGAGATAGTAGGGAGTGAGTCATCTTCAGGCGCCAAGTTTTAAATAGCCAAGCAATAAGCTGTTAAGAGCCAGAAATAATTTTAATCTGTTCAGAGAAGTTTAAAAATCAAATGAATCATATACTTCCTTGCTGTATGAAAATAACAGCATAATTTAACTTTCTCGTAGTTTGATCTTTATTTGATGAAGATCAAAATGCAGATCATTATGTGTTTCAGTTATTTGATGTGTTGAATATGTATTATATAAAAATAGAAGATACGGAATATAGGCCAGACCTGGGAGTTAACAGTTGCTTTCCTTGAAAAGTGTATGTTTTTCTCTTTATTTTCCTCTTTCTCACTGGCTGACAGTAATTTGGGGAGAGGGAGCAATGGGAGTATAAGAGTAGGAGATCAGGATATCCTGTGGTTAACCTAATGAAATTAGTTTTACTTTTTATGTGACTGACAAATCAGCCATGAAAGAAGAATTCCAAAAGTGTTTTTGAGCAATATTAACTTTAAAGGATATAATAATTTTAGTGCTTAACTTCTGGCAACCTGGTGGAAAACAACTAAAAGTGGATAAATACATCACAGTCATAGCTTAATGTCAACCCTTTAAAGTGATTTAAAAATGAATGAAGATAAAAAGGCCTAAAGACTGCTGTTTTAACTCTCATCTGTATTTTAGTTTAAAATCTGTAGTTGAAGTTATTTTGGATAAATGTTGTTTATTTTCTCATAAGGCTTAATGTAGGCTTTGCGTATCTAACTTAAGTTCTTTTTTTTCACCACTTGAATTAACATTCATAAAACAACATTTATGTTCACCGACATGAAATTAATTTTATTTTTGACATTTGCCTTTTCATTAACAGAAATGGATGATGAAGACTGTGAAAGGAGAAGAATGGAGTGTTTAGATGAAATGTCCAATCTTGAAAAACAGTTCACCGATCTCAAGGATCAGTAAGTAGTGACTTCAGAAGGTCATTGTCACTGAATCTCAACCATGTTACATATATATTAGTACAAGAGAAATTGTATTCACTGAACTGTTTTCTTTTTTTGTCTATTTTGGGACTGACTGAACTAAAAGAGGCTTCAACTATTGTTTGCCTGCTAAAGACCTCATTAACTACACTGAGGGTTTTGAGGCAGTTTTTTTGTGTGTGTAGGAAAAGCAAAATAAGATTTCTATGTGGATGTTGGTGATCTAAAATGATTTTCCTGGTTTCTTGCACCCTTGGTTTTAATGTGCTTCATTCATTCCTTTGTTAAATAATTGGCTAATGAATGCCTTTTAAAAATTTGAGAATAAGAGAATATTTCCCAGAGATGCATGATTTTTGTTTATGCCTTAACATTGGTTAGTACATAGATTATATGTCTTCACATGTATTAGTTTGCTTCTTGTGGCAACTCTATGAAGTTGGAAGATAAACAGTCTTATCTCTGTTTTACCTGTGAGAAAATTGATGCTCAAAGAGATTAAATGATTTACCCATAGATCAAAAGAAAGTGACAAAGACAGACCCTCTGCCTTCTAGTATTGTGTTCCTTCCAGTGAGGCACATTACTTGGGAGGAAGTGTAGTATACTAGCAAGAGCATAGGCTCTGAATCCAGGCAGCCTCAACAGAATAAAAAGGTATAATAATAGCTTCCTTATTATCTCTTGTAAGGATTGAATGAGCAATATGTAAAATTCTTAGCTATTTGCCTGGCATGTAGTGGGTGCTTATTAGATACTGTTTTTTCCCCTCTCTTTATAATGCTAGGACTCTTATGTGAACTTGGTAACGCAGAGTGGGCCCCAATGATTTGAGAAACAGAATAGACGCAGATGCAGATTTAAAAAAAAAAATACTAAAGGTGAGCTTTCACTTGGGAACTTGCTGGCAAGGTCTTAGGGCATAGCTACATATTAGGAATTATAAATGAAAGAGAAAATTTCAGAGAATATAGATACCTTAATTTATTCAGAATTCACTCTTCAGATTATTAATTCTTTCTAATTTTGTTGCTTATTATTTTTCTCCTACTTCTTCCCTAGAGAGGCCCAAAGAAGAAATGAAAACCCATTTAATATCTGTAATTGGCAGACTAAAATGGGACAGATTTGTTTACTACATGAATTCTGCTTATGTCATTTCTGGTCTTAACTTTCATTGATATTAAAGATGAATATATAGATAATCTTCCATGCTAGTGCAACCAATTAATATAAGCAATCCACAGTAATCCAAAATTAAAAATTTTGGTTTTAAAAAACAGGGTACCATTTCTTATTCTAAAGATTTACATTATTAATTTAAAAATAAAATTTATTTGGATCTCCAAAGAATCCATTATTTGGGCAAGGCTGAGAGTTTATCCAGGATCATTCTAGAAAAGAAGCAGCAAATTTGCATTTTTGTATGTTAGCACAAGTAATCTATGAATGAGTAATTCTCATATAATTAATTAAGATACACCTATTGAGCTTTTAAAGTATATATTATGGTTACCCCGTAAATGAAAATTACTGTAAAGTAGTATATTACATAGAATTTGGCAACTAGTCAGTCAATGAACCTAATCTTGTTCATCTTGGGGCTGGTGGTTACTTTGACTTTTGCTTTTCATGGCTCACTATGACCACCAGTTAGTTGCCCTTATCGGCTTCATTCACCTCTGAAAGTACTGACTATTTCATAGGATTCTTTCTCAAGGAATTGGTACCTAGAAATATATTTTAGAAAACAATATTTAAACCAGGTTCATAATTACTTATTTTTTCATCTTACCCCAGTTGCCTTGTTTGTTATTTTTATTCTGTGCGTCTCTGTCAGACTGTCTCAAATCCTGTTTAGAAGAGGTGGGAGATAAAATAATAACAATATAATTATCCAGCTCCTCCTGTTCTAGCACCACAAGGCACAATAACACTCCTTTCATAAGGCAGAAAATTCACAATTAGCAGTTTTCTAGTGTTGGAAGGTGAATTCTCCTACCTCCCTAAAGAGTTAGAGGAACTTAGACCACCCAAGCTTCTATTCATTTCACTGTTCAATAACCAACAAACATTAATTGAGCATCTAACCTGCGAATAATGTGCTTATTGCCGAAGAAGGACTCATAGTCCTTGCCTTTGATTAGTTTATACTCGAATACCAAAGTTGTAGAAATTATACTTATTTTGAGGAATCTGTTCTTTTCAAAGGTTACCTAATTGAATATTGGTAACTTACATATCATCTTCATTAAAGATGCTGCTCACTTATTTGGGATACCTCATCAGTATTTTAAGTTTGATTTTTTCAGGTGCAATCATCTTTTGTATCACATTCTTAGCATTTTGCCTAAAGTTGTATTTATAATTTCAAAAGCTATATCATGTTTTACTTTTCTGACTTTATACATTTGTTTATCATTGTATTTTGAGTTTCAGAAAAATTTAAGCCAGACATTATAATGTATTATTTTGGCAGTGAACTCAGAAATCTCCCCCCCCCCCCCGCCCTTAAAAAAAAGACATCTTTTATTACACCCAAACTTGCTTTATCCCTTCAGAATCATCAGATAAATCTCTATGATAATTATAATGATCAGTTACACACAATTAAAACTGATTGTCTTAAGTGTATTGGCTTTTATTTTCAAGAGGAAAGGGCAGAATTAATTGTATATGAAAGCCAGGTATCAATGTTTTCAAAAGCCAACTGCTAGTTATACTAATACCTATAAACATAATCAGTGGTTTCTTTTAGAAGTTACAACATGCCATCTTTGTGATATATTATGACATATTCTTTACCTATAATAAAATAATAAACAGCCCCCAAAAGAATTTACAAAATGATCTTAGATTGTTAATCTGCTTTGAAATTTTTACGTTTTCCTTGAAATGCCTTAAAACTAGGATTAGAAGTGCCTTTCATCAGGAATGACAATGTAAACATTTTCCTGTTAAAAAAAAAAAGTTAGTTCTGTAGGATTGTAGCCAAACAAATATTGAGCTGCCTCACATACTCTGTCTTTGATGATCAAGCTAAAGATATTGGTGTGACAGCTGGCAGATGAGGGTATTTGTTTGTGGACTCATATAAACGGCAGCAGGGATCCCCCTGCCCCTTCTTTCATTTCCCCATCCATTAAGCAACTCATTTTGTGATGGCTGCTTCATTTGCAGCGCAGATGAGCTGGGAATGACACATCACAAGCTCTGCAGCCTTTGGTTTTACCTTCCTCACTCCCTCTCTGTTCTTTTAAAAGTCAAGTAGGCTGAATATTATAATACTGACTCCTTTTCAGGAAAGGTGGAGAATAGCCAAGGAATTATTTATTTTGACAGCTAGTAATGTCTGTATCTAATTATTCAAAATGATTTCTTTGTTTCTTTTAAGCTTAGTGATTAAATGACCTTTTCTCTGAGAATTGATTTATTGTTCTGCAGTTAAAACCAAAAATCTAGAGTGCCAAAAGGTAGTTATTTCAGTTGAGCTTTTTGTCTTGTGAATTAAACATTAAAGAGAGCTATATTTCAAGAAGAAAAATACCTATTTTGTGATTATATGCATAAGGTCAGTTAATGTCACTGAGCTCTTCACTTGAGAACAAGGCAAACATACATTTGGTAGGTTATTCAAATGTAAATGATATTAGGAAGAGATAATATATAGAAATGGTAAATTGTTAGCCTTTGTTGGGCTTTTAAAATTAATATCTTGATTTTTGCTTTATTAAGACTTTATAAAGAACGATTAAGCCAGGTGGATGCAAAACTACAAGAAGTTATAGCTGGAAAAGCACCAGAATATTTGGAACCACTGGCAACTTTACAAGAAAATATGCAAATTCGTACAAAGGTAGCAGGTAGGAAAGTGAAACATCTTTTCCATACAGTAGAATATGAACTCTTCAGTAAATTTAAAAGGTGTCAAGTGAGTGCCTGTTATTAGTGGAATTACAAATATATTTACACTGACCAGAGTATTTCATTATCAGTCATCCCACAATTATTTATTAAACGCCCCTTACTCTTCTCTGCTGCTGTGGGGATCAAAAAAAAGCCCTCAGATTGCTCACAATGTTAAGAAAATACTTCTACATGTAAAACAATTAGAAACCATGATACTTTCATTAAGAGATATTGTTACTATCACAGTTTAAATTCCTATTAGATAAATTGAAGTTCAATTTAAATACTCCTGGTATATTTTTCATCTGTAAGAATCATAGGATTATTTATTTATGTATTTATAAAAAACATTTAAAAATACTTGATTAGGATATAATAGAACAGAGAATTAGTCTTCAACCCTGTAAGTTATTGACAATTTTTTATTTTAATAAGTTTGGTTACTAATTTGTGGCCATGAATAAACGAAGATGTACTATATTTGTATGGTTAAATTGTAGTCTTCTGTTTGTAACTGGGATCTAGCTTCAGAATTGTGTCCTAGCACTCATAACAGAGGACATATTTATTTGAAGATAACTTAGGATTTTTCATAGTCAAACTAAAAACTGAACTTTAATTAATGGAGAAGCTGATTGTTTGCTTATTTTGGGACACTAGTTGATCCTCATGTACCTGTTATGTAATACTGAAGGCATGGTTGATAATAGGTTCTTTTACTACTAAATCTTCCTTAAACCAAATTTTATTCTTGAGTGCTTAATATTAAGGATGTAGGTGATGTGAATCTTAACCTGCAGTCTTTGCATACAGGCTTAGCATGCTCTTAAAAGCAAACATGTCCTTAATTTTCTTTGACATTCTAAAGGAACTAAGGGAGGCTTACTGAATATTTAGGAAATACTATTTGAGTCAGTTATTCACTTTTCTACTACATGGGCTTCCTTATTTTTTGATTGTACAAAGAGTAGTATGTGTGAATGTGTTGCTAATGGCATAGTTCCAGATATCTGTCCCTTGTCTTTTTACTATACAAGAAAGAGAATTATATTTCTAGGGCCAACTGTAGCATGGAGTTTAGTATATCCATCTAGAGCTTTCTGTTTGCTATTTTTGTGACAGCATATTTGTGTGGCCATATTGCCTATTTTATACTATTGTTTTGGTACCTCTAAGTTAAACTCCTTGAGCATCCATCTTCTAGGTAAAGCCCTGTGAGGAGTACTCAAACATCATATACATATCAGTTTGTATGTTTTGTTACATCAGTTTATACGTTTAATCTGCTTGGACTCTTTGATGCTTATGATATACTTTGAGTATACATGATTAGTGAAACCAGAGTTCATTGAGCTCTGTTTCCATTATGAGACCTGAGATTGTTGTTTGTAGGAAAGGAGTTTTATTTTCATTTTCCTCATTCTCTCTCAAGCATTTAGGACTATTTAGAAGAATGGGGTAAGATTTGTCGTGTAGTTTCTAGCTCTTAAACTCTTAGTTTTCTAGTCTTTGATATATATTTTAACTGAGCCTTTTTATTTTAAGTTTGTAAAGATGAAGTTAAAATCACTTGTCAGTTTCTTCTTGATTCAGTTATGAAGTACAGTTAGGACAGAATCCCTGGAGGGAAGTGATAATGAAACTCCTTATTGCTAACGTAATCAGAGTGATTGTGTTTGCTTGCAGGAATCTATAGAGAGCTCTGCTTAGAATCTGTAAAGAACAAATATGAATGTGAAATTCAAGCTTCTCGTCAGCATTGTGAGGTACTGTTATTTTGCTAAACTTTTAAGCTGATTTCAACTCTTCAAGTTTTTTTTCTGAGTGCAGTTAAAAAGTAAGTAAACTAAAACATAATTAAAACATACTTTGACTCATCACTTGTGTGATTTTTTTTTTTAATACAGTTGCACTGGAAGCTGAATTGGAATAGGACACAGTGAAGGGACCATAGAAAAGAACTAAGTGAAATAATTTTAGAAACTTTGCAGCTGTTAGATTACAAAGACTTTCTAATGATAGTGTCGTCTGGCATCACTGAAAATATTAGTATAATTAGAATAATATTCAAGTTACGACTCAAAAATGTATATGCAGTAATACAACAGAATGTTTGGCTATCTTATTAATTTCTGACTCTAGATCTGTTTCTACATCTTAGGGCATAATTCTCTATGAGGAAAAATATTTTTCTATGTGAGTTCTGTTATTTTGTATAGCGTTTAAAATACAGTGCTGATTTTGCAAATAACTTTTCATAAAATCTAGATGAGATTATAAATACACCAGTGGAAATAAGAGGACAAGTTCTATACTGATTCTTATCTTACTTTAACATATCATATCTTTATAAATTATTAAAATATTAAGAGTAGTTAGGTATGAAAATAATGGAACATCCATTCATGATAAAAAACTCAACAAAATGGGTATAGAGGGCAAGTACCTCAACATAATAAAGGCCATATATGACAAACCCACAGCCAACATTATACTTAATAGCGAGAAGCTGAAAGCTTTTCATTTAAGATCGGGAACAAGACAAGGATGCCCACTCTCCCCACTTTTATTCAATATAGTTCTGGAGGTCCTAGCCGCAGGAATCAGACAACACAAAGAAGTAAAAGGCATCCAGATTGGTAAGGAAGAAGTCAAACTGTCCCTGTTTGCAGATGACATGATAGTGTACATAAAAAACCCTAAAGAATCCACTCCAAAACTACTAGATCTAATATCGGAATTCAGCAAAGTGGTGGGATACAAAATTAATACACAGAAATCTGTTGCATTCCTATACAATAACGGTGAACTAGCAGAAAGAGAAATCAGGAAAACAATTCCATTCACAACCACATCAAAAAGAATAAAATACCTAGGAATAAACCTAACCAAGGAAGTGAAAGACCTATACCCTGAAAACTACAAGACACTCTTAAGAGAAATTAAAGAGGACACTAATAAATGGAAATTCATCCCATGCTCTTGGCTAGAAAGAATTAATATTGTCAAAATGGCCATTCTGCCTAAAGCAATCTACAGATTCAATGCAATCCCTATCAAAATACCAACAGCATTCTTCAATGAACTAGAGCAAAAAGTTCTGAAATTCATATGGAACCACAAAAGATCCCAAATAGCCAAAGGTATCCTGACAAGGAAGAATAAAGCAGGGGGAATTAATGCTCCCTGACTTCGAGCTCTACTACAAAGCCACAGTAATCAAGACAATTTGGTACTGGCACAAGAACAGACCCATAGACCAGTGGAACAGAATAGAGAGCCCAGATATAAACCCAACCGTATATGGTCAATTAATATACGATAAAGGAGCCATGGATTTACAATGGGGAAATGACAGCCTCTTCAACAGCTGGTGTTGGCAAAACTGGACAGCTACATGTAAGAGAATGAAACTGGATTCCTGTCTAACCCCATATACAAAAGTAAAGTCAAAATGGATCAAAGACCTGAATGTAAGTCATGAAACCATAAAACTCTTAGAAAAAAGTATAGGCAAAAATCTCTTGGACATAAAAATGAGCAACTTCTTCATGAACATATCTCCCCAGGCAAGGGAAATAAAAGCAAAAATGAACAAGTGGGACTATATCAAACTAAAAAGCTTCTGTAGAGCAAAGGATATCATCAGTAAAACAAAAAGACACCCTACAGTATGGGAAAATATGTTCATAAATGACATATCCGATAAGGGGTTGACACCCAAAATATATAAAGAGCTCACGCACCTCAGTAAACAAAAAGCTAATAAGCAAATCAAAAAATGGGCAGAGGAGCTGAACAGACACTTCTCCAAAGAAGAAGTTCAGATGGCCAACAGGCACATGAAAAGATGTTCCACATCACTAATCATCAGAGAAATGCAAATTAAAACCACAATGAGATATTACCTCACACCAGTTAGGATTGCCAACATCCAAAAGACAAACAACAGCAAATGTTGGGGAGGATGTGGAGAAAGGGGAACCCTCCTACACTGCTGGTGGGAATGTAAACCATTGTGGAAGGCAGTATGGAGGTTCCTCCAAAAACTCAAAATAGAAATACCATTTGACCCAGGAATTCCACTCCTAGGAATTTTCCCTAAGAATGCAGCAGTGCAGTTTGAAAAAGACATATGCACCCCTGTGTTTATCACAGCACTATTTGCAATAGCTAAGAAATAGAAGCCACCTAAGTGTCCATCAGTAGATGAATGGATAAAGAAGAGGTGGTACATATACACAATGGAATATTATTCAGCCGTAAGTAGAAAACAAATCCTACCATTTGCAACAACATGAATGGAGCTAGAGGGTATTATGCACTGTGAAATAAGCCAGGTGGAAAAAGACAAGTATCAAATGATTTCACTCATCTGTGGAGTACAAGAACAAAGGAAAAACTGAAGGAACAAAAGAGCAGCAGACTCACAGAACCCAAGAATGGACTAACAGTTACCAAAGGGAAAGGGACTGGGGAGGATGGGTGGGAAGGGAGGGATAAGGGGGAAAAAGGGGCATTACGATTAGCACACGTAATGCAGCGGGAAGGGACACGGAAAAGGCAGTATTTATAGAGGAGAAAAGTAATGATACTATAGCATCTTAGTACGCTGATGGACAGTGACTGTAGTGGGGTATGTGGGGGTGACTTGATAATAGGGGATCTAGTAACCATAATGTTCAAGTGATTGTACATTAACGATACCAAAATTAAAACAAAATAATGGAACATGTTTCATTTTCTTGATTACAACTGAGATGAGACATCTTTTTGATGCTTGCTGGCTGCTTGGATTTTCTTTCCTGAGAGATGCCTGTTCATGTCTTTTGCCTTTAGGTTGGGCTATTAGTCTTTCCTCATTGACTATAAGAGGTCCTTATATATATATTCTGGATACAAATATTTTGCTGCTTATGTGCTTTGAAATATTTTTACCCAGTCAGAGGGATGTCGTTTCACTCTTTTTGATGACTTGATGAACAAAAGTTTTACATTTTGATGTGTTGAATTTTTCATCTTTCCTTTCTGATATGTGCTTTTTGTGTCGTCCCCACTTTAAGGTAAAAGGATATATTATCCTTTAAAAGTTGAAATTTTGCTTTTTAAATTTAGATTGCTCAACTACCTTTAATTAATTTTTGTGTGTAGTATATATTATAAGGTATGGCTCCTATTCTTTTGGTTTTGCATATGGATAGGTAATCTCAACACTATTATTTGCTCCATTGTTTTCCTACTAATCAGCAATTCCATCTCTTTTATATCAAATGGCCACATATGTTCTGGCTTGTTTCTAGTTTTTATCATTTGTTCTGTTGGTCTGTTAGCTATTTCTGCACCAGTGTCATAGTCTTTTATACAGCTTTCAGTCCAGTAAGTCTTGATAACTCAATAACCTGATAATTTTACCTTGTTCTTTTTCTGCTTACTCTTGTTATTGTAAAAACCCTTTTGTTTAGCAGCATCTTCTGAAAAACTACTTTTTATTTTCCGCTTCTGTATAGAAAAGTAATTTTGTGTATTGCATTGCCTTGATTAAAAAAAGTATTTTAACAATATCTTTTTTAGTTGGTAAATGTAGTGCAGTCATATTTATAGTGATTTTGATATTTAATACCAACCTATTTTGTGTTTTCTGTTTTATACTTTTTTATTCTTTCCTGATCTTTCTGGGGGTGTGAGTGATTTATTGAATTTTAGAAATTACATCATAAAGGCATACCTTCTACTTCTGTTATTTTAATGATTACCCCCATACCTCCCATTTCTATATTTTAATGATTACCTTAAATTTTTAGCATGCATACCAACATCAGTAGAACCTGAATATTAATAAAAAACTGTCCTTCTTCCGAATTATAAAGGACCTTAGAGCTCTCTAACTTCAGTTACTTCCTACCAGATTCCACGCTGTAGTTGTTCGTTCCATCTTGCTTTTTTATCTTTCAAGTGAGGCATTATTTTGATCTTAAAAATTTAGTTCTTTTTTAGGTTTATCCACATTTTACTTGCTTCTTGCTCACTATTTATGAGCTGCAACCCTTCCTGCAGGTTCATTTTCTTCCTCTTGAACATCCTAGGCATTCCTTCACTAAGAGCCTCTTTGTGGTTAGCTCAGTTCTTATTTTTCCAAAACCAGTTTTATTTGTAATAATTCTGGAAGGACAGTTTAGGGGGGTATAACAGTTATGACTAGGATGACAGTTATTTCCCCTTAACATGTTTAAATTTTACTTTCCACAGTCTGTGCTTATCAGTCTACAGTCATTTGTAGGTGACTTTTTTTTTCTTATCACTGGCCAGTTTTAAGCTCTTCTCTTTGTTGTTCTTCAGTTTCTCCACTTTGTTCTTCCATCGAGATTATTTTTATCTCCTGACTTGGATTTGTTGTGCTTTCTGAATTTAAGAGTTTGTTTTCTCTTAATTCTGGAAATTTCTCAGCTGTTATCTTTTCTGGCATTGCCTCTCTTCTATTTTCTCTACTTCCTTCTTCTGGAACTTGTAATTACTCACATGTAAGTCGTCATTCTGTCTTCCATATCATTTAATATGTAATTCCTTTTTTTAATTCAAAACATCATTATCTGAAATTCTTCAGAGTCTAATTCTGCTGTTTTTATTTCTGGCAAACCTCGCAGTGTTCCTTATTGCATGATTCTGGACTCTAGCAGCCTTTATTGGTAGGAATTCTGGGAGCCATGGACAGAGGATGCAGCTCTTCAGAAAGTATCTACTTTTATTTCTGCTAGGTTGTTTCAGCTAGGCATCCTGCTGTGTCAACCAGCACATGGCTACTTTAATTTTTTGGCTTGGAATTTTCAACAAGATGCAGATACTCTATATTTGAATTTCGGATATGTAGAAGTCAGGCCTGAGATGACATATTTTCAGGGAAAACTTTTTTTCCCTTTGCTGCCTAGGCTGAGATGGATAGATGTCCTTCAGATGGATCTTTTCTGGTCTGCCTTTTCATTGTGGGTGTAACCCTTCAGGGCTATGAAGGAATCCCAGTTCTTGCCTCCAACTTTTCGTAGGCTCAAGAGCTTTCTCTCTTTCCCATGGAGCCACTAAATGTTATGGACACTAGAAGATACCTTGTAGGAAACCACAGCTTCAATATCAGGTTAGCATTTCTGGTTTCTAGCTCCTTGTTTATTTTTGGCCTGTGGGTATAGCTCTTATTTTCTTAAAAGCTTAGCTATACCTTTGAAATGATGTTTATGGTGTTTTTATATAGAATATCTGTCTAGATGTTTTGGGAGATTTTTTTGTTTGAGGATATCTAGTCTACTATATTATCAGAAATAAAATTCAACAAGATGTCTTCAAGTAATATTTTTTACTTAGACAAATACATTGATATTCTTTCTTTCTCATCATTTTTCAGCTTTGAAAGTCTTCCTTCCCCATAAAGATGCTACATATTTACCTAAATTTCTTTTATTTTAATTATAGGTTGATCTTCTATTTTAGTTATGGGTTGTTGTTTTTTATGTTTAACATATACTTAATATTATTAATAGTGTGTTTACTAATTAGTCTGAAGTTACTTACCAAGTAATTCAAAGACATTTTAGACAGAGGAAGTAAAGGGTGAAAGGGAACTTATATTTAGAGTGTTATGTGTTTTATATTCACTACCTCATTCTAATTCTTACCAATAGGAATTATCATGATTTGATGAATGGGTTGACTGGGGCTCAGAGAGGTTGAGTAATTTTCCTGGGCATCACACACTAATGAGCAGCAGAACTAGGATTGAAATCCTTTGATCTTTCCAGTCATTCATGCAGGTTACTATTAAATCTGAACTTTGTTATTCAGGGCTTTTTATCTGCTTATTCCTTTGTTCTACATTTGACTCCTATAGAAATAACTCTGAGAGGCAAGGGGGTGGGAAGAAGGAAGTCACACTACCAGCTGTCAGAATAAAACTTTGATTAGCAGTAGATAGAAAGGAGGGGCCAGGACCAGAGACTAGACATGTTCACATGGGTATGCATACAGAGAGGGTGCCAAAACCACAGAGGCAATTGAGGCAGCAGATGGTTTGTATCAAATTAAGGAAGGAAATCACATTTATAGAAAACTACATTGTGCCAGACACTAAAACAGGTGGAGATCCTTTATTTAGGTTTTCTCATTTAAGCCTCCCCACAGGGCTGGAGATGAGTGTCAAAATCTGACAGCAGGTGGTAGCAAGGTCTCAGTCAGGCCCTTAGGGTTCAGGGTTAGGATTCCAGTTCTTGAGAAGATTGATGAGAGCTCTTCAGGGCTCTGATCTTTTGGTTGTCTATTCATTTGATTTTTTTTTCTGATTATAACATTAGTAAGTGTCTATTGAGATAACTTGAAAAATACGTCTAAAGAAGGAAATTAAAACCATAATCTACCAAGCAGAGGCAATCACTGTTAATAAATGTGCATATGTTTGTATAATTACTTTTCACATAGCTGGTATGACTCTGTATATACTATTTTGTATCCTGTTTTACAAGCAGCATTTCATGAGCATTTTCCTATAGCTCTAAGTACTCTTTTTTAAAAATTTGTTTTTAGCAGGTAATGTGTGTACATACTTCTAAAGGCACAGGCTTGTAATGAGAAACATAGTCACCTCTCCCATTTAAATGCTGTATCCCAGTGGCAATTACTTACTAAACTCTTTTAGCCACTGCTTCTGGGATTTACCCTCATGTTTGTAAATAGTATCAGTTTTAGAAATTATCTATTGGTTTCCTTTCATGAAAGCTGAAGATTCCTTATGTTTCCCTCATCCCATTCTTCTAATACTGTTATGTCACAAATTTTGTTTTGTTGTAACTGTAAATACTGTTTAAGTTTCCTTTCTTGTACAAGTATTTTTTTGACCTTTGGAATTAATAATTGCTTCATTTATTGTTACTTATCATTTCTTCCCAGAGACTCCAGCAGATCGATCAAAGCCCCGTGTGGCTGTTTCCACATGGTCAAATGCATCAGATAAGCCATGAGTCCCATTTTCTTCCAGAGTCCTCCCTCCTGGGAGCAGCTCTTCCATCCCTGGATCCCCTGCCCTCTTCCATCCTACTCTGTTCTTAGATGCTTTCTCAGCAAGCTGCATCTCCGTCTGAATGGGGTGTCTCTTCACCATCACCCTGGATCTTTTCTTTATATCTTTCCTGATAGATCTCATCTCATTTTCTTTTCCAGTCTGGTAAAGCAGCTTCTTGGGAAAACATATAGCAGTCAGTTTTTTGAGACCTCTTTTCTTGGTCATCTATTGCTTTGTAATTAATTACTCCAGGATGGAGCTAGAGGATATTATGCTAGGCAGAGAAATTCAAGTATCAAATGACTTCACACATTTGTGGAGTATAACAACAAGGTAAAACTGAAGGAACAAAACAGTAGCAGACCCACAGACTCAGACTAGTGGTTACCAAAGGGTAGGGTTTTGGGAGGGTGTGTGGGGAGGGAGGGAGAAGGGGATCAAGGGGCACTATAATTCACAATCACCATATAGGTAGGTCACAGGGAAGGCAGTACAGCACAGAGAAGACAAATAATGACTCTATAGCATCTTACTACGCTGATAGGCAGTGACTGCAATGCAGGGGGGCGGGTGTTGAGGACTTAATAATATGGGTGAATATTGAAACCACAATGTTGTTCTTGTGAAACCTTCCTAAGATTGTATATCAATGCTACTTTAATAAAAAAAATTACTCCAAAACATAGTGGCTTAAAATAATAAACATTTATGTTTTTCAGTCTCTGTGGCTAGAAATTTGGAGGGGGGATCACATGAAATTTTAGTGAAGAGGTCAGCCAGGGACGCAGTCATCTGAAGGCTGCCTCGGGGCTGGAGGATTTGCTTCCCAGGTGACTCACTCACAAGATTGGCAAGTTGTGCTGGATGTTTGGAAGTCTTAGTTCTCTGGGCCTTTCCACAGATGAGGGTCCCCATGACCAGGTCACTGGCCTTTCCGCGAGTAAGCGATCCAAGAGAACAAGACACAAGCAACAGTGTTTTTTATGACCTAGATTTCTGCCACATTCTGTTCCTTAGAAATGAGTCACTAAGTGCTGTCACATTCAAGGGGAGTGGAATTAGGCTCTCTCTCTTTTGAAGGTAGGAGTGTCAGAGATTATTTATTGTATATGTTTTAAAACCACCACTTCTTTCATGTTCAAAAACATCTTTACTCTCATACTTTAAGAACTTGGAATTCTAGATGGTAATCATGTTTCCTCAGAATTTTGAAGGCATTGTTCCATTGTCCTGGAGCTGACAGTATTGCTTATGAGAAGCCTCTTAACATTTGGTTCCTGATCCTTCGTACTGTTTTCTTCTTGAATACCTCTAAGACAAACATTGCTGTACCTTGAAGCTGTAGATAGTGAGATGGTATGCATTGGTGTGGGTCTCTTTTCAGTTGCTCTGCTGAATACTCAGAGGAATCTTTGGGAAACTCCTACCTTTAGTTCTGGGAAATTTTTTATATTGTTCCTTTAATATTTTCTTCTCCATAATTTTCTGTTTTCTCTTTTTGGAACTCTTACTAGTTAGCTGCTGGACAATTTTCATGTATATTTTTTCTATTGTCCATCCCACCATTTAATCCCTCCTTCCCTCTGTCTGATTTTGTTCCTTTTAAGAGCATATTCAACTTTCTCTTCCAGTTCTTTTGCTGAATACTTTATTTCTATTACATACTAATTTATAGTTGTGTCCTCGACTCATTTTTAATATTTTTGTAGCATCCTGTTCTTTTTTCATGAGCATAATCTCTTTTCTCTATGGGTATTAAATACAGTTAGTTTGAAATTTCTTTGTGTCTTATCTCTGTTTCTTTATAGCTCTTCTCTGTTTTTCTCTCTGCCTTTCATTTTGGATGCTTTTGGTAAATAACTAGTCATCTTTGGCCATCATTCATATTTAATAGTCAGTAAAATCTGCCTGTGTGCACAGCTTGTCAACTGCTGAGCTCTAGAAGTTTTCTCACTGATGAGCCTAATGTGATAAGCAGGGCCTTTTTGTTCTAGGGCTTTCTATGTGTTTTCACCAGACTGCCTATCCATGTCTACTTAGATTTGGAAATAGTACACAGATTTTTCAGAATATTTCCCCCGTCTTTCACTTTATTTACAAAATGTGCACTCATGTATAGTGTACATAGTGCAGATCTTGGGATTCTATCTTAGTTACTATGTTCAGAGATTATAGTATGAGATTGTGCTGCTCCCTTTGATACCTACAGGTGTTGTTTGTTGACACATTTTGTATATATTATTTTGTTGATTGCATTATGTCTTAGGGAAGAGATAGTTTATGATCTGGATTCATTGTAATCTTATCCTAGAAGTCTCTCCCTACTTTTGAATTCTGCATTTTTAGTGTCTGCAAAGCAGTAATATGGATATACAATAACTTATGTAGCCAGTACTCTATTACTGGATTTAACTTTGTTCCTAAATTTATTTACTGCAAGTATTCTATTATGAGCATCCTTTTATATACAACTTCGGTAGGGTGTTATTTTCTTAGGATAGAACCCTCAAACTGTTATTACCAGATCAAAGGATACAATCATTAAGGTCCTTATACTTGTTCCTCAGTTACTTCCCAGAGTGTTGAGTTAGGTTATATGCTCAGTATCAGTCAGCATTGTTTATTAAAATTGAAAAAATAAAGGAGTTTTGCCAAGTGAAAAATACCACATACTGCCCATTTTAAGTTGCATTTGTGTTTTCTATATTTTTCTCTGTCTTTATCCTATTTAGGTAATACATATGGACAGTATTTATCTTTTTCATACTGTTTTATCCATGCTTCTTTAATGCCATCTGTGTTTATTAAGCCTTTATCATGTTGCAGATATTTTTTATTGCCTTTGTGGGAAAAATTGAAGTTCCTATGGCCAGGATCCTCACCTGAACCTAAACTCAAGTGATGATGTAACTGGCTTACTGCTAGGCTAGTGCTTCCACACCTGTAGGCAATAAGCTATTATTGACTGAGTCACTATATAAAGAGCTCTGCCCAGTTCTCTGGGAGGAGGAAGAGAGAGATGAGGAGGATTACAGACCTGCAGATTGTTGGATGCAGACGTAATTTTAGTGTTCAACCTATTATTGCCTGGAGAACAAGCCAGGTAATAAACCCCTTTACCCCAAGAACGTTCCATTGTCATTCCTTGGTCTCACTGAATCCATAGTGAACTTGCCTGGGGCTGAAACCCATTAAGACAGCCTTCCTTTTACTTTTTGCTTTTTAATGGGTTTTTCATTTTTATGTGGTTAAATACATTAGTCTTTTCCTTTATGACTTCTAATTTTTGTTCTTTGAAAGGCTTCATCTCAGCATCAAATAGTTAACCATCTTTCCTTCAGTTCCTTTAGATTTCATTTTTTTAAATTTAACTCTTTTGTCCGTTTATTATTTTGTGTAATGTGAGGAAAAGAACCTGAGTTTGTTCTCTGTATACTTAAACTCATCTTTGTGTCACTTATGTCATCAGATTTCCAGATGATTTGAAAGTCATCTTTATCATAAAAAATTTCTCAGGGTCTGTTTCTGAGCTTTTAAATTCTGTTCTGCTTTTTTTTTTTTTCATGCCAGTGTAGTACAACTTTTAAACAAACAATTGTAGCTTTTTAATGTGTTTTGTTCTCTGGTAATGCTAGTACTGCAAATTTCCCAGGGCACCAGTCCTGAAGGAAGTTGGGAAGTATAAGGTGCAAGTCAGGGAACTGCCAAAGGTCCTGAACACAGGCCAGGCTGAGACGGCACAAACACAGAACCTTAGAGCCACTTTTGCACAGGTGTTAGGTGTCAGCCTGGGAAAGTGCTCACTGAGCAGGTTTGCTAAGTATAGCTGTGGAGGTTGGAGGGGTGTGGGATCTGGAAACCGAATTTATAATGATAATTAGTAACTTTAAAAAAACTAAATTATTTTGTAGATAAAGTGAAGGTTCTATGGCCAGGATTCTCACTTGGCCCTGGTTGGCTAGCTCACTACAGATGTGTGGGCAATACATCATTATTAACTCTATATTATATAAAGAGCTCTGCCCAGTGTTCTGGGCAGCAACGTGGTGGCACAGCTGCAGGGCTGCAGGAGAGCAGAGACGAGACTGGAGTGGTGGCAGCACTGAGGACAGAGACTGAGACGCTGCCAGGGTAGAGAGGCCCAAAGGCAGAGACCAGCTTGCTGCATGCAGACTTGCTCTGAGTGGATGGGATTCTAGTGATTGACCTGCCACCATGGGAATAAAGTTGGGTATAAACACTTTCATCCCAAGAACGTTCCATTGTCGTTTCTTTGGTCTCATTGAATCCATAGTGAACTTGTCTGGGGCTGAAACCCATCGGCAAGATATACTTACTGAGCATAGAAACCTCTACAGGCACCCAAGCAACGGTGTTTGGCTCCCCCTTTCTTTTCCAAGTGTCCCCCAGCGGCTCCATTATGACTTTCTTTCATCCTCAGGGAAGCCCTTTGAGGGTCTCTCGGGTTGAGGATAAGGGAGAGAAGAGTAAAGAAATATTCTTGAGAATGAATTCAAGTCACTCCTAACACTGTAATTTAAAGTATAACTGTAATTTCTTCACAGATGCCCTCAAAAGTTCAAACATTTCAGTCCCATGGTGACTTTTTGCTTTTTTATTATAAAGAGTGACTAGTGGATTTTAGAGTTTCTGTGTGGCCTAGGGAAAATTTATCAATAGAAAAGATAGAGAATGCACTAGGTAAATGTTCATATTCTTAAAAAGCAAAAGCTTTATTATGTCCATTCTGCATTCAAAATCATCCTTGGTTGGAGAATCTGGAACTGTTTATCACTGTCACACTTTCTTGACCATGACTGGGGCCTGCTCTCCCTTTTTCTTTGATATATAACACTTCCAAATTCTTGCAGCAAAATGTAGATAAGGCTGGAATATTTCACAAGACTCCCAAAGGCAGGGGAACAAGTAAAAGGAAGTAAGCATACGGTAGCATGCAATGAAATAATTTTTCATATGAAATCTAGTTTTAGTTTTCAGTTTTGCCTTCTTTCTAGCTCTTGGTTTGCCTCAGATTGACAAAAGCCATCTTTTCTGTACACTCAGGAGAGCCTTCAAGCATGTGTAGGCTCTAAATTTCAAACCCATGAGGACTTAATGGTTGACACTGGGAATGCTGCCAAATGGACATGGCCTAGCCTTCAAAAGAAAGCATAATCTAACTGTATTCTAGTAGCCTCTACAAGACAGTCATCTAGCTGTACCCCAATAGGCTAATACTCTTATTAGAGAAGAACATGTGGTGGGTGGATTGTGTATCTGTCACAGATTTTTATATAATGTATATATTATACTTACGTACATTTTATGGCTTTTTAAATTAGGGGTTCAGGGTTTATAATTAAAAGAACAATGGGCTAGAACTAGTAAATCTAGGCTCTAGTCTGATGTACCAGTAATCAGTCTTGTTAGCAAGTCACTCAATCTTTATAGTTTTGTTGAGGGATCTAGATATAATTAATCTGTATTATGATTTTGACTATAATTATGTTATTTTAAATGATAAAATTTATACTTCAAGCTTTCTCTTTGTGATATATTAGTCTATTTTAATGTGGTGCTGAGATTAGTGAGGAATAAAGGCCGATTATTGTTTCAATGAGAAAATGTCCTTTTGTAATGATGTACTTTATAGGACAGGTTCTCCATTATGGTGATAGGAAGGACCTACTTATATTTAAAAGGGATCATGGAAGCTTACTATGGTTTGTTTTTTTTTTGGTATCATCAATCTACAATTACATGTGCAACATTATGGTTACTAGACTCTCCACATCATCAAGTCCCACCACATACCCCATTACAGTCACTGTCCATCAGCATAGTGAGATGCTATAGAATCACTACTTGTCTTCTCTGAGGTGTACTGCCCTCCCCGTGCCCCATCCCTACATTATGTCTGCTAATCGTAATGCCCCTCTTTCCCCCTTTTCCCTCCCTTCCACCCATCCTCCCCAGTCCCTTTCCCTTTGGTAACTGTTAGTCCATTCTTGGGTTCTGCGAGTCTGCTACTGTTTTGTTCCTTCAGTTTTTTTCTTTGTTCTTATACTCCACATATGAGTGAAATCCTTTGATACTTGTCTTTCTCCACCTGGCTAATTTCACTGAGCATAATACCCACTAGCTCCATCCATGTTGTTGCAAATGGTAGGATTTGTTTTCTTCTTATGGCTGAATAATATTCCATTGTGTATATGTACCACATCTTCTTCATCCATTCATCTACTGATGGACACTTAGGTGGCTTCCATTTCTTGGCGATTGCAAATAGTGCTGCGATAAACATAGGGGGTGCATATGTCTTTTTCAAACTGGGCTCCTGCATTCTTAGGGTAAATTCCTAGGAGTGGAATTCCTGGGTCAAATGGTATTTCTATTTTGAGTTTTTTGAGGAACCTCCATACTGTTTTCCACAGTGGTTGAACTAATTTGCATTCTCACCAGCAGTGTAGGAGGGTTCCCCTTTCTCCACATCCTTGTCAACATTTGCTGTTGTTTGTCTTTTGGATGTTGGCCATCCTAACTGGTGTGAGGTGATATCTCATTGTGATTTTAGTTTGCATTTCTCTGATGATTAGCCATGTGAAGCATCTTTTCATGTGTCTGTTGGTCATCTGAGTTTCTTCTTTGGAGAAGTGTCTGTTCGCCTCCTCTGCCCATTTTTTAATTAGCTTATTTACTTTTTGTTTGTTGAGGTGTGTGAGCTCTTTATATATTTTGGATGTCAACCCCTTATCGGATATGTCATTTATGAATATATTCTCCCATACTGTAGGATGTCTTTTTGTTCTACTGATGGTATCTTTTGCTGTACAGAAGCTTTTCAGCTTGATATAGTCCCACTTGTACATTTTTGCTTTTGTTTCCCTGCCCAGGGAGATATGTTCATGAAGAAGTTGCTCATGTTTATGTCCAAGAGATTTTTGCCTATGTTTTTTTCTAAGAGTTTTATGGTTTCTTGACTTACATTCAGGTCTTTGATCCATTTTGAATTTACTTTTGTGTATGGGGTTAGACAATGATCCAGTTTTCATTCTCTTACATGTAGCTGTCCAGTTTTGCCAACACCAGCTGTTGAAGAGTCTGTCATCGCCCCATTGTATATCCATGGCTCCTTTATCGTATATTAATTGACCGTATATGTTTGAGTTAGTATCTGGACTCTCTATTCTGTTCCACTGGTCTGTGGGTCTGTTCTTGTGCCAGTACCAAATTGTCTTGATTACTGTGGGTTTGTTGTAGAGCTTGATGTTGGGAAGCAAGATCCCCCCTGCTTTATTCTTCCTTCTCAGGATTGCTTTGGCTATTCAGGGTCTTTTGTGGTTCCATATGAATTTTAGAACTATTTGTTCCAGTTTGTTGAAGAATGCTGTTGGTATTTTGATAGGGATTGCATTGAATCTGTAAAATGCTTTAGGTAGTATAGCCATTTTAACAATATTAATTCTTCCTAGCCAAGAGCATGGGATGAATTTCCGTTTGTTATTGTCCTCTTTTATTTCTCTTTGGAGGGTCTTGTAGTTTTCAGGGTATGGGTCTTTCACTTCCTTGGTTAGGTTTATTCCTAGGCACTTTATTCTTTTTGATGCAATTGTGAATGGAATTGTTTTTCTGATTTCTCTTTCTTTTAGCTCATCATTAGTGTATAGGAAAGCAAAAGATTTCTGTGTATTAATTTTGTATCCTACAACTTTGCTGAATTCAGATATTAGTTCTAGTAGTTTTGGAGTGGAGTCTTTAGGGTTTTTTATGTATAATATCATGTCATCTGCAAATAGTGACAGTTTGACTTCTTTTTTACCAATCTGGATGCCTGTATTTATTTTTGTTGTCTGACTGCCGTGGCTAGGACCTCCAGTACTATGTTGAATAAGTGGAGAGAGTGGGCAACCCTGTCTTGTTCCTGATCTTAGATGAAAAGCTTTCAGCTTCTCGCTGTTAAGTATTATGTTGGCTGTGGGTTTGTCATATATGGCCTTTATTATGTTGAGGTACTTGCCCTGTATACCCATTTTGTTGAGAGTTTTTATCATGAACGGATGTTGAATGTTGTCAAATGCTTTTTCAGCATCTATGGAGATGATCATGTGGTTTTTTTCTTCTTTTTGTTGATATGGTGGATGATGCTGTGGTGGATTTTCGAATGTTGTGACATCCTTGCATCCCTGGGATGAATCCCACTTGATCATGGTGTATGATCCTCTTGATGTATTTTTGAATTCTGTTTGCTAATATTTTGTTGAATATTTTTGCATCTATGTTCATCAGGGATATTGGTCTGTAATTTTCTTTTTTGGTGGGGTCTTTGCCTTGTTTTGGTATTAGAGTGATGCTGGCTTTATAGAATGAGTTTGGAAGTATTCCCTCCTCTTCTGTTGTTTGGAAAACCTTAAGGAGAATGGATATTATGTCTTCTCTATATGTCTGATACAATTCAGTGGTGAATCCATCTGATCTGGGGGTTTTGTTCTTGGGTAGTTTTTTGATTACTGATTCAATTTTGTTGCTGTTAATTGGTCTCTTTAGATTTTCTGTTTATTCCTTGGTCAGTCTTGAAAGGTTGTATTTTACTAATCAGTTGTCCATTTCTTCTAGGTTTTTCAGCTTGTTAGCATATAGATTTTCATAGTATTCTCTTATAATTCTTTGTATTTCTGTGGGGTCTGTCATGATTTTTCCTTTCTCATTTCTGATTCTGTTTATGTGTGTAGATTCTCTTTTTCTCTTAATAAGTCTGGCTAGGGGTTTATCTATTATGTTTATTTTTTTCAAAGAACCAGCTCTTGGTTTCATTGATTTTTTTCTATTGTTTTATTCTTCTCAATTTTATTTCTTATCTGATCTTTATTATGTTCCTCCTTCTGCTGACTTTGGGCCTCATTTGTTCTTCTTTTTCCAATTTCAGTAATTGTGACTTTAGACTATACATTTGGGATTGTTCTTCCTTCTTTAAATGGGCCTGGATTGAAATATACTTTCCTCTTAGAACTGCCTTTGCTGCATCCCACAGAAGTTGGGGCTTTGTGCTGTTGTTGTCATTTGTTTCCATATATTGTTTGATCTCTAATTGTTTAATTTGGTCATTGATCCATTGATTATTTAGGAGCATGTTGTTAAGCCTCCATGTATTTGTGAGCCTTTTTGTTTTCTTTGTACAATTTATTTCTAGTTTTATACCTTTGTGATCTGAGAAGTTGGTTGGTAGAATTTCAATGTTTTTGAATTTACTGAGGCCCTTTTTGTGGCCTAGTATGTGGTCTACTCTGGAAAATGTTCCATGTGCACTTGAGAAGAATGTGTATCCTGTTGCTTTTGGGTGTAGCATTCTGTAGATGTCTGTTAGGTCCATCTGTTCTAGTGTGTTGTTCAGTGCCTCTGTGTCTTTAATTATTTTCTGTCTTGTTGATCTGTGTTTGGAGTGAGCGGTGTGTTGAAGTCTTCTAAAATGAATACATTGCATTCTATGTCCTCATTTAATTCTGTTAGTATTTGTTTCACATATATTGGCACTCCTGTGTTGGGTGCATATATATTTATAATGGTTATATCCTCTTGTTGGACTGACCCCTTTATCATTATGTAATGTCCTTCTTTATCTCTTGGTACTTTCTTTGTTTTGAAGTCTGTTTTGTCTGATACAAGTACTGCAACACCTGCTTTTATCTCTTTGTTGTTTGCATGAAATATCTTTTTCCATCCCTTCACTTTTAGTCTGTGTATATCTTTGGGTTTGAGGTGAGTGTCTTGTAAGCAGCATATAGATGGGTCTTGCTTTTTTATCCATTCTATTACTCTGTGTCTTTTGATTGATGCATTCAGTCCATTTACATTTAGGGTGATTATTGATAGTTATGTACTTATTGCCATTGCAGGCTTTGGATTTGTGGTTACCAAAGGTTCAAGGGTAATTTCTTTACTATATTACAGTCTAACTTAACTCTCTTATTTAGCTGTTATAAACACAGTCTGATGATTCTTTATTTCTCTCCCTTCTTATTCTTCCTCCTCCGTTATTTATATGTTTGATGTTTTATTCTGTACTCTTTTTTGTTTCCTTTGACTGTTTTTGTGGATAGCTGATTTTATTTTTTGTCTTTACTTAGTATTTGGATGGCCTGCTTTCTTTGCTGTGATTTTATTTTCTCTGGTGACATCTTTTTAGCCTTAGGAGTGCTTCCATCTAGAGCAGTCCCTTTAAAAAATCCTGTAGAGGTGGTTTGTGGGAGGCAGATTCCCTCAACTTTTGCTTGTCTGGGAATTGTTTAATCCCTTCCTCAAATTTAAATGATAATCGTGCTGGATACAGTATTCTTATTTGAAGGCCCTTCTGTTTCATTGCATTAAATATATCATGCCATTCTCTTCTGGCCTGTAAGGTTTCTGTTGAGAAGTCTGATGACAGCCTGATGGGTTTTCCTTTGTAGGTGATCTTTTTTCTCTCTCTGGCTGCATTTAATACTCTGTCCTTGTCTTTGATCTTTGCCATTTTAATTATTATGTGTCTTGGTGTTGTCCTCCTTGGGTCCCTTGTGTTGGGAGATTTGTGGACTTCCATGGTCTGAGAAACTATTTCCTTCCCCAGCTTGGGAAGTTTTCAGCAATTATTTCTTCAAAGACATTTTCCATTCCTTTTTCTCTCTCTTCTTCTGGTACCCCTATATGGCAAATATTTTTCCATTTGGATTGGTTACACAGTTCTCTTAATACTCTTTCATTCCTAGAGATCCGTTTATCTCTCTCTGCCTCAGCTTCTCTGTACTCCTGTTCTCTGATTTCTATTACATTAACAGTCTCTTACACCTCGTCCAGTCTGCTCTTAAGCCTGTCTATCGATTGTTTCATTTCTGTTATCTCCCTCCGGACTTCATCCCTTAGCTCTTGCATATTTCTCTGTTGGTCCATCAGCATGGTTATGACTTTTATTTTGAATTCTTTTTCAGGAAGATTGTTTAAATCTATCCCACCAGGCCCTCTCTCTGGAGTTATGTGAGTGATTTTTGACTGGACCAGTTTCTTCTGTCTTTTCATGGCGATAGAAATGGTTGCAGGCAGGTGGCACGTGTGTCATCTGGGAGAACAAAGTCCCTTCCTGCATGATGTTCACCTTGCTCTTCTCCGCGGCCTGTGCTGGTTACTTGCACACCGGTAGGCAGTCTCTGGGATAATGCCCTTAGCTGCCGTGGGCAGGGCCACCCTCAGGCTAGCCTAGAGCACTGTGGGGTGTGGCAGCCACCCGGTGTGTTCTCCTGCGAGGACGATGCCCCTTTGTGCCCTCCGGACCTTGCTCTGGTTTCTGCTGCCTGTACCGGTTACCCGGACACTGGGAGGCAGTCTCTGGATAATCCACTGAGCTGCCGTGGGCAGGGCCGCCCTCAGGCTAGCCTAGAGCACTGGGGGAAGAGGGAGGGTGGCAGCCAAACCGGGTGCATTCTACTGCAAGGATGATGTCTGGACCTTGCTCAGGCTTCCGCTTCCCGCCCCTGTTAGCTGCAAGCTAGGGGGAGACTCTGTGTGGTTGCTGTGGGTGGGGCCGCTCTCCAGCTGCTCTGCAGCTGTGGCGGGTCAGCTGGTCCGTTTGCAGCACCAGCTGGGGGCAACGAATGGCAGGCTGCTTATTACTGTGAGGGGCTTTGGGGCTGCTTTACCCAGCAGTGTCTTAGGGGGCCCGAAGTTCCTCAAGATTCCCAGCCTGCTGGGCTGAGTGTGCTGGGATGATTTTGTTTAGCTGTTGGGCCCTCGTCCCTTTAAGACTTTTAAAAAAGCGCCCGCTTTTCTTTTGTCCCAGGGGAGCCGGCTGTGGGGACCCATTTGCAGTCTCTATCTTGGATTCTGCCCTTCTGTTTTTCTAATATCCAGTACACCATGCGATATGTGTCTGTGCTCCCGGTGCAGATCACCAGGGCTGGTTATTTAGCAGTGCTGTGCTTCCACTCCCTCCCCGCTCTGATTCTTTTCCTCCCGCCAGTGAGTTGGGGTTGGGGGAGTGCTCGGGTCCCGCTGGTTCACAGCTTTGTATCTTACCCCCTTTGTGAGATGCTGAGTTCTCGCAGACGTAGATGTAGCCTGGCTGTTGTACTGTATATTCCGGTCTATCTTTTAGGAATAGTTGTATTTGTTGTATTTTCAAAAATATATATTGTTTTGGGAGGAGATATCAGCCGCCCTGCTCATGCTGTTATCTTGAGCCATCCCTACTATTGGTTTTTATAAAATGAATATTTACTTCTTATCACATGTAAATTCAGATGTTTGTAAGCACCTTAACTGCATGTAGTTAAACCTATATTTAGAGTCTATATTTTCTATTATTTCTTTCATATATTTGACGTTTCATTTTTAAAGTTTTAGAGTTGAAGTAAAAAGCAAACAATAGCACCATGTTCTAAAGTACTTTACAAGTAAGTTATGCAGTACTCTTAGTTTTCTTTTTACTTACGTGTAATTTTTTTTTCCAGAGTGAGAAGCTTTTGCTGTATGATACTGTGCAGAGTGAACTAGAGGAGAAGATAAGGCGGCTGGAGGAGGATCGGCACAGCATTGATATTACCTCAGGTAATGGGAATGATGTGATTCTGATGTTTAGTTTAAGTGACACTGAACCTCTGGTTTACTATAGTGTCTTGTAATATCTTAGTCTCCTAATGTAAATGTTATGTAAACGAAGTGTGCTAATGAGAAGGGAGAAGGAGAGACTTCTAAAGAACTCTGTAAGATTGTGATTGTTGATTTGATTTGAACTCACACTTCAGAAAGACATAGAAAATGGAGCACGTGAAAAGGGACAAAATAGAACTGTGACAGGAACTGCTATAGGAATAAGAATAATGTACACAAGAATAGTAAGAACATTATTATGATGTAAGAACAGTATTGGAAGACAAAAACAATCTGTGTCTTGAAAGACTGTCATGTGGAAGAAGGAATAAAAACCTTTTCTTTTTGGTATCACACAAAGTACAAGTGGAGAGATTTTTGGTTTCACTCAAACTACGACAAGTGGATAGATTTTTGGTATCATGCAAACTGTGACAAGTGGGTAGAAGTTACAGGAAGGCAGACTTTTGTCTCAGAAAAAGGAAAAACATAATAATTAGGTCAGTTCAATACGAAACTGGCTTTTTCAGGGGTATTGTGGAAAGGCTTTCTACATTGGTTGGAAGAGCTACTGGGTTATCCTACAGTTCTTGCATGTGTATTATTTTACCTGTTATAAGTTTTATTTCTCTAGCATAGAGTAGGCATAGTGGAGTCAGACAAGCTGAGTTCTAATGCCACTGTTCCATCTCTATCACCTACTAGTTGGGTGACCACTTTAGCTTTTCTAAATTAGTCTTCTTACCTGTGAAACTGAAATAATTAAGAGTACTTCTCTCAGAGGTAGCTTTGAAGATTAATGAGAGAATGAATGTAATGTGTATTTAACAAAGTGCCTGACATATGTTCATCATGTATTAGTAATTAAGTGCAAAGTTGATTTTTACTTTAATAAAGGCAGAGGAAAATTGATATACATACATAGCTGTGCATGAATTTAAAGTCATATGTCATAGCCACCAATGAAATTTTTCTACCATGGAATTATATAGCCTTTTTTCCCTCTTTGATCTTCAGAAATCAGATAATACTTAATTTTTATTTACTTGCCAGAGCTGTGGAATGATGAACTTCAGTCAAGAAAAAAAAGGAAGGATCCTTTTAGTCCCGACAAAAAGAAGCCAGTTGTTGTTTCAGATATCCTTTTCTAAGTTTTATGGGGTTTTTTTCTTGACACACATTTTTGCATTGTTGGACATTTTAAATCCTACTTAAAATTGGCACTAGTAATTGGTAATGTACCCAGTCTCCTTTCTGGTACTTGTCTGGTTACTTGATGATTTATTGTACATTGTTTATCTTTATTTAGTAGTTCTGTTAAAATCGTGATTATATGAAAAACATAAAAGGTTCTCTTATTTCTATTAGATTTAGGTTTGCTATCTAAGATATTTTTAGTGTTTTTTTACATAAATGCAGGGATTGGTGTTAATTCTTCATGTTCTGTACTTTTATTCTTCTGACAATGTCTTATTAATGTAACAGTTTTTGAACTGATCCTTTTTGAACTGTGACTTTTATTAATACATAATGACTTTATTTGCAAGATCCTGTAATAGACAAAAGGTGATTTGTAAAACTGATTGAAGACAGGAGGATATAATTTAGATTAAGAGGGGTAAGAATAAGGAGTAGAAATTTAGTTATCTCAACTTTGAAAATTAATACGGCTTTAATTCATAAGGACTGTGATGCGAAACAGCTGTTTAGTATATAGCATGATTGTTTAATTCTCATTAAAAAAATTTTTTTAATGTTTCTGAAAATGGAATATGTTTAAATTCCTATGTGCATTTAATTTTGGCAATCCCTATGGTGTCCTCCCTCCACTCATGTCTATCTCCCCCGCCTCAAAATAGTCATTAGGTTGGTGGTGTATCTTACAAGTAATGTTATCATAAAATTAAGAGAGAACATGGTTGTCTCAACCATTGTGGAAAGTAGTATGGAGGTTCCTCAAAAAACTCAAAATAGAAATACCATTTGACCCAGGAATTCCACTCCTAGGAATTTACCCTAAGAATGCAGCAGCCCAGTTTGAAAAAGACATATGCACCCCTATGTTTATTGCAGCACTATTTACAATAGCCAAGAAATGGAAGCAACCTAAGTGTCCATCAGTAGATGAATGGATTAAGAAGATGTGGTACATTTACACAATGGAATATTATTCAGCCATAAGAAGAAAACAAATCCTACCATTTGCAACAACATGGATGGAGTTAGAGGGTATTATGCTCAGTGAAATAAGCCAAGCCAAAAAAGACAAGTATCAAATGATTTCACTCATATGTGGAGTATAAGAACAAAGAACAACAACAAAAAAAAAAACTGAAGGAACAAAACAGCAGCAGACTCACAGAACCCAAGAATGGACTAACAGTTACCAAAGGGAAAGGGACTGAGGAGGATGGGTGGGAAGGGAGGGATAAGGGGGAAAAAGGGACATTACGATTAGCACACATAATGTAGGGGTGGAGGCATGGGGAAGGCAGTATAACACAGAGAAGACAAGTAGTGATTCTATAGCATCTTACTATGCTAATGGACAGTGACTGCAATGGGGTATGTGGTGGGGACTTGATAATGGGGGGAGTCTAGTAACCATAATGTTCATGTAATTGTACATTAATGATACAAAAAAAAACATGGTTGTAGCATCTGAAGTACTGGAATATGTTTATTCTGGTACTAAGATTTTGAATAATAATTTGAAGTCAGAGTTCAGCATGCCAAAAGATTATTTCTAGAAATCCTCATTGCAGTTTCTGAAAAACAGAAGTTTGGAAATATTTTTCAAAGTATGAAATTCTTATGGCTAAATTGACCTTAACTTTTCAACGTCCATATATAGTTTATATGTTGCAAGATCTTGATATTCTTGAAGATTGGACAACAATTAGGAAGGTATGGTTTAAAGAGTAATGGAATACAAATATATTTTTATACTCTAATTCTTAAGATTGTGTGGTTTTTCACTATTATATCAAAATATGATTATTGTAAATATGCTTTACTTTGTAACAGACTCTCTAAGGCAATTAATACTATACAGATAATAGTGTACTGCAAGAATATTTTAAAAGAGACATATTAGCAGTTTTATTGTATTTTCCTGTAATAATATAATTAATAATTGATGCATAAGTACAGGAAAGCATTTATTTAGGTTGCCCAAAATAATAATAACCATTCTGTGCCCAGACCATAGCCCAGTCCTGGCTCACAGAAGGCACTCAGTTATTTGTTGAATGAATGAAAGTGAATATCGTAGCCGTTATTATATATCTTGCATTCTGTCAAACATTCAAGAGTTACAGGATATTCTCTGCTTGTTTAAAAGTGGAGTCTTATTTTCCTTATTAAATTTTTCCATTTTTAGAAACTTCTTCATTGAAAATTAAGAGATATTGCAGGTATTGATAACCCCTCTATGAGAAATGGTTATTCTTTGTATTTCTTATGGTCTTAAACATTAACAATTTATTAGAGCAGCTGAAGATTATATTTTAGTTTATTACTGAGATCATCAGTAGTGTATATATTAAATAAATACCAAAATATACTTTCAGTCTATAAACTCAGACAACATCTTTGTTTTTAAGGCAATGGCTACACTGGGCCCACACCGAGTGAAAACAGAACGTAAGTCCTTTCATTTGAGTTCAGAAATCTCTGTGGAGACTTGTTGAATCAGGGTTGTTAAGTCATCTACATACTAAAAAACGCTGTAACAGTGGTTTCATTTCACCAGTGAACACTGTACGTGGAATCAGGACATTTTAAATCCTACTTAAAATTGGCACTAGTAATTGGTAATGTACCCAGTCTCCTTTCTGGTACTTGTCTGGTTACTTGATGGTTTATTGTACATTGTTTATCTTTATTTAGTAGTTCTGTTAAAATCGTGATTATATGAAAAACATAAGAGGTTCTCTTATTTCTATTAGATTTAGGTTTGCTATCTAAGATATTTTTAGTGTTTTTTTACATAAATGCAGGGATTGGTGTTAATTCTTCATGTTCTGTACTTTTATTCTTCTGACAATGTCTTATTAATGTAACAGTTTTTGAACTGATCCTTTTAGCACCTGTGAAACTGGAAAAACATCTGCATAGTGCCAGATCTGAGGAAGGAAGATTATATTATGATGGCGATTGGTATATACGTGGACAAACAATATGTATTGATAAAAAAGATGAATGTCCTACAAGGTAAAAAGTCTATCATTTCAGTGTTGCTCAGTAATAGAGTACAACATTGTTGTCAGGAAGTATTTGCTGCCTCCATAATGCATTCATAATGCATCACTAGTTGCCTGTGGAGCCTTTGTTTTCTTGGCCTATGATTTTACTAGCATGCATATACACCAGTGTTAGTATTTACACACCAGAGTTACATATTAAGTTCATGAACACAAGCATTAACACAAGTGGAATTGTTGGAATTATTTAGCCAGGTAAGTGATCCTGTTTGTTAATTCTTAGAGTAGGTGAATTGTTGTGATTCTAATATTGTGACCTTTAAGCCAGACTATTATAAATTTGTGGTGGATCTTTTAATCCTTAACTTTTTTGGGTGTGTTACAGTATTTTAGATGAAAAGAATTTGTATCAGTTAGAATAGGAAATGAATGGAAAATTCATGAAAACTTTAAGAGTAACAGTAGTTATATGTATAACTTAAAAATTGACAGATACCTTTTAAAAGACCCAATCTGTCTAAGCTTAAATAAAGTTTATATATATAAATATATGTAGCCTTTTATATTTCTTTAGCCCTCTAAGTTTTATCTGGTCATGGCCTTTGGAAAATATTCTAGCTGCTGCTTTCATTCCTTCGGTAGTTTAGGATTTAATTCTCAGAGAGGTAACCTTCTACAGTAAGAAAATGTCTTTCTCTAGGTATAAATGACAAATAAAATGTTTGCATTTAATATAGAATACTCATTTTCCAAATACAGTGTTTTTAATTGGATTGTAATTTCATATTTAAATTGTAGAATACCAGGAGCATTGTGTACAGGAACTTTTTTCATAGAAGGCCATGCATTCATAGGTTGTATATGATACCCCTGGATTCTTTGCTTTGTCTTACTGCTTTTGAGACATTTTACTTACTGCTTAGCCTAAACATGGTTAAAAAAGAGATAAAGTAGTATAAAAGAGGATTAAACACAAATATATTTTTAAAAAGATCCATACAAGTACCATAGATGGTTTGACACTGGGATTTAAGGGTTGGCATTTGAAAGATTTCCTACAGCCAAGACTGATAAGAGTTGGAGGTGCATTACCATATAAGTAGTTATGCTTTTTTTGGAGATGGGATGGGAGGCAGTAGGAATGATGGGTAATAGTAAATTTGACCAATTCCACTAAGGAAAGAGAGCAGATTATCTAAGTGTTGCTGAATGTGATACTTTGGTAGCATGCCTGGCTGACGGTGCAGTGGTCTGTTAAATGACAGTTGCATACCTGAATCTACTCTTATATTCCAGCTCTCTTGGCTTTATGGCAAATACTTAAAAATGAGTAGAGAAGGCCTATTGTAATTCATTCATTCATTCCTCTTTTCTCCCTCCCGTTTTAGTGCCGTAATTACAACAATTAATCATGATGAAGTTTGGTTTAAGAGGCCTGATGGAAGCAAATCTAAGCTTTACATTTCACAGCTACAGAAAGGAAAATATTCAATTAAACATTCATAATCATGATTTAAGTGTTATCTAAAGCTACCTTATTAGTGTTACCAAGTGTGATGTTCCATGGGAGTAAAAATGGTATTCAATAACAACATTCTCATTGAATCATGAGAGACTCTGTATTTGTAGGTGGTACTCTAAGTAGACCTCATATTGATATGTTATTAAAAGATGGAAATAAAGTTTAATCATGATCATTAAATTTATTTGCCTTTTAGGTCCAATGACCATAGGTATATAATATGGTGGAGGTTTCGTACTAAACTTTTTTCTTTGTTTTTTAAAAACATTATGCAAATCTGTCTTATCTTTAGTAAATATGTTGCTAAATGACTACATTTATCTGCATTTGTTTTTGATTTTCCATATCTTTGTCACTCATCATGCGTTTGTAAATAAGCCTGATAAAATGTTTCCTATAGATGGTTTGTACTAGTACATTAGTGTTAAATCAGGACTTTAAACATATATACATGAGTATGTATATACGGCATCGTCAGCTTACTTAGAACTGATGGCCTTACTTTACGATCTTGTTTTTCCCAAAATCAAGCTGTGGTTTAAAAGCTAAAAGGAGCACTTTTGTAGACTAGCAGCTTTCCTTCTCCTCTTCCTTGATTGTATGGTGGTGACCTATTTTTACAAATTATACTTAATATTAATTAGTAAATTTAGTGTCAAGTAATAACATGCTTCTCCCTGTATTTCTCATGAACCTTTAGAGGGCAGGTATTTATGCCTGATATTTATGATACAGTAAGTGGTGAACAGTAACTGACAGTATTGTGGTGCTTGCTGGACATGTCTGACCTTTTGAAACAGATTTTTAGTAAGCATTTTCCAGAGCTAAAGCTAGGTTCTTACCCTAATTTTATTCCTTGGGCAAAATAGATAGGGATAATTTCCTTGAACCTGTTTCCAAATTAATATTTTTATTGTTGGTGTTTTTATACTTTAAGGCCATTTGGTGCAATTTAGAAAGTATTGGTCTCTCTTCCCTTAGCCACATTTAAAATTAACTTCTAAAACCTCAGGAACAGTACAAAGACTCAAAACCCTCAATATGGCAGCACAACTGGCTGTGGTATGTGTTAGGGTACAACCAAATCCAGGATTCCTGGTGGTCTTGTGCACTTTAATTTCTGTTAGGATGAGACTGAAGAGGATGAGGAAGAGATCTACTTAACACTTAGGGCAGGAGTAGCTGCGTTGTTCCGTTTGTTTTCTTACTTTTACCTCTGCAAACATCTTCCTGTGCAGATCACTACTTCACAGTTGCCAAATATTAAAATGTTTGACTTCTGAAATTCATTATCAGTGAAGTTATGTACTTTGTTCTGTTTCTAATTAACCTTAGCAAATGTACATAATGTCATAATCCAATAGTATCTGGCAGTACTTATGTATACAATGTTTCATAAGCATTTTTAATAAGATTTGTATTTTTAAATTTAGTATATAATAAAAAGATGTGTGTGAGTGTCATTTGTAGTGTCTTAAATTACTTGTGTAAAAGTTTTCATTATTTATAACCTGTTCACTTCTAAGGATTTGAGCCAATTTGCATGACTAGATACGGAGTGTTGAACAAATATTTCTGCTTCCCTAAACCACTGTTCCACCAATAGAGGGGTATATTTAGAGACACAAGATGGCTAAGTTATACTTAGCTTAAAACTAGGTATATATGTTATCCTTAGTAAAAATGTACTGTATATGTTCTGAAATTCTAAATAGGAAACCTTTATTTTAAAAACTATGATTTAGTACATTTACTTTCAAGACTTTAATATTTGTATCATGTATAACTATAATACTGTTGTTGATTCAGGTGAGCGTGTGCTCATCTGTGATTAAAGTACTATAAAATATATTTTGTTATTAGCAGTCTGCCATTAGACTTCTGGTCAAAATATTTAGAAGAATTGTTAGAATCTACAATGAGCTGTAGCATCTGCTGCTGCTGTTAGGTTTGTAAGCAGCCTCTGTTTTAGAATCAATTTAAGGACCTTTCTTGCCAGCTCCCAGTATTGCATCTATAGTCACCCCTTTTTGCCTGTTCCTATTAAAAAAAAAAAGAATCCAGTCATCGCTAAGCCAACTCATCACTGATAGTTATTAACACCATTAGTGGCACACTCCCCCTTCTGTCCCTCTATCCCACTGGCAGCCTGGGCCCTGCCTGGGCACTGAGTACTTTTCATTGCAACCTTCCTCATGTAAAAGTTGCTCTGATAATACATATTCTTATTCAGAACTCAAACACCACTGCCAGAACCATGTTACCTAATTGATAATTATTTAAAAGTAAGAACAGGGAAGTTGGCTGTTACTTCTAAGATTTGTTTTGGGGGCCCAGTAAGTCCAGTACACTAAAATTGAACTCAAATGAATTAATAAGATAAGGAAAATGGATGTAGGATGAATGAATATACTAGTTAGTATGTAGTATATAATCTCTTGCCAAGCCGGAATATAAGGTATCTTAATTGCTAAAAATAAGGAAATTAAAATATTTAAAAAAATATATGAAGGCCCAGAATGGGGTTAGAGCAAATGCATGTTCCTTATATTGTCTTTATGGAGGAACTATAGGAGTTGTGGCTGGCCTGTCAGGTGGGATTGACTGGGACAGTTCCCCCCCATTGGTCACTGTGGCCCTGAGTCTTGCCCTTTGCTTCATAGGCCCAAAAACTTGAACTTTAATCTGTCCTATTATGAGCTGAACTATGCCCCCCCCAGATCCATATGTTGAAGCCATCATCTCTTGTACTTCAGCAATGTGACTGTTTGGAGTGAGGGCCTTTAAAGAGTAGCTAATTTAAAGGGTTATTAGGGTGGCCCTAATCCAACCTGACTGACGTCCTCACAAGAAGAGGAGGTTTGGACGCCAGGCATGCGCAGAAAGGAGGACCCTGTGAGGACACAGCAAGAGGGCGGCCCTCTGCAAGCCGAGGAGAGGCCTCGGAAGAAACCAAACCTGCCCGCACCTTGATCCCGGACTGCCAGCCTCCAGAGCTGTCAGAAAATAAATTCCTGTTGTTTAAGCCACCCAGTCTGTGGTACTTTTTTATGGGAGTCCTAGTAAACTCATACCCCATGGTGACATCTCTGGGAAAGTTAGACTGACCCACTCACAGGGGATTGAAGTGACTGACAGTTTAATAATTTGCATTGAGAAGAACAGGAGGCCTGACTCCTCAAGTCAACAAGTCAAGAAAACATTCTTTCCTTCTGGGAAAAAAATCTGTGTGAAAGCAAACTTCTAATCAGATTTGTTTTGATGGAACCTCAGGGAGTCACCAGTCCTCTGGCGAGGGCACCCTCTTCCTCGTGGTGTGCTGGACATGCTGCTGTAATCTTGCCTTTGACTATCGTTTTCCTCGGTGCTTTGCCGACCAAGGTCTCTGTTCATGGGCTGTGCAGGCCTTGCTTATGGCTCCCCTCTTAAGTTCTTTCTGTATCATGTGCTCTGCCACTCTGCCAATTTTTAGACTCATGGGTAACCAGTGATAATAATGCTAGTTATCTGAGTGCTTGCCATGTGCCAGGAGCTATGTTTAATGTATAAAGGGAAAGTCATTATTTAATATTTTTCATGTTGAAAACCAAAAAATTTAAGAATTCTTACATGTTTACTCTTTGTAAACTTACCATATATTAGGAATTTCTGGTCATGATCTCAAGGTATGAGGCAAAATATTGTGGCATAATTTAGATTTTGAGTGTTCTAAACCTGAGTTGATAATCTCGAGTTGCTTATCTTTCTGAAAAATGTATGCTTCTTCCTTCTATCTATCATCTATATCTATCTATCTATCTATCTATCTATCTATCTATCTATCTATCTAT
>JAQQAC010026072.1:64546927-64564136 GCA_029783875.1 Phataginus tricuspis | reverse complement strand
TATCTATCTATCTATCTATCTATCTATCTATCTATCTATCTATCTATCTATCTATCTATCTATCATCACCTGTCTGTCTATCCTCTATCTATCTAAACTGGAAAGCAACTATAAGTCTAATTTTTTTTTGCTCCTAAACTTGAAGCTAATGTATTCCCTTTCAAAGATACATATTTTTATTAAAGGAAAGTCAAGGGAAGAAGTATGTAGTATCAATCTTCAAAGTTAGTTTTCCCTTTCCTTTTCCGTTTTCCTGTCTCTACACAGGTTTGAGGTGGGCAGTCTAGCTAGGAGACTTGCATTCTTTTGGGAGAGAAGTGCCATAATTCTAGTCCAGAAGTAGGCCACCTAGTAGCATTTCATCTTTGCTAGTAAAGATTACAGTTTATGTTAAACTGCTCTGAGAACCAGACCCTTAAGCAGAGGATAAATGACACCTGCTATTGGAGAGAGATGAAAGAAACATATATATTTCATTTATTGAAATAATTTCAAAATGGCATTGTTAATGGCAAAGATAGTAAGTGCTTTCACTTGGATGATGGATTTATGATTTCAGTATATTATGTTTAAGGACATTTATAGATAATTGTGCTTATTGAGAAAATGGATTTTTTAAAAAAGATTTCAGGCACTGTTTAAATTATTCATTAATGAGGGCAATTTCTGATTTGAAGCTTATGTGGTATTAACTTATATTTTATCAATATTCTTATGTATGTACATATAAAAACAGTATCCTCTACACAACTTGGTTTCCTCCATGGAATTGAGCTGTACTCTTATGCCCAAGAGTTCTGCTGGGTTCTCAGGCACTTAGGAAGGGGAGCCCAAGGGTTGTGTCCACTCACCGCCCTTCCCCTCCTTCAGGGCTCTCCTCTCCCTCCTGTTGCTGCTGCTCAAGGGAGTTCTCAGGACCGGCTGTGGCCCAAGCTCGCTTGTGTGAGGCCCCCAAGGCAGGAGGAGACCCAAGAAGGAAAGGCTGCTACTCAGGCCACTGCCTGCAAGACACCTCCTGTGTCCTCTCCTGGTCCTCTGGGCTTTCTCTTTTTCTCATTTTGAGCTTTTTAAAAGATTCTGTAAGATTCTAGCCCTATATGGGTTGCTTTTCTGCCAAGTAAATAAAATAGTGCATAGAAGGACCTAATATTGACACTAAAGGGATAGTACATGTACTCTTCTGCACTTTTTCTTTTTTTTTTTTAACATAATGTGTCTTGGTGATTCTTCCCTATCAGTCCCCAGAGATCTACCTCATTCTTTTAAACAACTGCATGGTATTCATTTTATGGAATAACCACCTGGAATGCCAGGGTGCGGCATGCCAGCACAATATCGATGGACATTTAAGTTGTTGCTTTCCTGCCTCTTTTCTTCTCTCCTACCAATAAGGCAGAAGTGAATACTCTTGGAGAGGTATCTTTGGTCATGGGAAAGAGTATATTTGTAGCATAAATTTCAAGTAGAATTGCTTGGTCAAATGGTAGGGGATTTTATCGTTTATTGTGTATATTGCCAAATTTTCCTGCAAGTAGATTGTGCAATTTTCACTCCCACTAACAGTATGCGAAGATGCCTATTTCTCCTTATCATCAGAAACACTGATCCTGGTGCTAGTTTTCAAGGCCATTCTTCTATCTCTTCTTTGATTGTTTTTTACAGGCTGCATGCTAGGCCTTCATTCAAGTCCTTTTAGAAGTTTTCACTTCAGTGACTTCAGCTACCACCCATGTTCTGACAATCCTAACCCACAATCTCTGCCCCCGCCCTTACATACTGCAAGTTCTCCACTGGGCATTTCCATCTGCTTTTCATACTTTTTAAAATGAACACATACAAAACCAAGCATCACCTCTTCTCCACAACCCTATCTTTCTTCCGTTCCCATCCTCGATTCATGCTGCCATTCCCCCAAATTCAGACCTTGGAGAGGCTGTGGCAAGTGGTTAGAGTGAGACGAATCGGGTGTGAACTCTGCCGCTTCTCAGATGTATGACCTTTGGCAATTTCTTAATCTTTGTGTGCCTCAAACTATCCCTATCTGAAAACAGAAGTAATACTTCATGCTTCATAGGGTTGTGGTGAGGATTTAATGAATTAATATATGCCATGTGCTTAGAACAGTGCCTATTATATGATAAATTCTATCTAAGGGCTATTTATATATTTTGACTCCTCATATCTAATTACCAAGTCCTGTAGATTCTAACTTGGAAACATTTCCTGAAATCCTCCTCTTCCGGTCCCGCTGATGTTGCCCTAGTCCAAGTCTCTAACGTATCTTACGGGGATGACCCTGATGGTCTGACTGGTCTCCTTGCTTCTTGCCTTTTCCCTCTACAGCAAATGTTACATCTCTAAATCCCAGAACTGATTTTTTAACTCCCTGCTGGGCTTTGATTTGCCTGCCCAGCACTCCGCTTCCACTTCTCCCAGCCAGTGCTTCTCCCCCTACCGTGTGGTTCCAATGGTAGCATCCGTTTCCCTCATGCTCTGCCTCCCGCTCGCAGGTTTAGACTAGCTGGGCATGTAACTCAGGCTGCCCCAATTAGAACTTGCCCTGGGATCTTTCAAAGTATAAATGAGGAAAAAGCCAATCTCCTTCTTATATTGAAACTGGGATGACCACAAAGCTTGGGAACTACTGGCAATCAAGTTTCCTGCCTGCGGAGAAAGATGAC
Organism: Phataginus tricuspis; assembly: GCA_029783875.1. Taxonomy (NCBI): domain Eukaryota; kingdom Metazoa; phylum Chordata; class Mammalia; order Pholidota; family Manidae; genus Phataginus; species Phataginus tricuspis. The sequence goes on along the minus strand of JAQQAC010026072.1, from coordinate 64,561,455 downwards.
CTAGAGAGCTAAAGAGATGAGAGATGGGCAGTTAGTTTCTCGGCATGTAACTTCCTGCTTCCAGCTGCCCACAGACCTTCTGCGCCCCAATCTTCCTCTTCTTCCCTGGGCCTTCTAATAAATTCTCCTTTTCTAAAATTTTTTGAGCTGGGTTTCTGACTCTTGAAACATCATGAACAATGGGGCTTCATAGTCTGTTGATTTTCATTCTTAACAATCAGAGACAGCTTTTGTAATTTCACCACAAATTCAAAGAAAAAGTCAAGGTATTCGTAGAATCGCCAATGTAAGTGTGAGGAAGAGAAAAGAAGTCCTGGACAACTAGGAGCTGCCTGGCACTCGCTGCCAGGCCTTGGAGTTCTGTTGAACACAAGCAGTCTCATAAAACAACATGGAACAAGGCCGTTCTCTGACTGTGATGAAGTGAGACATTAAAAACAAGATCCTCTCCCCCTCATAATCTTATCTAAGTACAGATAGAAACAAGGTCAGCCTGCAAACCACAAAATGACTACACCTCCCCTGATCCTGGCTAGTATGAATGTCTGTTGCTTCTTTATCAATTATAGTTTGGGCTTCACTTTTTTCTCCCACCTTATATATAAGATTCATTAAAATAATCATAGAATTGCTCCACTTCCTGAAATTCCCTTGAGCCCTACCCAAAACCTCCTACTACCAGTGCAAATCCCGTAAGTCCTCCCCCCACCTTCTCAGGTGCCCTCAGCTCTCTGTGGTGCACGTTCCCCCTCACTGCAGTGAGCAAGAGGCCCGACTTGTTCAATCCAGGTGTGTTCCCGGTGGTCGTTGGCTGGAAGGCTCTGACACATGGAACATTTAAAACAGTCTTGGTTGAAGAGTTTTTCCATTACATTTAACCTAAAGATACTTAAATATCTTTTGGACAATTTTCTGGGAGATTTCAGAATATAATTATAGTCAGAGTGATGGATAAAACACCCTGTACCCTTTAATTTTCAATTACATGTTATAGAAGAATCATGAAAGACAAGACAGGTGAAAGGATATTTCAGGAAAGATGTTTGTACTGCAGTCTAAGTTACATAGCACTTGGCTTCCAAAATCGGAAAATAATGTTAATATTCTGCTACAGTAACCAGAGACTGCTGGAAACGTAAAAGTTGGAATACCAATGCATTTTGATTAAAACCTGAAGGTGGCAGTAAATTCCTGTAAGACTTAGGTGCTTCTTTTAAAATTTGTTTCTTCTAAGTGTTCAAAATTGTATGATGAGACTTCAGTTGCATTTAATTCTATTGTGCACTAATTAAGGGATATTCAAGAAAAAGATAAAGTTCTAAACAAGGATTATATTGTCACTACTGTTTACTGATGGAAAAGAATTCACCACATAAAAAGTTGAAGAGCATTGCAATGGGTTATATGCTTTAGAGTTCCTATAGAAACAAAGTATGTAATTAAACAAAAGGAAGCATTAGAACTTTTAATACAGATCAAAGTGCTCTGAAGGGGATGTGGCAGTAAATGGGAAGTTTATATATGTCTATTAAATTAATAACCCTTCTGTAGGCTCTGCCCTGTACTTCCCCAATTTTATCCTCACCATTCTTAAAGTAGAATTCTGTATGGGTTTTTATCCAATGATCTATTCATAATCAATAGGATTTGTAGACTATTATTAATCAGGTATGGCCTGATAATGTAATATAGAGAATTTACAAATAGAAATTAATAAATAATAATTCATATTGGAAAATGAATTTCTTCATCGATCTTTTATTTAAAAAATCTAGAACTAGTTTCATAATTCTTTCTCTTAGGGGATAAACATGTCATAGGTGCATTGAGTTATACCCAAAGTTACTTTGAGGTTTTAGTGACCATGATATATAGGGTCAAGATGACTAGAGCTTTGAAAATTGGAAGCATAGAATTTTTATAATCTTTCTAGAAAAAAGTTAAACAGGCAGTATATATATTTGTGTGTAAAACACAAACGAAAGTAGTTAATTTTGTTGAGCAAGATAAATTATGCTGATATTTTAAATATTTTCTTATGTTGACACAGGAATAATTATCAGTTTAGAAATTAATATGGATGATCTGAACTTTCAAGATGTTATTTTAATGCTCCATTTAACTTTATTGAACTCTACATTTTAGGTCATAGTCTACTGTAAATCTAACTTTCATAATTCCATAGGATTTTTAAAAATTCTTTCTTATGGTCATCTTTCTTAGGCAGTTAGAAATTTTATATAAAGACTGAAAGAGGATAGTCATAGTTTTGTTTGGTTTTGATCAGAAAAATGTAAAGTTAGAAGCATGGACATATATATTCCAGAAATACTGACATCTGTTCATAATAAACATTTCAAAAACATCTTTTTAATATAACAATTATTCCCAACAATTGTAAATCACTAGTCTATTTCATTTTCAAGTAGTGTTTAGATTAGTAATACTTGAAAACTTGTAAAAAAAAATGTCTTTTAACTGTGGATATTGTATAACTTAGAGCCATTTTAACATATGGTGCTTGAATTCCATTTTGTTGGTTGGAGAACATAATTAACTTAAATATAAATATGCCTACGTATGATCACCATTAAAAAATTTATGTACCAATGAAGTATGCATTATTTTCTATTGACTAGTGATGGTTAATATGGACTGCCAGCAGAGGGCGCTTTGAAGTTTATCAGAATTCCGAGACATGGCTGAAGGGTGTAGGCTATTTGTCTTCGAACTATTTTCCCAAGAGTAAAGACATTTCTAACATTCTTTATTCTCTGTGATTTCCTGTCTCATTTTACAGTGCCTGGCAAGGGATAAAAAGGCTATCTTAAAAAACCAAGCAGCAGCTCTCCGCTGGCAGCATGAACAGGTGGGTAAGAGATTGTTGGGTGTGGTAGAATCTGCGGGAGGCAGGGGAGTCCCTGGATCTTTTCTTTCAGCTCCTTTCAAACTCCATCATCACTGTCAGCAGTTTTCCCCTAGATATCTTTATGGAGCCTAGAAATAATGTAGTTTTAAAACAGCCTATGTTAGTCAATAAGGAGGCAAACATCAAATGGAAAACAGGCGTCTTGTGGGGGAGACCAGTGCCAAGGTTAGCCCTCTGGATGGCGGAGGGCAATGGTTTTTATACTTCTTGACAGGGACATGTGCACTAATGCATACCACAAATTTGCACACACATACTACACATGCATCTAAAAAGTATCTTGAAACAGTATTTACCGTTAATGTATGAAATGTATGAAAGACCTATATATAATTTTAAAATACTTAAATGAAATATAGAAAATAAATTCTAACAGGGTTTCTCAAGGAACTTGACAAACTTAATTTGGAAATGTATATGGAAGAGCCAAAGGTGAGTGAGAATAGCCGGAACACTGCCAAAGAAGAATAAGGTAAAGAGGTGTCTCCTTACCAGATACTAGCATTTTGATAAAGATTTAGTAATTAAAACAATGAGGCATTGGCATAGCAATAGAAGATGAAAACAGTGAAATGGAATCGAGAGCTCAGAAGCACACTCATCGCGCCTGAACATCTTGCTAGTGCCTGATATGTGACAGAGGGCGGATTGCAGCGCAATGAGGAAAGAGTGAACTTGTCAACAGTGGTTTTGGATAAATACCCATATGGAAAAATATGGGAATTGGACTTCTACCTTTATACAAAAATTAATTTCAGATCGAGAATTCTGGAGAGATGATGACCATAACATAGTTTTTCAATCTATTTTCCACATAAAAACAAACTGAATAGCAAACTCAGGGACTCCATTTACAACAAAATTAAGTGAAGAAATTTCCCTACAAACCCTAAGCTACATTTGTCTTTTGGGTGGGGCCAAACCCAAAAGACAAATGGCCTCTGATGGGAGAACAAAGAGCAGTACCTTTGAAGTAGCCATCAGGGTTCACAGGGACAGCAAGGTGGGCCAATCACAGCAGAGCAGCCGAAACCTGGAAAGATTTTGCTCCCTCCAATAGCAAGCTCGAGGGTCCTGCAGTAGGCAGGCCTGAAGGAGCTGAGAAGTCTAGCCCAATGGGCTATCAAAATGCACCTGCCAGGGGGTCATTTGGTTCAGGTCTTCACATGGGGAAAAGCTTCCGGGATTGAAATCAAAATTGTGCAGGATAGAGACAATAGAAAGGAAGGAAAGAGAAGGTTCAGACTGAAGTGGGGTATGGTAACAGAACCAAGAAAAGCTCAGGAAACAAGTCACCATATTATTGAGCACCACACAGCAACAACTAAAGAGGGTCTGTAATGTTAGAGAAAGTTTCCTGAACCTTGCTAAGTCGAGACATCCAGGAAAACCATTTTCACATGAAAATAACCAAAAAGTATCAAGGTCAAAGTTATGAGGAACAGAGAATAAGTGGAATAACATCCCTATGCCAGAAAGACATGTGCACAAAACATCAAAACTGTGCTCTATTGTTTCAAATAACTCAGAGTATTAAGAAAATGTTACAAGACATGAAAGAAAAAAAATCAGCAGTCCCCCCCTTATCTGCAGTTTTGCTTCTGTGGTTTCAGTTGCCTGGGGTCAGCCACGTCTGGAAGTAGATGATCCTCCTGGCTTATCATCAGAAGGTCAATAGTAGCCTAACGCTACATCATTCACTTCACTTCATCTCATCATGAAGGCATTTTATCATCTCATCATCACAAGAAGAGTGAGTACAGTACAGTAAGCTATTGTAGAGAGAGACCACATTCATATAACTTTTATTACAGTTATTTTTAAATTACTATATTGTTATAATTGGTCCATTTAATTATTAGTTATTGGTGTTACTCTCTTACTGTGCCCAATTTATAAATTAAACCTTATCATAAGCATGTATGTATAGGAAAAAAACATAACATATATAGGGTTCAGTACTATCTGTGGTTTCAGGGGTCTACTGGGGGTCTTGGGACATGTCCCCCCCAGATAAGAGGGGAATACTTTATATTGCAATTAGAAAAGCTCAGAAATGAGGTAACAGAAGTCAGTAATGAATAAAAAAATAAAAAATCATTTCAAAAGTGAAGACTAAACTGGGAGGAACACAAGGGCGAACAACTCAGTTGTATATTGCCTTAAGGGAAAACGGTGGTGAAAAGAGGAAAATTAAAAAGTAAAAAATCCATGAAGCACGAGATTAAAGTGATTCAAGAGAAAGTGACAGATGATGACAGACGAAGAAGACTGATTATGTGGGTCATGGCATCCCTGCAGAAGAAAACCAGAATAAAGAAATAGAACAAATACTAAATAATACAATTAGGAAAAAGGTCCTGAAATAAAAAAGATTTGAGTTTCATATTGAAAGAATAACTTAAGAATATTGAATCAGAAAGACTAGTGACAAGATGTATTCTAATTAAATGAATGAACTGTATAGAAAAATTTTAAAATTGGGAAAATATCTAGTAAAAAGAGCATATGACTTGAAAGGAAAAAAATGAGGTCATCACTGGATTTTTCAACAGAAAGTGGAGGGTTAAGAGTAGAGGTGTGTTATTTTAGAAACAACACATCTTTCAAATTAAAATACCTTATTTTTCAGCCTATACCTGTAACTTTAGTGTGAGATGCTATTTCTTGCAAAATCCATCATCAGTTTTTTAAATTATTTTGCCAACAATAGTGTCACAAAAATTAGACTTGAAGAAATACATGATTCCTATCCAATTCAGAAAAGAAGTCACTCGTGTCACTGAGGAATGAGATTCCTTCTAATATGAATGTTGGTTGATATTTTTGTTTATGTTAATGAGTAACACACATGTGAAACAATGAAGGTGTGTAAAAGATCATTTGTCAATGGTGTCAGTTCACCTCGTTGATGAATTGGGTAACAGTTTTCACTATCTCCTCATTTTTGGATTGCTATTCAAAATGTAATGTCTACAAATGATTCTGTAACATCTTCCTATGTCAGCAGATCGTAACTGCGCTAGTGAGGGTGAGGACTTAATAATGTGGGTAGCTGTTAGACCACTGTGTTGCATACTTGAAGCCAATATAAGATTGTATATCAATGATACTTTAATAAAAAAAAAGAGAAAAAATGTAATGGCTACAGACACAATACACTTTTAAGTTTAATCTGCATTATTAACATTTTCTCCATCAGTTCCTAAAGTTTGGACAGTCATAGAAAACAATAAATCAAGCCTTAATTTGTAGGATTTGCCTATTTCTGTGGTGTGAATATTTTCACAAATTCGATTTTGGGCTACCCGCATAGTGCTACTGAACGCAGTTGAGAGTCATGCGGTCACCATTACATAGTAACATAGTGTTTCCATCATACAGATATAATAGGTGAAAGCAACCCTGAAAACTTAGCTAGTAATAACATATAAGAAAAGAATTAGGGACTAATGAGTTTTGAGTACTTTCTACCTTTGCTTTTAATATGGTTCAATTAATTGTAAGTTAATATAATTTAATCTTAATAATAGATGTTTTTAAAAACCGGCTCACAAAGTTCCTGAAAATTTAACCTTTGGGTCTCCTGCGTTGGCATGAGCTGGCTCCAGCACACCGTTAGCAAAAGGGAGAGGGGGTGGTAGGTGGTGATTCTGATGAAGTAAAGTACAGCCATTTTAAGAATAGCAGACTACGTGAATTTTCAAAATGTTTTCAGTAACCACATTGGTGGTAATATTAGTATTATTCTAAGACAGTTATGTGTGTAATATGAGATAAAATAAATAATTATGGAATATATTAATTCTATCATTCTCTGCATTCTTGAGAACCAGAATTCTCATACAGAAGAGAAGAGAAATAGATATAATAGAAAAGAGGTTACATAAGCTTGAGTTGGAATTGGAAATATTAATATGGATGAAATTAGAATTGCCAGTATAGATGTAATATATATAAAGTGTATATATATGTGTGTGTGTGTGTGTGTGTGTGTGTATAAATATATATATATAGTTCTGTCCCCTGAACAGGCCTAAAAACAATGGTCAACCCAGTAACAATGAGTATTCTTTGTGTCCAGATTGTGGTGCAACCTACAATTCTCCTTATGATTTCTCATTAAAAGAAAAAAAAGAAACCAGAGTTTCTTAGAGAAATGGTCAGATCTAGGAGCTAGGCAAGAAATGAATAGAGCAATCCTTGAACATCCTGTATTACTAGATAGAAAACTATCAAATACTGTTAGGATTGTGTCAAATGATTTGTGGGCCAGCTTTAAAGAACTCCTAAATGTCAAAGATGGGACAATTTGAGCTCAATAATGATAATAATTAAAATGGATCAAAGCCCATCGAAATATTTAAATTGGAAAGGTCATAGTGGGTGTGTGTCTGTGTAACCTTTGGAAAATGATAAAGAAACCATTATCTTGAAAAGTGGCGAAGGGAGGAATCCAACATTTACGTTGCCTTTCCTATATGAATTGCATCTCTTGGTAACAAAAGAGTAGATGTGAGTTAAATGTATTATTATAAAGGTAATTCAACAAATAAATGAATCTAAAATGGCAGAATTTGGACATCACCATTTGGCAATTTCTGATTAGTGGCTATAAGCACTAATCATCAATGGCTGCTAAGTTCACAAAAAATAGATAATCGGAAATGGTAAACATCTTATAGTTTTAACTTGAGTCTGATTCAGTCTTTGGATGCAACTGACCATTTGCAGAAATTCTGAGGACAGGAGAAGATCTTGGTTTGTACCAAGAATATGCAGTTAGCACAGTCCACTCTGTGGGAAACTCTGCAGGCCAAATGTTTCTTTCACTGGAAAAACACAAGGAAATGAAAGGAAAAGATGAAGAACTTACAGAATAAAAGATACTTAAAAGACATACATTTTCTTCAAACCAAGCAAAACTAACTGATAGTGAGTAGGGATGCACATTTGGGCAACAGAACTATTTTGAGAAAGCAAAGGAATATTTTAAAAGACAGATGGTGGTTCTTGATGTGGGATGGGACACATGGAGGCAGCTTCTGGAGCTGCCGGCAAGATGCTTCTTGACCAGGGTGGTGTTTGCCTTATGATAATTTCTGGAGTATATTATGCATTTGTTTCATATGATTTTTCTGTCTTCACATTCTATTTTACAATAAAAGAATTCTAAAAGATTATTTCCAGATGGGGTTTTGGTTGCACCAACGTTCTCATCCGTCTCACCTGCAAACCATGCCTCCTTTTATGTTTTCCTCCTGTCAGCTAATTGTAGGGACTATCTGCTAGGCCACCCCTGTGGACTGAGGAAGAGGTGTTGGTGCAACAGAGGCAGGTGAATGGGGGACTGGGCAACATGATTGTGTTATTTATCTGTGTCCTGCGGATCTGCTCAGTCCTCCCTGCCCCCTGACTGATTTACTGCTGTATGCATGTCCTGATAAAAGCTCTGGTCACAGAGTCACTGTCCCATTCATTGTCAGGTGCTCCGTCTCTACCAAGACCCAATAGCAAGTCAGAAACTGCTTTTCAAATGATGTGTAATTCTCCGCTCTTGTTCCGGAACACTGGAGGTCTGCAGTCCAGTTCTCCTATTTCAGGCTTGCCAGAGATTACAGAGCATCTTTATCTGCCGTAGCCACCACTGTCACATGGGGTTTGCTGGGTCATAACCTCTGTGTCGAGGCTGCTTGCAGCACAGCCTGTCTGCTGCAGATCCCTCTCTTACTCTGGATGTTATTCAAAACTGGCAGTGTTTGGAGTCATCTGAGCAATGTGTTGGGTTCCCAAGTGTGCACACTATCTACAAAATCTGAAGAGAGCTATTTTTTATTCATTGTGCCTTTCTTAGTAGTAGGAGGTGCAGGGTGCAGTAAACTGTTCTTTATCTTGGATAGTATATCTCAGCATGACCCGGGCCACCCAGTCTCACTCAGTATGACAAGTTCATTAATGGGGCGGCTCTGTGAATCACTACATGGTCTTTTCTACTTTCTGACGCGTTTGCTTCTCATCAGAGCTTTCAGCGTATTTGTCGTCTCACCCTATTCCCTCAGTTCCCCAGGCTGATTACCAAGATGTCATCAGTATAACTGACCAGCATAATGTTCTATGAAATGTCCAGACAATCAAAGTCCCTTTGGACTATAGTGTAACGGAGCTCAGGAGAATTAATATAACCCTGGGACAAGACCATAAGGGGTACTGATGTCTGTTGCAAATGAATGTGAATTGCTTCTGATGTTTTTTTCCTGGTAAGGATTTATTTAAAAGATTGCATTTGCCAGATTAATAACTGCATACTATATGCCCGCATTTGTCAGTCTGTTCCATTAAACATAGCTCATCAAAATCATAGCACAGCAGCTGTGATTAGAGCTATCGCTTGGTTAAGTTTATAGCAGTTCACTTTATTGCTATGAGCTATATGATTTTTTATAGGACTGTACCTGTACATTAAAAAGAGATATGATGAGAGCCACCCTCCCTCCTTTACATTTTTAGGGATGTCACTACTCTATGACATTTCCCACAAGATATAGTATTACTTCTAATTTTTAATCAATTATTCTGAATCTGAATTTTCAAGTCATATGTATGCTCTATTGGTGTTCCTATGAACATAGTTTATACCAGACTTTAACCACTAATAAGCTTCTAAATTTTCTGCGATACTGCAAGATTTAAAAAGATTTTGTAAAACCAAAGATATAGTTTAAATTTATTGATTGGTTTACTGTGAAAATTGAAGACACCTGTAGGAAAAATGGAAGTTTCTATGGCCAGGATCCTCACTTGTCCCTAAATTACTTGATGATGTAATTAGCCTACTGCTAGGCTAATGCTATACATTCATTGGCAATGGGCCATTATTGTCGGTGTTACTATATAAAGAGCCCCACCCAGTGCTCCCCTAGAAGCAGAGATGGAGGAGGATTGTGAACATCCCAGAGACAGATGGGATTCCAGCCCTCGCCCTGCCACCATGAGACTAGAGCTTGGTATAAACCCTTTTATCCCTAACCTTCTGTTGTTCTTACTTGGTCTCACCGAATCCGGAGGGAATTTGCCCAGTGGCAATCCCCTTCAGGTGTGACAACACTATATTCAACAATTCTAGAAAATTTTGGGAGGCACTGTGAATGATTTTTCTCTTTTGCCACATATTTTGATTGACTGTGTAGTCAGGATTCTCCTGAGAAGTGGAACCAATAGACTTTACGTAGGAAGGGATTTATTATGAGGAACTGGCTCATGCAATGATGGAAGCTAAGAAGTCTCACCATTTGCCATTTGCAGATTGGAGACCTAGAAAAGCTAGTGGTGTCACGTCCAAAGGCCTTGACAACCAGGGAAGCAGACGTTGTAAATAAATCCCAGCACAAAGGCAGGAAGGGCAGGTTCAGCAGGCAGGCAGGAAGTAAAAAGGGGCAAAATATCCTTCCTCCTCTCTGTTTCCATTCAGGCCCTCAGAGGACTGGATGACGCTCACCCACACTGGGAGGGGCATGTACTTTTCAGAGTCCAGGTACTCAAATGCCAATCTCACCTGGAAACAGCCTCACAGACACACACAGAAATAATGTTTATCTGGGCACCCCTTGGCCCAGTTGACACATAAAACTAATCATCACAGGTAGATAACTGTCTTTTCTACTTTCTTTTTTTCCGATCCCTGTAACATTTTTTTTAATTAAGGGATCATTGATATACAATCTTATGAAGGTTTCACATGAGCAACATTGTGGTTACAACATTCACCCATATTATCGAGTCCCCCTCTACACCCACCACAGTCAGTGTCCATCAGCATAGCAAGATGCCCCAGAGTCACTGCTTGTCTTCTCTGTGCTACCCTGTCTTCCCTGTGACCCCCCACACACCATGTGTGCCAATCGCAATGCCCCTCAATCCCCTTCTCCCTCCCTCCCCACCCACCCTCCTTAACCCCTCCCATTTGGTAGCCGCTAGTCCCTTCTTGGAGTCTGTGAGTCTGCTGCTGCTCTGTCCCTTCAGTCTTGCTTTGTTGTTACACTCCACAGATGAGTGAAATCATTTGGTACTTGTCTTTCTCCGCCTGGCTTATTTCATTGAGCATAATACCCTCTAGTGCCATCCATGTTGCAAATAATAGGATTTGCTTTCTTATGGCTAAATAATATTCCACTGTGTATATGTACCACATCTTCTTTATCCATTCATCTACTGATGGAGACGCTTAGGTTGCTTCCATATCTTGGCAATTGTAAATAGTACTGTGATAAACATAGGAGTGCATATGTCTTTTTGAATCTGGGATCTTGTTTTCTTTGGGTAAATTCCTAGGAGTGGAATTCCTGGGTCAAATGGTATTTCTATTTTTAGTCTTTTGAGGAACCTCCATACTGCTTTCCACAATGGCTGAACTAATTTACATTCCCACCAGCAGTGTAGGAGGGTTTCCCTTTTCTCCACATCCTCACCAGCATTTGTTGTTCCTGTCTTTTCATGTTGCCCATCCTAACTGATGTGACGTGATGTCTTGTTGTGGTTTTAATTTGTATTTCCCTGATAATTAGCGATGTGGAGCATCTTTTCATGTGCCTATTGGCCATCTGAAGTTCTTCTTTGGAGAAGTGTCTGTTCATATCCTCTGCCCATTTTTAATCGGGTTATTTGCTTTTTTGGGTGTTGAGGTGTGTGAGTTCTTTATATATTTTGGATATTAAACCCTTGTCAGGTATGTCATTTTAGACTATATTCTCCCATAGTGTAGGATACCTTTTTGTTCTACTGATGGTGTCCTTTGCTGTACAGAAGCTTTTTAGTTTGATGTAGTCCCATTTGTTCATTTTGCTTTTGTTTCCCTTGCCTGAGATGTGTTCAGGAAAAAGTTGCTCATGTTTATATTCAGGAGATTTTTTGCCTATATTTTCTTCTAAGAGTTGTATGGTTTCATGACTTACATTCAGGTCTTTTCTTCTTTGTTTGACAATATTTGAATAGTTTCCATGTGACAACTTTAAGTTTGAGAAGTTTTAAGCTTCCATTTGTAAGTATATTATTCGAAATTGAGATCCATTAGTTTATTTGGGTTTTATACATTTGTTAAAATCTTATTTAAAAAAATTATTACTAGATCTTGTACACAGTATTTCTTTTTTAAAACAAAATAGTTAAAGTCTAGGATTACTTATTGCAGTGAATGCTATTCTTAATATTATTACCATTTAAATCTCCAGATTTAGCCCTTGAATTTGAACATACTTCTGTAAATGTTTTTTAACATTTTTTTCTTCTAATACTAAAATTATCCATTTAAAAAATTTTGTACCAGTTCTGTAAGTGTTACAATGACCATACTAGAAAAATGTCATGTCTTCTAAAAAAAAAATCCCTTCTAAAAAGCACCCTGCAAGTTTGTAACGTAACTTATTTGAAAGTCTAGAAAATCCTAACACTGGCTAACAGTGGAAAAAATACTGAGTTCTCTTCATAACTATGAATTATATTCATATAAAATTAAGCTACAAAACACTCAACATTAATTCTCCTATTAGAGTGATCAGATTGAACATCACATTCCAAAAAGTAAAAAAAAGATTCCAGAGAACAGAGGATTGAATGACTCCTTTTTAGCTGATGTACATGTTATCACATCTCCTGTTTCTTTCAAACCACTGATAGTAGTTCGCTACAGTCGTTGTCTCAATATGCACATACATTTCTTGCTAAGGGTTCTTGTTTTGCACTGTTTTCTACTCTACTGTGGTGGCCAGCTTCCAAGATGGCCCCCAATCGTTCTCAGCTCTTCAGGTTCACACCCTTGTGTAGTTCTCTCTCACCCTGACTGAGCTGCATAGTCAGTAGGCTATTGCACAAATGATGAAGTGTGACTTTTGAGGCTAGGTAGTAAAAAACATTGCAGCTTCCACCTTGCTATCTCTCAGACAGCTGGCTGCTGGTCATGAGGACATCCGAGAAGTCCCATGGAGAAGTCCACATGGTGACGAACTGAGATCTTTCTGCTAATGGGTCACCTTGACAAACTTATGAGTGAGCTATCATTTCAAGAATGTTATGTAAATGAAATCATGCAGTATGTAATTTGGGGGGATTGCCTTTTTTCACTCAGCATAATTCTCTGGGTGGGACCACAGCTTTTTCTGTGATGTTTGGCTGGAGTACAATAGTTCTTGTCTAGAATTTTTCTGTCTTGCTAGGCTATTTTTCCCTGGTCCTTTGACTGGAGAGAGCAGGTTTTTGCTGGGGCTTTTTTGGTCTGCATTATTGGCAATTATGAGTTGCTAGCTTCTTCTGCTCCAACTCTGAGATATATGAGCCAAAAGGAAACCCAGAGAATTAATTACCATCTTGTTCCTCAGATCCCAAGTCCTCTATCTAGTCTGCCTTCTTTTCCCAACTGACAGTCTTCTCATGTTTGTTTTGTATATAATGTCTAGTGTTCTCAGCTGTAGTAAGTGGGACGGATAGGGAAAATTATGTCCACTCTATCTTCTTGGAAGTAGACGTCTCCAGGGCTAACTCTTAACTACATGAAAGAGAAATGATTTTTTTATGATGCTGCTTTATACCTTTTTGTCCTTATGGTTTGAATATTTTAGTTGCAGTAGAGAACGTGATGATCTTTATTCATTTGTTCAACTCTTACTATTCAGTTAAAACAAATAAACCAGCTCTTTGAATAGTCCGTGTAACTTCTAATTGTTTTTCTACTCATTTGGGATGGTCGAGAGAATAGGATGAAGGAGTCTGAGTGGTGGTGAGCAGCTAGGTGTTTTTAGGAACCTCACACTGGGCAAAATGTCTCTCCTGCCACTGAATTATATTCTTGAAGCCCTACAGAATGTGTTTTCTAATTGACAAGTTTCACATGGACTCTGTTGTTTGAATAAATACACAATGAGTAACACACAGTCCCTACATTCCTTGGTCTTGAGTTGTGCTTCCCCTTATGAGTGACTGGCAGGTTTGGGGGAACTCAGCAGTGCTGTACAGACAGCTTTTTAAAATTTCAGGTACAGCCTTCAGTTCCATCCCGAGTGTTGTTGTACAGATAGGAAAGAATGTTTGAATTAGCATATAGCCAAACTAGTATTCATGTTTCACAGAGGGTGTGGGGAAATAATAACCCAACTGTGTAATGAGTTACCATAAGATCAGACTTGCCTACGTTTAATCATGTGGTTTTTGTTCTTCTTTTTGTTGATGTGGTGGATGATGTTGATGGATTTTCGAATGTTGTACCATCCTTGCATCCCTGGGATGAATCCCTCTTGATCAGGGTGTATGATCCTCTTGATGTATTTTTGAATTCGGTTTGCTAATATTTTGTTGAGTATTTTTGCATCTACGTTCATCAGGGATATAGGCCTGTAATTTTCTTTTTTGGTGAGGTCTTTGCCCGGTTTTGGTATTAGAGTCACGCTGGCTTTATAGAATGAGTTTGGAAGTATTTCCTCCTCTTCTATTTTTTGGAAAACGTTAAGGAGAATGGGTGTTATTTCTTCTCTATATGTCTGGTAGAATTCAGAGGTGAATCCATCTGGTCCAGGAGTTTTGTTCTTGGGTAGTTTTTTGATTACTGATTCAATTT
>JAQQAC010026072.1:64431061-64536927 GCA_029783875.1 Phataginus tricuspis | reverse complement strand
AAGGGTTTCTTGGAGCTGTGTAGGCAGCCAGGGAGCTGGCACACCTGAAGATCATGAAAACTCCCAATCTGCTGGGCAGAGTACACCCGGACAATTTTGTCTACCTGTCCTTTCTTCTGAGCAGCAAGCTCTGTGCAGTCCTTGCCCCCTTAGCAGGCCTCTTGCTAAGGTCTTCTTTGTTAGGAAGTCTCTCAGACTGCCTGCCTTTCTTTTGTCCCAGAGCAGCTGGGTATGGATCCCTGATTTCACAAGCAGCTGGAATCTTAGTCTCTCCAGGAATTCTGCCTGTCTCAGCTTTCCAAGCTCCTAATTACAAGAGTATCATGCAAGCACCATGAAATGTAGGTTTGTGCTCCCAGAGTAGATCTCCAGAGTTAGGTATTCAGCAGTCCCAGTTCTCCACTCCCTCTCAGCTCCGTTCCTGTTCCTCCTGCCGGTGAGCTGGGGTGGGGGAAGGGCTTGGATCCCGCAGGACCACAGCTTTAGTACATTACCGTTTTCTGTGACGGCTGCTCTTGTCTCCAGGTGTATGCAGTTTATTGTAGTTTTCTTTCCTGTTGCTCTTTCAAGAGTAGTTGTAGTAGCTTTATTTTCATATTATATGCGGTTTTAGGAGGAAGCCTCTGTCTCACCTCTCACGCCGCCATCTTTAATCCTCTGTCCAGACTTGCCTACTTTTAATTTAAACAGGTATCCAAGCTGAACATAACCTTTTAGATGTTCAATGTCAAGTTTTTAAACTTGACTTCCCTTTGTGCTCTTTAGAAAACAACATCAATGTTAAACTGGATTTGGGGCTTTTGCCCACAGTCATTTGAGCTTCAGTGTCTCCTCAGCTTATCTTATCTTTAGTTTCATTTTATCTTTATTTTTTAGAATACAATACAATTTAAAATTTTAGTTTATTTTTGCTCTAATTTTTTGGAGTATGCATATTTTTGGTTGTAATTTTCTTTAATCTTTCAATGCTTTCTGTATTACTGATCTCTTTCGTAAGAACAGCTAGCTTTGGTTCTAGTATCAGTCTTGTTTAGTGTAACTCACTTTGAAATTATGTCCGCTCTATCTTCCCTTTTTTAAGTTTTAAATGGGTGTTTACTTTACTTGATTATCAAGACCTGGTTACTTCTGCACCTATCCAGTGTAACCGTAATCTCTTTATTTCTAGATCTTTGACTTTTTCTCAGCAATTGATATCTCAGATTCCCTTAGCCAAACTGATCTGTTTTCCATCCTGAGGTTTTAGTTAAGACGCAAGAGATCTGTGGAATCCCTAGTATCTGATTCCTAGACTCTGGCTTATTTTTGATTATCCACCCAAATTATCAGCCTTTGGACCCTTAACTTGTTCTGATCTTCAACTCTCCTCACACAATCGCATATGGCAACTTTGTGAAATGCAAACTCTTTCTTGGCAGACTTGGTCCTATGACCCCACTCAACCCTCTCCAGGCCTAAAGCTACCCTTGGAAAATTTGATTTTCCGTATCTAGTTGATCATGAAACCCTGTCAGTTTTGTGTTCTAGAAATTTCTAAAACTTATTCCCTCAGTGTTAGGCAGGACTGCTTCAGTTGAAAATTACAGAAACACAGTTCAAGTTAGTTTTGGCCAAAAGGGACTTTATTCTTCTTCAAAATCAGAAAAGTCCAGAGATTGAGTCAATTACCCATCTATTCAAACAATGTCATCCAGAACGTACCTCTCTTCATCTCTCAGCTCTGTTTCTTCTGCTGTTTAGTCTTTCTTCACTCTTTGGCAAGCAGAATTGCTTACAGTGGGAAAGATGGTTCTCTGCAGCACCAGGCTTACACAGTGCTTACAGAGAGGACCTCTGGGTAAGGAAACTGGGGGACTGGGCAGGGGGGTGGGGGGATGACTTATGCTGACATGATTGGAAATTTTTAGTTTGTGCTGCTGATTATATGTGTGCCAATACATCATTACAAATTGTGTTACAAAGTGGAAATTCAGTCCCTAGAGATATGATCAGAGTTGAAAATAAAAACCCTGCTAATTAGGCAGTAGGTGAGAAGGGTATGGTCAACACTATCAAATACTGTCTAGGGGACAAATAGGCGAAAAACTGAAAATGTTGATTGGATTGAACAACATGGAGGTCAGTGGTGAATTTGACAAGGGGGATTTTTTTGAGACTAATAGCCGGGGTGTGATGGGTTGTGAAATGAAAGGGAGATGAGGAAATGAAGGGAGCAGAAAGGGAGGGAATGTGAAGGAGGGGAGATGTTGACAGGCTGATGGGAAGGAGCCAGTAGAGAGAGGTGGTTTGAAGATACAGGACAGCGGAAGGTAGCTAGAAGTCATAAGAGGAAGACCATTTCTTCCTCTGAAACAGGAGGGAAGAAAAGATGATACACATATAGATAAGCCTGCATTTTTGTTCTGTTGGCAGGAATTTGAGGGGGTCCTTCTGATGGCTCTTGTTTCTCCATGAAAACAGAAACCTGACGCCTCAGATTGACTACTGAGTGCTTCTGCAGGGTTGGGGGAGGGGTTTGTGTATGACAGAATCAGAAATTTGAGAATAGAGGAGAGGTTATCTATGTTACAGTGATGTGGAGAATAGAAAGTAACACAATTAGAAAAACATAATTCTTCAGTTTCTTGTCAGTGCTGAGAGCCCATTAGAAGTTGATCATCATAAAATTAGATTCTATCTAATTGAGAGAGAATTTTCTTCAGCAAAGCTCAGAGGACAGTTGGAGAAGGTGGAGAGTCGGTGTCGCCAGGATCAGAAGGACAATGGGATAATGGAATGTAGGGCTGTGCATTCAGTATGTAGTCTGTTCTGCCTTCACTGATGTTTCCCATTTCTCCCATGGATATTGATTTGATTAAGTAATGCTGTTGTTTAAATTTTCTTAGAAAATTCTATATTTCATGTATATATTTAAACTTTCAGCATAAAATAGGTAGTATTTTGTAAAGACAAAAAGCCTTCCATATCTGTGGTGATAGCCCCCATTTCATTCTCTACTTTTTGTATGTATTTGTTCTTTTTTCTTGATTAGCTAAAGTTTTGTTTTAATTTTTCTTCCTCAGTGAACCCATGCTTAGATTTATTTCTCAGTTCCTCTGTTTCAAAGCCACCTTCAGGGCTGCTCGTGTCTGTTTGCATTTCAGACAGTAGGCTGTGGGTGCAGAGAGACGCATTTCACCCATCCTGTTACTCCCAATGATACTTGACTCTGCTGTCTTCTGCGGCCATGGGATTCCATTCATTTTATGGGATTGACTTAAATCTGAATTTATGATAATTTTCCTTTAGACTTGGTTAAAGAAAGTAGGGATTTTGTTAAATTTGACCTAGTTTGTTTAGTTGAGGTCTTGTATGTACAGGTTTTTCTATTTCCAAAGAAGCAATGGAGAATTTTTACACATTTTATTTTATTGTTAAAAGGCTGTACTTACTGGGGTGGGAGTGTGTGGGAAAGGGAGGAGATGTCAGAAAGCTATTTTGTGATTTCTGAAATTGGAATTCAAAGCTGATGTTTGAATTGTTATCCAGTTGGCAACTTTGTGATTTTGGGTACAGTTTCAGTGCACAGTTCTAAGGGTGTGAATACAATAGAACTGGAGAGGTTAATGTTCTTTCTGCAAAAATGTTTTGGTAGAGTGTTAGTGAGTGGGTGGGATAATGGGCATTTCGACATTCTTGTACACTGCATGGGAAGGTGAGTATCATTATGGTCTGTGTGAAAGGCTATTTGGCAATTTCAAAAGCCTTAAATATATACATACCCTTTGTCCCAGAAACAGTGCTGTTAAGAATATATCCTATGACAATAATATAGACAAGAAGGCAAAGATATATGTATGTACATAGGTATTTATTGCATCATTGTTTAGAATAGAAAAAATGGAAATGATAAGGAATTTGAATAATAGTAATATATATTATATAGATTTTGATATAGCTACACAGTAACTGACATATTATGCAGATATTTTGTCAAAACATGCGTGTGTGTGTGTGTATGTATGTGTGTATGTGTGTGTTTGGTAGCAGCAGGATACAGATGACACACTCAACTTGAGTAATTTATTGGAGTTCAATATAGGGATTATACGCAAGGTGTAGGCAGGATATAGAGAAACAAGAAAAATACAGAACCTGGGGGCTGATAAGAGTGTAGAGGATTTGATGCTCTTACCACTTCTAGGCCTGCCTGAAGAGGCTACAGGAAGGGGCTTTTGGGCAGGGAGAGCTATGTGGGGATGGCCTTTTGGCATGATTTGTGACTTTTCCTAAAGGGATATAGCCTTCCTACAGCAACTCTACAGTGTGGTTACTGGGGCATGAATATCTTGGCTTCTATTTCCTCCTTCTCTTATAGGTGTTTGTTTACTGAGCTCAACCAGATGTCAGACTACAAAGGGGTTCTTTGATGCAGATAAGTTGCTAAGACAGAGCAGGATGGAAAGGATTGAAAGTGGATCTAGAGGGGCAAACAGAACCTGTCCCGTTCAACCGATGAACACTAACACAGTAATAGAGGTTATCCTGGGCACTGGGATTATGGGTTCATATTCATCTTTTTCTTATAATTTTTTGAAAAAAAATACAATTTGTATAATATTTTTAAAAGTTAAAAGGTTTTTCTCAGGGAAATAATTGACCTTAAATTATCTGAAAATCAAAAACTTGCTTTGCCAAAATTCAGTTATTTTTGTATACAGCTGACTGCCCTCTTTTCACTTTTAACCCTTATTTATTTAAAAGTATCCTCAGGGTTTTATGAGTTAGAGAATAAGTTTTGCCTAATTACAACCAACATTAGCATTTGGGGTAGGATAGGGAGTTGGCTTTATTTGAGAAGGGGAAGGAATATTTCTCAATTCATACGATGAGACCAGAATTACTCTGATACCAATAATAGAAAATTATAGACCCATATATCTCATAAACATATATGCAAAATTATAAACAAAATTTTAGCAAACCAAATCCAGCAATACATAAAAAGCAAACATTCTGACCAATGGAGTTTATCCCAGAGTATAACATTTGAAATTTCATCAAATGAAATTTCAGAGTATAATATTGAAAATTCATCCATAGAAATCAGCATATTAAGAAACTAAAAAATCATATGTCCATCTCATTAGATACATAAACAGCATTGGACAAAATGTAACATCCATTTCTGATAAAAATTCTTAACAAACTAGGAATAGAGATGAACTTCCTCAACCTGCTAAAAGGCATCTACGAAAAATCAAAAACTAACAACATACTTGATGGGCAAAGACTAAACACCCTCCTTCTAAGATCAGGCAAGGCAAGCATGTCTGTTCTCACCATTTCTATTCAACATGTATTCAAGGGGCAAACAGAACTACCAGGGCAGTCAGGCAAGAGAAATAAAGAACAGGCATCTGAATCAGAAAGAAAGAACTAAAACAGATGACATGACTGTCTATTCTACAAAAAGATACTAAATATGACTTTACCAAGGTTGCAGAATACAAGATTTAATTGTATTATGTTATCATGTGTATTTAATATAATCAATTGTATCTCTACATTCTAGTAATAAAAATTAGAAATTAAAATAAATAGTTATATGCCATCAAAAAATGAAATATTTAGGGTAAATGAGACAAAAGATGTGCAATGCCTGTATGCTGGAAATTGTAAAATACTACTAAGGGAAATTAAAGATCCAAATAAATGGAGAGATGTACCGTTATGGATAAGAAGACTCAATATTGTTAAGGTGTCAAGTGGCCCCATATTGGTACATAGATTCAGTGCAATCTCAATAAAAATTTCAGCACATCTTTTTTTTAATTAAAGTAATCTCTTTATTTCTAGATCCTTGCCTATTGATACACAATCTTATGATTGCTTCACATAAACAACACTGTGGTTTCAATATTCACCCATATTATCAAGTCCCCACCCCCCCATCGTAGTCACTATCAATGCAGGAAGATGTTGCCGAGTCATTGTTTTCTCTGTGCTGTACTGCCTTCCCTACCTATATTGTGAACAGTACATTTTTTTTATAGAAATCAATAAGTTGATCTTAAAGTGCATATGGAAATGCAAAGAATATAGAATAGTCAACAATTTTGGAAACAAAAACAAAAACAGAGGCCGTGGGCTAATACAATCTTTATTCAAAAATTATTATAAAGCTCAAGTAATTAAGACAGTGTAGTCTTGGGATACAGATAGAATAAACAGATCATTTTAACAGAGTAGAGAGTCCAGAAAAAGACCCACACTTTTAAGACAATTGAGTTCTAATAAAGGTGCAAAGGCAACTGAGTGGAGAAAAAGTCTTTTAAGTAAATGTTCTGAAATAATTGAACATATACATACAAAAAAATGAACTTTGATCAATACTTTGTACCATGTATAAAAATAAAAATGGATTATAGATCTAATTATAGAAGAAAACATATAAGAAAATCTTTGTGACCATGGGTTATGCAAAGATTTCATATGTATGAAAACAAAAGCACAATCTACAAAAAGAAAACTTGATAAATTGGACTTCATTAAAATAAAAAACTTTTGCTTTTCAAACACACTATAAAAGAATGAAAAGACAAGCCACAGACTGGGAAAAATATCTGCAAAGTATACATCTGCTAGAGGATACACAATCCAATTTAAAACCAGGCAAAAGACTTGAACAGAGACATCACCAAAAATATATACATATAGCAAATAAACACATTAAAAGGTACACAACATCATTATTCATTAAGAAAATGCATGTTGAAACCATAATGAGTACCAGCACACAACTTTTAGAATGACTGAAATAAAAAAGACTGACCATATCAAGAGTGGTTGAGGATGTGGAGGAATCAGAACTTTTAATATGTAAAATGGGAATGTAAATGAGTGCAATCACTCTGGAAGCTGGTTTGGTAATTTCTGAAAATGTTAACATACTCTTACCATATGACCTGGTCATTTTGCTCCTAGGAGTTTACCCAAGAGGAATGAAAGCTTGTGTCTATACATAGACTTGTGCATGAATGTTCTTATCAACTGTTATTTGTTAATAGTCCAAAACTAGACATAACCTAGATATCCCACAACAAGTGAATAAAGATATTGTGTTATATCTGTGCAGTGGAATACTAAGAAATAAGAAAGAATGATACATGCATCATGACAATAATTATGCTGAATGAAAAAAGGAAGACACAAATACAATTGACTTGAATAACACAGGTTTCACCTGTGTGGATCTACTTGGACGTGGATTTTTTTCAATAAATAAATTGGAAAATATTTTGGAGATTTGTGACAATTTGAAAAAACATTTACTTCACTGTAAGAATACAGTATATAATACAAATAACATACAAAATATGTATCAATTGACTGTTTCTATTATTGGTAAGTCTTCAGGTCAACAGTTATTAGTAGTTAAGTTTTTGGGGAGTCAAAAGTTATACATGGATTATCTACTGCAGGGTGGTAGCGGTGGGGGGGCTGAGGCTGTGTCCACACCCCTAACCCCTGTGTTATTCAAGGGTCAGCTGTAGTGCCACTTACATACAATTCTAGGAAATGCAAACTAATCTGAAGTGAAACGGTGTGGATCCATGGTTGCCTGGAGATGAGGGAGGTGGGGCTGGGAGGGACAGGAGGAAGGAATACAAATGGGAATGAGGAAAGATTGCTGTGGTGACGGCATGGTGTATGCATATGTTAAAACTTGCCAAATTGTACATTTATATATAATCACTTTATTCTCTGTATGTCAATTATACCACAATAAAGATTTTTTTAAAAAGATGCTGTAGTCATTTCTCATTGTCCAGCAATTAAGGTGGTGACTGCAACAAAAAAACCTTAGAATATGTTTTTGAGCTAATTTTTATATGTAAAATGTTAGCTTGGGAGGCACACAAGTTTATGAAACCATTTTTGTTTTCAGTGATTCCCTTTGATATACTGCCATGTTACTATGCAATTACTTTTGGTTTTCATCCGTGGAGTATAAGCCAAACATTCTAGATCAACAACAAATTTCAAATCTTTTCTTGCAATGTTATATAAATAATAGTGATAAACACTTTCCAGTGTTCACTTTGACAGAATGTGAAGACACCTGAAATTGGCTCATTATCTTCTGACCTGTCTCCTCTCATACCCTCAGCAGGCATTGTGCATGTCACAGAATTCTAAAAAGCAAGCACTCTGAGGTGGTAACTGGGCTGGTCAGGTCCCTGGCAATCCCATAAGGTTTTCATTCATACACAGAGGTTGCTTTTAGAAAGAAACTGCAGATTCATTTCATGTGAAATAATAATATTTTTCTTTGGTGCAAATAGCATGACATGTTTTGACTCTCAGGATGCAAAACATGCTTCTGAACAGTAAGTGTCTGGGAGTCCTGGAAATCTGGGACAGCAGAAATTCTCTGAGGGATTTGAAAATCTGGGAGGTTTTTTCCTCCCTGGTTTCTCTTCTCAGTAAAGATTAGTCCAGAGATTGAGTCTTCACTTAAAGATTGTTCCACAGCTTTCCCAACCAGTGCCTTTCAGTCCTACAGGAGTGAGGTCAGCCTCTTTACAGTGTTTTGCATCCACTCTTGTCTGGTCTCCCTCAATGGACTGTTGCCTCTAATTTCAGCTAAACTGTATGGTAGCTGACATAGAATTTCAAGAAGGCAGGCATTAGGGAGGTCTCTGAAGTTGGGACAGCATAATGGATACATAGATATCAATGGATATTACCATCCTTTTTCTCTCCCTTTAGTCAATTTATGTATATTTCTGGCTCATAATGAACACATGTGGCTGATATTTGTAGTTAGAACCGATTGAAGCAGGTGGTTTGTCACTTTTTAAGACAGCTATGCAATGTTTCTGCATTTCAGCTGCGACTGCAGTGCCCTTGGCTCGACTGACATCTTTACATTTGTTTGGTTTTCATTGTTTCCAGAATTGGAGTTCAGATTATATCAACTAAGATCTTACACAATATTGACTAAATTATTTTAACCTTTAAAAACAATACAAATCTTTGTAACAAGCTGGCCTATGTATATGTTTTTCAGCAACTGTTTTGATAGAAAGCTTTAAAAAATGCCACATAATTTTTACCCATTATATTTTTTACCATATTTCTCAAGATAAATACATATATATATATGTATATATATATATACACACACACACACCAAACCACTATGTACCAAACACTTTTTCATTTCCATGTCTTTTTATATATTATATACATATATATGCATATATAATATATGTCAGTGTTTGTTATAAGCCACCAAGATTTGGGGTTTTTTGATTTCTGTGGCCTATTTTATGTTATAATGGCTGAGGCATCGCTCTTGTGGACATACACATCCTATAGGATTGCACTTAAATGTCTGATCTTTCAAGGTAGGCTGAAGTGTTTTCTTCTCTGTGTTGCAACAGGTCTCAAATATACCTCCTTCTCTTTTGTATTTATCTCATAGATTGCTATGAAGGATTACTTGAATAAATAAGGTGCTTATTAATAATAGCTGGCACATTATAACTGCTAAAAAAGGATTAGCTATTATTATTGTTATTTTATAGCACTTCTCTTGTTTTATTGAAATGACCTCTTGAATATTTGTCTTCTTTTAGACTGTGCTCATTTGGAGGTCAAGGACTAGGTCCTCTTTAATTATTGTGATAGACAACTAGCCCAGTGATTGGAACATAGCACTTACTAAATATTTCTTAAACACGTATATTTAACATACATCAGAAATTCCTATTTCTGTTTCACCATGTAGAATCCTATTCCTAATGGGAATTCTATTACCATAATTTATAGACGGTGTGTATAAGAAAGTTTTGCTTTTCATTAGTTTCATAGCTGTTGAACTATGAGGAACAGTTAGTAGCTATATTAAAGATTCTAGTAGACTTGAACTCAGTCTGTGACCTTGGACACATTATTTAACTCTTTTAAGCTTCTTTTTCCTCATTCATAAAATGGATACCTACCTACCTCATGTGTCGTATAAGAAATTAACTAGATCATTTTTGTTAAATAGCAGTGCTTGCCACATAGGAAAACATTTGTTTATTGCTTTTTTATGGTTTGCTATATATTCTGAAATGATTAGTGCAATGCATTTAGTTAGCATTCATTATCTCATGTAAATACAGAAAAAAGAAAAAGAAAAAAGGAAAACAAAATTTTTTCTTAATTCTGTAATATTTGTTATTATTAGCTCTTGCTTTTACCTTTGGCTTTTCTCAGCTTGCTTGAACTACATTTTAGGTGTCGGTTTACAAAAGTAGAAGTCTAATACTTTACTTTTCATAGAAATAATCTGATAATAATTTTTACCATGTGCCTTGACTTTCATACTCTAATTATAAGTAACATTGTGTATATTTAACTACCTGAATTAAAAACAATACCAGATGTTTCTGTTGCCATTGTGTAAGAAATTCACTAATGTATTTAGCATTCTCAGTATAATAAAATTCTACAAAGAAAACTGCGCTTGTCTGAAGAGATGTTAGAAGTGAAAAGCACATCTTACATATCTTTCCTGCCAATATCACAATTACATCGTTTCTATTTCAAAGAACCAAATATTATCTGTATTAAATCTAGATGTACCATTTTTTACAGATCCTTGCATCTTTAAAAATAGTTGCCAAAAATACTCTCAGTGGGTAATCTTTAACTCATTCTAGAAAACCTGTTCAATTCTTTTCAAATGAAATTGCAATCTAGTTAAAACTAAGTATCCCTTTAGAAACAGAATAGAAGAGTGAAGAAGATTAAAAAAGAAAACGGTCCAAAATGTGACTCATTCCTCTGGTTTGAGGTTTTAAAGAGAAATGCAAGGGAGAGCAGAATATAGATTTTCATTTCATGGTGAGTAAAAAATTACTTTAGTGGTAAAGTGGATACCGTTTTGCATGAACTACTGCAATTTCTTGAAAGAGTAATCTAAGAACGTATTTGGATCGTTGTTAGCAAAGTTCACACGAAGTTTCTTCAAAACATAGCTCCTAATCTTTTCCCCAACTTTTCATAGAACTATAATGGTAAAATGAGGACAGTGTTTTGGTATTAGAAAATATTTCCTCTGCATCACAATGAAGCCCTCAATTATTGCAGTGCATTATTCTAGCAAGAGCTACATTTCCTGTAGGTAAACTTCTAATCCTTTTTTTTTCATATACCGTGTTCCATAATTAATTATAATACTCTGGAATATAAACTGTGGTGAATGATTATTTGGAATTGCTTTTTTTCTTATAAAATGTTTTAGAAGTTAGAAGTACCCATAAATGGTTGGGCCAGTTTCTCATTTACTTAACTTTCAGAAGAAATTAAAATATCTTGTTTCACCACCTACTATAAGTTCTCTTTTTCACAGTTTTTCTTTTTGTAAAGGGGGAACAGAGTTTATTGCTACCATAACCAAAAGCATTAAGTTGGATATTTGAAAAATATGAATCTTAGAAGTTCCTAACGAAAATGATTTAGTGAAATACAGTCTTATTTATGGATCTGTTATTTTCATACCAGGAAATTCCCAGATTAGAAAATTTGTATGCGGAAGTGGCAACTATATAGTTATTTGAATACATATGGTATTAGTTTGTAGTACCACCGCCACCAGTATTTTCTGGTACCATAGAGTTTAACACCAAATACTTAAAGATTCAGCTGTTAACAAGTAATGATGTGATTGGTCTGTGTTTATAGCCCTTACTGTACCCTCGTGAACAAGAAAATAAGAATAATGCATTTTCTTCCAGGGTGAAGTATTTACTTCCTTTTCCATAAAAGCAAAAACTGTACAAGAAATTTAGAAAAAGGCTTTTATGAACAAAACATGCTATATTTCACCTTTCTAATTCAAAACAACATCTGCCTTTCCAGAGGTATAAATTGTCAGTTGTGGCAAAACCATCATATTCTACTGTGGAGGAAAGGTCAACATCGTTGCCGTTAACAGCCCTCTGCAGAGTGTAGGGTGTGTGAGGTGCTTGGGTTTGGAAGCCAGAGAGACCTTGGCTTCTTCCCTGGCTTCTGCTTCTTGCCGTGTGGAACAGTCAGGTGACTCTGCGTCACTGTCTCAGGTTTATCATTTATGTACGGGTGATAATAGCATCTACCTCCCAAGGTTGCTGGTGAGGTTTAAATAAACTCTTGTAGAGCATACTGCCTGATACAGGGCAAGCACTTAATACCTATTACTATTATTATTACAAGTGTAGTACTTTATACTTCACACTTTTAAAAGTACTTTCCCATACAGTCTCTCATTTGAGATAATTAGTTCCTGGATGACAGCACAAATTTTTATCAGAGAACTATGTGTGAGTATTTCATAAACATGATTGCTCCTGGATTTTTTCAGATGAAAAAGCAGCAGATTACATTCCCTTTGCTCTGTTGTAAGATTGCAATGTGTTAAAGGTACTATTTTTTTTTTTTTTTACTAAATTGTATCTGACTTCAAACTGTTTAAAGACACAATTTCATTCATTCACCCTCATCAGGCTTTAGCCCACAAAGCTATCTTTTATCCCCACTTTATAGATGGGGGAAGAGAAATGTGAAATAACTTTCGAAGGCCGGAGGACAATCAGCTCTAGAACCAACCCTCATTTGATGTTGGAATGCTCCGAATATGCTCTTTTCTGCTCTGGTTCTTGATGAATCCTAAAAATTTTTTAATCTTGTTGGGGAGCGTTTGAATGCACAGAAATGAGAAGCAGCATAGAAGATAAAAAGTGGTTTGGGGAGCAGTTAAAAGCCCTATTATATGTTGAGTCATTTTTTTTTTTACAAGACTCCTGAAATAACTCACATTTCACCCAAAGGTTGAGTATTTTTTTTTTTCCCTCTTTCTCTGGATGGAGTTCGGTTCTTGCCAGAAGGAAGCAGGGTAATATGGGTAATAGTCTCAGAATGAACTATGAGTACACTGCATTAGGGACTCTTGCTAGAGGCAGGTGACAATTGATGCCCTTCTCTCCGACGACAGCATGTTAGTGATAATGGTGGCCAATCTGCATACTCAGCAAAGATGGTTGGGTTGCCGTTGAACTAATCGACACATTTCCGTTTTTTTGTTTTTTTTTTTTTACTGAGAACAAAAAAATGTTCTACGAGCCTTGTGGGTAAAGGGGACCTATGTGGAGCCACTATTGTTCCATTTCAATTTATGCACATTGCTATTTATGAATGGCTTCCTTTTAATTAGTGTTTATTTTAAAACACAACTTGTGACTATAATAACCCCCAAAGCACAAAGTTGAAACAGTAACCATCTGGTGGGGTGTGTGGTGAGTTCAGCAACTCTTTCCATCACAAGGCTGTAGTTGATTGTATTGCACATGAAAGAATTCCTTATTATTTTGCAATACAAGTGAGAAAACACATGGAAAACAGCTTCTACTGCTAAATAAAACCTAGTATCTGTTTTTCAAAATTACAATTTTTGTTATAAGAAGTTCTACCTCAATGAACGTATTTCTTTTTAATTTTTGAGTAAGGTAAAATTAGGATGGGTCATTAATTTGGGTATTTAACCAGAAAACTTATTTTGAAGAGGAAAACTTAAAAGTATGTTTAAATTTCTTCTTCTTTTGCAGGTAGTTTCCAAATCTGAAGGCATGACTTAGGACAAAGGCAAATGGAAAAGGACATTAAACAACCAATGGTCATAGGAAAGAAAGCACACTCAACCAAGTCAACGTGAATTACTCTGACCCCGAGACCCTGACACCTTTGAGGGACAGAAATGCATGGCAAATAATGCTTTGAAGGTTTATTTTAACAATTTTCTTCCCAGATCAAAACAAAATTAAAACAGAAGTGTTTCTTGGAGTCATTCTGGGATAATCTTAGAAGTATTAGCAAAAAGGAACTGGTGTGGTTTATACTTCATGGGGAAAATGTTCACATTTCAGAATAGCATTCCATGATTATTTTTAATGGGAAAATAAAATATAGGTGACTTTTCCAGGAATCAATATCCTCTTTTCTCCGTTCTTGGTATTTTGCAGGCTGATTAATTTGCAGAGGTTGGGTTTGATTGCTGCTGAAGTAGCATTATAGATTGTCTGTTATTCTTCAATCCACTTGGCTGAGGTCTATGGTTCTGTCTCTATGTATTTATCTACCTTTCCACATGGTGCTTAGCACTGTAGCACTGGGCCTCTCCTAAACATATTGTGAAAATCTATTGTGCTGAACTCTCAAGTCTCTTGCTGTGAATAGGTAACTCCTCTGTCCCCACCAACCCTCAGGAGAGCTGTTCTGTTAGGTAAAGGTAAAGGAGCCAGACAGAAACAGGCATTTAGAGAACAGCTTTGTGTGTATATGAAGGATGTATCTAAGTTTTGAAAGCAAAAAGGGGAGGTGCTGCAGGTCATAAAATTTATAAAATTCATAAAATAAAGAAATAATGACTGAGAGAAAACTTGCTCAACATCTAATGTACAGTATTCTTAAAATGATTGAATGGAAGAGTTCGATATTTCCAATCTTTAACATCCCTGGTATACTGCCTTGGTTAGGAATTCTGGCTATCAATTTGCATAAATATTTTTTCAGTTTCTAACAAACAGTCAATTAAATGAACTATATCATCAATATTCTCTAATTCACCTCTTTTCGAAAGTTTGAGACTGAATAAAGAGAGAGGCACAGTGTTTTTGTCCAATCTAGCTAGAAATGTATTTGACAGATCACTTCTTTCATCAAATACTTCTCTATATTTGAAATATTTCAGCATTAAATAGTGGAATCATTGGAAGTCCTCTGACTTTTAAGTTTAGGTATATTCAAAGTTGCATAAATGTGTGTGTTGGAAAAAACTGGGTAACGTTTGTATAGCTGCAAAGGTTGTGTTTGTTTAAATGCAAACTGAGCCAAGCACTATAATATAAAAAGCCTTTCAATATGCTCAATCCATCTTTTAATCATTTGATGATAACTTATGTAGCTTGTTAGAGAGGTTGTCAAAACCACATTAAAAATGCAAACTACTTAAAGTCATGCCCTTTAGAGGGATAACTCAGTATAAGCATTATATTTCTTGTGCAGAAAGAGATTTGGGCTTTAATAATTATGGTGATCTATAAATAATGAGAAATTGAAAAATTCTTCAATTGGTAGTTGTTGAAAATATTATTTAATTTATTATATTTTCTGGAAAATAAATATCAGATAATTATATAAAGTCTATGTATAAATCTGAGTTCTTTCCCAGAAGCAAATCCAGATCCCTACTGGTGAATAAACACCACTATTGCTACTGCAAACAGCTACTTAAGAAATCTGCTCCCAATTGACCTTATACACAAATGAAAAACCATCTTAAAAATGGACACATTTATTTATGTAAATATGCAAATTCCTCAGCATTTCCACAATGTAAAAATAAACTGTTTTTAACCTATATCTACAGATAAGAGTTGGGAGGAATTTTTCTCTCCTTTGCAAACAGCCTTGACTGCCTACTCTGAGTTCAAAACTGCCTTAAAATGTGTCATTTTTTGTAGACAAAAAGCGTTCTAAAATTGTATTATGCAGTTATTGTACTGAAAGAATGACCCTTGCCATGCTTTGTTTACTGAATGTCAAATTTTCATTTGTATTACAGCTGTGTACCGTGGCAGTTTCGGTTTTGTATGAAGGGCGACTAATGCACAAAACAGTCAAACCACAGAGCAGTAATTAGTCTGGAAAAGATCAAAGTGTGCTCTTCTAAATCCAGCCAATTTGCTCTGGGTGTGCAAAACCAATAGTCTTTCTTTTGCTAAGGTCTCTTATTAATTTTTGCTTTCGTTTGTTGCAGAGCAGCTGCTTTACTGTCAATCCAACATCCTGCTTAAAAAAAATCCATTTTGATGCCACAAATGCAATTTCAATGGGCTTAGGAATAATAACCAGCTTTCTTTTTTCACCCCACTTCTAGGAGATAGAAACTTGAAATGAAAGTTTTCAGCATCGGTAAAGTGAAAGCAGGCAACCGAAGGCATGACGCTGTTTGGGTTTATAGCTCTAGAAAAATCTCAAGAGTGATCTGTGACTATTTCTGCTTTTAGTGCTTTTAACCAGCTCCATCCTTATCACTGTATTTCTATTGTGCTTTCCTCTTAATATGTGTTCTTTTTATCCTTGTGGTCACATTATGGTTTTTCATAGAAAAATTGAATGATCCAAATTATTAGGCAAAGTCAATCCAGCAGAAAAAAACTAAAGAGTTCACACAACTCAGGATGAAAACAATAGGATAAGTAGTATCACTTGCTGTTTTCTTGGTGTAATTATTATCATTTTGGGGTGAGTTTGGAAACGGTAGTTGAGGGTGATGAGTGAACTGTATCACAGGAGGGTAAGTGAATAAAACTTGTGAAGGAGAAAAGAGTACAATATCATCACTTATAAAATGAAACGTGATCTTGGAGAATACACGTTAAGAGCAGTGTATGTATTTCTCTCCTACTCCATTTCTGTCATTTTTCTTTTCAGTATTCTTTCTGGCAATAAGTAGAGAGAGAAATAAACTGGTTAATTTGTTGATTCCTATTAATATGGCAACTTTCTTATAATTGTTATCTTGAACTGGGCTCAAATATTTTATATGTATATGTATTTCTTTTTCTTAGTAGATTTCTTTACCCAAGCAATGAATGTTTAACATGTATTAGCTGAGTAAATATATCTTTATGTCTCTAGTGTTGCAACAATTTTCCTGGCTTCACAACAAACCATTTAAATTTGATCCTGACTTATAGTCCATTCCAAGTAAGTGCCAGATGTTTGTTTTAGTATATCAGTAGCTAACTAGGCAGTAAAATATAGCCAAGCAAAACAAAAAGTGTAATGACACACAGAATTAGCATAATGAGGAAAGCTCATATAGTAATTAACAATAATTGATTCATAAACAAATGTCTAATGTCCATGAAATAACCAAATAGGTTTGTTCTGGAAATGTTTTCAATTGAACAGGAATTTAGTGCTTTTGAAAAGTAACATAATGATCATATAGGGAAGTTAAGGTATTTCTTATACAACAGATACAAATTAGACACCAACTCCTGAGTTCACTCCAAACTAACCATGACATACTAAATGAACTTGAACTTCAGAGTGCTTCATCCTTTATATCATTTGGTATCTTACTAAAATCCGTTGTTATGTCTATAGCCCTTATAATACATTTCATTTTTCCCACTCACCATTATTTGAGGGGCCGACTCTGAAGATGATAGTGTGATAGGAATAAATCTATACTAGAAATGAAATACATTTATTCTACATTTGCAGCTGCAATTAGATAAAGCCTTGAGGTTCAAATAAAACCTCATTGGTTACCTTTCTCCAGCATCATATAGGCCTTTACTTGAATCTCTGTTATAAGACAACTTGAAATATGACATTTAGAAAATACAGTGGCCTCAGGGAATGTGCACACAGTCACATTTAGAAAATTCTGAAAATCTTTGGAAGGAGGTTTTTAAAAAATTGAGGTGTATTTGATATACATTATACTAGTTTCAGGTTTACAACATAACAACTCGATATTTGTGTATATTGCAAAATGACCACCACAGTTAATCTAGTTAACATCCATCACCAAACATAGTTACAGAATTTTTTTCTTGTGATGAGAACTTTTAAGATCTACTCTCTTAGCAACTTTCATGTATTCAATACAGTATGGATTGAGAGTTTCAAAAAATATATTAGAGAGAATGAGAAGTGCTGGAAAAATGCAATAGGTTTTTTTCCAAAAAACAAAAATAAATGAAGGGAAATTCATTTGCACACTGTACTTTGGTGGTTGCATTATCAGTTTAGACTGAATTATTGAGAGGGTGGTTTGTGAATCCTCACAAGAGAAATTGACTCTGGCGGAAAAAAAGGCAAGAAAAAGATACAAAAAAATGCAAGGAGTGGAAGGGAAGAGACAGAAAACTTAAGACAACCAACCAACAGACTAAGACTGATGGAAGAGTTCAGCGAGGTTGCTAGATAAAAGACCAACAATAACAACAACAAAAATTCAGAGTTCGTCTATACTTGTACTAACCGATTAAAAATGTCATGGAAAATACAATACCTTTCCTTACAGCCACAAAACATGAAGTATCTAGAAAATGACCTAACAAAATGTAGAAAATACTTATAGAAAAACAATAAAATTCTATCAAAAGACAAAGAAACGTTTTGTCTAATATGATCATAGCTTTTAGAGGTGAGTTTGAAGCATGGTAGGCACTGAAGGAATATTCATTGAATGAATGAATGAATGAATGAGTGGATATGAATAAGGGAGAGATGCTATCCACATCAATGAGAAAGTTAAGATTGTAGAGATCTCAATTCTTTTTTTTTTTTCAGTGCAGTCATAATATTGTGGGGGAAACTATAAGGAGAAGAAATGGGGTTGGAAATGTGGTATAAAGGAGAGCAACCACCTTTTGTATTTACTTTACCACAAAAGTAAATATAAAATACAGTAGTGGCCATGCAGGTAACTGTTGATGATAGAGTGCCATGAACCCATCAATTCAATTCAACACGTGTCTGATAGCCAGGGGGGCAAAGAGAAATGACATGAAATTTTCAATGCTAGCAGCTAATAATGAAATAAAGCTGGAACCTGTGGCTGATGGGCTTGACAGCGATCACCATCCGAGGAGAGCTTGATAAACTGATTGATGAGTTGACTTGAACAAGATAAAATGAGACAAACACAGGGAGAGAGTCTTGTTCTTAGGTTCAAAATTCAATGGCAAAAACACAGTATAAAGGGAAATGCCTTAACACTGTCATGTTTTAAAAAAGATTTAAGAGTTTAGTTGATTTTTAAGCTCAGTATGAATTAGCAGGATAAAATTGTCCCCTCTTCTGCCAAAGATCAAGAAAGACAATTTAAAGGTGGCATTAATAAAGTAATAAAGTATAATCACATAAGCTGACAACTCTAAACTTTGTATTTTTTTTTATACTTTATTTTGGTATCATTAATCTACAATTACATGTGCAACATTATGGTGATTATACTACCCCCTTCATTAGGTCCCCCTAAACTTTGTATTTGTAAGCCCGGTTTCTGACATCAATAACATCTCTCAGAGCATCTCAGATTCAGCAGGTATATTAGCTTTTTCTCCTAAATCTGCTGTTCTCCTGGCATTTTCTCTCTGAGAGAGCCTGTCTTGGTGAGCACAACACCAAGCACGGTGCCAATGTGGTTACATACGCCTCAAACTAGAGAGTCAAGCCAGCCTTGCCGCAGGCCTTTCCTGACCCTCACAGACAGTTGACTTTCCAAGTTCTAGTCCCTTCAGCCACTGCTCGTCTCTCTCTCTCTCTCCATTGCTGTTTTATCGGTTTAGGCCTAATTATC
This sequence comes from Phataginus tricuspis, assembly GCA_029783875.1. NCBI lineage: Eukaryota > Metazoa > Chordata > Mammalia > Pholidota > Manidae > Phataginus > Phataginus tricuspis. The sequence continues at coordinate 64,517,531 of JAQQAC010026072.1, read as the reverse complement.
TCAACTCGACTGTCAGTTTCCTCTCTTGTCTGTCTCCAAATTTGTCTCTACACTATTTCTAGAGTACGTACTTGAAAACACAAATCTGATCATGTTATTTCCCAGCTCTAAACCCTTCAAAAGGCTTTCATTCAGCCTCCCCATTGCCCGTGTGCCCTGCCCATGAGAATGTCTGGAGCATGCATAGCCAAAATAAATATATTTAAATAGATGCATGATAAAACATGCACAAAACAAATTTTAAAAGGATGAGATACGATGGGGATTTAATTCATTCAAAATATTATTTATTAATAGAACAAAAATTTCGAATCTGTTTTTGCAATGTGTTTAAATATGCTTCATTACTTTAAAAAACTTGTCTGATTTTTTTTGACACAGTGACTCAAATTTTAGCTTATTTTGTAATGTGATTTTGATTGTTTCAATGGCTAAACACAGGATATCTTAAAAATAAATAGAAATACATCATGGGTTATAACTAAAACACAATTTTTATTTTTCAGTCCCATCAATCAATTATTCAAATCTTTTTTTTCCTGAAATTCAGGTAATACATCTCCGTCTTTCATAATTTCAATCAGTCGTTCTTGTGAATGAACTAAAAGGTGTTATACTGCAATATTTTTTAACAGAAAAATCCCCACCAAAACCCTTTATTTACAAAATTGTAGAAAAAGTTAGAAAATTTCATTTTCATGCTTTTACATGTGCAGATGTGAGAGTGACACTTTCACATTGTTTTTGTTAATGAAACCACATAATAATGGAATAATGCCATTTCAAATATGTTCTGTCAATATATGTTTCTTATGAAAACAGTGGCTTCATCACTCATTGTTAAATTCTCTTTTATTCTGAAATAACAGATTAAGTCTGTTTGTTATTAAGACAGTTTTAGTTTTACAACAAAATTGAGAGGCAGGTTCCCTCATAGGCCTCTTGCCTCTACGACTGCCTCCTCCATTATCACCAGAATGGTGTACTTTTTACCAAAGATGAACTTATATTGATACATCATAATCACCCAAAGTCCATAGTTTACTTAGGGTTCACTCTTGATGTTGTACGATCTATGGACAAATGTATAATAATATATAGCCATTATTATAATATCATACAGAATATTTTCACTGCCCTAAAAATCCTTTGTTCTTTCTGTTCATCCCTCCCCCAGCTCCCACTCCTGGCAATCACTGATCTTTTTATTGTCTCTGTAGTTTTGCCCTTTCCAGAATGTCCTATAGTTGAAATCATGCAGTATGTAGCCTTTTTAGATGGGCTTCTTTCACTTAATAATATGCATTTACATTCCCTTCATGTCTTTTCATGGCTTGATAGCTCATTTCTTTTTAGTGCTGAATAATATTCCATTCTCTGGATGTACCACAGCTTATTTATCCATTCACCTAATGAAAGACATCTTGGTTGCTTCCAAGTTTTGGCAATTATGAGTAAAGCTGCCAAAAACATCCATGTGCAGCTGTTTGTGTGGACATGTTTTCAACTCCTTTGGGTTAATACTAAGGAACATGATTGCTGGATCATATGGCAAGACTATATTTAGTTTGTGAGAAACCACCAAACTGTCTTCCAAAGTGTCTGTACCATTTTACATTCCCACCACCAATGAACAAGTGTCCCTGTTACTCCACATTCTTCAGCATTTAGTTTTGTCAGTGTTCCAGATTTTGGCCATTTTAATAGGTGTGTAGTGATATCTCTTTGTTATCATCTTTCAGTATGCTTATTTGTCATCTGTATATCTTCTTTGTTGAGGTGTGTGTTCAGATCTTTTGCCCATTTTTCAACTGAGTTGTTTTCTTTTCACTGAGTTTAAAGAATTTTTTATGTAGATTTTGCATACTAGTCCTTTATCAGATGGTGTCTTTTGCAAATATCTTCTCCCAGTCTGTGGCTTGTCTTCTAATTCTTTTGATATTGACTTTTGCAGAGCAGAAGTTTTAAATTTTAGTGAAGTCCAGACTCTCAATGATTTCTTTCATGGATTGTGTCTTTGGTGTTGTATCTAAAAAGGCGTCACCACAGCTAAAGTCATACAGGGTTTCTTCTATGTTATCTTTCAGTTTTATAGTTTTGCATTTTACATTTAGGTCTGTGATCCATTTTGAGTTAATGTTTGTGAAGGATGTAAAGTCTGTGTCCAGATTACTTTTTTGCATATAGATGTCCAGTTGTTCCAGCACCATGTGTTGAAAACAGTGTCTTTGTTTCATTATGTTGCCTTTCCTCCTTTGTCAAAGATTGACATATTTAATATGTTGACAATACTTGTGTGGGCCTATTTCTGGACTCTCTGTTCTGTTCCATTGTCCTATTTATCTATTCTTTTACCAATACCACTCTGTCTTAATTTCTGTAGCTTTATAATAAGTCTTGAGGTCAGGTTCTCCAACTTTTTTGTTCTTCAATGATGTGTTGGCTATTCTGGGTCTTTTGCCTCTCCATACAAACTTTAGAATCAGTTTTTGATAAAACAACTTGCTGGGATTTTGATTGGTGCCATTTATTTATTTATTAAAAATCTGCTAAGTAGTATGCCAATGACAATCTATTCTCAGCATAGAAAAAGGTGAGCAAACATTGCACATTTGTCTATTTGTAAAAGAAAAATATGCAACTCATTTCTATATACGTGAAAGTTTGTTTTTAAGTTCTTTGCTGTGAGAGTCAACAAATCTCTGTGTAATAACTCAGATTTTTATGATAGTGTTTTACTTTATTAAAAGGTGATGTAAAAATGTTATAAAGATATGGACTACATTTTAAAGGCTTTGTTTTTATAAAGTTAATGCCATCAACAAAATGTTCATCTAACTTCACCATTTTTGTGCCCAAATTTGCCTATAATAATGTAGGTAATGTATTTTACTATGGTGTTAACTTTGCCACTTTACCTTAGAATGTTTTTCTTCCTCTGTTTTACTCAAGTTTGTATTTATAGAATTTATAGCATTTCCTTAAGACAGTGTGTTTTAAAGATATCAATACTAATGAGAATATATATTCTCCATTATATCACATTTAGCTCACAAAAAATTGTTCTTCATGTATTTCATTATTGACACAGTCAACAAATACTGAGAACAGAAGGATGTTAGAATGTCTAGTTTTATTCAACTGTTTAGCAAATTTTCTAATACTTATTCCTTCAAATATTTAGCTGCATTTTCCATTAATTAATTAAGTAATTAATATGCATACTGCATTTTAGTCACTGCTTAGGTTGGGTTTCTAAAGAAGCAGATCTTGAGACAAGGATTTGAATATAAGTACAGATCTTACTTGACTAATGATGGGGTTATGTTCTGATAAACCCATAATAAGTTGAAAATATCATAAGTCAAAAATGCATTTAATGCACCTGACCTACCAAACATCACAGCCTAGCCTGGCCTGCCTTAAACATGCCCAGGGCACTTACATTAGCCTGCAGTTGGGCAACATCAGCGAACACAAAGCCTATTTGATAATATGTGTTAATTATCTCATGTAATTTATTGAATACTGTTCTGAAAGTGAAAAACAGAATTGTGTGGGGACAGAATGGTTGTAAGTATATGGTTTACCCTGTGAAATCTGTGGCTCTCTGGGAGCTGGGGCCCCTGCCTGGCATCACAACAGTATCAGGCCACTTATCTATAGCCTGGGAGAAGATCTGAACTCAAAATTTGAAGTACAGTTTCTACTGAATGTGTATCACTTTCTCAACCTTGTAAAGTTGAAAAATCTTAAGCTGAAGTCAGTGACTGTCTGGAGTTTATTTGGGAGGAGGGGATCCCAGGAAGCATGGACAAGGGATAGCAGAAGTGAGAAAAGGAAGGAGAGCGGGATACAATGAAAGGGATGTTATCAAGCGGGTACCTGCTGTGGACACCTGGGGCTCATTCCCGCTGGGGAGCTCAGGAGCCGGTGCAGAACTTTTCTGACTTGTCCCCCTGGAGGTGCAGTGAATATTCTCCAACTGTCGCCTGTCATGGGTAGACATGAATCACTTCTGGCCCACCTATTTGTGGAGCTAGAGAGAGCCCTCAGATGGCAGGAGCAGGTGTTGGCACTAAGGTGCAGTCCGCAGGTGCAGGGACAGCGCACAGAAGGTATGTGGGGGGGTCCCTGCCTTGTCTGCTAAGGTCACCATATGGCCTTCAGAATGCTTTTGAGCATGTTTCCTAAGGCAGAATGAACAACTATTTTAAACCAAAATAATTATCGTTAAGTAGAAACCCTGCAAAAGGAGCTTATTAATCTTTATCAAATTTAGCAAAATTTTGTAAAGTCTTCATATTCTAGATGTAAATCCATACCTTAAATAATCATAAAGGCTTGTGTATATGTGTGTATAGTCAATGATTTAACAGATATGAGATCTGCTCTTTTTCTTAGCTCTTATTTTGCTGACCCTATTAATGTTATTTTCAGTTTGGAGTTTCTTTGAAGAGATCTTTTTTTTAAATCATTTATCTATTTTATGAGAGTTATTTACTTAAGAGTAAATAATATAATCCATATGTCTACTTAAGTGGGCACCATAAAATGAAACATTTTTAATAAAAATAAAGTGATAGGGTGATGACCAACTGTCCAGCCCTCCACATGGTGGAGTTCCCATCTTTCCTACAGGATGCTTTGCTTACTGTATGATATGAATGGCAGTTTGACATTCACACCTTTTGAGGGTGCCAATGTCAATGAAAATGAAATTAGTAAAGCTTAATGTTTTCCTAGTTCTTGGGGTAAAAATCAAATAAAATAGAAGTTCTCATATTTTACCCCAATGGATCATCTTGTGGTCTGTGCACCAGTTGGAGATCGTTGGACTACAGGACAAAGTTCAGATGCCTCACAACCCTCCACACACAGTCCTCCACCATGTGGCTCTTGTTTGCTTCTCCAATCTAAGCTCGTGCTTCGTCCTCCTCATACCCTGCATTTCAGTTACAATGACTTCTTGAATTTATTATGCTAAGTTCTCTGAACATGTTGAATTGTATGTCAGAACTGTTGCTTATCCTATTGCTTCTTCCCAGAATGCTCTTTTTCTTTGGATGCCCTGGTAACACCTCCTTCACAAAACGTTTCCTGACCCTTTCCACTGCCCTGGGAGCACGAGACACATACTCTTGGGAATGCTACCATAGTCTCACCCTTAGTTCTCAGCCCTTTTGTTGAACATATTTGCTGACATTCTTGCTTCCTCCTATAGATCGTCTCCCTGAAATCGTAAGTGTACAATTTATCTTTGCATCTTCAACATACAGTTCCAAAAGGCACACAGTCATACTAGTTGAATTGACTCTGGAGGTGAGAGTCCTGTTGTGCACTGTATCTGTCAGCCAGCTAGAGGATTGTTTTTAGCTCTGGGTGCCTCTTGAAGAAGGACTTGGAAAAACTGATGTGTATTCAGAGGAAAAGAATTCCAAACAATATCACAAGAGCAATTCTAGGCTGGGACCAATGTATAGAATAACATGGAGGAAGGATTTGGTTTTAATATAAGGAAGAATCATCTAACAATTAGAGCTGCTCAAACACAGAATGAACGGTTTTGGAGTACGGTTTATTGCCAGTTGCAGTGTTGAAATAAAGCCTGAATGGATAACCTCCTTGAACAGGCTGAATAAGGGCTTCAGGCATCTGGAGTGATCATGGTGAGTGGAGGGGAATTTGGATAATCTTTAGATTGTGAACAGTCAGGCTGAGATTTGAAATCATTTGATATGTCTAGTGACAGGTTTAAACTTTAATAGATATTGTTTCAGAAAAAAAGCAGTGAGGCTATTTTAATAAGCAACTTATCTGTAATTCGGAGTCTCTGGATCAGGTAAGACACAACAGTAATGCTTCTTTGCCTTCTCATGAGTCAGGCTAAGCAAGTGTTTGAGCATGTGGTGATGCTGTTATTTTTTCTTCGTGCGTATAACTACAGACATCTAACTTGTTTCCTCTTCTCATCTTAGAAGTAGGGTACCTTTGCTCTGCCCAACCATGGATTTAAAAATTATAATCTGAGAGTCCATAACAAAGTGATAATGTCTATTGAGTACTAGAGAAGAGGCAGTTATCTTAATCTTTTATATATTTAGGGCTGCCTAAGACAGAACTTTAAAGTAAAATACTGAATCAATTGAACTTAATTCATTAAATAAATAGCAATCATAGATCATAGATATAACACTGTAAGTAGTATAAAAATATCTAATTATAACACCTTTAAAGGGTATTTTGTATTTATATTTCCTTTATAAAGAATCTTATACTATGGAAACTGAGTCTCAGCGAGGTTAAAGGGACTTGGCTAAATACTGTACCACTAATTGGTTTCAGAACCTAGACCACAGTCCATCACACCTCATTCCACTTTCATGGGTTTCTCCATTTTGCAACCCTGCCTTGAAAGTATGACATGGTCCCTACCCTGAAGGACTTTCGTAATCTCCTAAAGGGATAAAACATATCCATAGAGCAACCAGAGAATAGCAGAAGTAAAATCAAGTAGCATGTGTGTTACAGCTCAGGGGTAGTTTGAAAGGCCAATGAGGTAAGAAATCACAGGCTACAGGGTATGGACATTTTTATTAAGAGCATCTTTGCAAATAGCTCTGAAAGATAATTAGGTTTACAGAATTTTTCTTTGGCTCCGAAGCTCACATTGGCTTGGTCCACATTCCCCAATGCCTTTCCATCTTTTATTTCTTTTTAGTTTTTCCTACTCTCTACTGCACTGGCCAATAGGACACATGCATCTAATTGCAGGAAATCCTTATACATTCCAAGTGACCCCCACAAAACCAGATTGCCATGGTAACCAAACAAAAAGGAACTATAAAACAGAAGCCAACTATTTACTTAATGCCTGATGGGCTCTCTGCACGATTTTCATTAGACCTGTTGCTGGTTTTCTGTTGTGTTTGGGTGCCAGTCACTGCTTATTTTTTAAGCTGTTAAAAGACTGAAAACTTTATCAGGCTTTTTTGTACAAAAAATTGTACTTAGCAGTGAAGTCACAGCTTTTTAAAATATATACATCTCATTTAGAAATGTGATTTATTAGATCCAATTAACCCAGGCGCTTGCAACTCTTGCCCCTGGAATTCAAGAAAACAGAAGGGTCATTCGATGATGATGGTAGTCTTTTAAGAATGCTACAAGAAAGGGAGGTGATAGTAGATTTTAAATAATATTGTTAAAGGCTCTCCTATTTATTTTTGCCACACCAGTAACAAAAGTGTATGCTAACCAGTTGGCATAGAAACTTCATTGCTAGTTATTTTATGTGCCAAGTCTTTAATTAATAGACTACATAATTAATACAATCTACTGTATTCTAGCTAGTTTTAACCCTTTGGTGAAGGAACATTTTGACAATGAAACAGAAAGTCATTTGGGCTCATAAAATGTGCCTAACATTTTCTGAATTGGTGAGTAGGACCCACTCTCTTCACCCCTGCTATTGTCTTGGCACCTCTTTGAAGTGCAAAAACATTGGAACTTCAAAGGCAGTCCAGGAAGATGGCATCTTCAGCTTATGGCAAGCTCTAGAGGTGTAGGCAAATACACAGCATGTCACTGTGTGGAAGGTTTGCTCAGGATCTTGGCATAAGTGACTCTTCTTTTTTTAAGGTAATTAAAATTTGCATACAGTAAATTGCTTCATCTGACACTTGCTTTTTAAAATCACATTCCATGTATGTATGTCTTGCAAAACGTGAGTCTACAACATAAATGTCATTTGTAGGAGCATAAAACAAAGCTGGGTACTTGTTTGGAGGGAAAAAAAGTTATTCCATAAAGTCATAGATCTTCTGTGGAATGTTGCTATTCGGTGATTCAGATCCACCCACGTGCATATATGGAATTAGCTGTATCGAACTACAATACCTTTTTTTCCCCATCTTTCTGTGCTAGTTCTTTTAACCTAGCAGTTGAGCACCAGATTCTTGGAGTGAGGTTTTCCTTCAATGAAAGGATTTGCCTCTAAGGAGTAGAGTCAACACAATGCTAAGTTAATCTGCCCTGGGGTCACAAGGTAAAAAAAGAATACAATTTTTTTTTCCATATAAAGAATACTTCTTTTAACAACAAGAACAATAACAACAAAATACGGAGGAGAATGTTCATTATGTGTGTCTGTATTAATGCCTCACATATGGTCTATGCTATTTTTGTACTTTGGGAGGAATTATCTAACCCTGAATTGGGCTGTTTATGTTAATGCAGCCTTCACCAGTACAGTCATCTTGCTACCATTCTAGCCACAGAGGACAAATTAGAGCCAATGTGCTGGCTAATTCCTATCTGGAATGTTTCTGTGTTGCAACCTCCAATTCAGTCATTCTTTGGAAAGGAGGTGGTAGGCTTGAGTGAATTTTTGGAGTTAGGATCCATTAAGAGCAAATGTCATTAATTTCCACCCTAAAAGGTTAATGGAGGCAGAATTTGCTCTGAGGAGAAGGGTTGGTAGGTATGTCCCCATCCTTAATTCCTTACATACGCCATATACTACATGAACAGAAAAGGCCAGGCTTTAAGGGCCTAAAGGTAACATCAAAAGAATTTTGAAAAGAGTTCTTCACTGCAGTTAGGGAGATTGGGAGAGTAACTTTGTCCTTTGAGTATCTGTAGTGAAAAACGTAACCTGGTGAAAAGGATTCCTGCTAAATTCTATTTGTTCTCCAGCAGCATTTAAATACTTGGCTTTCTAACTTGTGAAATGATTGACATTGATTTTTCCTCACTTAATTAGAATTCATTCATTGTTCTATTTCTGTCCAGTGAGCAAAATGCTAATGCCTTTCCCTGGGTGTAGTCTTAATGAATAGTCTCAATTATCTGCAACATTTACTTAGAGTCTTCAATAAGTGGCCTAAGATAATTTAAAAAATTAGTCCCCCAGCCAAAACAATACCAACAGCGGTAAACCGCACAGCCGCCTTTCCTTGACTGCATAAAAGACCTAGTAGAACAATCTCGGCTGCTTTCCACTTCCTTCCTTATTAGCCCGAGTCTGGTGCGCCTCAGCCGTCATTCCTGTGAGTATGTGAAGGAATACTGTTCTTTCTTCGGCTCCCTCTTTCCCGCAGGCCCCATTATCTCTACTAGGCTGCCTTAGAGGAAGAAGAGACGTCCATGCCATGGTGTACCTCCTCGGAAGTCAGGATGCCTCCGAAAGAAACGTTTGGGTGGCTGGGGGTGGTGGTGGGGGGGGGGGTGGAAACAGAGTGCGGACAATGGGGAGAAGGGAAGGGACTGTAAACAAAGGAACAGCTGGGGACCGGCCCATTCTTCCCAGGCGTTCTGAGACTCTCTTTAGAGGCAGTGCAGTGAAGAAAGTAAAATCTAGAGGCGTCATTTAAAAAATGCCATTAAAATTTCTGAGTTCTTCAGCTGATCTACATAGGAATAAAGATGAGAGAGATAATGCAAGCCAGGTGGCCAGGTATGAACCTAATGAAATTTTCACTTATGTTTATTATTATTATTTTTTAAAGAACCTGTCTTGCCTGAGGGTTTCAGCCCCAGGAAAGTTCACTATGGATTCGGTGAGATGGAGAGATGACGACTGAATGCCTTTGGGTAAAGGGTTCATGCCCAACTTGATTCTCACACAGCTAGGATGAGCTCCAGAGTCTATAGCCCTCCTTTGCCTCTGCCTCAGCCCACAGCACTGGGCAGAGCTCTTTATGTAGTGACTCAGTCAATAATAGCTTATGCCTGTGGGTGTGGAAGCAGTGGCCTAGCAGGAGGTCAATTATATCATCAAGTTAGTTTAGGGTCAGGTGAGGATCCTGGCCTATCATAGGAACTTGCATTTTCCCCACAGGACCATCCCATTTTCTATTTGGCAATGTACCAGAGGAACCAAAACGGGTAAGCCAAGGCGTCACATAGTCGTAGTTTCCTGGAACAAGATCTAAGTACCTTCACGAGCTACCCGAGTTAGAGGAGTGTAGGCTCTACAGACATCAGTCCCAAGATTTTTTTTATTCACGTTTACATCTTAAATAGCTTTTGATGAAGTATGACTAAGAAGAAGGGAAATTATGGAGAGGGAAGGCAGGATATAGAGAAAATGCAGGTTCCTATGGCGAGGATTCTCACCTGAGCCTGGACAGCCGGCTCACTACACACGTGTGGGCAATAGCTCATTATTGACTGTGTATAAAGAGCTCCGCCCAGTACTCTGGGTAACACAGAGGCGTGGCTGCAGGGCCCCACTGTTGCAGGAGAGCAGAGGCTGGAGTGGTGGCGTCGCCAAGGACGGAGACTGAGACAGCTGTGGGGGTGGAGAGGCCCAGAGACCGGCTTGCTGCATGCAGACTTGCTCTGAGGTGGACAGGAGTCTAATGCGTTACCTGCCATTGTGGGAAGAATAAAGCCAGGTACAAACCGTTTTACTCCAAGAACGTTCCATTGTCATTCCTCAGTCTCACTGAATCCATAGTGAGCTTGCCTGGGGCTGAAACCCTCAGGCAAGACATAGGATGCTTTTTTCTTGATTGAGATGGAATTTGATTTTGCTTTTTAAAAATTGCTGGTTTCTCTTACTAACATATCGTGCAAATATTTAGTTTTCTTAGGGAATTGAGGATAAAATTACACTTCTGAGTAATAAAAGATTGAGGATTATATATCATTTAAAAAAATAACTTTCTCTGGGAATAAAAATAATCCATGTCCATTATTTAAAATTAGGGAAAAGGAATGAATTCCCCATTACATAAAAATCACAAGTTGCAGAACTTCTTTTTATCTGCTTTATAATTAATCTGATCTGGGGGAAAAAAGTAGGAAGAACTTACTAGACTCAGAAAATGAGGGCCAAACCTTCTATATAGCTACAAAGGAAAAAGAAAAAAGTTGTTTAGGCTAGAGGCTCTGGGAGACCTGTCACCTTTCCGCTTGGGCCTGAGAGCTGCTGACCTTGAATTTTAATTGCTGGGAGTCCTTAATATCTGTGAGCGACAGGATTGTGTGGGAATTGTCTTGGGACTGAAGTCCTAAGAGGAAACCCTAGGCCGGCTGTCCAGCACCAGCTGCTGGCTTGGTAACCAGGTACAGAGCCCAAAGAAGGGCCCTGTGCAAAGATCAGATAGACAATGTGGGGCCCAGAGAATTCCCCCCACAAAACCCATCCCCCTTTACACTAGATCAGAACGGGTTCGTGGGGCCGGCTTGGTAGTGGGGAGCTCCCCATGCTCAGCACTCTGGAATATTTAAGAATCATTTCCATGTGTGTTGAGTTCCATTGTGTGTATGTATATGTATCGTGTATTTTGGACTCTATCCCCCGACAAAATGACAGTTTTCAGAAATTAGCTGAGACGGTGAGATGCCCCATACTTTTTGACGTGTTGGAATTTTTGATTCGGGAGTGGAAAAGTGGTTTGGAGGGAGCTGAAGAACTGAAGTAGTTTTTGTACTGGTTGACTTGCAGTGAGTGGCCAAGCGGGATGTTGGGCGCTCCTGGAAGGCTGAGGTTGTCAGGAGCAGGACCTGGCTCTGCACACTGTCAGCAGGCCTTAAAAGGGGTTAGGAATCTGGGAGGCAGCGGGGCTTGTTCATCTTGGTGTCAAGTTTGAGTGATGGTGGGACTGTGCTTATGGGCTATTCTTCCAGGTCAGTGTGTGAGAGTACTGTATATTTGTGAATATTCAGAATTTCAGGAGTTTTAAACTGAATTCTAAAATAATTATGAAAATCCTGACTTGGTTGATTTTATGGTTCTTGTCAGACATACAATTTAAAAGGAAAAATTGAGGGCTGCTCCACCCTTTCCTTTTCCCTTTTATTTGCCCTGATTAGGGGAGAAGGGCTGCAGAATTGGTTTGGTCATCATACCTTCATGACTTAGTGGCAGTTCAAGATGAGAGTTCTTATGAGAATTAGCAACAGGGGGGCTGTAATGGGAATCAAATATTCCTTTGCGGGGCTAAAATACCCCTTTAATGCTTTGGGGGTGATCTCTGAGATCCCTGACAGTGCTTTCTCTGCTTTTGCACATCTTTGAGAAAATAAAAAGGCTTTAAGAAAGCTTCTCAACTGGAGGTGTTAAACCTCAGAACCATCAGGAGCGAACAGCGCCCACATCCTCTTCCATCCAAAATGCCTTCTGAAAGCTCCAGAGTCAGAGAGAGAAGGACGTTTATCTGCACATTTATCTGAAGGTTGGAAGCTGGAGAGAGGATTGAATTGCCAGTGAACTTCCTGTGACTTCATCTTGAAGTGGCTGCATCTGCACCACCTGTTGATGGCATGACAGGAACATTAGTCCTGGCTCGGCCTCTGCACCACTGATAACTCTGCTTAACATCACCCCAGGGGAGGCTTTACTAGAAGCCTGGTCACTTTGCCTCAGCAATGGTGTACATTGGTGCCCCATTCAGCCCTTTTTCCTGACATTAGCAGATTTGAATGGGCCACCAGTGAAGCCATTCAGCAGGAATATGCAGCAGGGCTTTCTGGGTGGCCCAGGGCTGAGCGGGGAATTCTCGTTAATGGACTGCCAGGCTTAGCCCATTGAGGTACATGAACTCAGTGACCAAAGAAAAGTGAGACAAAGATGTCCCTCACGGGAACATGTAGGTCAGAAGTGGACAAAAGCAGACATGGACCAGGCAAAGCTATTTGATTACTGAGCTGAAAAGGGAACACGGATCCCTGTGTGGGGGCAGCGAGACTGATTTGACAGAAATCGCAAAAATGCCCGCACACTCTGAGAGCCAGACATTTTCCGGAATTGCAGGCAGTGGGTGAAGTTATTTTAAGATGTTTTTTCCTTCCACTTGTCATTGTGGTAATTTCCTATTTGGCAGTACTTAGAAAAGGCCCCCGATAACTAGAGTGAAAGGAAAAGGTCATAAAATTGAACTGGAAAAAGCATGCTTAAAAGGGAAAGGGGATCGTGGGTAACATTCCCCATTCTGCTGGTGCTCTCAGTTATTTTTCAGAAAAATGTGCTCTGGGAAGCAGAACTCTTGAATGTTTAGGATTATACCTTTAATACATGAGTATAATTTCAAAACCTTTTCACTCTAAAATAAAGGCCTTTGAAATTTTGCAAAAAGGTAAAGGAAAAGAATAACTAAAAAGGGCAAAGGAGTCAATTTTGCATCTGTCAGTATGGCCAGTAATAGTGTACTTAATTCTTATTGACTTCACACAGTTGCTTCTTGCTGTATGAGTCTCTGTGGGAGAAACACTGGTCCCTGATACTTAAGTATATGAACTGTGCAAATATCTAGAGATCTAGTACTTAGATGAGCATGAAATTTGAAAAGTGTTCTGTAATTTTTCAGGATGGCGTTTTGGTAACTACATGAACAATTCATTCCAATCCAAGTTTATTAAAACTTGATTAAAAATTTTACAGCTCCTTGAGATAGCGATATACTTAACAATGTTCAGAATTTTATAAGATTTTATGAACCTAAAAATATCTGTAATCCTGTACTATAAAAGGAGCTACAAAGAAAGTTTTTTATCCTATCATAAATAATGCAACTATTTATGAGGAATGTATTCAATTTTAAGAAGTGTGACTGAAGAAAAAGGAAGGATCGTATCTTAACAAGAGTCATATCCATATATATTGAAACAGAATTCTATGGCAGAGACAACTTTGGGGCCCATTTAATCTATTGTGTCCGTATTGTGATTGAGGCCTATGGAGGTTTAGTAGATTGCCAAAAGCCCACCTAGTACCTGAACTTAAAAGTGACACTTTTTCTCATTATGGGAATAGTTTCAGTAGAGTAGTAAGTCTTTCTTTGTTAAGAGCCATAATCCTTAAATTTATGAGATGTTCTATCTCATGTTGAGCTTATTACCTGTAAAACTGATTTACATGCCATACATACAAATATATATTTCTTTGTTATGATACTTCTGTTAGAAGTTTTCCCCAACTTTTTAAAGCTCTAGAAAAGATAACAATAATATCAAAATGTGACTTCCCAGGGAAAAAAAAAGTCTAGCTCTACCTTTTTTAATATTTCTCTAATAAATTCCCTTTTTTTCCACCTTCATGATAAGAAATCTTTAATTTTCTTTTATATATCCTGTCTAATTCACTTCTAATATTTCTCTTTTAGTCTATTTCAAATGTGTACTAAAACAATTTTTTCTGTCCATGCTATTCAGAAAAACTTCCCTCTGGAAACTCTTCAACTTGGGTCCTAATTAGTTGCTTTTCAGTAAAGGGTTCAGAATATGCCACCCCAAAATACGTCACTTTGGCATAAGGATTTTTTTGAGCAGAAGGCAATTGAAAGAGACACAGAAAAAGTTCTCTGCTCTCCGCCTTTCTGCCTAAGAGCAGGGCATAAATTTCCATTTGTAAAGGTAGGTGTCCTCTCTCCTGTACCAGCACTTAGATGAGTCTGCATAATAAACCTTACTAAAGAGCCACCACCTTCTCACAATTTGCCACTCCTAGGGGTCCCAACCCCCTTTTCTTTAGTCTAGTTGCTTCTCCTCAATTTACCACTCTTTGTTAGAATGATATATAAGCCTGTCTCCTCAACCAGTCTGGCCACTTTCAGTCTTTCAGTTCTCACTTCTTTTCTGTCGTGTCCCCATGCATACAAAATACTAACTTCAATAAAGTTTCCATGCCTTCTCTCCTGTTAATCTGTTTTTTGTCTGTTTAATTCACAGGCCCTTGTATTCAGAATCTGAGAGGGTCTACCCCTCTCAGAAGGATTTTTCTTCCCTACACTAGGTAGTCACCAAATTCTCTCTCCTTTTGCTCCAATAAAGCCTCATATAGCTTTTTTCCTCTGAGTTTCAACTCTTTAGCACATTGTTCTTCCATGTTGTCTTACCCAGCATGGTTTCATCTCAAGCACATCAGCAGTTTGAAGTCTGAAATGCCTTACTGTTCATTAGAAAGTCTTTGAAATGAGTGGAAATGGTCCCACTATAGCATCACCTTTGTTATTTTTAGAGGCCATCTCTTAGAACTAGAAGAAATGGCATTTGCTTATAAAATTCGAAGCTGTCTTTTCTACGAGTGATTAAATCTTTGGGTTCTTTTTTTAAAGGCCAATAGCTTTACATATTTAAATTTTGTTTGAGGATACTGACAGAGGAGAGTTGGGAGAAATCAATCCATTATATCTGCTGGAATTTTGAAGCTTTCTTATACAAATTAATATAAATAGGGGTTAATTCGGGTTTTCCATACATTTGTATATATATTTTTTCATCAAGTTTCATCAAGAAACTGTTGGGTTTGGATTTATTCTACATAACTAATATAGTAACAGTTTCAATTTAGCCAACGATACTACTTATGAGGAATTGCGTTCAGCGTTTGATATGCATTCTCTTATTGAATCCTCATAATAAGCCTGTGAGGTAAACACTTTATTATCCCTGTTTGACAGACGGGGAAACAAGCTTTGAGAGGTTAAGAGACTTGCTATGGTTACCTTTCTATTAAGTGGGGAATTGGATAGATAGTTTTGGGAGGTGGACTGGGGCTAGTTCCTTTGAAGAAACAAGAGCCTCATTAGTAATCATACCTCACTGAGTGCCCTTTCTTTTTATACTTTAGTAGTGGCACAAGGTACTTTCCTAGCAGTTCAAAGTCCATGAGGGCACAGCCAAGGGCAGGGAAAGGGTACCTGGCTACAGCAGAACACCAGGGTTGTAGCTGAGACTCAAGGTCCTAAGGCCGCTGTGGTTGGAGGGCCGAGGGAGGGGCGCACTCAGCGCCCTCAGGAGCTCCTTAGCACTGGCTGCGGGCTGGCTGGACGTGCCAAGATGCTCCCGTTGTCGTATTCATATTGTGCTTGCTGATTCTGATGTCTCCATTTCTTTTGTCCTCAAGTGGTCTACCTTCTGATTTGGTTTCTCTAGGGCACAAATGAAAATATTTTCTGAATTGTGAAAGTCTGTCGAGGTTTTCTAGCCTCTCCCCTGCCGGTCCTGCTCACTGTCAGGATTACTAGCTTTTTCTGTGACCCTCCGAGCCAGCAGAGGGAAAGGAAGGGAGGGAGAAGCACGCCCCTACAAGGCGAAGCAAGGGAGGCAAGAGCCGACTGTCCGCCTGTTCTGCAGCCTCCGCCATCCCTGGAGACAATCAGACGATATATATAGGGTGTGGTCTCTTCTGATTGGTTACACCTTATGCTAACAAGGCGACTTTCAAACTTCCAATCACGCACAGAGTTGTGCACATGCACAGTTGTCTCTGACGTAAGCAGTGGAACTGAGTGAGAACACTCGGTGGGAAGCTGTGGCGCATCTGAAATTCAAAGGGTTCTCAGCGGCCATCTTTGTGGCACAGCTGAGATTCAAAGGTAGTTCCCCACAAAAGTCCAAATTATCAAAATAATGCAGTATTGCAGTTACATTTCTGCTCTTTGGATGATTATTCTGCTGTGAAACCTCACCCAGACCTCTGATTTACGAAAAGTCACGTTTATACTTCTCACCAGCTGAAGAAAGAGCAGCATTAGGTGTAATTACAAATTGTGATAAAGTAAAATACAGGTCTGTTATCTTTTATGTGACATTTATGTGATTCAGGACTTGCTACCCCCAAATATGGTAACTTGGCATGTTGGTAATTTCAAGCTGAGGGAATTTGAGGAACTGCATGTTCAGGAAGGATTTTCTGACTTTCCCCTGGAGCAGATCAGAAACCCTCCTGCGAGAGGCACCCTCCCTTTACCTGGGGGAAAGGAGCACCCTTATCCCTGAGGATGAAGGGACATGGGCTGCAATCTGAATGCACAGCCTTGCTGCTTCCCCTAGTTCACTATGTTTACTTTTTGTCCTATCGTTTTTTTTCCATGGCTTTCTACTTATCATCAAATTTAATATAAAATGCTAGAGTTTAACCATTTCTTTGGGTCTTCCTTTCCTCATGAAGGCTCTCATGTCATGTAAAATGTATATTAAACAAAGTTGTATGTGTTCCTATTGTTATCTGTCTTTTGTTACAGGGGTTTCAGTCAAGGACTTAGAAGGGTAGAGGAAAAAGATATTTTCCCTCTCCTATACAGCCTCCAGGAAGGTCCTATGAATTGTCTGAAGTTTGCTTCTGTCCTCTCTCAAGAAACAGGAGAACAGGCACTGCGCATAGGGGAAAGCTGCCGTTTTACAGTGCAGACCCGCCTACATCTGTACTCCGGGTCCTCCACGGGGGATAGAAAGTCAGCAGCCATGGCCTGGGCCATTCCACCAAGGAGAAACACAAAACAAACTTTTACAATCACCCTGGGAATTAAAAAAAAATCTTAAGGTCTAGGTCCCTCCTCAGACCAATTAAATAAAAATATCTGGGGATGGAGTCCAAACACTGATTTTTTTCTTTAAAACTCCCCAGGTGATTTCAATGTGTGACCAGGGTGGAGAAGCTCTGATCTAGCATGATATATAGATGAAGTATTATCATGTATAACATTGTACTAGGTTCTTTAGGAGATGCAAAAATTAGGGTTAAGACATAGTCCTTACCATCAAAGAGCTTTAATTTTGGTTGAAAACACTCATCACAAAAATGGTCACTAGTAATATGATGCACTCACTCGCTGTAAATGACCCCATAGTTTAAGTGGCAAGTGCTTGACAGGGAGTGGGTAGCAGGTATTGGTGACTCAACGGCCTCCAATCCCTATATTCACACTAAGTCGTAATAATAGCTGCCTCTTGCGTGCCAGTTTATACATCTCATTTCATCTTCCCAACTGCTAATCAGTTAGATTATTCTGATTTTACTGCAGAAAATGAAATCTTGGAGATGCTGTTTGTCAAAGGCCTAAGAGACAGGATTTAAACATAGGTCTATTGGGAGCCAACGTCCATGCTCTCTAACCATTAAATTATTTAGTCTTGGTAGGTACAAGGCCAGTAGTAGTTAGGGTGAGCTGTATGCCAGAAAATGTTTAACATTTTAATATGCTTACATTTCTTATCTTAAACTGTATATTATTTTGAAAAATTCCAAATCACAGAAAAGATCAAAGAATAATCCTCTGAATGCTGAATACCCTTTATCTACATTAATCAGTTGTTAACATTTTACTATACCTGCTTTATTTTGTTATTTATTTACATATGTATATATGTATCTTTTGTTGTTGTTGAACAGTTTGAAAGGAAGTTGCAGACATTATGATTGTTCAGTCACCCGTGAAAACTTCAGATGTACTGCCTGACAATAAGGACAGTCTTCTGTATAACAATACCATTCACATCTAAGAAAATGCGAATTCAATTTGGTCATCTAATATCCAGTCCTGTTTTTAAATTTCCCCAGTTATACCCAATATGTTTATTTAATTGCTTTTGTTAACCCAAGATCTGATGACGACTTATTAATTTCATTTGGTTAGAGACTTTTAGTATAGAAGTTGTCTCTTCTTTTCATGATTTTGACTCTATTTTGAAGATCTAGGCAAATTGCCTTGTAAATGTCTCCTTTTCTGGGATTTGCTCAATTGCTTTTTCATGAACAGATTCAGGTTAAACATTCTTGCCAAGATTATGGGAAAGGTGACATATATTTCTTATTGGGTCCATCAAGAGGCACATATGAGGTGGTCCCACGACTAGTGATGGTAAGTTTGATCGCTTGGTTAAGGTGGTAATGTCATGCCTAATGTCCCCATTATAAATAAAGTTAGCCTGTAAGGTGATATTTTAAAGCCAACAGTTTTTTACCCAGTGGTTTTAGCATCCATTGATGATTCTTACATCATGGGGTGAAAAATGGTGATTTTCTATCATTTTCTTAATATTCATTAGTTGGTGGGTGGTTGGCTCATGCTGCCATGACAAAGCACTACAGACTAGGTGGCTTAAAAAATAGAAATGTATTTTGTCACAATTCTGGAGGCTAGAAGTCCAAGAGCCAGGTGCCGTGGGGGCTGGTTTGGGGGGAGTCCTCTCTTCCTGGCTGTTGACAGCTGCTTTCTCGAGGCGTCCGGACATGGCTTTCTCCCTGTGGCATGCGGAGAGAGAGAGAACCCTTTGGTGTCTCTTCCTCTTATAAGGACTCTAGTCCTAAAGGATTAAAGCTCTGCTTCTACATTCTCATCAACTATAATCACCTCCCAAATGCCCTGTCTTCAAATATAGTCACATTGGGAGTTAAGCTTCAACATATGGATTGAATTGTGTCCCACCCAAAATTCGTAACAATTGGTGTTCTGTAAAGTTAGAACTTTCTCTTTCATTTTCCCCTTTGTCTCCTCTTTTTTCTTCTTGCTTCTCTCCTACCCCTCCTTCTCCTTCTTCTGAGTTTCACTATGGATTCACGCACTTATTTTTCATTTAATGTATTATAACCTATTTCTATCGTTACTCATGTTGATATTCAAATTGTACAAGATGTGACTAGGGGAGCTCCTGGAAACAAGCTTCCATATTCTTTTGACATGACTCCGTTAGTGTTTAAGCACTTCCTTGCTTTCTTGAATAACATGTTCCAGGCTACCTTGTGTTTCTGCTATCCCAGCCAGTTCTGGAGTCAATCGTTTCTTCAAGGAAGCCTGGTCCTTTTAGCAAGAGATTGTATTTAGAAACAGTCTTTAGGCTTGTATTACTAGTTCTGATTACTTTGTGAATCTGTTATTTTTAATAGAGCTCTTCATATTTAGCTATAGAAATTGTGCCAAAAGACTTTATTGAATCAGAGACTAATTCTTCCAGAGTACAATCAGGCATTTAGCAAGCATTTGAAAAACTTTTGAGTACCTTAGAACATAACATGTACCTGGTAAATATGATGAATGAATGAATAACCTTGAATTATGGGGTTTGCCTGGTCAGCTGGCGGGGGTGGGTCTCCTAACCCAAGTGAATCTGCCCAAGCTATAGCGAGTGGAGGAGATTGGGATCAGTCCTTCTATTTTATCTATATTTTCGGCCTATAGCTCTCTCCCTGTTATTGAGAAAAATCCAGATTTCCATTTCCTGAATCTATAAGCCATCTATAAGCCCTTATGGCTGTTTTCCCAGAAAGCGATTTTGTGGAGCCTCTAAACTCATCTGTGGTGGTCAGCGAATCACCACAGATTTCTTGGGGGATGAGATAACTTATCTTGAAAAGAATACTTGAAAAGAAATATTTTTCCTGGTTTTACAGAACAGGTAGCTAAGGAATATTTTTTCCCCACAATGAGGAGAATCCAGTTAAAACGAAGCTAGGAATACAGATTTCAGAGCTCTTGAGACTCTCATATATTTAATATCTATTCTGAGGAACAAGGATTCAGTCACAATCACTCTTTGAGGATCTATTTACTGTCAAAGTGTAATTGGATTTTGATACAGCAGTTCATTTTGGTGGGGGTGGGGATGGGAAGGTGATTACAAAGTAGCAAACAAAATATAAGTGATGTTACCTTTGATTTTTTTTTCTTTTTCTTTTCCTGCTCCTGGATCTTTATAGATACTGGGAATAAACCCCCTATCCCCACAGTAGTCTTAGAAAACAAGGCATACACTTCAACTACTTCTGCTGTGAATAATCCATTGAAGCCAAACAGTATTATACTAGATTCATCAGTGTTCACACAAAGGTCATATCCTTACATATCTCTTTGAATTTGTGGGACGCATATGGTGTACCACTTCTATAGAAGAAATATTTTCATTTTAGAATTCAACTTTTGTAACCTTTGGCAACATGTAGTATCAATGGCTCTTTGTTGTTCAAAAAAAAAGTAAAACTGTAAGCTATCCCCAAGGATATGCAGGGCGTTGCTATAGCAACAGAATCTGCCTCCCAGCACCACAAGAGAAGCTATGAATAAAAGATGGTGTTCTAAGGACAGAATAGAGGAGGTTGTTTCGATCCTTCTAATACCTGAAATTTGCTGTTATTTTGTTAAATGCAAAATAAAAATCTTGGGAAAAGGCTTAGTTCATTAAAAGGATGGATTTCTATATTGTACTTCAGATGTCATGGGGCAAAATGATTTCCAAGTTGAGTCAGCCCGTGGTAGGAAAGCCAGGGAAGGGCCAAAATATTTGATTTATGTTTTCTTTTTGTTTACTTTTCTACTTAAGATGAAAGAATCAAAGATAAATCTGTTACTCTGACATACAAAACATGGGACTATTTTACATCCTGACCCAAAGTAGTCTTCTGATTCCATATTTAAACATAACTATACTTTACATGAAGGGCAAAACAAAGTGCTTGAGTTTCAGTTTGCATTCTGTTCTGAACCCAGTTATTTCATATATGCCCGCTTGGGTCATGGAGTTCAAGTTCCCAGGGGTTCACCATTGCTGCCTATTTGCATACCAGCCTATCTATGTTTTATAATACTGGGTATTTCAGGACCCAGATCCTAAAGTGATAGCTAAAAGTTTCAATGACACCGAAATAAATGAACTTGAATCTCTTTTTCTACACACACACATGCATACATACACACATATATATCTTCCCACATCTATCTTTATTATCACGTTTCGTTTTTAAGAGACGTATTTTTCTTGTGTGAAGTTTTTGGTGAACTGCTATTCAGAAAAGAAGAAAGAAGTTACCCCTCTGTAAGTGCTTATTTTTAATACACTGAAAGCTAAGTGAAATTATTGCCAAAGACATGACTATTAGAGCAAAGGGATTCCTATGGACTAAATTGCATCCTGCCCCCAACCCAACTCATAAGTTGAAGCACTAACCCCAAAAGTAGCTGTAGTTGGAGATGGGGCCTTTATGGAAGTAGTTAAGGTTAAATGAGATCATTCACAATAGAACTTTTACCCATCACGATTAGTGTCCGCACGAGAAGAGGAAGAAACGCCCAAGGGTTCTCTCTCTCTCTCCCTGTGCCCCAGAGAAGAGGCCACGTGAGGACATAGCGAGAGGGCAGCTGTCTACAGCCAGGAGAGACTCTTCACCAGCAACCAATCATGCCGGCACCCTGCTTCCAAATTCTGGCCTCCAGAATAGTGACAAAATGAATTTCTGTTGTTTCAGTCACCGAGTCTGTGGCATTTTGTTATGACAGCCCTAGCTGACTAATACAGAGATAAAAATGCCTGGTATGATTCCTTAATTTTCTTTCAGGGTCAAATGTTAGCACCTGTTTTTAGGTGGAGCATGTATGCACATAATTCTCTAAGTTTTTCTAGGAAAAGTTTTTTTTTTCTTTGGCTACTGCTACCTTGGCAACTTTACACAACTGGGGATCTAAAGGTTACTAAGACAGTTATTAAATTTGTGTTTAAAAAAACACTAGTTAGAATAATTTCCCATTGAATTTGTGGGTGAATACAATTGTAGAAGCTTGACAAAAAGAAATATTTTGTTTTCCAGTTTTACCTTAATTTACACGTGGGCAGACAACAGTTAGGAAGGAGGGGCTGACACACTATATGTTAGTACTGATTTTAAAAGGAAAAATTCCGTATAACCAGTATCAAAAGTTCAGAGATCTCCCTTTTTCTTTTTAAGTGTTTCTTCTTAGATTACCCCAGAAGCTAAATGCTCTGGCGATTTTTTGATTAGCAAGGAATCTATTTAGTTGAGTTGGTTATAGGACTTGGTTGTTTCTCCTACTCTTAAAACTGATCAGTATACTAAAATGTTAACTAATGGGTGTTGAGAACATGGGTGGGAACATAGATAATATTTTTCTCCTTACTTTTCCACTTATTTTCTGAATTTTGCGTAATAAGCACTCTTACTTCATGATGGAAAATAATACAGTTAAAAACACTAGGTTTTAGAAGAACTTATAAACATTTTATCCTCTTTCAGGTGGTTTACGATAAAGGTATTTTTGTACAAGAAAAGCTAGACAAGCTAGAAATTAGAAACCTAAAAGCATGAAAAGCAGGAAGTAAATACTCTAACCATGAGAGTTAATATAGTTATGGTATCTGAACATTAAATTTAGCTCTGAGCTTCCTGACAGTCAAGAAAAAATTAGAAAATTCTCATTATTTGATCAGAGGGAAGTAAACCAGAACATCATGAAAGAACACTTTTTTCCTTGATAAACTCCTAAGAGGAATCTGTCAAAGAATGTTATTTGTATAAAACATATAAAGAATATTTTTATATGCTAGTAAGTAGAAAGTATCTGGACTATACCAGGACACTTGATAAAGTCGGAAGATACTTTTGCTGCTTAGCACACATTCCCCTTCTTTTGATGACAAAAGTCCCTCCTCCCCAAGGGAACTTCTATTTTAGTGACGCATTTCGGGAACTGCCAGCCACGGGACTCCTTCAACCTAAGCCATTAGAACACGTCCCTGGAATTTTTTTAATGTTTTTGTGTTGGATGACAGTGGTGCAAGGATGTGATCTCTCAGAAGTCTGGTGCTTTATCACCTGTGGAAACTCAGAGACAAACTCTAATATGCATGCAAAAGCAGAGACACCTAGTCCCGGGGCCCTCGGTGGGGCCCTGGTTTCCACAGCGGTCGCTTTGATTTCTTGCTATTCTCTAGTGGCTTTCAGATTCCTTTCTTGCACTTAACTTCATTCAAACTATATATAAGTCTATCGCTTGCAGTGGAAAGAATCTTGACTTTTTGAATACCTCTGGGGGCTGGAATTATGTGGGCAGAAAAAGAGGGATATGGGAGCTTTTATATTGCTTGAAAAATATTTTTTTAATAATAAAGTATTATATACATAATAAAAATACTAATAGAAATGAGAATAAGAGGAATGTATCATGAGAAAATTTGTATAAAAGATATTGAACAGTACAGAGAACTTATCTCCAGAAAAACAAATGCACCAGGGCCTTATTCATGTGTCTATTTCTTATTTTAGGCTTTGCTAAAATCTGAGAATAACACTGAAGTGGTAACTCAGTGAAGAAACTATACTAATGTGGTGCTCTACATTTATACTAGAAAAGACTGTAGAATACTTAGAGGTGTGGACAGAGAACAAGCCCAGTCTGTCAGCCAACTGACCTAAGGGCCTTGGACAATCCCAGAGGGAACTTTTCTGTTGGGAAGTGTGCATGTACTGTTGGAGGCAGTGATATGCTTTGGATTGCTGATGAGCAAATTGAAGAGGTGACATTATTTTATGAAAGAATATATGCTTAATTGTGTTCTTACCTGAATGAAAGGTCACCTTGCTTGCAAATGGAGGTGGGTCACAGGGGTCCCTGCAGGTGGGGACATATTTTTAAGAGGCAACTTCAGATCGCTCAAGTCCATGTAAGCATTTTACTAAGACCTTAGGGTAGCATAAGATGGATACAGCACATCAAAGGCTAAAGAGACGTGATCTCTACACTTTTTCAGTGTGACTCACTGACACCTATTATCTTAGCAAATTCCCAGTGCAGGGTTCCCTTTGTGCCAGTATAGATCCAAAAATCCAACTGCTTTTTGGACAAATCCGTTTGAAAGTACTTCAAAGTCAATATATCTGAAATGGAACTCATATGTTCCTGAAAACATGTCTGTATTTCTTTATTCCCCCTCTAGTTTTGGGATACTTCTATCTACCCAGTCACCTGGAGAGTGGCCAAGCCAAGTAACCTGGGAATCATTCTAGATTTATCTCTTTCCTTTCCTTCTTTCCCAATACACAATCGACCCATCTCTTAAATATTTATAGATTTTTTTTTCCTTCTCCTGTTGATCTCCACAACCTTTGTTTTGGGTTCTGCCCTAATTATTTCTCGTAGGATTAATTAATTAATTCCATAAGGATTTATCAAGCATCTATTATCATCAAGCACTGTGCTAAGCTCTGAGGATTCAGTGATGAGCAAAACCAACAGTCCCTGCCCTCATGAAGCTTATAGTATATAGAGAGTTACAGTGGTCCCCTGCAGCCACAGTTTTGCTGTCTGAGGTTGCAGTACCCATGGTCATCTGCAGTCTGGAAGGAGATGATCCTTGTTCTGACTTACTGTCAGACGGTCAGAAGTTGCCTAATGCTACATCACAATGCCTACGTCATTCAGTTCAGTTCATCTCATGAGGTTGGTGTTTCATTATGTCACATCATCACAAGAAGGGTGAGTATGATAAGATATTTTGAGAGAGGGAGCAAGCGCATTCCTATAACTTCTATTACAGTATGTTACAATTGTTCTCTTTTATTATTAGTTATTGTTGTTAGTCTTTTACTGTGCCTAATTTA
Organism: Phataginus tricuspis; assembly: GCA_029783875.1. NCBI lineage: Eukaryota > Metazoa > Chordata > Mammalia > Pholidota > Manidae > Phataginus > Phataginus tricuspis. The sequence goes on along the minus strand of JAQQAC010026072.1, from coordinate 64,492,417 downwards.
TAAATCAAACTTTCCTGTAGGTGTGTATATCCTGGAAAAATATAGTATATATAGGGCTCCATACTATCTGCAGTTTCAGGCATCCACTGGGGGGGGGTCTTGGAACGTATCCCCTGGGGCTAAGGAGTCACTGCCATACTGCACTTCATCTCAGCAGGGGTCCTTGCCCCAGGAACACCTGCTCAGTCTAGCCTTCATCTGACTGCTTGAGCTCTTGCTAAAATGCAAAGCCAAAGTGAAATCTGATTTAAACTAATCGCTTCAGGATAAAGTAGAAATTCCTTAGGCTGGCACCCAAGTCATTCATAACCTGGCTCGTCCCCCTCTCTGCAGTCCTGTTTTTTTCACTTTAGGAGCACACAGACTGACTAAAGAGTGACCGATCCTCCAGAGCCACCCCTGAAAATTAGCCTCATTTTTTATACAAGACTTCATAATAGGGTACAATCAGGAGGTAGTGTGTATTTATTAAAAGGATATGGAAAGAGAACATATTTCTTCCCTTCTTCATTTTAAAACTTCATATTCAGTTCCTTGGCTCCAGAAAATAATGGCTTCAGATACTTGATCGGGAAGTTCTTTGCCCTTTGTTAAGTATGCTCTTAAAATTAAAAGAGGATTTGCACATAAATTATTGGAACTCAAGAGGGATATCATCAATGTTATTGGGTACAAGTTCAAGATACAAAAAATAGAAAATATAAGAAGCAATGTCATTTGCAGTAATGACAAAAGCTTTAAGGTACTGAGAATATATTTGACAAAAGATGAATAAGAACTTAAAGGGGTTAATTATAAAACTTTTTAAAGGATATAAAATAGAACTAAATAAATGGAGATCTGTAAAAAGTTTATGGATGAGAAGACTCATTATCAATGTCAGTTCTACCTGAACTAATCCATAAAGTTCATTTATCCTAATAAAAATTCCAAGTTTTTTTATCTTGAAACTTGACAAGTTGAAACCAAAATTCACATGGAATAATAAGTGCCCAGAAGAGCCAAAATAATTCAGAGAATAAATTGGGGGAGGAATAATAAGTTTGAATGTGAAGTGATAGCAATTAAAACAGTGTGACATTGGCACAGAATAGGCAACTAAGCCATATATACATGTGGGCTATTGCTGTTTAATAGCATAAATCAATAAGGAAAGTACAAGTCTTTTGATGAGTGATTCTAGAACAATTGGCTGTCTATATGGGAAAATTCTCATGCATTTCTGCATCATTCTTTTTTACCTCTACTCTGAAACTCCAGTTGTACAGATATTAGATACATGCATTATGTATATCTTGTGCTTTTTTGGTACTTTTTCATTTTCTTCTCCATGTTCCAGGCTTGATATTTTCTATTGACCTTTCAGTTTCCTAATCTCTTCTTCTGTGTCTAACATGCCTTTAACTGTTTATGAGCTCTTATTTCCAGTTCTAATGCAGCTATCTGTATTTGACAGATTCCATTTGCCTGATGAAAGTCTTCATCTTGTCATATGTCTTATTGAAAATATTAATCAAAATTATTTTAAATCTATGGTTGATAGTTCTAATATCTGGATCACTTTTTGGTTTAGTGTTTATTTTCTGTTTTTATTTATTTATTCTTCTCCCTCTTGGGCTTGGTCATTTGTTTCTATTTCCTGGCATGTTTAGTAATTTAAAAAAACAATTTTTTTTCTGAACTTAAAACCTGGAGCATTTATCAGATCATCTTGTCTTTAGTGGGCCTTGAACTTAAACTTTTATCTCTCTAGCACCAAAGGACAGCCAGCATCTTGGCTTAGATTTAACCTATCCGGCGGGACTTTCTGCTTGGTTTCCTGGCTTCTTGCCTTTTGTGGTTTAGGAATGAGCAAATTGCTTAAAGGGGGAAGTGGCCAAGAGTCTCTAGTTCACTTCTCTGTGATTCCCTTTCTTCCTGGATCCTGTTCCTTCTAATTCTTGACTGTCCTAAATGCCAATTTTTATCTTTTTATCCCTGTAACACTGATGAAATCTCTGATCCCACTGCTACTTGGCCTCTTAGCCCTGAGCCTTTTAGGAATTGGTAAATGCCTTGAAAGAAAAGGTGGCAGAAGGTGCCTGAGCACGCTAATGCATTTCTCTTCTCTCAAGGATTAGCCCTCGAGTTCTAGCAGCCTTGGTGACTCTCCAGTGCCTTAGAAAATGTCCTTTTTTGGGGTAGCTTGTTGAGATTTACTAGTTAGTCCTGGCCTGAAGGATAATTTTATACAAGCTGCTCTAGAAGCTCCTAATCTCTTCTTTAGTGTTTTTCTGTTGCTGGTGACTTATATCTGTTTTAGATGACACTTTGATTCATTACAATAGCTAATCCCTAATTGATCCATTACTGTTAATTTATACATCAGCAGAGTAAAACATATCAAAATAAGTAAGGCTCTTGGAATTTAGCATGGTCAGGGAACTGTGCTGGATTCTTGTGGTTAGAAATTTAAGTCACACTGGAATTACTGGTACTACTTCCTTTCTCTAAAAAAGAATGAAACTATCTATGGAAAACAGATTCATAGAGTGTATAACATCAGTAAAACTCAGCAAGGAGGAAGACTAACATAAAACTTTCCTTCATTGACTTCAGTAATTTTTTGGTCTGGGAATTACTAAAAAGTCCCTAACTTTCATTGCTCTACTGGGTAAAATTAATTTCTTTACAGCCTGAATTTACTGAATCAAGAAAACCTTATCTTGGAATAAGGCCTGGCTTTACCTATACTAAATAATCTCTATCTATGAACTCTACAATCTCACCAGGGTGAATTTTATAAAAATTAAGAGGCAATGTGATTTAGTGGGAAGGAATATGGACTAGGAGTTCAGATACCCCATTTCAAGCCTTGCTCTGCCATTGTTTGTGTGATTCAAATCATACAGACTTCTCTGGGCCTCTTTTTCCTTATCTATAAAATAGTCAAAGTAGTCAATGGCTGTGGCAGATTTTATTTTCCAAAGATGGCCACACCAATCAGTATTCCATCTCACAATTCTGACAATGTAACTGGCACTCTAATTGCTGGGAGGTGGTATCTATGTTATCCTCCCCTTTGCCCCCTTAATCAAGGCAGCAGCAGTAATTAGTCCTGCCAAAAGTGTATAGTAGAAGTAGGCTGGGTTACTTCTGAGGCTAGATCACAAGAAGGGTGCAGCTTCCCCTTGGCTCTTTCCCTCTGAGACACTTGCTCCAGGAGCTCAACAGCCCTGCAACGAGGAAGCCCACTAGCCCATGCAGAGAGGCCAGCTGGAGAGACACCCATAAGGAGAGAAACTTTTTTTCCTGTTTCAGCTTCACCCTGTATGCTGCCTTCAGAGGTCACTGGTATCTCCAACTCCTGGGTCCTTCTGTAGAAATGACTCATTTCTTGTTGGCTTTCCTGACTGTGGGCCCTTAGTTTACCTAACATTTTCTGGTCTGCTAGTTAATGACGTTCATGCTTCTGCTTTCCAAATTCTAAAATTTTGTCTTTATCTCTTTGCTGTTCACTACTCTCCTGTATTCTTTACCTTTGGGGCTTCACGTCTTTTTATTTTTCTTATTTTGCTTAATAGGGTTGAGAATGAAGCAGAAAGAAATGCTTGTATTCCATGCTCCATGTTTAACTGGAAGCGTTCTCTTTCCCTCTCTAAATTTTATATAACAACTCCATTTTTTTTTCTTTGACTTTGCATATTCTTTGAGAGTTCTGACTATAATAACCAGTAAAACTTCCTGTATAGTCAGGTGTTTGCTATGATGTTTCTAGTGAAATGCACATCGGGTGCTTTGTTTTGGTGGCCCATGGAGAAAAAAGTGGAAATTAAAAGATAATCTCCCACACATAAATGATCAGCTGACTTGTTTTTACTTAAAAACTATTAATAACCTTTATTTTTTGAGGAGTTTTAGTTTTACAGAAAAACTGAATGGAAAGATCAGATTTTTTAAGGTGCAGATTTACAAAAAAAAATACTTGTATGCAAGAAAAATAAACTTCTATCCATACTTTGCACTATATATAAAAATGAACTCAAAATGGATCATAGACCTAAATATAATACTTAACCTATAAAATATACAGAAGAAAACACATGAAAGCCTTTGAGACCTTGGGTTGGACAACAATTTCTTAGATACAACACCAAAAATAAAAATTGATAAGTTGGTCCTCATCAAAATTAAGAACTTCTGCTCTTCAAAAGACACTGTGAAGAGAATGAAAGGACAAGCTACAGAATGGGAGAAAGTATTTGCAAACCAACATCTGATAAAGACTTGTATTCAGAACATATCAAGAACTCTCAAAGCACAACTAAAAATACAAACAATTCAGATTTAAAAAGTAGGTAAAGTATTTGAACAGATATTTCATCAAAGAAGATATATGAGGATAAAATAAATAAGCACATGAAAAAAATCCTCATCATTAGTTGTTAGGGTAACACAAAAAGTCTACAGTGGAATACTCCTACATACATACTAGAATGTGTAACATTGAAATGATTGACCATACCAAGTGTTGGTGAGGATATTGAGCAACTGCAACTCTCATATGTTGCTGGTGGAAATGTAAAATGATACAACTATTTTGGAGAAGAGTTCAACATAAAACTATGCTATGGCACAGTCATTCCAATCCCAGGTATTTACTCAAGAAAAAGTGCAAGTATGTATCTGTACAAACACTTGTACACAAATGTTCACAGCAGCTTTATTTGTAATAACCATGAATGCTGTCAAACAGTCCAAATGTCCACCAACAGGTGATGGATGAACTGCTGTATGTCCAAACAGTGGAATATTACTTAGTGATATAGAGAAATTAACTATTGTTACATGAGCAACATGGATAAACCTGCAAATAATTATGCAGAATTAAAGCCAGAACTAAAAAGAGTACATACATTCATATAAAATTCTAGAATATATAAACTAATCTGTGGTGATACAAAGCAGATTCGTGGTTGCCTGGGAATGTGGTGTGGCAGGAGTAGGAAGGAGGGATTACAGTGGGGCAGGAGGAAACAAAAGGGGTTCCCGCAAAGGATGGTGGCTATGTTCATTATGTTGATCGTGGGTGGTCGTTTTGCCTGTGTATACATATGTTCAGATTTAACTGCACACTCTAAATATGTGCAGTTCCTTTATTGTCAATTATACCTCAATAAAACTGTCAAAGAAGGGCAACCTAGACATTTATGTCTTGAATGTCTTTTAGTGGCTTTAAGGGAAAAAAAGAAAAACCCAAAGTTAAATGAGAAATTCTGTCCCTGAAGAATTGAAAGTCTTCATTAGAAAATGCTCCACTAACCTGAAGTGTTTCTTGCCTCTTCTCACTTGGAAATATGAAATGATGACATGATGACCAAAAACCAGTCAGTATGGGTGCCAAGCTGAGGCTGGTTAAGCCCTGACCTTTACCCATCATTTAATGAGGAGCACGCACACTGGCGTGAGGAAGCTTCTGTCAAAATGCTGAGTTTGAGATGATTCCTTTTCTGGAGCCCTTTGGTTTGCTCCCCGCCCGTCTGACAGGACCTGTCGTGCTCACATGAGGCTGGCCGCCACTTTCTGTGAGTCCCAGTCCGTCACGGCTGTTGGCAGCAGGCACCCGGTGGAGAATGGTAGTGTTGTGATTTCTCCCGTGTAAAAAGATGTGTGTGATCAACAGAAAATAAAATTTCCTTTTGTCTCTGGTGAGTCCAGTTTAGCAATTACGATGGCGTTTGAAGAAAATGTCAGTGGAGTCATTTTGTTTAGATTATTTTGTATCTTGATGAGCTAAGAAAAGAGAGCGAATGCCAAGGTAGACGGTGTGCGATAGAGAGCTGACTGAGTCTTCTGTGCTGTACACAAAGGCTGAAAACGAGTTGCCACAGATTGAAATAATTTCCATGGGGTCACAATGTCAACAACATCTTTCGGAATTGGTTTCCTTTTTAAAACTGGGAATTTCTTTCATGATGTTGTCCGGCTATGAAAACAAGCCCCGCATAGAACACATTTAGAGCCTTTAGCGGACAGCTTGGAGCTCATGGGGATGTGTCATCCCTTTATTTATTTGTCACTATTAGCATTGCGATGATCACTACGATCTAGTGTCACATGCAGGGATGAAAACACCCACAGAAACGATACGCTTCATTTGAAAATAAAGGACTTCCTTTTTATAGTTTGATTTAACCATGTGACAAGTCTGTATATGATAAAATGTCTATAATTCTCATGTAAGCTATGGAAACTTTTTAAAAATTAGCTTTTAAAAGCAATATAATTCCACAGTTGTGGATGCTGATTGTCAGTATGTAGTTAACACACTCTTCCTAGACTCTTCCTATCTTTATTACATAAAGTTGCCTAAGGGACAACTAAGGCTCTTCAAATGGACACAGTAGTTTAGGGCTTAGTTTCATAGAAACTACTTACTATCAGGGAGAGGCCATGATGTAAGATGATTTTCTTATTCATTCAAAGGAAGGTCAGGGGCAGCATGCAGACGAGACAGTGAGCACGGCGCTTTTGTAGAACTGCCTGTAGTTCAGTCTGTCTGGGTACAGAATGAATGGAGGGATGCTGAGGCTTGAGCTGGAGAGGTAAGCAAGGGCCAGAGTAAAAGGCCTAGCGTACAAGGTCAGTGGGGAGTCATTCAAGTAGTTTAAGTAGGGAGCTCACCTGCTTAATTTCACTTTAGAAAGGACTTCATATTGTCCAATGAGAGAAGAAAATTAGATTTGAAAGACTATTTAAAAATACAGTACAATTTGTTAAGTATAGGAATGTTAATAAACATACTGTGATTTATTTGGTCCTTTTCAGATACATGTTTTGGGTAGTTTTCATTCTATTTTAGTGTAATATGCCTTTTGAAATAGACTCATGTTCATGTATGAACATATCATTTAGAATTTAAAACCACAGGTTGTAGGCTTCTTCCCATGGAGGGAGGGAGACAGAAGCCTCTCCCATTTCACTGAACCAAGAAAGAAACACCTCCACTCACCAAGCGTATTAATAGTGTTCTCACAAACACAGCTTCCATGAAAACCAACTAAATGGAAATAGAAAGGATGATAGAATCTTGTAATATTCTCTCATCTTGTGAGTTGGGTCTGTATTTTTATGACTTAATTAGGAAAACTCAATACATTTGATTCCTGGAAATTAGGGCTAGAAGTATCTGGATTTTTGAGGCCAAGTTTTTCTGCATAGCTGTGCATGAACCACTGTATGAAGTAGTTAAGTCATGAATTCAATAAACATTTATGAATGTAAACCACATGGCAAGCACAGTGCCAGAAGATAAGTGAATCAGGCAGATACAGCCAATGCCCTCATGGAGCCTATGGTCAGTCTGTGCGTAAGAGACATGTTGATCGGTTAGCAAGTGGGATGCAGGGATGGTAGAATGTTCTTACAGTCAGTGCAGAACTTCCCCAAACCTGAATACAAGGTAGAGGAGGGTGGCGTGGATACCTCTCTTCACTCTCTGAAGAGTCCTGGAAATTCTGCAGTGTATTTTTATGTTCAGTGAGCTTCTAGTGCTTATTCAGTCATCAGAACTTTATCCCATTCTGATCTGGCTTCTTGTATCAATTCCAGTTTTTGAATATTTTTTTCCCCCTGCAAGCTAGGAGTTTTGCTGCAGAATCTCTCCATTGGGGTGATAAAGGGCTGATTCAAAAGTCACTTGATCCCTGTGGGATCAAGGCAAAGGCTGGAAAGTCGAGTTTAAATGAACTGTATTTTAGAGATGTCGTGAAGCTTGGTCATGTCCTGGGCACTCTGTGATTCCTGGAGGTGGTCAAACCCAGACTATGTTAAACTGTACAGTTTTGTTCCCTAGTTAAAAGTGCATTTCAATTGTTATTGTCATTTTTGCTTTATAAAACTCTTGTAGGTTGAAGCCCATATCCTAGTTTAAGTGATGCACAAACTTGGATCCGTGGAGATTAAACCAAATGACAGATCCTGTGTCTCTTATATTTTCCTTAAATCACATTTTATCTGCCCCTGCTAAGCCAGAAGATTGTTTTGATTGCACAATAGGCTCTTCAATTAAAAAATGGGCACAAAGCTAGGCCAAAACTAGGTTTACTACACTAAGAGCCCCCTACTCTCCATTGCCTCTAAAGCATGGGCCTCATATTTCCTGTATCTTAAAAGCACTTTATGCATCTTTGATGGCAATAGAATAATCATAGGTGGTGAAATATAGAGGTGACTTGTTTTAATTTCTTTAAGTTTATTTGGGTTTGAGGATAGATCTGAATGTGGAAGGCAAAATGTAGCACTACAGTATTTTTCATGAGTGTTTCATTATGCTTCTTTTTGTATTACTGGGAACAAAACAGTCTTCTGTCCTAACTTCCTCTAGTACATTGCCAAGAAGTTTAAGCCCTTGCTTCTGGGGCTCTCAGATTTAAAAAGTCACAGCCAGCACACGGTATGTGTGTTAGGTTATTTGACACTAAAAGGACAAATATATGCAACTGACCCTTGAACAATGCAGGGGTTAGGAGGACCCCCCTGTGCAGTCAAAATCCACATATAACTTTTGACTCTCCAAAAACTTAACTACTAATAGCCTACTATTGACCAGAAACCTTACCAATGAGCAGTCAATAACACACATTATGTATGTTATATGTATTATATACTGTATTCTTACAATAAAGTAAGCTAGAGAAAAATGTTTTTTCAAGTTGTTGCAAACCTCCAAAAGCTTTTCTAATATATTTATTGAAAAATATATGCATGTAAGTGGACCTGTGCAGTTCACACCCATGTCATTCAAGGGTCAACTGTACATATTCACTAAAGTTGGCTTCTATAAGCTGCATGTCTGAACTAGTTTTCTTTTCATAGAAAACCGTATTTCATATGATTATGGATCCTAAATTCAAATCAATTTGTTCACTATTGTTGATGCATGACTCATGGATATGGATGTTTTTTCCTTTAAGGCTGTCCTGTGGGTATACACAATGCAGACCATCTTAAATGCTTCTGAGTCTTAATTAGTGGAACATTACAGACACAGGGGAAATCCCCTGTGGCAGGGTTCTCTATTACGCTGCCAGGCCTGATATGCCCCAAGCATGGTCTCTTCACTTTAGAGAGAAAGTGATGTATAAGGTGGTTCTGGGATTAGTGGAAACCTCTTAACATTTACATGGAGCTATAGGCAGAGTATAACTAATGGATCCTGTTTGATTAAAAATATTGTCACTTCTGTTTCCTATTTTGCAAAACCCAAAAAAGTGATTTAGTGGACAGAGCCTACGGGGTCCACAAGGTTCATAGTATCATAGTTACAAAGTATTTAATAAACCCATGTGAGTCATATGTGCCAAAGTTCCTCTATAATCTTAAAAATTGTGATCTCAGAAACAGCAGCACAATTGGTTATTTTATTACATTCTTGGGCAGTAGAGCTGTGGAAAACAGTTTGGCAGTTCTGGTTTTGTTGATGGAAAGAGCTTCAGGCATGGACCTACCACTTACTAGCTATGGGAGCCTGGGAAAGCTTTTCTTTTCTTTTCTTAGGCCTCTAAACTTCCATTCCTCATTGTAACACTGGGCAGTAAGCGTGCCCATCTGAGGGGGAGGTCGTGAAGATTACATGGGACAGTGTAAGCTAGAATGGGCTTCACACAGACTGTGCTCCACAAATGTGATTCTGCTCCCGTCAGCCTCTTCTGTGCTGAACTGTGCCCTGAGGAAAGAGGGCACAGTGCATTTGTTAATTTGCTTGTGGTGTTCTTTCCAATTAGGAATTGTCTGCCTGAAGATAAAAGCTGTGGCAGATATTAATTCATGTTCTCAGAGCAAGCGGGACCTAGAGGCAGCATGGTGTGATGGAGAATGCCTTGGCCAGGGTCAAAAGACATGGCCTCTGGTCCAGGGTTTGACACTAACTGTGACTTTAGATTTTTCTAGACTTAGTTCCTCACCTCTCCAGTGCCTGGAACATAGGAATTCAGAAATATTTGTTGCCTAGGTTAAGGAATTAATTGGTAGAAATGAAGGGATTGGATGGGATGATTGAACCCAAATCCTCTGCCAGGACTCCCATTCCTCATGGAGAAAGTTCCTCAATAACTGGACATTTGCTGTAACTCTGCCATAGGAAGCTTTCTGTGGGGCGCTTCCAACTGATTTGGTTGACATAGAACCAGTTTTGGGTGGTGGTATGCTAATGCGAATGGCAGTGGTTTAAGAAAGTAGCTGCAGAGGGATAAAGGGATGGTTTTGTGAGAAGATGCTAAAGAGGGAACCAGTTTACTTCAATAGACAATCAGCCCTCTACGTTGCCTCCAAAGCCTGGGCCTCATATTTTCTTGTCATTCTCTTTAGCTAGGACTAGGTCCTAGGAAGCCCTACCTTATATATTTATTTGATCCCTTGATCATTCTTTTCTTCTCTTCAAGATTGCCCTTGATATTTTAAACCAGTTTTATGGGAGATTTTTAATGAAGATAAGTGCAGAGGGAAGCAGACACTCACATGATTTAAACTCATCATGAACTCTTAAACACGGTTCAGCGTTGATGGAAGGGCCTGCTTTCCTTCTATTTTAGGATTGGGCACAAAAGCAATTCATGGGAAGTTCCCCTTACGCCCTTGTGCCCAGGTGTATTTTGAGATGTGTTTCTTCCACATCCGTCATGCAGGGTGTGTGAGGTGGCTGAGAGTGTTCATAGCACCTGAGCCACCTTGTTCTTCCAGTTTGGAGTAAGAATCAACAGGAATGATCCACTTAATGAAGAAAGGCTTCAGAGAGAAGAAAAGGAACCAGAATGGTGAGAAATGAACTCTGGGCTGTCTAACGAGGTCAGCATTTTAAGGAAATAAAGCTGTGGAATCTATATATTTGGCGTAACATTTAAACATTTATAATACTAAATGTAGTATTATGTTTAAATAAAGACTTACCATACCATGTTTCAGATACTGTAGAACCCCTTTAAATGCATCACTTCACTTAATCTTCAAACTACCCCATGGGGTAAGTGCTGTATTTATCCTTGCTTTACAGATGAAGAAACTGAGACACGGAGAGAGTAAGTAATTTGCCCAAGGTTACACAGCAAGTAGAAAAACTGGGATTTAAACTCAGAAGGTCTTGCCGGTGCCTGAGATAAAACTCACATATCTGTCAGAGCCTGGTTGCTCTCCACTCACGTAATGGGGGACCAAGTCTTGCAGGAGTCCTGCATCTTGAATAATGCCTCGAATTATATAGGCATATATGGGCCTCCCACAATAAACCCAGCAGAGGCAAGGCTCTCTTACAGCTACTTCTGAGTCTGGAGTGCTCTGGTTGTCACCCTATATTTCTATCAGGGACATGCACGCCTTTGTCGGGCCATGCTACAGCGGTGCAAGCCAGAACCCTCCCTGTTCTACCTCTCAACCAACTGCTTTTAGCTCTAGTGGAAATGAAGCATCACCATCCTATGCCATTTAACTCCAATCTAGGTGGAATGTTCAAAATTCCAACAACGGTCTTGGTTTTGGAGAGGACTCTATACTCAAATATAGCTGCTCTCTGCTCTCTGTCCCACTTAGAAAATATCATAATCCATAAAAATAATGCCTAGGTCTCCACTCCTGGTTGCACCCAGGTATGGGATCATGACTAGCGTTTGCCAGTGGAATGTGAGCAGATGGGGGCCACCTCTGGGTCTGGATCTTAAGGCACTGGGCACATGCTCTTCCACACATGCTCTTTTCCTTTCTGAGAGCTGGAATACAGAGGCCCCTGTGACCCAGCTTTCATCAGACAGGCATGGACTATGCCCTATAGTCTTCCTATTTAGAATATGGTGGGCCGCCTGGCCCCATCTGGGAGCTTGTTAGAAATGCAGAAGCCCAGGCCCTATTCCAGACCCTTAAACAAGAATCTACATGTTTACTAAGAGTTCCAGCTGATTCACATACACATTAACATCTCATGAAAAAGTCCTGGTTCTCTGAGTAATCCTATGGAGCACAGCTTTCCTGATAACTTGATAACTGGTCCTCTCATCTCAGGACTGTGATATGGGAGGAATAAGCCCCTATGGTAAGCCACCGTAGTTTGAGATCTCTTTGTTGCAATGGCTTAGCCTTCATCCTAAGGAATGTAGTATTATTATTCTGATTTTAAAGACAAAAAAACTGAGATGTAGAAAGCACATCATCAAGACCCTCATGGAAATAGGACTCAACCTGGATGGTTGGAGTAGAGATTTTAATAAAGGAAGGTGAAGGTGGGTAGGTGAAGGCTTGAGCACTAGTGCGGGGTCCTCTTTCGAGATGGGTGGCAGTAGAGGGAAGGAAACCCACTGGTAGCTAGAAGTTAGAGTCTGGGAGTCAAGAACCTGAATATATTTGTGGGCTGTGGGGAAGGAGCTAGTGAAATGTAAGAGACTGAGATTAAAGGAGATGATTGATGGAATCTTGAAGGAGGTGAGGGGCAGAATCATGGTTTGTGGGGAGAGGGGTGTCTACTTCTCTGATAGGAGGGAAGGAGGAACAGGTGTGTGGATGTAACAGTCTGTGCTCTGTGTGTGTGTGACTAGGCTGGAGGGAGCTCATGCCTTCTCTGCAAAGTAGGAGACAAGGTCTTCTGCTGGGAGAGAAAGGGCCATTTACTGTGCTAGTTGAGGAGATCTTGTATGAATCAGGTGGGGAAAGATGGTGAAGTGACGTGGCGGAGGGCTGTATCCAGTTCAAAAATCTCTTCTGCTTTACGTCTTCTGCTTTTGTTCCTGGGTACAAGGTGGTCAAATTGGAGAACCACTCTGGTCTAGTAGAAAGTCCTGGCTCTGAAGAGCAATCTCCTCCAGTTAGATTCAATTTGGTAGAGAATTTCCTCAGAGTTAAATCTGGACAATGTCATCATATACTGAACTACCATGTAACCTTTAAAGTGCTAAAATTTCATTATTGTTTCTTTGTCCATTGGCAGAAGCTGCACCGTGGACCCAGGGCTGGAGCCCATGTGCTCACCTGGTTGCTTTGAGAGAATGAGCTCACATGCAGGAGAGCAGTTGGCTTCAGCCTCCCGCATCTGACCCCTGCTCAGAATCCTATGTGGGAAATTTGTTTGGAAGGTGCTATAATCAGAGTTGGCTGCCAACAGTTCTGTGTGTTATGTGCCAGACAGCCTAGAAAGATGGGGCCTTGCCCCGGGAGACTCAAGCTGCTTGCCATCTACTCTGCAGACTCTGGTGGGGGGTACTCAGGCCCCCCAGGATGTTGCCATTTTAAGTCATCTCCACATTAGCCGGCTTTGCTGGCCAAACCATCAGGCCAGCTGGTGGCTTCTCTTTGGCAGCTGTTTTAAGAAAGGGATTTCTTTTACAGAGACAATGGATTTTTTCATCCATGTTTGAATGGATTTGGGGGTCTCTCTTCCAGAGCTGAATTGTTTGTCCAGTTAAAAAAAAAAGTGAACAAGGACACATAATTCTCAATCTCTCTGTAACTTCTGATTCTACGTCTACAGGGTAAAAGGGCTTTACTTTGTATTTGCTGGATATAACCATTTCTGAATAATTTTTAATGTTGAAATAGCATGTTTTACATAGGCAGGGGATGATTTTATAAGCATTAGTTAAGGCTTTCACAAGTTCCTATAAGAAAATATTTATACCAGCATAAAATAATATGATATAATGCATGAATTACTAGACATCTAATCATATAATTTTTTAAAACATGAATACATTAAATAATCTTATATAAATTCTTGTCCTTTTTCTTAACTTTGAGAACTAAGTAACTGGGTTCCTCTTGGAAGAATAACCTAGTTCCAAATGTTTCTTTTCAAAAGAAAAAATGAATTTGATTATCTAATTGCTTGCTAAACAGAAAGAAGCATATTAAAATGTAGTTAATGGAATGAAATATTGCTTTTGGTTTTCTATGTATTTCTGGCTAAAGAGTACACTGATTTTGTTTATGAAAATTTAAATTGATTTTCTAGGTATAGGCAAACATCCAAAAATAAGCCTGCATGAAAAAGTGTTCATAGATGTTGTCAAATGGAATGAGTGAGTTGTAATATGTATTGTATGATTCCTGAGCTTATAAAACAAAAAAAGTAATATATGCATATACAGAGATGCATTTCCATGTATGTAGATATGTAAAAAATAATTGAAAGGTATGCTGAGATTAAATTTAATTTTAACTGACTCTCTTACATTTACTGTTTTCCTAGGTGGAGGTACTTCTCACGTGTACGTAGATGGGAGTAGGTTCTTAGAAATAAAGAACAAGATACTTCTCTGGTGAGTGTAGGGACTGAAGCCTCCTAATGAAGTTCAAGTGCTGAGAAGTATCACATAATTTTCCAGGGGGGGCTGTAAAGAGGCCAGATTGGAAGACTGAAATAATAGAACCTTATTTCTTCCCTAAAGATAAAAGAAAGTAAATGCTCTGTATTCATTTATTTCCAATTGTTATACTCTCAGTACTCTATATTTGAGGTTTGGATAAAATTGATCTTATCAGAAAAAATTAAAAGTAAAAGGAATTTCCAAGTGATGAATCCAAACAATGATTTGTGGAAAATATTCCTGTGGAAAGCGTACTCGATTTAAGTCAAACAAATCATATTCACTGCATTAACAGGTATTCTAAGGAGATGGTGGTTTAAGAAGTAAAAATGGAAACTGCCCGAGGAAGAAATGAATGTGCAGCGCATAGCATATTGCCACCGGGTGTCTCTGGCCGTCTTACACCATTACAGACATGCTTTTTTGGGGGTGTGTTAAAATGTTACAGAAGAGATGCCAAGTGCTCAACAGATTCATAAAGACAGTATCAGATTATTACTAAAGACATTTTGTTGCAGCCTAGCAGCCAATATTGTCTGATTTCTGAAGACTTAAAACATACCTACAATTTAAAGTAGGCCCCAAGGGAAGCTCGTGGTGAGCCATCCAGCCCAAGGCAATTTATTGACAGAATTAAATTCTGGCTAATTTCCTTAGTGCCAGTGTGTCCAGCACTCTCATTAGCTGCACTTGTTACCCATGGAAAATACGTCTTTCAGTGCAGGGCACTTTGCTCAAGTGGAGGGAGCCGGCCTTCTGCGAAGTGCCTGGAAGATCGGTTTGGAGTATTCTGAAGTGGTTTGGGGGCCCCCAGAGACTCACAGGCCTGGTACGGTGACTCCTGTCAGGGGCTCCTTTGGCCTCAGTGGGAGGTTCTGATGTGAGACTTGGTGCTCAGGCCAGGCCCAGTTGCTAAGACAGCTTCTGTGTGTTACTGTGTGGGAAGAGGAGGTTCCACTCCATAGCTCGCCTCCCCTCACGGGCAGAAGGATGTGAAAAGGAGCACAGAGGACCTGGAGGAGGGAAGTAACAGAAGTGTGGAGGCTGGAGACAAGCCTGGCGAACACTCTGGGCTGGGTCACCTCCAGAGCAGAAGAAGCCAGAGTCAGGGATAATTGCAAGGCACAGAGCATGCCATTTACTGAGCTCAAGCCCTTCAGGAGAGCGCAAGGTGAGAGGAGTGAGAGAGGAGGTAAATGTGCCAAGACTGCCGCCGCAAGCTGGGGGAAGGGAAACGGGGGCAAGGGAGTGGGGGAAAGTCAAAATGCCTGTGGATTTACAGGGTGAGTGGTTACCCATACAACACTGGTTTTTAGAGCTTTCTCTGGGATGACTTCTGCATTTGAGTTGACAGAGCCCATGATGCCATCTTGTTTTCTGTTTGCCAGTGTAACAGATAAAGAGGGATGCTTTCATAAGTGACACTCAAGGGGAGGAGTGACAAGGCGTATCTGCAGTCCCTAAATGGGCTACAGCTGGATGCAATAGGGCGGGATGAAGTGTAGGGCTGCAGGAAGTCAGACTGGAGAATGTGGCTGTCACAGAGATGCGGGCACTACGCCTGTGGTGGAGGACAGGGCAGACTTACTTCGGATTTATTCTGGAGCAGTTCGTCTTTCCTTGCAAGAAAGTGGAGACTAAGTTGTGTATCACTCTGTGCACTGGGTGATACCACCCTGGGGTCTTAGAAACTCTCAGATGAAAGTGCAGGGTGAATAGAGACCAAAGGTGTCATTGGAAATGACAAAAGAGTGTAATCAGAACCCTGCAGGCAGAACCAGAGAGTAACAGGCATAAAAAGGAGAAAGAACGGAAAAAATAAAAAAATTCTCCTAAGATGTGTAGTAAGTACAGCTCTAGGAAATTGAACAAGTTAGAGTAGACTTATCAGCAGATGTCTGAGGAGGAACGAACTAGGATAATTTACTTCATAGGCTTAGGAAATGCGGCTGCAGAAAACCAGTGATGGAATGGTGAGGAATCAGGATAGAATAGGGAGGCATTGTTCAAAGGCACCAGATCAAGCTATTACATCTATTATGACAGATGTGGTATTTTAGGATCTGAAATTCCACCCTTAGTGAAAACAGTATATAGAGAACTACAAATAGCAGTTTTGTAAAATTTCAGTGACTCTATTTATTTGCCTATGCTCTGCAGTTAAAGAGAAGGGGTTCATAGTCTTACTTTCTGCTTTATGATACTTGCAGCTTTATAATTTTTTGTGTTAAAATGAAATCTGTATTTTTTTTAGATACCAGTATCCTTGCCCTTCTAATAACCTTCCCTAGTAGGTAGGAAAGAAAAGTAACCTTATGACTTCAGTTTAGTCTAATGCCTTTGGAAAGCATAAATAACCATTTGGGCAAAGTATTATGGGAGCTCTTTCATAGTGTCTAATTTGCAGACTTAAAAATAATTGGTGATTTTCTAAGAGGAGTTCAGTTATTTACTTCTGTATATATATAATTGATTATAGTCTATGCATATTTCTTTATGTGACTATGAATATTATTGTACTGCTAGGTTAAAGTTATTAATATCTCTCACTTTCTAGTTTCTACAGCTATAGGAAATACTGATATCTAATTTTTAGCATATACTTTTAAAGGTGCCATTTGAAAATTGTAGTACTCCTTTCACTGTTTGATTGACTTTCCAATACAAGAGAAAAAGCGTACCCGAATGTGTTTGTTTTGGCTGCCAGTACCTGAGTCCCTTTCCAATGTTCTGGGAGGTTTCTAAAAGTTGAACATGGATCGATACTTCATCTCCGAGCTTTCCATGCAGCTACGTGAAGCCAAGACTTGGCCAATCAGATGCATGTACCCTGGACTATGAACTGGGAGAGAATGACAGAAAAGCAGAGAAAGTGGGAGTCCTTTTTGTCAACAGGACAGTGGCGGTGAAGGTCTCTTCATAGGGTGGACAGGGAGAAGGGTGGGGGAAGCCGGGGCCCCGACTTCCTGGGCGGGCCTCACTGGTGAGTTCTGGGGTCCGAGTTGCTCAGTGGGGGTTCCAGCGGCCTGGTGCTCCTTGCTCCTGCTCACTTTCTCATCTTGGTTTTCTAGTCTTTCCTGTGAATTTGTGGGCTACCCACAGTTCTTCCGATAAGTCTTGCTTTTGCCTGAATCAGTCAGTCAGTGTCTGTTACTATTGCATTTTATGTTTGCTACGTTTGCCAAATTGAGAGGAACCCAGGGTTTTCTTTCAGTTCTGTGACTATATAATAGTGTGACCAACAGTCCTGTCTGCCCAGGGCTGAGAGGATTCCTGGGACACATGATTTGTGGGCAAGACCCCAGCCAAGTGGCCTCAGACTGTTGTGCCCAAGTCGCGAGTCCCCGAGAGACCACCAAGGAGCTGATTCCGATGCAAACACAAAAGGGTCATTTATTTCAAGCTCGAGCTCAGACTCACACCCTTCACTGACGCAGTGGGTCAGGAATGTGAGCCCTGAGCTCAGGGTAGGCAAGGGTTTTTATGCATTACAGGTTCAGGAAGAGGGGATTCTAACTTGGCATAAGCTGATTGGGGATTTTGGAAGTTAAACAATCGTTATTGGTTAAGTTTGGCTGGCCTGACCATGATGATGTAGCAGGAGCGTTGCTAGGGGAACTATCTAGGGTGGGGGTCCACAGGCCCCGGTGGCCATTTGTCCATGTTCTAAAGACACGTACATCTCATCCACCTGGGAGCATCAGGCACAGATGACCGGCCTTGAGATAAGACCTTCTTCTAATATCAGTTCCTGTGGTTAGGAAACTTTTCAAGGTTTCTTCCAGAGCCAGGCCTGACTCAGGCCTCAGATGGAGATTAGGCACAAAAAACAGACTCAGTCCTGTTCTGTCCTTCATTTAGGTTCACACAGTCAGATTTGTTAAAATGGCTTCTCTTATGCTAACTCTAGGGTCTCACATTCCCCCCTTCTCTTGTACATTGGGTCCAATCATGGGCCCAAACTTTTTAAATGATGGAGATGTTTAGCTGGGCTTGACCTGTGACACAGCCTGTCACAGGGAGTGTCTCTCTCATCTGGGGGGGTGAGGGTCTATGCCTCACGTCAGTTGGCCCCCACGTTGCTCACCTGAGGTCCCTTGCGACTGTGCCTGTCTTAGGTTGTTCCTCCTGTGAGGAATCTTACCTGTCTTTGGCTAACCAGCCGTCTCTTGGGACTAAACAGGGAGATAAAATATAAGAGAGGACAGCCAACAGATATAATTCTGGAAAGAATCATAATATACATGATTATATTCTTGCAGCAAATGCAGGTGGGGAATCAGCATATGATTCACTTATTTCTTGAAGTTAACTTTTGAAAAGTAGCACAAGTATGTATTGGCTTTAAAAAATTAGCAACTGCACTCCATACACATGCTAGGAGAATAGGAATACAAATGCATAGCAAAAGCAGAAAAATCAGACAAATTAAAACAACACATTCCTGGAAACTGTTCACATCTCATATGTTAAGCTGTTCAAGTTGTCACAATCAGACGACAGAGCTCGGAGAAGTTTTTCATGACTATTTCCAGGATAATCTATTAGAGCAGGAAAGATGCATCTCATGCCACATAATACCTTGATAATGTGAAGAGAAGGCTTAGGGTGTGGACCTGTACCACTTGCCCTGCCCCCAAGGTGGGCCGGGCCGCTGTCTGCCTGCTAGGGTTGCCTACAGCGAAGTTATGGGTCCTGCCGAGACACTCTTCCTCATTTGCGGAACATGCAAACATTCTAGGCTAAGCCGCCTTTGGCCCTTTGAGCTTCAACTCATTTCATTGAAGAAAGACTCTAGAACTTAATGTTTAACACAGAGTTTCAGTAGGGAGTTTTTTTGCATGTAGTTACATTGCTCTGACTGCAAACATTCCGCCCCGCCCTTTCTGGAGGCCCTCCTCCCACTCTGACTGCACTCACAGTCTCTGTCTCATTCTTCTCTTTACAGATAGAGACCCTAGCTGCTGCTAGGGAAAGGGGGCGACGACCGCTCTGGCTGCTTCATGCTGAGAGGGGGCGCAGTAAGGGGTGCAGCTAGGTCTCTATCAATCAGTGGTCGGTCGGGAGGCCTTCGGAAGATGGGAGTTCCCATCCTGGGCTCTATGGCTATCACCATTTGCAACTTCATGGCTTTTAGGTGAGACAGAACAAATCATGTCACTAGGTTAAGCAGCAACATCTGGAGTTGGATTCTCTATTCTGGAAGGACAAACTTGACAAGAAGATTAAAGAATGCATGGCTGAATATGAGGACTAGAAATAGTAAAATTCAAATTGAGAATCACAGCCAGATATCTTGGGGAAACTAGAATTCTGGATCTAGTCTATGTCCCAATGACTAGTATTAGGACTCAGTATAGATAAGGCTGCATTATTGAAACAATACTTTTCTCTAAAATCACTCTCATTTTTATTAGAAATAACCAGATTAGGAAAATAATTAACAATTGGCTTGATTATTTGCATAAGTGCAGCAAGAAGAGCAATTGATCACATAGGTTCTTTTAAATGTGCTTTGCTGGAACTTTTTATAAGGAACTTCAGATAGGACCTTTAAAGGCCACACAAGGCCTGAAAGCCAAGTCAGACTTGCCATCAGGTTTTGCCTGCAGTACCTGCAGATTTGGGTGAATTCCTCTCCTCTTGAGGTCCCCAAGACATTTTGAGGTTCCTGCACCTGCCTGGAAGTGACCTTCCTTACTCCCCTGGTAAGGCTGCTGGGAATCCTGTAAGCAGGTACCAGGCCGGTTCCTCCAGGGGCTCTGTTGGCTCCATGAAGTCAACCTCAGTTCCTTAAAGCTTGTCCATTAACATGAGTTTACACACGTGTCTCTCAGGAATAGTATTCCGGTCAAAGCCTCGGTAATATAACCAGTGTTTTTAATTAGTGTTCTTACAAGGAAAGCAGATTCTTATTAAACTTATGCAAACAAACATACTGCTATGAAATATAAAATAGTTACTGAGAGTTGTTAAATTCTGGAGGGATCAGGTAGAGAAAGATAAATGTTTCAATTCTGCTTACAAAGGTATTGTCATTTACTAAACTGTTGTCAGCTTAAGAGAAAAAGCTTAAAACACTTTATCAGTTACACTTGAAACAAAAAGCCACAAAATCATCTTCTTTAGTTTACTTAATCCTATGTAAATACTTGTTCTGCTGAAATCTAGTTCTTTACTAGTTTAAGAGTAATAAAACAGTGACTATAAATGACAAAAGACTAAATGAGAATGGCTAAAGATCTGACCAGAACTTACCACAAGACAGCTGACATAAGGAAATTTGGATATTTTTGCAATACAAAACATCCAGCAACAAATTTTAGCATCATTCTCTTTGGCAGTGTTTTCCAGGTAATTGAGCAGGTAATTATATATCAGACAAATAAGCTAACTTAGCCAAATACTTTCTCTAATGAGAAAAAATTTCTCTGACGTGTTCCAGGGGCCCTCTGGAAAATATCAGAGTTACTTACAGGTAAAAGTACCTTTTTTTGAATTTGATTTTGGAAAGTTGTCAGAAGAAAGTTTCTTTGGTACTTGCTTAAATAGGATTATAGGTATTTAACCAGAATGACAATAAAAAGGCTTAAATGCAAATACAGTTTACTCAGTTGTTAACAACACTTGGCTTACAGTCTTTTTAATATGAAGATTTCATTTTTTTTTAAATACTCAGAGAACTCATTGGGACTTTAAGCATGAGAAACTGCTTTGATAAAAACAATTAGAAAGTTCTTTGCAATTTGTCAACATTAAGAGCAGGCTAACAGTCTAAGACAGCTTTGTCTTTTAACTGAAAACAAAACTCTAATCTCGCTGTGCACTTGATATCAAGACTCACTTGCTTTAATTTCACATGGCATGACTGTATCAACTTCCACAAACTTTCTACAACTTTATTTTTACATTCAGAGTTCTTCTTTTAAATACTTTAGAAGTTACATTCTTTTACCCTCAACAAAATGAATTTTTACTCATTATACTTTCTCTTATTAAACACACATCTTTTCTAGCAAGCAGAGATGTCTTCTTTATTATATTAAGTAGTTTTAATTAGAACTTAAAACATTAGGTACTTTAACTTTCAATGAACACTGAAAAATAGGCTATTGTAAACTGTAACACCAGCATTCCTCAGATTGATACATTTATGAACACTTTTTATCATTTCTGGAAATGTGCCTTACAGCACAATTTTTACTGAGCACAAAACATCTTCATATAACTTAGCAAAACTCTAAGAATTTTGGTTACCACAAAAATTCTCAGGCTGTTTGCAGATATACACACGGTAACACCCTATAACACACAATTATTAAGATGTTCACTTGCTATACTTAGTTTACTCAGAACTGTGCTAGATTACTCATGAAACTTTTACTGAACATTACATTACACAGAGTTAAGCTTAAGCAATTTTCTTGAAAGATTTAACAGATAACATCAACTGAAATGACTCTAGGTGAACAGGCAGCTGATAACCATAGGACATGTCCATTTCAGTTCAACTTAAATCAGTATTAATGATTAATATTTTTTATTAGAATTTTCTGGAAGTTTTAGAATGCCTAATTTTCACAAGCACTTGTTTTTAAATTAATTTGTATTAATACCATCCGGAGGTAGAAAAACATTTTTCTTTACACACTTAGACACAGAAACATACAGATTGAGACGCAATGACTACAGTTAGCAACACTTTTCATAAAAGAACATACACAGACAAACTGATATAAAGATACTGATATCCAATTGTAGAGGTCACTAGTGGCAAAAGGCCAGTAGTGATGGGGCTGATTCCCCCCCCTCCCGCATCTGGGGGACTGGTGGCTCCCAGGGGCAAGCAGCGGAGGCAGACTGCTCCCTCTGAGCCCTTTGTCTGGTACAGGGCTGGCTTCTTACTGGAGCGCCTCTGCCCTCCACTCTTGGAGCAGCTTCTGCTTCTCTGGTGGGGGATGGTTGTGTCTTTCCCTTAACTTCTTTAAAATGGTCCGTCATCAGAGACAATGGAGTAGAAGAATTCTGACTCATTTTTTTCTAACAATTCATAGTAGAAAGTTATCGACAGACAACCAAGTATCACAGACAAACAAAAAGCAGAACAAAAGATGCCCAAGGGCGTCCGAAGACAAAATTGAAAAGTGGGACGATGGCGATGGCGGAGCAACCCGCCTCGTCCCTTCAAAGACTCAAAACAAATTAGGGCACTCCATCCCCTTCAAATGGGCCTGGAATCTCTTCCAGGACACCTTCAAATGGGCGCCTGGAATGTCTTCCAAGACCCCCGATGGGTGACCTTCCACAGCACGTCTGCCTAGGCCCTATACCGATCCCTTCATATCCATATTGGGCCCTTCTCAGAAAACGAAAGAGTGCAGCGCAACACACAACACAAACAATAGACACAAAGCAAAGCTTACGTCACTCACACACAAAGTTCTTACCGGCCGGCTCGGACCCTCTGGGTCGGGAGTCCTGGGGGTCTTGGGGATCCCGGACGAGCCCCCAAATGTTGTGCCCAAGTCGCGAGTCCCCGAGAGACCACCAAGGAGCCGATTCCGATGCAAACACAAAAGGGTCATTTATTTCAAGCTTGAGCTTGGACTCATATCCTTCACCGACGCAGTGGGTCAGGAATGTGAGCCCTGAGCTCAGGGTAGGCAGGGGTTTTTATGCATTACAGGTTCAGGAAGAGGGGATTCTAACTTGGCATAAGCTGATTGGGGATTTTGGAAGTTAAACAATTGTTATTGGTTAAGTTCGGCTGGCCTGACCATGATGATGTAGCAGGAGCGTTGCTAGGGGAACTGTCTAGGCTAGGGGTTTACAGGCCCCAGTGGCCATTTGTCCATGTTCTCAAGACACATACATCTCGTCCGCCTGGGAGCATCGGGCACAGATGGCCGGCCTTGAGATAAGACCTTCTTCTAATATCAGTTCCTGTGGTTAGGAAACTTTTCAAGGTTTCTTCCAGAGCCAGGCCTGACTCAGGCCTCAGATGGAGATTAGGCACAAAAAACAGAGTCAGTCCTGTTCTGTCCTTCATTTAGGTTCACACAATCAGATTTGTTAAAATGGCTTCTCTTATGCTAACTCTAGGGTCTCACAAGACCTGTTTCAAACCTGCTGTTATCTGTTTCTTCAAATAAAGATACACCTGTTATTATGATGATCAAATCAGTCGGTAGGAAAGTACTTTGCAACATGTGAGGGGCCATATGAAAGCCAGGTGGCATTACTCTTGAGCAGTTCTAGACAAGAGCCCTCGGTGTGACTCCTTAGCTAGTGTCAGAGTGTGGTTCCAGGACCACGTGTGTGAGAATAATCTGTTAAAATACATATTAAATGTTAAAAATGTAAGTTGAAAACTCCACTTCGGTGAAGTCAAGGGTGCTTGATAACCCTTTCCTAGAGGGAATGTAACTTCCCAAATACCAGGCCTTCTCAGCAGCTCTGCCCGCTCAGCTCCCGCGGGGCCGGGAGGGAACCAGAAGCACCCTCCCTGCGGGCAGGCTGAGCCAGAGCCCAGAGGGTTGAGCCACGGCTGCCGGGGTTCCACTCCCGCCCCGCTGACCTCCTCGCTCCTCCTTGCTGGGAGGAAAGTCAGGAGTCCTACCTAGGCTTGTCGCTTCCCCAGGTGCTCCTTCTAACCTCAGAAAGGAAAAGGCTACCTGAGAGCCTTTGTCCCGTGGGAGACGGTGAATCACACTGGGTTTGCGGTCAGCGGTGGGTCTGCCCTGACAGCTCGTGGGGTCCAGGTGGGAAGCCCCTCTCTCCTACCAGCCACCTCTTTCTTCTCCTTCCCAGAACATGCTGGTTCCCCAGCTGCCAAGGCTGGGGAGTCCCGTGGAAGCCCAGGTGGGGCTACATCTGCAGATGAACTTCTGGAGGCAGGAGCCACCTAGCGAGCCGCACATTTTTGAGGAGAGAGGGCTGCATTTCACCCTTTCTGAGATGGGGTCACCTTGCCATCTCCCTTCAGTCCATGAAGAAGAAGCTGCCTTTCTTCCATGCATAGTTCTCTCACCTCCATTGCATGAAAATGACTCTGAATTCAAACTGGCTGCCTTAATGCCTAATAGTATGTTCATGATATGCAAAACCAGGCCTTGAGCCCTCACTGTGACTAGAATTGTCTAATCGTTTAATTGGTCATAATGATTTTATTATCTGGGTTTTAAAATGGGACCATCAGCAGTTTTTTTCAAAGTGCTTCCAGGTTGATTACATATGTAAAGGGGAGGAGGTATGTAATATCTATACGCCCAGTAACTGCTTTTTCAAATTACATTCATTCCTCTTTATTTTAATTGAAAGTGTAGGGAGTTCAATATAGTTCAAGGAAAGCATTGTGGTAAACAGCCAGCTTAAATGTGAGCAGTGTAAAGAGCAGCAGCTTGCAGAAATATTGCTATAGATACTAAGACCGTATCCTGCCTTGATACAGACCGCACATAATTGAATCATGTTCAATAGAAGGCCATTACAAAAACCGAACTTATTTGCAATGCTAATGTGGGGAAGACAGCTGTCACAGAGAATTAAATATGATCATTCAGAGCTTGAATAAATGAGGTGTCCATTATCTTCTGGCTGTGTTGCAGGCTGCTTGAAGAACACAAATAAATGATGCTGTTGCAGTAACCAGCTCATAGTTTTGTTTTTCTAGTTATAGAAATATGAGAGCAATGGAGGCGGGAGTGGGGAGATAGGGAGACAGAAAAGAAGCTTGGCACATAAAAAAGGTAAGTGGGCAAAGAGTTTTATTTCCCCCTTCTCCCTGAGAAACCATGGTTGCAAGGACATAATCAACATTCTATTTTTGATGCCTGAAATAGATTTTAATTCTATTAAAGATTTCTACCAAGATTCGTCTCTTCTCCCTAAGGCTCAGACCACAGCCAACTCACAAAGGAGGCTGAATGTGAAAGGGTAGAGTGGGGAGTAAACAAAGCTAATCCTTTTGTCCCTTCCCCAAGGCCTTCTTCTCATCCAAATGGATAATAAAGATAACAGAGAACTTCTTCATGGATAATCAATCTGCCAATGAGCATAAAAGGTACTTGGATCAGTGCTAGTTTAAAAAATGTCATTAATTATCCAATTAACAGAAAGGGAGGCCTCCTTTGATTGGCTCTGAGCAATCTATGTCCAAAGTAGTTTTCTTAGGTTAATAACATGGAGATACTAAGCTGTTATCTTTTTCACACATAAAAAAGTTAGGAACAATCTTTTTAACAGCACTTAAAAATGAGACTATTTCTAAATGGAATATCTAGTGCAGGTACTTCTAGAACCTGTGTTATTATATTTGTCTGAAATTATACGACACTGTAGTGGACAGAGAAAATCCACCTCCAGTGAGCAGTGGCTGGTAAGACTGGCTGGTCCTTCCTTACGAAAGACACCTGATCGCGCAAAGTGACCCAGTTGGAAGGAAACAATATCTGCTAAAAAATCTAGGGGTCTTGTCTTTTGCTCTCTTCTGTAAACTATCAGTGAAGTTAGCAGTCATCAAAAAGAAAAGAAAAAAGTAAATGAGAAATTGATAAGGTTGTGTGTGTTTATATCTGTTTTTGTGTTTTTGTATATTTTAAGAAACTTAACATTGGATGTTCTGTGTATTGTGGTACATGAATTTGTGCATCATATAAATTCACTCCAAGAAGGTGTATTTTTGGCTTCGAAGGACCGAGCACTTTAATGCTGCAGATCTGCTAGTTCTACCGGGTTGGTTTCAGTCATTTGGGTATATTTTAGAAATGGCATATGAATACTTAACTGGAATTCCAGGCATGTGTAGGTGACAAAGCTGTTAATAAAGATTATTCCTCCAAATTCACAAGACATTTCCTTTTCTATCAGGACTTATATATTTTGGGGACGATCAAAACTCTATTCCTTTTGAGAGAAGACTGTTGGTGGGATATTTATTGTGATGGGAAGAGGAAAAGACCATTGGCCTTAAGGTTCGACAAGTGTTCTCTGGAACCTTGGCTTGGAAGAAACTTTGAGGAGTAATGACATCTTGATGCCTATGCTAGCAGAGATGCTCCTAAAGTACTGAATATGGACGTCACCCTATATTCAGGATTTTTTACTTATTAGAAGCCTGAGTAATTTTGTGTGGGACTAAGTAGGCATTTTGGCTAGAGCCTTAGCTTTTTTTCCCCTAAGGTGGATTTTTCTATCTGATTATAAGTAACATATATGTTTATAGTAAAATATTTCAGACAATACAGACATGTATGATGTGGTAAGTGAAAGTACCACATAATTCTAGCCTTTCAGAGATAATAATTATTGACAGTATCATGTATATGATTTCAACATTTTTCCTGGGTATACCAAAATCTTTTTTTCTCCCAATGGTTCCACATAGCTTATTCACTTGGTTGTATGTCAACAGATATCTTTTTATGTCTGCACATACAGATTACTTGATTTTTAAAATGACTGAATAGTATTCTGTGTATAATAATTTTTATTATAATTTAACCCAGGGATTGGCAAACGATGGCCTGCAGGCCCAATCCTGTCCCTCTCTCCTGCCTGTTCATGTTTTATTGGAACACAGCCATACTCATTTGTTTATCTATTGTCTGTGGCTACTCTAGTGCTACAATAGCAGAGTTTAGTAGCTACACAGAGACTGTATAGCCTGCAAAACAAAAGAATTTACTATATGGCCCTTTGTAGAAAGAAGTTCGTCAACTTTAGATTTAACTAATCATCTGTTAGTTGGATGTGTGAATTGTTTCTAATTTTATACCATAAAAATCATGCTATAATAAATGTATCTGTAAATCCATCTGTGTATATACCCACTATTCTCTTAGGATGAATTCTAAGAAGCAGGAATGCTAAGTGGTGTCTTAGTTTTTATAGACCATTAGGAGTCTAGGTAATAAATTCTTGTCCTAAATGATGCCCTGTAATAACCGATTTTTAGTGACCTAGATTTTAGAATCAGGCAGACCTGAACTTACATTTAAGTTCTACTGTTACCAGCTGTGTGATTGTATAGGTTCTTTGAGTGCAAGCAACAGAAATAAATTCTACGTATTGAAGCAAAGAGATTAATTGAATGTTGTGCAGTGAAAGGTTTACTCAACAGGCCCAGGCCACTCAAGCCCTGCACACTCCAAAGAAAGGCCTGTCTTCGGAAGGATTGGCCCTTGTCAGGCTCCTGAGGGATGATCTCTGAGTCCTTGGAGTATACTGCTCCATAAGAGTGTTTTGTGTTCCTGAAGCCTCAGGCCATGCTATATCAGTTTGAACAGATAAACTATGCCAACAGTGTGACATATGGTGAACACCTGCTTTTGTTCACCCAAGGCCTTGGGCAACATTGTATTTGTTAACTTGACCTCAGGAGGTGCTGGAGACAGGGTAGCCAAGGTCAGTTGGCAGGTTCTGTGTGCCTATGTGACTGACCCTCATAAAAATCCTAGACATCAAGGTGAGCTTCCCTGGTTGACAACACCTCACACATGTCACACATTGCTGCTGGGAGAATTAAGCACTGTGCATGCAATTCCAGTAGGACAGGACAACTAGGAACTTGCCCCTATTTCTTCTGGACTCCACTCTATGTGCCTTTTTCTCTTGTTGATTTTGATCGGTATCCTTTTGCTGTAGTAAACCATAACCATGAGTATGATAGCTTCTCTGAGTTCTGTGAGTTTTTCTATCAAATCTTCAAAATTGAGGGTGGTCTTGGGGACTCCTGATTCAGATATGCATGATGAGAGACTCATGCCTGTCGTGAGAAGGCTAGAGAGTGAGGCTTAGAATCAAGACACAGCCTGCACAAAGAGCACAGTCCATTAGGCTCTTGTTGGGCCAGGGCCGTAGCAATGATCAGGCTCTAATTTGTCTGTGTTTGTGGCACCTTACTTCAGAGTCGGAGTTCCAGCAGGGTGCCGGCGTAGGGCATGTGCTGTCTGCCCACTCTTTGGTGCTGGTGGTGCTGAGCACGTGAGGCTCTTAAGATCTTTGATGTTGTGGGAAAACAGTGCATACATTTCAGTCACAAAACATTTATTATCTATTATTTACCCCTGTTCTAGGCACTTGTTTGAGAACAAGAAAATGTCCTTACCCTCAAGGTGCTTATCTTGTGCTAAAAGTAATTCTCCAAAAGGATTTGATGTGCTTATTAGAAAGGAGTAATGGATGCTGGGTAGCCAAAAAAAAATTGCCACTGTCTACTTCTGTTTTCAAATTACATAACTTTTCTAAGTCTCAGTTTCCTCATCTGATCTGAGATAATCTTTATGTTCAGCACACAGAAAACACTCAATAAATGGTGCTTGTTGTTTGTGTCTAAGAGTGAGATTTCTAAACTCTGATGTCAAACTGCCAGGTTTCAAATTCCAGCTACTTGTTAGCTCTTGAATTTATGCAAGATATTTAATTTCTCTGAGTAGGAACATCTTTATATATGTGCAATATACATGAAGTCCCACAGGGCTTGTACTTGATGTAATGCTTTGCTGCCATGGCCTTGAAATTCTTAATAATTTTTGAGCCAGAGGCTCTGCATCTTCATTTTGCATCTTGTCTAATTGGTTCTGTCTCTGAACTTCAGTGTCTTCATGTAAAAGAGGAGATAATAATATATACCACATTATTTTCAACAGTCTCATTTTAAACTCCTGGTTTAAAAGTTTTTATCCTTTTTCATTTGTCTCCTTTTCAGATATACTATCTGACAACACTGCGCTCATATGGATCCATTTCATTTATTTTATGGAAAGCAAGCAAACGATTTCCTAGAGGAAGATGAAATTTTACTAAGTTCAAAGCAAACACAGTCTCATGCTTTGCAATGAAGAAACATATGCTGAATATTCCAACATCTTTCACAGACTACTCAGTGTTTTTATATGAGTAAATTGTTGCGTTTAAAACTGAGGATATTACAAAATGTAGAACAATTCATAAACTTATACAATAGGAATATAGTTGGTCCTTGAAGATTGGTGCTTTGATGTAGAGCATGGTATGAAAGCAAACTCCAGTACTGTTAAATGCCCTCTTAGAACTAGTTCTTGCAATTTAGGTCCCTGCAGTCTAGGGCAGAGAAAAATAAAGAACCATGTCCCACTATACTGGAAAAAGTAAATTTGAATGAAAGATTGAAAAGGAATAAACGATTTCTGAGTGCTTCAAGCACAATAGCATAGTTGTCTTTTTAAATAGAGTACTTGTATTTAATTTTCACCCATCAGCAGGTAGGAATGGAAATGGAGGAAAGTTAAAATAGCTTTACAGATCAACAGAGGCCTGTTGAGGTAATAAGAGGTCTGACACAAGCGTATGTTCAAATCCTAGCAATTTAAAAATTTTTATATTTGGATTTCTATCTTCAACACTAGAAAATTAAGTGTTGTGTGTGAAACCTAGTACCATTTGGAGTAGAAGCTACATTTCTTTAAAAGGTTTGAGGCATCTAAACATGCCAGTAAGGGGTGTGTGTATGTGTAGTGCTTGGTAAGGTGAATGTACATGTCAGGCTTGCTTCTCCTGGTGGCTCTGGGATGGCCCACATGCAGACCCACCAGGATTTACAACTTGGCAAACAGTGTCTGTTTAAATGCAGAGAGAAGCTGAATTAGAAACTTGGGGAAAAAAAGCTTTAAAAAGCTAATTAAAAAAATACAGTGGAAGCATAATTTGTAAAAAGTAAAAACACCTGAATTGAGTTAAGAAATGAAATTATTAAAATTCATTAAATTAAAAAGTATTTCTCCTAACTTCATGACTATATGATTAGAAAAGAAAGAATTTAGCCACCTAAGCAGGCTCTGCATTATGGGTGTATATGTGAAAATGATGGACCCTTCTTCAATGAAGAGCTTTTAATTTTGCAATTAATAGAATGTCTGCTTTATTTTGCACCAAATTTAGGCTTACAACACTACCTCCACGTGAACTTTTACAAATAAGAGGAAATGAGCAGTTGGCATGCTGTCCTGGGACGGATAATAAAGAACCATGTCCCACTATACTGGAAAAAGTAAATTTGAATGAAAGATTGAAAAGGAATAAATGATTTCTGAGTGCTTCAAGCACTCAGAATATGAGAAGAGCATATGTTTTTAAAATTCATTGTTGGTTAGTTCATGTTTGTAGGCTGAAAGCTTCTCTTACAACCTCAAAGGTCAATGGTATAATAATGCTCTTTATTACCATAATTATTGTAAATAGTTACCTTTTGCCACTTTGTGCTACTTTGAAAAATTACTTTGGAAATAGTTTTTCCTCAGCCCTCACCCCCTGCCCCCTTGCCAGAGTGAAGGGAATCGGGAAGCTAGAGAAGTGGATGGGGCACAGGCCACACACAGGACATGTGAGGGGGGTTAGTGAGGACTAAGACTGTGTCAGTGGTTTTGTTTCCTGCAGAGGAAAAGTGACTGGATTTCAGTTTGGAGAGTTTAGGGTTGAATCTGGGATTCAGTTGAGTTGCTTGTGGAACCTAAGTGACAAATCCTTTTTGTGTGTTCGTGTGAGAGACATATGTGTTAGATATTTTTCCAAGGGGCTCAGCGATAACGTAACTTGAATCCATGCCATGGAGTTGGTCAGAGTGTTAGAAAGAAGTCCAGCTGGGTTTTATAGCATATATAGGGACTCAGGCTGGTAGAGTAGTTCTGGATTTTAGATTTAGCACCTTTGTGTTTTTTTATTGAGTTCAAGAGAGGGGTGAAAAGGCTGATGCTAGGAGTGAGAGAAACTTGGAAAAACAACTTCTTTATGGTGTTCCTTAAGCAGAATATGCTAAATACCTTATAATTGGCAGAATTTTAGGAAAATCATAAACATGAGGATGAAACCTAAAAATGAAATGGGTCATGGAAAATTTTCAAGAGGGATGTTATATTTTTCATGTTAATGAAATATTCTTGGATTAGAATGTAAATTTTGCAGTAATGTAAGTAGGCAGACAGACCACCACCCAGCTAACTTGGAGGCATATTTCACTCTAGGCATTTGTAAAATTCTAGCTGTGCTATTTGGATGAGCAGAGATGTCTCATACTCAATGTTTCATACTTGATGGTATCATCCAACTATGAACTAAGACATACTATCAGAGTTTGCTAATTATTTACAGTGTTACATACAAGGAAAACTCATGGACATAGAGATTTAGGTGTTTGAAAGACACTGAGTGACACTTATAATCAAAATGAAAACCTTTCAACCATCTTCTCCTTCTGTTCTTCTGTTACTCACTGATGATTGATTCTCACTAATACCCAGACTTTTCTTCTATCTTGTCCCTATCCTTGATAGATTGCATCATATTTTGACTTATGAAGGAGAAAGACGCAGGGCATTCCAAGCAGATAAAAACCACCCATAAAGGCCTGTAGGCATGGAGGTGAGGGGCATGGGAGAGTCGCCCAGAGTGTCTGGAGATGTGGTGTGATGTTTTAGTGGAGGCAAGGGGGTGCGAGGCGAGGTTAGAAAGAGAACATTGTAAGATTGAACCAAAAGATAATTTTAAGGTTCATTAAAAGTCTTTGATCTGTGATTTTGAAAAGTGAGTGTGGTGGCAGCGTGGAAGCTGCATTAAAGAGGTCGAAGTACAGGAAGGTCAGAAAACCAGTTATGTTGTTACTGATGAAAGAAAGTGAGGCCAACTCTACCTGTGTCTGTAGGAAGGGGGAAAGGGATGAGAAAATTATTTCCTGGGTAGAGTTGAAAGGATTTAGTGCAAGATGGATGAAATGGTGGAGGGAAAAGTACACGCCAAAGGCAACTCAAACCCAGGCGTCTGGGAAGATGACCTCGTGGTTCATCACTGAAATCGGGAACCTGGGATCAGGGCTCGGCTGGGGGGCGCATTCCGAGTGAGCATGAGTTTTTTAGGGTTGCTGTACATCATGAACTGGACGGCATAGCCAACAAAAACTTTCATCTCACAGCTCTGGAGGCTGGAAGACCATGATGAAGGTGTCACGATTGCTTCCTTCGAAAGGCTCTATGCCTGGTGGCCCCTTTCCTAGCTTTTGGGATTTGCCTGGTTTGTGGCAGTGTGACTCCCATTCTCACAGTTTGTTGCCTCTGTGTGTGTGTGTTTGTGTCCACATTTCTCCTTCTCATGAGAATTTCAGGGATATTGGATTGGGGGCCCACTATACTCCAGGATGATCTTATTTTAAGTAATTACATAGGTAATAACCTCATTTCCAAATAATGTCCCATTCTAAGGTACTAGGTGTTAGGACTACAACATATGAATTTTCAGGGGGATACAGTTCCGCTCACAGCAGTGCACTGGGTGATCTGATAACAATCAGCTTTGGGTGTGCTAAATTTTCAGTTCCTGTGGGCCCAAGGTCAGCAGCCTGACGAAAATGGGGATATGAGCTGGAAGCATAGATTTGATCATCATCTACATATAGAGAATTCTCGTGGGCTGAAGAATTTTTCCATAGAGGATGGAGAGGATATAGCTGGTGGAGAGGAAGCATTTGCCTGGGGAAGAAAAGAAAGAGGAGGGACATGAATTCGTTGAGTATTTCTTTAGGAACGAGGCTTTCTGCACAGATATCTGATCTCATTTCATCCATTCGCAGACCCAGTGAAGGAAGCTTGGAGTAGAAACTGAAGCCCACAGTTACACACAGGAGGGGAACGCTGAGATCCACCTCCAGGGTTTTGGGTTTCCCTGAAGAATGCTGCCTCCTCCTCAGGAGAGAGTAGGGGACCAGGAAAGGGCTGGGGGGACAAATGTAGGGGAACCTGGATGGTTTAAGGGTCTGCTGTGGGAGTCAGTGATAGGTACAAGAGACACGGGCCTGGTAATGGAAGCCGTTGGAAATCCAAAACAGACTCTCAAGGAGCAGGGGGGAGAACACAGGAGAGAACACAACACACTGACCGCTTCAGACAGGCTGAGGGCCTAGAAGTGTCTCTCTGGTTTAGTGCCCTCTCTGCTGTCTAAACGTCCATTTGATTAAGAAGTGAAATTACAACAGATTTTCATCCACACTGATTACAGGCAACAGATTCACTGTAAAATAAAAAAAGAATTACTATCAACTTTATTCCTAGTTCACCACCGTCAGTGTGCTGTTGGGGGAGAAACACCAATTCTGGTAAATTGCTCTCTCTATGTATATACACATTTACCTAGTTGGCTTTGGAGGCAAATTTTATTCTTAAAATTTGAGAACTGTGACTTGGCATGGAGGTTGGGGACACACACCTTTCCTGTGTCTGTGTAGGTGTATATGCTGCTGTTTTGGCTGTTAAAAAATGCTTTAATTGTATAAGCATGGTATACAAGCTAGCGAAGAAATCTAAAAAGAACATTTTAAAGGTTAGGTTAAGGCATTTTAGGACATATAAGGCTATGAGGTGACATATAAGCACTTACTGGCTTGTCGCCCATACCTGCTTTATATTCACTTCAAATAAGAACATTTTCATTAAAAACAAAGCTGTTAAAATGTCAAGGTGCCCATTCTCTTTTTTTCAGACTCTCCTTTTTACAATACAAAATAAGTGGATTGAGTGAAGCATAAACTGCTGTTAAATAAAGGCTTTTCTTGGCATTCCTTGGAGAAATCAAATCCAAGACCAGTGGTAAAAGGTGATTTACTATATCTACTACACAGACTATTTCTTCTAATTATCAGCATGAATGTAATTACTTACAAGCATCTCAGGCTCCTATGATCATGTACCTTAGAGCATTTCATCTTTAATGATTTTCCTTGATAGAAAGCCAGTTGGAAGCATTTGTTGCATAACATTGCTGAACCAGAGAGAAAAATACGTACTTCTCAGAAGAAAGATCTGTATGCTTTCTTCTCAATGGTACTTATATTCTGCCAGAATTTGATTAGGAGCTATCTTGGCACAAAGATCGCTAATGACCGAGTCAAATAACTTATATAGATTAAACAATTTCTTGGAAAAAATACAATGTAGTATGACATTCCTTTTCCAAGAATATTGAAGTTCAGAATTGTAACCACTTAAGGTGAATTGTTAAATCCTCTAACTTCTGAGGGTGGAGAGAAGGGGGAGGGAACAGCTTCCTGAAGGAGTTTGTAGATTCTTAGGTGAGGGTTTTAAGGGAAAAATTTCTGGGCTGAGGGTTAGATTAACATGTAAACTCATATACACATACAAAGCATAGATTAGGATTTTAAAAGTGGTAAAGGACATTAGAGCTTTTGTACTCCCCCTTCTTCAAGAAAAGAACAATCTACCCAGATAATCACAGTCCAGGTGCTTAGTAACTTGCCCCCTGCACGGTCTGTTGGTGTTACGACTAGTTGCCAATCCTCAAATTCCTTCCCCGTATCCTTTACATCATCACGTCTTTCTCAAGGATTAAACAACATTTTTTTCAAAAGGCTTCATTTATCTGGCCTTGTTGAGAAACATGTTTTAAATATTTTATATGTTAGCTTTGTAGATAACTAAAGTTTATCCTTTGAGCAGTACTTAAACGTTTTTTATGGAACTGGTCATTTTAGAGGATATGCTGAGCATAGTGGAGCTTTTCCTTGAGGAAGCAGTAGCATCGCGATGAGCATTAATTGTTTTACCACGATTGGATTGAATGCACCGCTGCCCTCTGGAGTAACTGAGGTGAAAGGACGAGTGCTGTGCGGTGGTGATTCGGCTCTTCTGCTGTCCCTGTATGGATGTCCCTCATCGCCGCTTCACCAGCCACGAGACCCTTCTCCTTCCACTTGCCAACGTGCTATCCTAGACTGCTGGTGCTCCCTCTCGCGGAAGGTTCTGGAAGTCTCTCCTGCAGAATAAAATGCAAGATTCTGCGATCACGAAGAGGCTAAAGGTTTAAGTTTTGTTTTTGCTTGAAAACTGAGTCCAGTAAAGTGAAATACTATCATGATCTCTATAACTTTGTGCATTCTTTGGATATGTTATCTGGATTTAAAAGAATTAATTTGACATTCTCACCATGGACCGTTTTAGAAGAAGGATTTAATTGTGGAAAACAAGGTGCTTACGCAGTGGTCCTTATTTCCCTGAGAAAACTCAAGTCTCCCTCCTGTCTCCAGATCGTCTACTGATCCCAGGAGAAGTTTTGGGCTTTGCCAGTGGTTCTGAAGCCTCAACATACATCAGATGCACCTGGAGGCCTTGTTCGACTACAGATTGCTGGGCCACACCCATAGACTTTCAGACTTAGAAGTTCTGGGGTGAGCCCCAAGGTTTTGCAATTCTAATGAGGAGATGTGCTGCTGTTGGTCTGGGGACCACACGTTGGGAGCCACTGAGGAAATCATTATTTTCCAGAAAGTGAGAACCGAAAGGAACTGAGTGTCCCTGGGCTTGCAGGCACTCGCCAGAGGACACTGTCCTGTGCGTCCTCAGAGTCTGCTGTTAGGGACTCTGCTCAGTGGCTTCTCATATCAAATAATAGTCAATTCTCCTATCCTTTGATTTGGGAGTATTGACGACCCAACATTCGCAGGTGTATTTCAGTAGCAAATGGGCTTCGTTCTTGCTTTCCTATTCTAGAATATTTATTATTTAATTGTACTTTTTGCATATACATCTCTGGCATTTCTTCAGTAATTTTCAAAATCAAACATGATAAACCCTCGACATGCACTTTTATATCCTCAGTCACAGAGAACTTGAGTACCTAGCTCATAGACTTCACTTCAACCTTAGCTTTGTAGATCTAGATTGTCTCTCTTCTCCCTCGCATGTGTGTATAAATGTGTGGATGTGCATATGAACACATATACACACATTCTACATAGGAATTTTGCCTGATACCACCTAATGACATCATCTTCAGTAACACCAACTTCCATGTTATTGACTGTGCAAACCCTGTGACCTAGCACATCTGATGGAAGTGTCGTCCCTACCCTCTTATCTGCAATGAAAGTTCATGATTACAGACAGTGGCATCTGTCTCTCCATCTCCCTATTCCCAGCCTTCCCTCACCAGCATCCTGCTTTTTCTGTTAGATTGAGCCTATCCTAGGAGGCTGTGTGATGTCATAGAAAGGAGATGAGCGTTGGGGTTAGATGCACACAGGTGTAAATCCTTTCCAGTGGCGCAACATTGGGTCTTTACATGTGTTGTATGGGGATAATGCCTACATTACAGGGTTCAGGAGGTTAAGTTAGATGATGTATGTAAAGCACTTAGCACATAGCAGATGGTTGGCTAATGACAGTTCATTTCTCTCCAGATCCTTCATCCTCTCACAGGGTTAGTCACACCTTGGGTCTTACCTGTCACTCACATCTGGAGTTCTCTATGATATATAGAGCCACTGTAAAGCAGGGGGAGGCAGGAAGGCATGGGGATGCTAGAATCACAGCAATGGGGGGCGAGAAGGGAATGGCAGAGATCCCAAGTGACTCATAGCTGTCCCTCCTTCTCACCCATTGTAAAATTAAGGGAGTGGCTTAGACAATCTCTAAGGCCCTTCCACCTCCAGTTCCTCTAGAATTGTAGTGTTTGGTTCTTCTGTTACTCTCCAACTGAGTCTCTTTGTTGCCATTATCATGACCTCCAGTTCCTCTGTATCTCTGCAGCTCACCAGCTCTCTTTTTAGCAAGCTTATGTTCCATTGCTTTCACTAAGTCTTATCTCCTCTATTTTTCTACCATAAATCCCATGTTCTAGCCAAACCAAACCACCCACTGATTCCTGTGTGTGTGTGTTTTTTATGGCATGTTTTTCTCTCTAGTCGAATCTGTTATTTATTTTGGTTTTCATCGGTTTCCAATACAAGCTCCTTGAAGGCAGATACTTCTGTTCATTGCCTTAACCCTGTCCCTGGACCGGTGCCTGGCCATAGAAGGCATTCAACAAATATTTGTTGGGTGAATTCTCTGCCTTCCCTGTATTCTTCCACACATGCACGCTCCTTAGTGTTAACCCAGATTCTGGCTGATTATGACAGGGGCAGGAAGTAGATCAGAGACTTGACAGCACAGTCCTCAGGGCGAGGCTGTGCTCCCCTGACATGGAATCAGGTGGGCTGACTCTCCCTTGGCAGCGATCCACTTAATGCAGAGTACTTTCCAGCTATTGGCACTGGTCAGTGTGTGCCTCCCAGATGGTAGGTGCTGGACTGCTGGCCGCCTTACTGGAGCTCTGTCCCACTAAGACACTGTCTCCTCCTATCAGCCTTGTGGCTGAGATATGTCAGGCCCTAGCATACTCCCATTATAACAACATTAAGTTAAGTTCTCTTTGAGCATACTAACTAGTCCCAGTGATGGAAAAGCTAGGGAGGTGGAAACCAGGAGTCAAGGGTCCTGGTTCCAGCTGAATGTCTGACTCTTGACTTCAAACAAATCAATTACTTCAAATACTTATAAAGAGTCTATAATGTATAGATGAAGCGTACCAAGAACCCGAAGATAGTTTCTGCTCCCTAAGAGGCTCCATTCCAATCTAGTTGGGAAGGCAAGACATACAGGAAACTTTTCTGTAAAATATTTCTGACATGTGCTCACTTCTTTCCATCTCCACTATCCACACCCTAGCTGCCCCCCTATCTATATTCTGCACCCAAGTTGTAGGTATCATCCCCTCCTGCCTGGACTACCACAGCTCCCTACCTGGTGCCACCATTTCCAATCTTGCCCCTTCTGATCTATTCTTTCACAGAAGGATTACCTTTCGAACATCTAAATCAGATCATGATGCTGTCCTCAAAGTTTCTTGCTGGACTTGGATTTCAACCAGGCACCTTACGTTGACTTATTTGGACCCGGGTGGTCCTCCCCTGCTGACCTCTCTGTTCTCACCTTGTGATACACTGTGATACCAGCTCCTTGCCAGCTGTGACACAGTCCCAAAGAACTTCTTCTGAGCCCCTCAACCTTGACGTTCCTTCTGCATTGCCTGTGTACCTGCTGTTGATCTGCCAGGAATTCTCTGCTCCCCACTGTTCTCCAGACCCTGGTCTTCACATGGCTGGCTCCTTCTAATTTTTGAGGTCCCAGCTAAAAAGTGAACTCCTTAGAGACCTTCTCTGAATCAAATTTCCTGGTCATTCCATTGTAAGGCATTATAAGTTTCCTTCACAGACCTTATCACTGATTGCAATGATTACTTATTTATTTACTTGTCTGTTTCCATCCCTGGACTATAAGCACCCTGAAGTCAGGGACCATACCTTCTTCAAAGTTCTGTCCTTGTAACCTCAATACCTGACTAGCACAGTGCCTGATATATAGTAAGCCTTCAATAAATATTTTAGCACTGAACAATAACAGCTACCACTGGGCATGCTGCTCATGGGGTAGTGCTATATCTCTATATAAGTTGGCAGATAAGTAAAAAATTTCATTAATTGTATTTATGGTTTTATATAACCAAATATATGACCATAGTTATTTATATGTAGTTATGTTCTGGGCAAGCAGGATACTTTTACACCGTTAAAAACATTTAAAAACTATTATCTACTTTAAAATTAAGTAAAAATCTTAAAATCAGTTCAATTGTATATTCTGTCATACTAGATGTACTTGCGTTTGTCAGGCAGGTGTTATATATCAAGAATTAATTCAAAATGTGTATTCATTTAAAAGTACTATTGAAATTGTAGTCTCCTTGTCCTGAGAAACATCTTTAAAAAAAACAATTGGACTTTGAGGGAGACGACCCTCCTTTCCTAAGGGCCCTGCACAGAGCCACTTGGCCGGACCCCTTTCAGACAGTGTGGGAGCTGAGGGTGGGCTCTGTTATAAAACCTTCTCTGTTAAGCATTGGATTGTAGCAGTCCTGTTGGATGGTTACAAATGGCAGCTTTCTCTGTTGCATCAACTAACGAAAGACAGTTATTTTAAACATGTGCTGTGGATTGCTTAATAAAATACCTGCTTTATGTTGTCATAAGTCATTTTACAAACATGATATATGTAGTGCTGAGTGCCATGTACATTTCTGAAAGACCAGCTGCCTCTCTTTTCATCTGACCTGATACTGATTCATCATCCTTGCTGGATTCAATGGCCTGCTTAGTGGCATTCGAACATGGGCTCAATGCCTGTTGGCAGCTCCGGCTGTCCGGGTGCCTTTGAGTTTTATCCCTTTGATTGTAGAGCAGTTTTGCGTTATTGATAAATTACAGGTATGGTACTCAGAGGGAGGAAAGGGGCAGCTCAGAGTGAATGGAGCTGCCCTTGGGTATGACGCTAACTTGGACTCATCCATTAGACCATCCTGTGTAGTGAAAGATATGTTTATGGGATTAGTTATTAATCACAAAACAAGATAGGAGTTACTTGACTGCTAATTATAACACTGGATGAGCACATAAAAACCATCAGAATAAACAATATCTTCCCTGTAGGACTCTTCACACGAAATCAGTCCTGCCAGACAAATAGATATTTATATAACATGGCATCTTAAAAAAAAAAATAGATCCTAAAAACTAGCAACAACCAAATAAGCAAAATATGTGTATAGAAGCTAATAAAAATCAGTACCTTAAAAAAATCACTGCAAGCTATGTTTTCTGTAATTATACCAAACCCTAGAGTTCTAGCCATGTAATAGTAATTTTTTCATGTTTTTGCCGTTATTGTCCTTTTGATTTCCTTAACTATGTCTAACTTGAACAAACAATGTTAAGTGGGGAAACAGATGCGATTAAATAGCCTGTAATTATGTTTTTAGTCAACTGCTACCATCACAGAGTCCTCCAGCTACTCGGACCAGAAAAAAGTGACCTAACTGATTTCACCAACTGCTTTGCCAGGCCCTGATGCAGAATAGATGGCCTTATTAAGCAATCAAAAAATCAGCCATCACAGAGGAATGGTAATCAACAGTGTTTATGCAGCTCACACACTAGCCCCACAATACACAATCAGGACCATGAATTCTGCTAATTGGGTACCTTCTGCGTCCAGAGGTGCCTGGAAAGGGAAACAAAAGGGACTTGAAAATTAGTGTTTGTAGCAATTAGTTTCTGTCTAAAGGCTTAACCCAGAACAGGGAAACCATGATTCAAACAGGGATTATTACAGCAACTCTGGTATTTAAATGTCTTCTGCCATTATTTGAGGCAGGATTTAGCTTGGCAAAAGTAATGTAGATTTGTCCTCTTTTTATTTACTTTAAATGATTTTTGTTTCGAACTTTTCAAAAACGAAAACCATTAAGCCATTTGCTGCTTTAAATTTTCTGGCATTCAGTGTTTTTTTTGTTTTTTTTTTTAACCTGTGATCTTGCTCAAGACCAGTTGAAAAGACTGTTAAATACATGTATTGTTGAGGAGCTCTGCTCAGAGGAATAATACAGGGAGTTTGTTGTGCCATTATTTCTCTCAGAATGATACATAGTTCAGTGGGGAAACACAGGGTATAATTCTTGGTGGAGGAAAAAAGGACAAGTGTTTTATTTATAAATGTATGTACAATTTCACATTCTAAGTTAACAGCACTAAAATGGTCCAGGAAGAGAATGTAGGTTCTCTGTGTGTATTTTATCTGAATAAACTAGAAGGCATTGCCAAATGGGGTCCATTGAAAGCCCAGTGGATTTTATAAAATTCATTACAAAAAGCCTTTTGCCCTTTTCTTTCCTTTTAGTCTTTAGCATTTCTGTTGTAATAATCAGACAGACAAATCTCTGTGCTTAGCTTCTGTCATTACAGACTCCCTGCTGTAGATGCTCAAAGGGCAAATTCACAGTAGCACAATTCGAGGGACCTCTTCACCTGCCCTGGAAGCATCCCCTGCAGGTTCTTGCTTCCCTGGAGCTCTCCGCGCGGTGACAGGAGGACCGTAGCAACAGCACAAAATCATTAGGGAGAGGAAAGGAAAAATGTCTCGATTCAGAAGACCAAAGGAGTAATCGATGTTCCATTGTCTATGGATTAAAGGCTGCGTGAGCAATTGGCAGTTTGTCTTTTTAAATTTGTGAATGATTTGCTCTGTTTAATTCCTTGAGTGATGGTTAATCAATGTGTCAATAAGTATAATAAAAGTTTTATTACTAACACTAAATTTTACATTACTTAGACAGAAATTATAGGAAGAATATTGGTACTCTGAAGACAATCAGAATGATAAGTATGATAGTTTTAGAGACACTAACAACATTTTACTCCCAACTGATTACATTACATATTGATATTAGTGAGCGTCAGTGTGTAGTGCAATCAGTCAGGAGAAAATGAGTGAAATGTGAACTAATGAGAGCTAATTGTGTCATATAATAGCAAGGACACAGAATTCTATCAATTAAATTAGTTTGAGATGAAACAAATATGAATATAATAATGTTTACAATAATGAGGCAATTAGAGCTAATGAAATAAATGTTAATAAAGACCAAGATCCCTAGCCCATTTTTGCCCTTCTCCTTCTGTTTCCTGCAAACTTTGGGTTGCGTTACAGTGACTGGAACATTTTCAGCCTCTGGTGCTGTGTCTGCGTATGTCAGAGACATAGGGACGAGGAATGTCAGTCCTCACAGTCTGCATGTTTCTTGGTCTTGTACTTTCGGGAGGCTGCCCGTGGTCTGGTGTCCCTCTGGCTAAGGTATTCATCTCTGATGAATAATTCACGGCTTGTTCCCCAGAACTTTTTCTTCCATATACTGTTTTTTTCTTGATCTGGGATAGAAAATTGGCACCTCTTGGCACACGTGTTGATCTTTTTCTTCTCCACATATTGGAGAGTTGACTGCTCAGGTCCAGTGCGTCTCCATTGTGTATTTCGATGGAATTCTGCTTATTAGTTGCTTCCTGTTGTCAAGTCTTTGATGTTCATTCCATTTAATTCCCTGATGCAAAGAATTACAACTGGGATGACAAAGCCAATTTCTTGAATAACTGGTTAGGAATATACTCTCCAGGAGAAATTATACCCATTATCTCTCAGGAGATGATCTTGAAGACCCAACTTCAGTCTGGCAAATTATTGACATCAGTGAAATGATTAAGATCCACATACTATATTGCAATTCAGATTTGAGCCTAATAGTCTATGTTGTTGAGCACTTTACAGGGCAGTGCGTGTGGGTATTAGGGAAGATGATGCCGCAGTATATTTCTGTTTGGCTTAGAAACTCATCCATCTAGCTAAAAAGACTGTTTCCCAAGGAGTGATGCATTTATACAAATTGTGGATTAGAAAAAAGTACTTTCTGTCGTGCATGTCTATTGTGTTATCAACACTGAATTTGTAACTAATGAGAAAATTGAAAAGTTTTACTAATTTCCTCTTGATTATCTATTTGGATGTTAACTCTTGTTGGAGTACTTGTACGCGCCCTCAATTTAGGCTAGGGTTAGCATTAGCGAACAATATAGGACCATTAAAGTAGGTGGAACTTTGCGCAGTGAAAGTTTCAACCAGCTTTCTCATTTGGCTACTGTGTTTTTTAACATGTATACTATGGGTATTTTTGCTTTTGCTTTTGTATTATTACATTAAAAAGACATCCCAATGAGCTTTGAGTTAATGTGTCACTTATAAAGGTTATGGATTATGTTCGGCTGGTTTCTCAGCCTGACACAAGGTTCATGATTAGAAGAGTAAAAACAAACATGAATTGAAAATGTCACTAACCTTTATTGGGCCCTGAGAATCCCAGAGCCTATGTGACAGGAGGCTTTCCTGTTTTCAACAGTACAAAGAAGATTGAAACAAAAACAGCATGGATCTTGGCTATTTACATCTTTTAATGAATGCTCTTCACATTTGGGTTCCTTTGTCTATCTCTCAGTTTTCAAGGGTTTAGCCATGAAAAGTGTGGATGGTATCACACACTGTTATAAACCATGGAGTAGATATCTGTCTCAGATGCTTTTCCTCCAAATTATGCTCAGTGTAAAGGGCATATACAGCTGTACGTGCATAAGGTAGCCAGTTATCTATTCTCAGTGTTCACCAGCACTGAGTCGGAAAGTAGATATACTATGAGGAGAGCTATGTGTTTAAGTGGGTGTGGTGAAGGGATCTAGTGTCTCACATGTGATGGGCCCATTAGGTGTGAAGCTGATAGTGCTCTCTCTCTAATAGGCTTTTGTGATTGGTAAACAAATAGATGCACACTTTAGGTCAGACTAAAGGAAAGTAAAACTAACTGAAACAGTCTGTTTATATGAACTGCAGAGTATCTAGAGATTAAACTGTGATCCAAGAGATAACACGTCTCACCGGCAATAATTTGTTTGAGCTTTACGTTTCTATTAAGAGTCATTGTCTGTTTTCTTACAGTGATTCAGGCTTGTTTATTCTTGACCTCAATACGAATAACCTTGCAGTATCTGAAACATAATATTAATCTGTTTCTTTCCTCAATTTCTTTCCCCACTACTGCTTTGTGACAGATTGTTCTGTACTTTTCACTGATTTCATAGGTAATTTGAGAAAATATAAAGATCACTAAGGAAATCTCAAAATAAAAGATATTCCTTCATCTGAACTGTAAATATACAGTGGATGAGGAATTTCAGACTTTTACAAATGTATTTATTTGTTCTTGAATGAAAATGAATTCTATAGACCCATGCTTAGCCCAAAATTATTTTAAGTACTAGTATTTCATGGTGAAACTCTGGCCTAAATGGATTTAATTACATTCTTTGGTAGAGTATAAATGCTTGGAAAATGTACACCTCTGTCTTTTTATTCCCATTTATCCAACTACATATTGTTTTAATACAGAATTTGTTTTGAATTTTACAAGATCAAAGTAATCTTTTGGCCAGAAAGGATTTTCACTTAAAATATGGAGCATTTTCTATTTATATTTAAAAATAGACTTAGTGAAATTCTATCTAATTAATAATAATATGATAAAATAAAACTTATGCCCAGAGATTGAGCATTAAGACCAACTTTATTTTTAAGCATAAAGTTAGGAGACTTACTTCATGGTAAGTTACTATTAGTGGCATTATATTTTTATTCAAAAGTGACAATTTTATTACTGCTACAATTTAAAAGATTTATTCATACATATGACATCCTTTTACTTTCGCAACAGTGATGTGGGCCCTTTTTAAACTTAGAAACATGTTTCCTACTTGGAAAAGTGTATAGTTTTTTAGGTAAACCAGATCATTTAGGTTTCAATTTGAAGGATTGTGAGTCCGGAACTGAGCTCTATTTTTAACCTGTGCTTGATGATTTATGTAACCTTGAAAGTCATATTAACTGTCTGTATTCAAAATTCCTTTATATTGGATTATTTGCTTCCCCCCTGTATCAGTCAGAATAATGTAGGTTATGATACAGTAACAAATAACCCCTAAATCTCAGTAGCTTAAAATAATTAAGGTTTAATTTTCATTCATTTATTCATCAAGGAACAGTTGGGAGCTTTGTTACATCATTGTGTCATCCCCCTAATACTATGTTGATGGAGTTGCCTTTCTCTGGAACATTGCCCACTGCCAAGGCAGAGGGAAAAGAGAACATAAAGAAACACAGTAGCTCTTAAAGCTTCCACTAATGCTATTGGCCAACGTAGGCCAATCTAGCTTCAAATAGCAGAGAAGTACAATTCTACCACTTAACTG
Organism: Phataginus tricuspis; assembly: GCA_029783875.1. Classification (NCBI taxonomy): domain Eukaryota; kingdom Metazoa; phylum Chordata; class Mammalia; order Pholidota; family Manidae; genus Phataginus; species Phataginus tricuspis. Next base: position 64,447,567 of record JAQQAC010026072.1, on the reverse strand, counting down.
AAAGAGGAAAGATATTGCTACCTGCAAATAGCCTTGAAACTACCATATACTCTCCTTACCTACTGCCCTACATTTATTTACTTATGAATGTTATCTCATGATAAAGTAATACACTGAAAAATCACTTTAAAAAAAACCCCAGCACCTCATAATTCTATTACCTTAACAAATAAAGCTGTTTCATTTGTTAAAACTTACTTTATTGCCTCGCCAAAGTACATAATCTTTATGTAGTGATATTGATTTTTTCTGTTTGTATTGGTGGGTCAAATTTACCAGTGACTCTAAATACTAGTGAGTCTCATGATAAGGTTTTGTTTTAAATCTTCTGTTGCAATAGGTTTCTAACCTATGATTATAAGATCTTAGTTATAATTTTGAGTTATGAAATTAATGAGTGAAAAGAGAAGTTGGGGGTGGAGTATAAGTAGATAACTTACATGTGGAATATCTTGCACTACTTTAAAGAAAATTCTACAACAGTTAAAAATATTTTCATGTGTATGCATGTTAAGATAGACCCAGAGGGCTTTTAAAGAAATGCAATGTGGGCCTGTTTCTATAAATTTCATTTCAATTGTATTATATTTCAGTTAAGTTATATTATTTTTAATATACAAACATTATATTTGTGTTTTTTTATTTGGAATTGTGCAAAGCCAGAATTTTGTGAGGAGGAGAGCCAATGAATGAAAGTGTACATATATGAAGAATCTTGTTTGTCATATATCCAATTTAAAACTTTAATTTTCAAAGTGGGGTCATGAGTTGATACATAGGCTGATTTTCTTTAAATAATATTTTAAATATTATTATGCAAAATATCCTTGATTTTATTATGAATAAAATATTTACTTGTGATAGGTAAAATAAAACTCACTGGGGTGTTATAAGTAGCAGGGCCATTTTTTCCTTTGATCTCCCTCTGGAGAAGTTGTTTAGAATGCTATTAATCAGGGATGGGTTTAGGTGGCCCAAACAATACTACACCCCACTGATGTGGTCTCTGCATGGAAGAAGTTTGGTAACAATTGATTGTGCATATAGCCACCCTTCCTTAAAAAAAGTTTTTTTAGTTGTCTTTTTCCTTCCACTAAAATGCGACCTCCTTGAGGAGTTTGTCTGCATTTTTCTTCAGTGCTGCATTGCCAGTGCCTGCAACAGTGCCTGGTACCTGGTAGATAGTAAGTATTAGTTGGATGGGTGAATATGCCAACACTGAAGCTAGAAACTTTCCTTACTTCATCTGGAAACTGAGAGATTTTCATTTTAGAGCAATGGTTTTTTCAAATCAATGCCCAGTGTCAGCACCTCTGGGTGTCACTCTAATTCCTGGATGAGTTTCTGTCTAGAAAGATGTTAAGATAGAAAAATAGGACATACCACGGTTTTCAAGTATAAGTTCATGCAGTGATAAGCAGGTTTTTAACATTTTTTATTGTCCATTAGGATGGTTACTATAACAAAATACCCCAGAAAATAACAGATGTTGGCAAGAATGTGAACAGATTGAAGCCTTTGTATATAGTTGGTAGAAATGTAAAATGGTGCAGCCACTGTGGAAAACGGTACTGTGGTTCCTTAAAAAATTAAACATGGGATTACCATATGATCCATCAATTCCACTTCTGGGTATATTTCCAAAATAATTGAAAGCAGGGACTCAAACAGGTATTTGTATACACATCTTTATAACCGTAGTCCAAAGATGGAAGCAACCTAAGTATCTACTGAGAGATGAATGGATAAGCAAAATGTGGCGTATACATACAATGGAATGTTGTCTAGCATAAAAAGGAAGGAAATTCTGACACATACTACAACATGGATGAACCTTGAAGATTTTATGCTACATGAAATAAGTTAGTCACAAGAGGACAAATATTTTCTTCTGTGAAGTACTGCAGTAGTCAAATTCATAGAGACAACGCAGAAGGGCTCCTACAGCGGGCTGGGGAGCGGCGGGAATAGGGAATTACTGTTTAATGGGTACAGTTTTCAGGGTGGGTGGATGGAGTTCTAAAGATGGGAGATGGTGATGGTTGCACAGCAGCACGAATGTACTTAACACGGTGCACTGAACTGTACACTTAAAAGTGGTTAAGATGAGAAGTCTGTGTTATGTATACTTTATCATGAAGATGTTTTTTTTGTTTTTTTCCATTGTCAGGTTTGCCAGCGACCTCCATATTACCAAATCAAATGCTAGTTCTTAGTTTTCACCATGCTGGACCCCATAGCGTCATTTGGCACAGATAACATTCCCCATTTCCTGAAATCCATTCTTCATCAGGCTTCCAGTGTCTTGGTTTTGTTGTTCCTTTTTATCCCGTCTCACTGGCTATTCCTTTCTAGTGCTGTTCGCTGTATCTTTCTCACCTTACTGATTCCAAATGTTTGAGTGGACCTCATCTCTGTGTGCCTGAACTTGATCATTACGTGGTCTCAGCCAGTCTCATGTCTTTAAATGTCATCTATATGCAGATGAACTAAATGTATATTTTTGGTCTTGCCCTTCCCTTGACATACAGACTCATGTAGGTTTTCTTTGTATGACATCTCTGTTTAGATGTCAGTTGCACTTCAAATTTAACATCTAAACAAAGCTTGTTTTTTTTCCCTACTAATCCTGTTTTCTACCTATTGGGTACCATTTCAGTAAATGGCAAAATCCTTTACCTGGTTTCACATGACAAAAAGTCTTGGGGTCATTCTTGATTCTCCTCTTTTATACTTTTATACCCTGTGCCTAACCTATTGACAAATCCTGGTGGCAGGTCTACCTTCAACATAAACCCCGACTCAGAGCACTTGGGCCCATTTCTGCTTCTGGTACCCTAGTCTAAGCCACCACTGTCTCCTGGACCACGGCAGCTGTCTCCCAACTGGTCTTCCTGCTTCCACTCATTTCACCACTGCTTCATGTCCCAATCTATTCTCTGTGTAGCTGTCCTACCCTTCTTTTAAAAAATCTAAATCTGATCAAGGCAAATCCTCTGATTTTTCTAGTTTCACCTGGGAATAAACTTCAGGATTAAAGATTTTGACTCTCTTAGCAAACTAAAGACACTCTTTTGCCAAGAAGAGTTTGGTCAAATTTCTTGTCTGTGACTCTGTGAGCCCACGTGTTATGATTCTCTGTATTCGACTACTATAATCCCAAATTTACAGATAATGGGTATTTTGCTGATAAACAGTTTTTTACTATCCTTTCCTATGGTCACCAATTTCTCTTAAGTGGCCTAGTCACATGGTGATGATGATAAAGCTGGTAAAAAATCATGCCCATTTCTCTTATCTTTCATTATCTTCACACAGTGCCAGGATTAGAATGAGAATAAGGAGAGATGCCAATTTAGAGCCATCAAGTTAAACCTAATTTAGACCTGTTTGCATTCTTTGCCAATGACTTATTAAAACTTTTATTCTTCTCTTAGTAGGTCCTTTGAGTCCTTAGTATTTTGGTTAGGACAAATTTGAATCATGTCCCACCATTCACTTGCTTTTTCTATCCAGGTTGCTGAGAGTGAGTCTGGGCAATCACGGTCTTCTGTTTCTCTGATCTCCTGAAGGCCTCGCACATTCCAGAGAGGGGGCAGCAACACCTGAACTATGGCCATAGAAGATGAAACTTACCAGGTTATTTCCTAGCTTGTCATTTAAGGCTGCTTTGTACAGCATACTCTCTGGTATTTGATTTCAGTTTGTTCTAATGGTCCCACACAATTGAATGAAGAAAATAATTGTTTCAGAGCAGACGGGGACAAGTCAGTAACCCACCCTCAGCCGTGCATGGTGCCTTAATAGGGTGGGCAGAAAACCGAGTCCTTTTTTCAGGAATATGCTCAACATGGCCTAATAAGTTAGCTACTTGTTTGGTGCACAGTGCATTAAATCACCTGCAGGCTGCAACTTTCTGATACTTACCAGAGGAGCTTCAGAGCAAATCCAGTGGTATTTTTCTGAATTCGTGCTCCTCTTTCAACTATGGGCAGGAGAATAAGGTTTCCTGGTGGGCACCGGCTGTGTTCTGGAGAAGAGCTTTTGCCTTCCAGGCTGTCAACTGGATTTCCGAAAGCACAAAAAGCACTGACCTAGTTTTTCTATGAGCTCCTGTGACCTTGGGGATGCATTTTAGTGATGTGGGAGCAAAGTGTGACAGCATTTGTAGAGGAAAAGGCACAGCTGACCACTCTCAGATTGGCTTCTGAGAGTGTTCTTGCATTTTGGTCTGACACACAAGCTGCCTGCAATAGTTCTAAAGCTTCCAGCACCTTTAAGTGGTGCTAATTATTTGGATATTGCTTGACTCCTTCCAATTCCTTTAGGTCTTGGAAAAAAGAAAAGATAGGACTTTATAGGTGGCGAGGGGTAGCTAAATGCACACCACTGGAAATGCCGTTTTCTATTTACTCAGCCTAGGCCGGCCATTAACGAGCAAGCTTTCCCATATACTTTTTCCCGAATTTGATCTGGTGGGACCATGTCTGGCTCCAGCTACATAGTTTGTGTTATGCCTGATGTTCTGGGAAAAGAGAAAAAATATTCCAGTAAGGAATCCAAATTAGTATGTAGCTGTTTAGATCAGCACTAGGGGTATGCTAACTGTAAGCCTAAACTCAGACATAGCCTCGAACATTATAGCACTTCTGTTGGGTATTTTGTCATGTTTGTGCTTTTCATACCTCTTCTGACCTTGCTGTCTAGCCAAATACATACTAGACGAAGTCTGGTGTTTTGTGCTTCCATTATTTTATCTCTGACAATTTACTCATAGTTTTACTTTGAATATTATGAGGAATGCCCCTGCTGTCTTGCTTGAAAAGACACGCCTAAGTTACAGAACTGACACAGAATGACTTTTACTGTTATGCAAGTAATGAGCACTAAGCATTTATAAAATCATAAGAAGGAAAACAGAAATAGCACAGCCAACACCCTCTCAGGAGAACTGGGGCAAAGGAAGGCCTGCTTTTTGAGGGAATGCATAGCTTCAGGAGTAACATCAGTCCTTCCCCCTCCATCCTCGGTCCCCGGTGGTAATGGTTATGGGGCATCCCATTTGTCCTCCACCCCAATAGAACTGGTGGTTCTGGAATAGCTCCCCTCTTCACTTAGCTGGGGAGTGGTGATCAGTTCTGTTGAATGTGCCAAGCCAGTAGGGACAACTGCAAAGGAGAAAGGATGGTACAGCTGAGAGAAGGAATATCAGAGGTTGATGGAGGGCAGCCTGTATTTCCACCACATGGTGCAATAAGGATCTGAGCGTCCTTTGGATCAAGTAGACATTACAGTGGGTGGCTGGCCTTAAGCTGTCTTGCTGGTTCCCAACCACTCGTGAGGGCTGTTAGCTGAGAAAGGGGACGCCGGGGCCTAACGGTCATGGATGAACTGCGGAGGCAGGGCCGTCACAGACACTGGCAAAGTCAGACCTGAGAAAACATCCCACATCAAGGCACTGTGCAGAGGCCTCTGAAGACCTAGGATCACACCCCACAGGATGGCTGGCCTTTGGATCCAGTCACAGACATAGAACGGTGACGCACTGAGGGTTAGACAAAGAAACGCCACAAGCAGCAGAGGGAGCCCTTTCCCTCTTCCTCCTCCTTGCCCCATGCAGCCAGGCAGGCGTCTGGGGGAAGGCCTGCCTATGAGAGGCTGGGGCACAATTTCTTCTCACAGCAGGTTTTGGGAGCCAAATTTAGTTGGCGCCGGAGAAGAAGAGACAGAGAGGGGAAGGGAAAGGGTGGAAGGTGGAAAGAAAGTCTTCACATGAAACTGAGAATGGAGCTTGACAATAAACAGGAGTCTTGAGAACCAGAAGGAGAGTGTTCTGACAGTCAAAGTAACTAAACGCTTAAGGAATTAGGCATCAATATCATTCGAAGAGCACAGCGCTTAGTAAAGGAAGGCGTGTCACAGAGCACTTCACAAAAGAACCTGCGGCGGCGCGGGAGGGAGGTAGAGGAGTGAGCAGGAGAGAGGCGGGAAGTAGAGGGGAAGGACCACGGCGTGCAGGTTGCTGGTTGTAGGGCCAGGCAAGCTGTCGGAGCAGTGACCTTGCTGTTGTCTGTACTCTTTTTTATTTTTTTAATTTATTTTTCATTTATTATTATTTTTTATTTTTTTATTAAAGTATTGTTGATATACACTCTTATGAAGGTTTCACATGAAAAAACAATGTGGTTACTACACTTACCCATATTATCAAGTCCCCACTCATACCCCAATGCCGTCACTGTCCATCAGTGTAGTAAGATGCCACAGATTTACTGTTTGCCTTCTCTGTGCTACACTGTTTTCCCCGTGACCCCCACACCATGTGTACTAAACATAATACCCCTCAATCACCTTCTCGCACCCTCCCCACCCGCCCTCCTACAACCCTCCCCTTTGGTAACCAAGAGTTCCTTCTAGGAGTCTCTGAGTCTGCTACTATTTTGTTCCTTCAGTTTTGCTTCGTTGTTATACTCCACAAATGAAAAAAATCATTTGGCACTTGTCTTTCTCCGCCTGGCTTATTTCACTGAGCATAATACCCTCTAGCTCCATCCATGTTGTTGCAAATGGTAGGATTTGTTTCTTTCTTATGGCTGAATAGTATTCATTGTGTATATGTACCACCTCTTTTTTATCCATTCATCTACTGATGGACACTTAGGTTGCTTCCATTTCTTGGCTATTGTAAATAGTGCTGCGATAAACATAGGGGAGCATATGTCTTTTTTAATCTGAGAAATTGTATTCTTTGGGTAAATTCCAAGGAGAGGGATTCCTGGGTCAAATGCTATTTCTATTTTTAGTTTTTGGAGGAACCTACATATTGCTTTCCACAATGATTGAACTAGCTTACATTCCCACCAGCAGTGTAGGAGGGTTCCCATTTCTCCACATACTCACCAGCATTTGTTGTTCTAAGTCTTTTGGATGCTGGACATCCTTACTGGTGTGAGGTGATATCTCATTGTGGTTTTAATTTGCATTTCCCTGATGATTAGTGATGTGGAGCATCTTTTCATGTGTCTGTTGGCCATCTGAATTTCTTCTTTAGAGAACTGTCTCTTCATATCCTCTGCCCATTTTTTAATCGGGTTATTTGCTTTTTGGGTGTTGAGGCATGTAAGTTCTTTATATATTTTGGATGTTAACCCCTTGTCAGATATGTCATTTACAAATATATTCTCCCATACTGTAGGATGCCTTTTTGTTCTGTTGATGGTGTCCTTTGCCATACAGAAATTTTTTAGTTTGATGTAGTCCCATGAGTTCACTTTTGCTTTTGTTTCCCTTGCTCAAGGAGATCCGTTTAGGAAGAAGTGGCTCATGCTTATATTCAGGAGATTTCTGCCTATGTTGTCTTCTAACAGTTTTATGGTTTCATGACTTACATTCAGGTCCTTGATCCATTTTCAATTTACTTTTGTGTATGGGGTTAAACAATAATCCAGTTTCATTCTCTTGCATGCAGCTGTCCAGTTTTGCCAACACCAGCTATTGAAGAGGCTGTCATTTCCCCATTGTATGTCCATGGCTCCTTTATCATATATTAATTGACCATATATGGTTGAGTTTATATCAGGGCTCTCTAGTCTGTTCCATTGGTCTATGGGTCTGTTCTTGTGTCAGTACCAAATTGTCTTGAGTACTGTGGCTTTGTAGTAGAGCTTGAAGTTGGGGAGCATAATCCCCCCAGATTTATTCTTCCTTCTCAGAATTGCTTTGGCTATTCATTTCTATATGAATTTTAGAACAATTTTCTCTAGTTCATTGAAGAATGCTGTTGGTATTTTGATAGGAATTGCATTGAATCTGTAGATTGCTTTAGGCAGGATGGCCATTTTGACAATATTAATTCTTCCTATCCATGAGCATGGGATGTGTTTCCATTTTTTGGTATCTTCTGTAATTTTTCTCATGAGTGTCTTGTAGTTTTCAGAGTATAGGTCTTTCACTTCCTTGGTTAGGTTTATTCCTAGGTATTTTATTCTTTTTAATGCACCTGTGAATAGAATTGTTTTCCTGTTTTCTCTTTCTGCTAGTTCATTGTTAGTGTATAGGAATGCGACAGATTTCTGCGTATTAATTTTATTAATTTTCTATCCTGCCACTTTGCTGAATCCAGATATTAGTTTTAGTAGTTTTGGAGTGGATTGTTTAGGGTTTTTTATGTACAATTTCATGTCATCTGCAAACAGGGACAGTTTAACTTCTTCCTTGCCAATCTGGATGCCTTTTATTTCTTTGTGTTGTCTGATTGCCGTGGCTCGGACCTCCAGTACTATGTTGAATAGAAGGGGGGAGAGTGGGCGTCTTTGTCTTGTTCCCGATCTTAAAGGAAAAGCTTTCAGCTTCTTGCTGTTAAGTATAATGTTGGCTGTGGGTTTGTCATATGTGGCCTTTATTATGTTGAGGTACTTGCCCTCTATACCCATTTTGTTGAGTGTTTTTATCATGAATGAATGTTTAATTTTTTCAAATCCTTTTTCAACATCTATAGAGATGATAAGTGGTTTTTGTCTTTCTTTTTGCTGATGTGGTGGATGATGATGATGGATTTTCAAATGTTGTACCATCCTTGCATCCCTGGAATAAATCCTACTTGATTATGATGGATGATCTTTTTGATGTATTTTTGAATTCAGTTTGCTAATATTTTGTTGAGTATTTTTGCATCTGTGTTCATCAGGGATATTGGTCTGTAATTTTCTTTTTCTGTGGTGTCTTTGCCTGGTTTTGGTATTAGAGTGATGCTGGCCTCATGGAATGAGTTTGGAAGTATTTCCTCCTCTTCTACTTTTTGGAAAACTTTAAGGAGCATGGGTATTAGGTCTTCACTAAAAGTTTGATAAAATTCAGCAGTGAAGCCATCTGGTCCAGGTGTTTTGTTCTTAGGTATGTTTTTGATTACCAGTTCAATTTCGTTGCTGGTAATTGATCTGTTGAGATTTTCTGTTTGTTTCTGGGTCAGCCTTGGAAGGTTGTATTTTTCTAGAAAGTTGTCCATTTCTTCTAGGTTATCCAGTTTGTCAGCATATAATTTTTCATAGTATTCTCTCATAATTCTTTGTATTTCTGTGGTGTCGGTAGTGATTTTTCCTTTCTCATTTCTGATTCTGTTTATGTGAGCAGAGTCTCTTTTTTTCTTGAGAAGTCTGGCTAGGGGTTTATCTATTTTGTTTATTTTCTCAAGGAACCAGCACATGCTTTCATTGATTCTTTCTATTGTTTTATTCTTCTTGATTTTATTTATTTCTGTTCTAATCTTTATTATGTCCATCCTTCTACTGACTCTGGGCCTCATTTGTTCTTCTTTTTCTAGTTTTGTTAATTGTGAGTTTAGACTGTTCATATGGGATTCTTCTTCTTTCCTGAGGTAGGCCTGTATTGCAATATACTTTCCTCTTAGCCCAGCCTTTGCTGCATTCCACAGATTTTGCAGTGTTGAATTATTGTTGTCATTTGTGTCCATATATTGCTTGATCTCTGTTTTTATTTGGTCATTGATCCATTGGTTATTTAGGAGCATATTGTGAAGCCTCCATGTGTTTGTGGGATTTTTCATTTTCTTTGCGTAATTTATTTCTAGTTTCATACCTTTGTGGTCTGAGAAACTGGTTGGTACAATTTCAATCTTTTTAAATTTACCTAGGCTCTTTTTGTGGCCTAGTATATGATCTATTCTTGAAAATGTTCCATGTGCACTTGAGAAGAATGTTTATTCTGCTGCTTTTGGGTGTAGAGTTCTGTAGATGTCTGTTAGGTCCATCTGTTCTAATGTGTTGTTCAGTGCCTCTGTCTCCTTATTTATTTTCTGTCTGGTTGATCTGTCCTTCAGAGTGAGTGGAGTGTTGAAGTCTCCTAGAATGAATGCATTGCATTCTATTTCCCCTTTTAATTCTGTTAGTATTTGTTTCACATATGTAGGTGTTCCTGTGTTGGGCGCATAGATATTTATAATGGTTATATCTTCTTGTGGGATTGACCCTTTTATTATTATATAATGTCCTTATTTGTCTCTTGTGACTTTCTTTGTTTTGAAGTCTATTTTGTCTGATACAAGCACTGCAACTCCTGCTTTTTTTCTCCCTATTAGTTGCATGAAATATCTTTTTCCATCCCTCACTTTTAGTCTGTGTATGTCTTTTGGTTTAAAGTGAGTCTCTTGTAGGCAGCATATAGATGGGTCTTGCTTTTTATCCATTCAGTGACTCTGTCTTTTTATTGGTGCATTCAGTCCATTTACATTTAGAGTGATTATGGATAGGTATGTATTTATTGGCGTTGCAGGCTTTAGATTCATGGTTACCAAAGGTTCAAGGTTAACTTCCTTACTATCTAAGAGTCTTACTTAACTCACTTAATATGCCATTGCAAACACAATCCAAAGGTTCTTTTTTTTTCTTCCTCCTTTTTCTTCCTCCTCCATTCTTTATATATTAGGTATCATATTCTGTACTCTTTGTCTATCCCTTGATTGACTTTGTGGATAGTTAATTTAATTTTGCATTTGCTTAGTAATTAGCTGTTCTACTTTCTCTACTGTGGTTTTATTACCTCTGGTGACAGCTATTAAACCTTAGGAACACTTCTATCTATAGCAGTCCCTCCGAAATACACTGTAGAGATGGTTTGTGGGAGGTAAATTCTCTCAGCTTTTGCTTATCTGGAAATTGTTTAATCCCTCCTTCAAATGTAAATGATAATCTTGCCAGATAAAGTATTCTTGGTTCAAGGGCCTCCTGCTTCATTGCATTAAATACATCATGCCACTCCCTTCTGGCCTGTAAGGTTTCTGTTGAGAAGTCTGATGATAGAGTGATGGGCTTTCCTTTGTATTTGATCTTATTTTTCTCTCTGGTTACTTCTACTAGTCTGTCCTTATCCTTGATCTTTGCCATTTTAATTACTATATGTCTTGCTGTTGTCTTCCTTGGGTCCCTTGTGTTGGGAGATCTCTGCATCTCCATGGCCTGAGAGACTATCTCCTACTCCAGATTGGGGAAGTTTTCAGCAATTACCTCCTCAAAGACACTTTCTATCCCTTTTTCACTCTCTTTTTCTGGTACCCGTATAATGCGATATTGTTCCATTTGGATTGGTCACACAGTTCTCTCAATATTCTTTCATTCTTAGAGGTCCTTTTTCTCTCTGTGCCTCAGCTTCTTTGTATTCCTCTTCTCTAGTTTCTATTTCATTTATTGTCTCCTCCACCATATCCAATCTGCTTTTAATACCCTCCGTTGTGCTCTTCAATGATTCACTATCTGACGGGAATTCATTCCTGAGTTCTTGAATATCTTTCTGTGCCTCCATGAGCATGTTAATGATTTTTATTTTGAACTGCCTTTCAGGAAAAGCAAGGAGGTGATGTCATTAAAATCTTTCTCAGGAGTTGTATTAATAATTTAATCTGAACCAGGTTCCTTTGGCATTTCATATTTGTATATGGCGCCCTCTAGTGCCCAGAAGTACTACTCCCTGGAGCTGCTCAGCCCCTGAAGCAATGTCAGGGGTCACAGGGGAGTGGTATTGGTGCCTCGGGGGAGGAGGAAAGAGCTGTTTCCTGCTTCCCAGCTGCTATGCCTGTGTCCACTGCCTGAATCAGTGGGCCGAGCACACAGGTATAAGTCTCTATGCTTTGTGTTTGTAGTTGCTGTAGATAGATCTTCCCTCTGGCTGGCCTAATGCCAGGGTCAGGTTTGCCGGTTTGTGAGCCAGGTGGGGCTGGCCGGGAGAAAGGCGCAGTAGGCTGCATATCACGGAGGGGGTCCTTGGAGTTGTGTAGACAGCCAGGAAGCTGGAGCACCTGAAGATCATCTAAGGAGGAAGATTTCTTTTTCCTCCTTAAATACGAGAGTCTATATGGCAAAGCTCCCAACCTGCTGGGCAGGTGCTCCCAGACAATTTTGTCTACCTGTCTTCTCTCCTGAGCAGTAAGCTCTGAGCAATCCTTGCCCCTTTAGCAGCCCTCTTGGTAAGGGCTTCTTTGTTACGAAGTCTCTCAGACTGCCCACCTTTCTTTTGTCCCAGAGCAGCCGGATATGAATGCCTGCTTTCCACAAGTGGCTGGAATGTCAGTCTCTCCAGAATTTCTGCCTGTCTTAGCTTTCCAACCCCATAATCACGAGAGTATCATGCAAACACCATGAAATGTAAGTTTGTGCTCCCAGAGCAGATCTCCAGAGTTAGGTATTCGGCAGTCCCAGGCCTCCACTCCCTCCCTGCTCTGTTTCTCTTCCTCCTGCCAGTGAGCTGGGGTGGGAGAAGGGCTTGGGTCCCCTGGGCCACAGCTTTGGTGCGTTACCCTGTTCTGTGAGGTCTGCTCTTTTCTCCGGGTGTATGCAGCCTGACGCCGTCCTCTTTCCTGTTGCTCTTTCAGGATTAGTTGTGTTAATTATATTTTCGTATTACATGAGGTTTTAGGAGGAAGCCTGTGTCTCACCTCTCACGCCCCCATCTTTAGTCTGTTGTCTGTACTCTTATGTGAGCTTGAGGAGCTCTGTAATACAGAGTTTAAAAATAGTGGCCTTAAATTATTATTATTTTTTAAATCCTGTTTTTCAGAATACTTTATTGTTTGGATATATTTGATCCATTTTTATGTTTCCTGTTTTATTTTATTTGTGATTTTTAAAATCATGATCTTTTAACATTCTTATTCACATCTATCTTCACTTTTATTTTCACCTTTAATTCTTTATTCTTTTATGTTTAAAGATCTGTTACTTTTGAGTATATTAACAGAGTCCTACCCTTAGCTTTTTACATTTCTGAGTTTATTTGCTATTCTTGATACTTAAAAATATTTTCTAATTTTAAATTATTTTAAACCTTTATAATTTCTACCCTGAACTGTGTCTTTTTATTTGTCCCTCTTAAATGTTTTAAATTATTGATTTCTGTCTTTGTTTCAATACTAAAATTTCTTTGTTGCAACTTTTTATGTTGTCAGGAATAACCACGGATGGAAGTGGATGGCTGCCCCTCCCCCATTCTGCCCAGAGTCAAAACGCCCCTCCCGCATCTCTCAACATGGCCCTGCCTTCATCATTCTCTTTTTCAGAGTTTTCCAAAAATTGTTTAGGTTAAAAGCACTTACTAAAACACTCTGCCAACCTTATCGGACAGATCACACATTGAACTTGTTAAACATTGTTATTTTTTATATGATACCACAAATTTTTCTTTTTGTGTTTTCTAAAATACGGAGTCCTGCCACACCACCTTTGGCAATATATATGTCAGTATACAATAGTTTGGCATGTATTGGACTCAAATATCTGGCCAGACACTGGCTTTTGTGAAACCCATTTTGGAGTACTATTGCTATTCTGACTATAGTCAGTTCTTAATTATTGGTAAAAATAGAAGTTTGAAAGTGAGTTTTTGAACTCATTATCATTGCACTTTGAAATCAATGTTTGTGCTTGTATGACAACATATGAGATTCTCTTTGAGTGGATCTGAAGAGACCTGTCCCAGGAGACTGAAAATTCTCTCTTTTGCCTTTCTCACATTGCTTGCTTCTTTCTAACATTTTGCTGTCTCTATCCTGAAGAAGTGGCTCTGTGCTCTTCCAAACCTTGGAAGTACAGGTAATTTTTCTGCTTTTAAAATTTCCATTAAGGGCCATAGGAGACAACTAGTGTCTAAAACTTCAACAAAACAAATAGGTATAAAAATAGATTTAAAAAAAATGAGATTTGCCTTCAACCCTATCTCTACAGGAGGCAAACTGAGTTCTTAAAAAAATGCTGAAGACCAATCTAGCCTGGTAGATCTTTTAAAATAATTTAAATCAATCTCCTACAAAAAACTCAATACTGTGCATGTGTGCATGTAAGGGGGTCTGATTTATATACAGGATTTAGTCAGTACACTAAGAGTGGTTCAGTTTCTCATATTACCCAAACTCTTGACAGTTGTACAGATAGAGTATTTTATTTATCTGCAGTAAGAAATATAAGGGAAGGGGGCATACTCTCTATAGAACTACCTCAAAAATTTTACAGTCAGAAGGTGACCTTGGAATCAGTTCAAGAGGAGTTAATTATAAACTCCATATGTTTAAGGCATCAAGGTATTAGTCTATGAGAGTCTGATGGAATTATGACCATGATAAGAAAATTCCTCTCCCAGGACTGGTCAAATCCTTAACTGAGGCCCTCCTTTTCTTTGGACAGATGTGTGGATAAGTATTCATTTTTCTGTGTTCCATCCTAACCAATCTCCTGACCAAGTTCTTTCATGTTGTCTCATCAATTAGCTTTAAGTCAGGTTCTAATTCTTTCTGTTTCTGGCCCCAGAATTGTTTTGTCTTGATTACACCTTTTTGGTATAAATGATTCTTAGGTACTGATTTTTAATTAATTCTCAAGAATCTTAATTATCACCTGAAGTATATAGCCAATGATGAAAAAAGTTATTACACCATGTTCTGTAATAATATATAAAATAACATACATAATCTTATTAGATCCAAGATACTAAAAGGAAATTTAAAGAATTATAATAAAAAATTATTTATGTACACACACAAATATATAAAATTACATGTATACACGTATACATTTCTTTGCTCATTGAGATAAATGCTTTAAAATTTTCTTGACTTGGGATGTTTTGCAGTCTGTTTTGGCAAGTTTCCTTGAGAAAAAGATCCCAGAAGCAACTTGTTGTTGAGAGCATTAACAGGTAGTTGTGCACTGTACTATTGTTCAAATTAGACTCAATGTATCAGCTGTAATCTTCTGTCCTAGGATTAAGGCTCCAGCACAGTCCTGACATCATTTGGTGACCTCCACTGATTATTTCACCACTTAAAATGGCAAGGTAATTCACAAATAATTAATGAGTGGATGTTTTCTAATTATATAATAAGAAAAAGTACCATTTATATTTTAGAAGTTGATAGTAAGGAGATTTAAGATTACAAAAATTGTATTTAAGTACAACTGTGATCATAACTCCACCAGCAGTCTCATTTCACATGACAAAGGGTACTGGTGGCCTTCTTGTAGTGTGCTGTGCTCACACCTGAGCTTTGCAAACATTATTTGCAACTGAATTGCAATCAGTTCTATTATATGGTATCTTAAAATTAAAAAAAACATATCTACAGTATTTTTTCTTTTTATTAAGGTATCACTGATATACAATCTTATGTTCAGGTTTCACATGAGCAACATAGTGGTTACTACATTCCCCCAATTATCAAGTCCCTGCCACATACTCCATTACAGTCACTGTCCATCAGCATAGTAAGATATTATAGAGTCACTACTTGTTTTCTCTGTGCTGTACTTCCTTCCCTGTGTCCCCCTATATTATGTGTGCTAATCATAATACCCCTTAATCCCCTTATCTCTCCCTTTGCACCCATCCTCCCCAACACTTTTACTTTGGTAACCGTCAGTCCATTCTTGGGTTCTGTGAGTCTGCTGCTGTTTTGCTCCTTCAGTTTTTTCTTTGTTCTTATACTCCACACATGAGTGAAATCACTTGATACTTGTCTTTCTCCGCCTGGCTTATTTCACTGAGCATAATACCCTGTAGCTCCATCTAAGTTGTTGCAAATGGTAGGATGTGTTTTCTTCTTATGGCTGAATAATATTCCATTGTGTATATGTACCACCTCTTCTTTATCAATTCATCTACTGATGGACACTTAGGTTGCTTCCATTTCTTGGCTATCGCAAATAGTGCTGCGATGAACATAGGGGTGCATATGTCTTTCTGAATCTATGATCCTGTTTTCTTAGGGTAAATTCCTAGGAGGGGAATTCCTTCAAATGGTATTTCTATTTTGAGTTTTTTGAGGAACCTCCATATTGCTTTAAACAATAGTTGAACTAGTTTTCATTCCCACCAACAGTGTAGGAGGGTTCTTCTTTCTCCACATCCTTACCAGCATTTGTTCTTGCTTGCCTTTTGGATGTTGGCCACCCTAACTGGTGTGAGGTGATATCTCATTGTGGTTTTAATTTGATGATTAGCCATGTGGAGCATCTTTTCATGTGCCTGTTGGCCATGTGAGTTTCTTCTTTGGAGAGAGAAGTCTGTTCAGATCCTCTGCCCATTTTTAATCAGATTATTTGCTTTTTGGGTGTTGAGGTGTGTGAGCTCTTTATACATTTTGAATGTTAACCCCTTATCAGATATGTCATTTATGATTATATTCTCCCATACCGTAGGATGCCTTTTTGTTCAAGGATGATGGTGTCCTTTGCTGTACAGAAGCCTTTTAGTTTGATGTAGTCCCACTTGTTCATTTTTGCTTTTATTTCCCTTGCCTGAGGAGATATGTTCATGAAAAGTTGCTCATGTTTATATTCAAGAGAGTTTTGCCTATGTTTTCTTCTAAGAGTTTCATGAGTTACATTCAGGTCTTTAATCCATTTCAAGTTTACTTTTGTGTTTGGAGTTAGACAGTAATCTAGTTTCATTCTCTTACATGTAGCTGTCCAGTTTTGCCAACACCATTTGTTGAAGAGGCTGTCATTTCCC
>JAQQAC010026072.1:64375552-64431051 GCA_029783875.1 Phataginus tricuspis | reverse complement strand
CTGTCCAGTTTTGCCAACACCATTTGTTGAAGAGGCTGTCATTTCCCCATTGTATGTCCATGGCTCCTTTATTATATATTAATTGGCCGTATATACGTAGGTTTATATCTGGGCTTTCTATTCTGTTCCATTTATCTGTGGGTCTGATCTTGTGCCAGTACCAAATTGTCTTGATAACTGAGGCTTTGTAGTAGAGCTTGAAGTTGGGGAACGTAATCCCCCCTGCTTCATTCTTCCTTCTCAGGATTGCTTTGACTATTCGGGTCTTTTGTTGTTCCATATGAATTTAGAACTATTTATTCCAGTTCATTGAAGAATGCTGTCGGTATTTTGATAGGGATTGCAATGAATCTGTAGATTGCTTTAGGCAGGATGGCCAGTTTGACAATATTAATTCCTCCTACCCAAGAGCTTGGGATGTATTTCCATTTATTAGTGTCCTCTTTAATTTTTCTCAAGAGTGTCTTGTAGTTTTCAGGGTCTAGGTTCTTTCACTTCCTTGGTTAGGTTTATTCCTAGGTATTTTATTCTTTTTGGTGCAGTTGTGAATGGAATTGTTTTCCTGATTTCTCCTTCTGCTAGTTCATCGTTAGTGCATAGGAATGCAACAGATTTCTGTGTATTAATTTTGTATCCTGCAACTTTGCTGAATCCAGATATTAGTTCTAGTAGTTTTGGAGTGGATTCTTTAGGGTTTTTTATGTACAATATCATGTCATCTGCAAACAGGGACAATTTGACTTCTTCCTTACCAATCTGGATGCTTTTTATTTCTTTGTGTTGTCTGATTGCCGTGGCTAGGACCTCCAGAACTATGTTGAATAAAAGTGGGGAAAGTGGGCATCCTTGTCTTCTTCCCAATTTAGAGAAAAAGCTTTCAGCTTTTCACTGTTAAGTATGATGTTAGCTGTGGATTTGTCATATATGGCCTTTATTATGTTGAGGTACTTGCCCTCTATACCCATTTTGTTGAGAATTTTTATTATGAATTGGTGTTGAATTATGTCAAATGCCTTTTCAGCATCTATGCAGATGATCATGTTATTTTGTCTTTCTTTTTATTGATGGAGTGCATGATATTGATGGATTTTTGAATGTTGTACCATCCTTGCATCCCTGGGATGAGTCCCACTTGATCATGATGTATGACCTTCTTGATGTATTTTTGTATGCGGTTTGCTAATATTTTGTTGAGCATTTTTGCATCTGTGTTCATCAGGGATATTGGTCTGTAATTTTCTTTTTTTGTTGTGTCTTTGCCTGGTTTTGCTATTAGAGTGATGCTGGCTTCACAGAATGAGTTTGGAAGTATCCTCTCCTTTCCTAATTTTTGGAAAACTTTAAGGAGGATGGGTATTATTAGGTCTTCTCTAAATGTCTGATAAAATTCAGCAGTGAAGCCATCTGGTCCAGGAATTTTGTTCTTGGGTAGCTTTTTGATTACTGATTCAATTTCATTGCTGGTAATTGGTCTATTCAGATTTTCTGTTTCTTCCTGGGTCTGTCTTTGGAGGTTTTTTTTTCTAGAAAGTTGTCTATTTCTTCTAGGGCATCCAATTTCTTAGCATATAATTTTTCGTAGTATTCTCTAATAATTCTTTGTATTTCTGTGGTGTCCATAGTGATTTTTCCTTTCTCATTTCTGATTCTGTTTATGTGTGTAGACTCTCTTTTTTTCTTGATAAGTCTGATAGTCTAGATAATAGTTTATCTATTTAGTTTATTTTCTCAAAGATCCCAGCTCTTGGCTTCATTAATTCTTTCTATTGCTTATTCTTCTCAGTTTTATTTATTTCTTCTCTGATCTTTATTATGTCCCTTCTTCTACTGACTTTGGGCCTCATTTGTTCTTCTTTTTCCAGTTTCATTAATTGTGAATATAGACTGTTCATTTGGGATTGTTCTTCCTTCTTTAATAGTCCTGAATTGCTATATACTTTCCTCTTAGAACTGCCTTTGCTGCATCCCACAGAAGTTGGGGCATTGAGCTTTTGTTTACATTTGTCTCTGTATATTGCTTGATCTTTGTTTTAATTTGCTCATTGATCCATTGATTACTTAGGAGCATGTTGTTTAGCCTCCATGTTTTCTTTGTACAATTTCTTCTCCATGTTTGTCAGCCTTTTTGTTTTCTTTGTACAGTTTATTTCTAGTTTCATACCTTTGTGATCTCAGAAGTTGGTTGGTACAATTTCAATCCTTTTGAATTTGCTGAGGCTCTTTTTGTGGCCTTGTATGTGATCTATTCTGGAAAATGTTCCATGTGCACTTGAGAAGAATGTGTATCCTGTTGCTTTGGGGTGGAGTGTTCTGTAGATGTCTGTTAGGTCCATCTGTTATGATGTGTTGTTAAGTGCCTCTGTTTCTTTACTTATTTTCTCTCTGGTTGATCTGTCCTTTGGAGTGAGTGATGTGTTGAAGTCTCCTAAAATGAATGCATTGCATTCTATTTCCCCCTTTAATTCTGCTAGTATTTGTTGTAAATATTTGGGTGCTCCTATTTTGGGGGCATAGATATTTATAATGGTATATCCTCTTGTTGAAGTGACCCCTTTATCATTATATAATGTCCTTCTTTGTTTCTTGTTACTTTTTTTGTTTTGAAGTCTATTTTATCTGATACAAGTATTAGAACTCATCCTTTTTCCACCATATTGTTTGCATGAAATATCTTTTTCCATCCCTTCACTTTTAGTCTGTGTATGTCTTTGGGTTTGAAGTGAGTCTCTTGTAGGCAGATATAGATGGGTCTAGTTTTTTTTATCCATTCTGTGATTCTGTATCTTTTGATTGGTGCATTCAGACCATTTACATTTAGGGTGATTATCAATAGATATGTACTTATTGCTGTTGCAGGCTTTAGATTCGTGGTTACCAAAGGTTCAAGGCCAGTTTCTTTACTACCTAACGTCTAACTTAACTCGCTTATTACACTTTTATAAACACAATCTGAAGATTATTTTTTCTTCCCTCTTCTTTTTCTTCCTCCTCCACTCTTTATATGTTAGGTGTCTTATTCTGTACTCTTTGTGTATTCCTTGACTGACTTTGTGGGTATGTGATTTAATTTTGCATTTGGTTAGTAATTAATCAGTCTACTTCCTTTACTGTGGTTTAATTTTCTCTGGTGAAAGCTATTTAGCTTTAGGAGCACTTCCACCAAGAGCAGTCTATTTAAAATACATTGGAGAAATGATTTATGGGAGGTAAATTCCCTCAAATTTTGCTTATCTGGAAATTGTTTAACCCCTCCTTCAGATTTAAGTGATAGTCTTGGTAGGTAGAGTATTCTTGGTTCAAGACCGTTCTGTTTCATTTCATTGAATACATCATGCCACTCCCTTCTGGCCTGTAAGATTTCTGTTGAGAAGTCTGATAGTCTGATGGGGTCTCCTTTGTAGGTGATTTTTTTCTGTCTCTGGCTGCTTTTAATAGTCTGTCCTTGTCCTTCATCTTTGCCATTTTAATTATCATATGCTTGATGTTGTCTTCCTTGGGTCCCTTGTGTTGGGAGATCTGCGTACTTCCATGGCATAAGGGAATATTTCCTTCCCTAGATTGGGGAAGTTTTCAGCAATTATTTCTTCAAAGACATTTTCTATCCCCTTTTCTCTGTCTTCTTATTCTGGTACCCCTATAATGTGAATATTTTTCCATTTGGATTGGTCACACAGTTCTTTTATTATTATTTTGTTCCTAGAGATCCTTTTTTCTCTCTCTGCCTCAGCTTCTTTGTATTCCTCTTCTCTAATTTCTATTTCATTTACTGTATCTTCTACCTCATCTAATCTACTTTTAAATCCCTCCATTGTATATTTCATTTCAGCCACTTTATTTCTTAAGTTGTCTGTCTCCCTCCTGAATTCATCCCTTAACTCTTGAATATTTTTCTGTAGCTCTGTTAGCATGCTTATGACTTTTATTTTGAATTATTTTTCAGGAATATTGGTGATTTCAATCTACTGAGCCCTCTTTCTGGTGTTTGAGGGATTTTGGATTGAACAAGGTTCTTCTGCTTTTCATAATCCTATTGGATAGTGAGAAATACTAGGTTTGTGTAGGCTGCACCATCTAGTGCCCAGCAGCTCTGCTCTTTGGAGCTGCCTAATACCTGGAGTGATGGCAGTAGTTGCAGGTGAGCAGTGCCGGTGCCTACCCTAAAGTCTATACATCTGAGGTGGTCAGTGAAAATTAGTTGATATTTTGATCATTGCACTTCATCTGTTCAATGTCACATGGCCTAGGTAGTTTGAAATACAGCATTAAATTATGAGGACAACTAGTTTTGGAGGAGGCAAAAATGTTTATCTTAAGGTTCTATGTCTCTGTGGGAAAACTATTATGTGGAAATATTAACCTTTAGATATATCCTCCTTTGCTGAAGGAAATATCTTGCCCCATGCCATTTTTCTACCATATTTCATTGAGAAATTATGAAATTCATTAATTGTTCACTCATTGAAATATGCAGTCACTCCCAGCACTTGAATTTTTTTTTACTGTGTGAAAGATTTAAAAACTAATTTAAAAGAAATAATACTTATATTTATGGAAAACATAAGAAGTGCCAAGTCACACACTTTAATCAAACTATTAATTTTTGATTAAATTAATTAAATTATTTTGGTCAATTGAGTCTTTGGCCATATGCATCATTTCACTACCCCTTTTTGGCTGCTTTTTTATAATTAAATTTTAACATTTTCATGTTTAGTTGCTAACAGTCTGCAGACTATTGGTCACCACATGCTTGCGCTGCTTGTCACTAGCCCTCTGAGTTTGAAAAATAATTGGCTATTTTCTTGGTTCCTAAGCTTTGGTGGGGTCTGTCTATGAACTCAAAACTTGCGATCACACCCATCTGGAACGCTCCAGGAGCTTCCACACCTGCGTAATTCTCCTCACTAGTAGCTCTGTCTGGCCATTTTCTATTCCTTCCAGAAAGGGATGGGCAGTTATATCATAAACATTTTCTTTATCACTGAACAGCAATGATAAAATCATGTAGCCTAAGCCAGGTCTCTTTTTTAAAAGGGGAGCTCAGAAAGGAAATATAACCTTGACATTCCTCTCTCAAACATTGAAGAAAGCATATGTCCTTAGACACCAGCAAAACCTGCTGAAACCTGATGTTTGCTCCTGTTTCCAACACCTAGAGACTCTAGGAAGCTTCTCACTGTTGAACCCTTGATAGAACTAGCCTCCTCCTACCTTGCCTCCTTGATTCCTTATCCTTGCAGCTGGAAGCCCCCAGTAGCGACCCCTCTCTTCCACAGCAAAATGTGTAGGTTCTGGAAGGCTGATTCTCTCCTGCATCCCCTCTGCAAACTTAACCGTGATTCTAGGGGGAATTTGTCCAAGGAGAGCTTTATACAAGGTGCAGAAATACAAGAATGTGTATAAGGTTTGAGGCAGAGAGAGAGAAAAAGGGAAAGCTGGAACCCCTCAAATGAATAATTTCTATCTTATCTCCAACACCATCTACTTAGGTTTCAAAATGGTTTTTGTTGTTGCTTTTAAATGGATGTACACTCTGTCAGAGGACCATAATTTTCTTAATGTTTCCCCCCCCGTGGTTGACATTTAGAATGCTTTTACTTTTGTAGAAAGCACAAAAGTAAATGTTTGTGGGTTTTTTCTTTTGTTGAATTAAATAAGATAATACATGTGAGGTATCAAGCTTTATTTCCTAGGATAAGCTTCTAGGGTGTTTTTTTATTGAAATGTATACACAATTTACTGGTTCTTCCTTTATAGGGTCATATCGCTATATAAAAGACACAGCCACATTTTAAAACATAGTGCCAGTCTAAGCAGTGTCAGTGCCTTGAATTTGTTATGAATACCAGCAAAAATGAATTTTGCTCCTTTGTATTTACTCTATGAATTGTCTGTTTATATCCTTGACCTGGATATTTTTTCTTCAAAACAGCAATGCTACTGTTACTTACTTTAGTTTTGTTTTTCATTAAACAAAATAATAAAATTTCTCATGTTTGAATGTCAGTTTTACCTTTGTGACTTCTACATTTCAAGGATAAGAAAGTTCACATTTCTCCATCAATCTGAGAATGATTCTTTTCTCTGCTAATTTTTCAAAAATTTGATTTTCTGTATTTATCTAAGCTATCTGGTGAAAAGTACAAAATATTTTTTGGAATATTTATTTAATCACCCCTAAACTGTTTGATAATCCTTCCTACTCCCTATTTAATGTCATTTTATAATATATTCATGTTTAAACTATGTAGTTGGCATATTTTTGATCTCTCCATTCTGTTATTGGTCAAAATGTGGAGATATACATTTGTTTTCATTCCTTCTGCTTTAAAAATAGCCCTTATATAGATTAATTATGTGCCTTTCTTGTTATATTGTCTCCATTCAAACAAAGGCTGGACAAGTTGTTTCTGGTTAGTGCCATAATGCACCACTGTGTTGAATTGTTACAACAATAAAGTTGTTTGATTTATAACTGGACCTTGTAATAAATGTAATTATTATGATATATTTCATGCCCAAAGTCTGTCATGGCAGTTTTCTTAGGGTGTTCTTAAATATGAAAACATCCCCAATCTTAAAAACTTCTCAATTTCTCTAGAGCCTATGGTTTGAACTACACAAAGTTTCTGATACTTGCAAACTAACAGCCCTTTGGTACTTTTTAAGGATTCCAGACAGTCACTCCACCCCTATGAGGATATTTTCGAGATAACCATATGTGTATTTAACAAAATTTTGTTCAGAAAGAATATATATTTTGTTCCTGGTTTTAGATATTTCATTTAGCAGTATCTCTAGTAAAAGGTAGAAGACTATTTACTTTTACTCTCCTCTTTTCCAAGATTCTACTGAAATTATAGAACCAAGAATAAATTCATAACTGTACTGGAAAACAGGAAAGGTGATACAATGTCCAGTGTGGCTGAATGTATGGAAATATTGACTTTCATAGCCAATTAGTGAGCATTTAATAGCCTTTGTCATTTTCTGGAAGACAAATTTGATAGAGATACCTAAATTAAAATTCATTTCATTTTTCCAAGAATCTGAGATCTTTCACATTTCTCTTTGCTTATTCTGATTATAGATAATTCTATCTCATGATTGTTCTGTCAATTTAAAAATTATTATGACTATAATTTTGAGTAAATGGTTTATAAGACATTTCTCTCTTGATATCATGGTTCCTGAATGAGTGTAGACCATTAAAAACATAGAATGAGTTATTTGTTCTCTATTCTCTTTAGACAAAATGTTGAACTAGATATTAGGTTCATTTTTTAAATGACACTGTTGTTGTTTTAATATTTAAGTGTCTGTAGCGGCCTGGATGCATTATCATATGTAGAATAGGCTTGTTGTGCATTCATTATCTCTACAGTACAAACTGAAAAAACACACAGAATGAGGAACCAAAGACCAAGCAAATGTATTTTATTTATTATGATAATCCTCCTCAAGTCCCCTCTTCCTGCTTTTGATCTAGGTGAAAGCAAGCTGGGAGCCTAATTAAATCAGTGCTGAATGAAACCAGGAGAAACGATGCACAAAAAAACTGATTCTGACTAACCAGAGTTTGAAGTTGAAATTAATTAAGAGCAACATACCAATAATCCCTGCAAATGCTGACATTTAAAAAAGCATTTTGAATATTCTAAAGCAGTTAATGTAAATCACCAAGAGTAAGCCTCTAGTGCAGGCTCACCTTTTAATACCTTTTGGTAATGTTTTCATTAGACTTTGTGGTTTGCCAGGGGACTGTGTATGTGGAGGTAATCTGATGTCAGAAGTGTTGTAACCCCATGAGACATGAAGCCAGTGAGAAGGGGGCTGCCAAGAGGGAGACCTGTAGTTAAGGGTCATTGATAACAGCAAAAACAAGGAAACCATTGACATCCTCTGTGGTTCTGTGGGGGTTTGGAGCCTGCCTGCAATGTAAGAAGCAGAACTAACAAGCTACTGAAGGAGCAGTAGCTTCGAAAGGGCATGGCCTCCAGGTTCATGCAGGTTCATGCCTTAGATGGGCTCTTGGAATTGGGGATGACAAAAATTATAACTGTGAAGCTATATTGCTCAGACGACAAGTTGCATATGACTTTCAAAGACTTTTGGTTCATGGATTTCAATAGGACAAGTAGAAGGCATGTGGTCATTTCTGTTACTCAGCCGGGGAAACAAATGCAGAATATTTAATGACACATCTATGATCACACTGTTGGTCAGGGGCAGAGTAAGGAATTAATTCCAGTCATTCTCCTTCTTACTTCCATAAGGCATGTGCAGACTGGGGGGGCAGCAGCTTCTGGCCCAGGTACTTTAGAAGCAATTCTGATAGTACATGATATAATTCCATCATGAATATCTCCCAGGCCCCCTCCCCAAGTGCACAAGCCTCTCGGTTAACCCCTATTCCCTCCATCTTTTCTCCTTTCTCCTTTGTCATTGGCATTGGCCAACTCCTTATTAAGACTTCATAACTTTGCTCTCCTCCATGATGTTTTCTTTAAATTTATTTTTAAAAGTAGTTTTTGTATGTATATTCAGAGGCCACTCCAGAAATCATTAATTCTCTTACTTTGCTGTCAGTTCTATCTTTGGTGAGTATTGCTTTTTTGGGTAGGGGAGGGGGAATTGTGCTGAGCTATTTTATGTAGCTCAGAATTGGATTTCTAGTCTCAGAGACTTAGGGAACTGGAAATGTGCTCCACATTTTGCCTTTCAACAAAGCCTAATCAAGAATGCATTCTTTGCCAGCAACATTCCAGAGATGATTCCAAGCTGTGGCTTGGAAATAAACTTTTGTTGCATTTCAATTTATAGTGTTCTTGGCCTTCGCTTTACACAAATATTCAGGGAAATTTTCCTTTTAGAAGAACCTGGTGCACAAATTAAGATACCTCAAGTAATGCCATTCCTGATCTGTCAGGAGATTTATGGATTGATATGTAATACTATTCTGAGTTCCTAACAGCAGTCTATTTAGAATATGCTTCTACATACACATGTCTACATACACAGGAAGACTAATTGTTTTTAGATTAACAACATTAATTTAATGAGAATGATTTATTAATCAGACCTCAATTCGTAAACTTGTGCACATGTGTTTTTAAGCTTTTCTTTGATTTTTCTCCCCATAAGTGTTCTCACAGGATATGGCTGGCAAAATTGCTCAAAATTAATTGTAGACTTAAGGCAAACTATAGGTTATCTGACTGATTTGTAGTAGTAGAATTTGGTGATGTTTAAAAGCAGTATAAACAATTTTAAAAACATTCACAGGATTGAACTGCTGCTTGATTTTAACAACTCAGAAGTTGGGAAGCTGGTATTTGAAAATTTGACCTGGAGATCTTGTTGGAATAATGCTTCTAACTAAACACAGAAGAAAAAAAAAAAAACTAAGTGGAAGAAATGTTTAAATTCATAGAGCCAAGAAAAATAAAATAAATATGAGATACTCATGTTAAATTAACCCCGGATTTATCTTGCTAACATGGCAAGTCATTACATACTTAACACAATTGAGATACATGGTTTTGATGAACAGACCATTTCTTCAAACAATATTTTCACAGTACATGAAATATAAGAGCTTGGGATAACACCAAATTAACCCTGAGGGAGACAGTCATTGAAATGCTCATGATTTTATGTGGGAAGCTGAGCAGAGTAAAGCTGAAGAATACTGTCTACACAGCCAAGCTCCCAAGCTATGAGCAGATAGGTTCTCAAAGTCCGTTTAAAAGCCAATAGTTTCTAATTCACATTTTCCCACAATAAATATAATGAATTCTCATTAATGAATTCTCTTAACCATGCACTAGGCACTTTCTAAGTACTTTGTGTGAATTGTCTCCTTTAATTCTTTTGAAAATCCTATGACATAAGTTATAATTAGCCTATTTTCTAGAAGTAGAATCTGAGGCACAGAGAGTTAAATTGTCGGAGGTCACACAGCTGGATCTCAGGCAGTTTGACTCTAGAACATGTACTTTTAACCACTTCACACATAGAGGTGATGGTATTAATAGTGATAAAGTTCTATTCTAAAAAATATTTTTATTATATTTTACTCACAATTTTGCAGGTCAGGACTTCAGGAAGGGTTCCTCTGGGCAGCCTGCATTTGCTCCTTGTGGTGTTTCCTGAGGCAGCTAGACTGGGGCTGCGGGATCCGCTTCCAATGCGACCCACTCCCGTGGCGGGCTATTTGGTGTCGACTGTCTGCTGGGTGCTTGACTGGGGCTCTTGGTCAGGGGCCCTGGCTCCTCTCCACATGGTTCTTCCCCACGTGGGCTGAGCAGGCTTCCTCACCGAGAGTGGCTGGCTGTGGGTCAGCAGTGGAGGTTCTAAGAGACAGGAAGTGCGAGCTGTCAATCTCGTGCAGACGAGGCCTGGAAAAGTAGTACAGCATTATTTCTGCTGTATTCCCTTGGCCAAAGTTGTGAGGGAGGCTATCCAGATCCAGGCAGAAGGGCTCTGCTTCTTGGTGGAAAGAGTGGCAAAGAATTTGCAGTCATCTTCTACCACAGGAACCCAGAGTGGACTGTAAAAGCCGATGCATTGAACATGTGACCTAGATAATGTTTCTCCGATTTACCCTTAACTTCTCTTCCTCTGTCAGGCTATTTGTATTTAAGCCTTACTTTTAAAAAATACGTTTTCTTTCAACTCTTTAGTCTTTGATTCTTTGAGACAGAGATGTATTGTTTTTATTTATTTATTTATTTATTATTAAGGTATTATTGAAATACACTCTTGTGAAGGTTTCACATGAAAAACAATGTGGCCACTACATTCACTCATATTATCGAGTCCCCCCCCCCATACCCCATTGCAGTCAGTGTCCATCAGTGTAGTAAGATGCCACAGAGTCACTGTTTTCCTTCTCTGTGCTACACTGTCTTTCCCATGATCCCCCACACCATGTGTACTGAACATAACACCCCTCAATCCCCTTCTCCCTCCCTCCCACTCCCCTCCCCCACCCCTTCCCCTTGGTAACCGCTAGTCCCTTCTTGGAGTCTCTGAGTCTGCTGCTGTTTTGTTCCTTCAGTTTTGCTTCGTTGTTATACTCCACAAATGAGGGAAATCATTTGGCACTTGTCTTTCTCCGCCTGGCTTATTTCACTGAGCATAATATCCTCCAGCTCCATCCATGTTGTTGCAAAGGGTAGGATTTGTTTCTTTCTTATGGCTGAATAGTATTCCATTGTGTACATGTACCAAATATGTATTATTTTTAAATGTAAAATACCTGGAATATAGTTGGGATTTAGATATGTTTATTTTTTCCTTTTATTTTAAGGCAATTATGAGATTTAACAATGAAGAATTAACTACAGTTTCAGCGGAACAAAATGTATTAAGTTGTTTGAAAGTGCAAATATCCTACTTTATCTTTTACAACATAAGCATGTCATTTCCCAAGTTGCATACTAATGTTTCCTTGTCAGTCATCAAACTCCAAGCCTGTAAGATATTTAAGGGCAGGGCCTATGCCTAGTTCATCCTTATCCTTTATCCCTAGAATGAATACAGTGCCCTGGGAAAAAATAGGTGCTCAGTAAATATTTGGGGAATTCAACTTAATAGAAAAAAAACCAATTTGAATGTATCTAAAATAATATACCAATAACTCTAATTTACTAATAGGTGTTTGTCTTATTGAGAATCTAATATGTTGACTCCTAATGAGGCAGAAATACACCTGGTGGTGTGACAGTTTAGTAAATCTACTTAGCATTTTAAATGTTTTAGTACACTTGTAAACCAGGACACATATCACTCTATCTCTGATAAAGAAATTAAAAATGTGAAAAGAAGTTAATATTAACATATAATAGTGTATCTACCAAGGGTCCCTATTTATTTCTATCCCAAAAAAGTAAGAACTCATTGTCTTTCTAGTGAAAGTGTATTTTAATCTAATTACATGCCATTAGGCATTTTCTATGTATCTAAAATTGATACTAATATCAGAACCTTGGCCTGAAGTATCATCTCCTTTTAGAGTTTCCTTCTTCATTTGGTCTTTTCTTTTCTTTCTTCTCAGAAATGATAAAGAATAAATAAGACTGAACCTGCAGAACAACAGTTAGTTTGAAAAATGGCCTTCTTGATACCAGACGTAAATTTGACCTTTTTCTGCAGCCCAGGGCCTATGGAACCTCTACTGCTAAGCTGCCCCATAACACACGTGGGGCCTCTGGAATTCTTTGAGAGTTCTGGGATTATTAAATCTTGCTCTAAGTTTAGACTGTAGCTTGTTCACATATAGAGGGAAAAGGTTATAGAAAGTCTTTTCTTTGGGTGTAGATTCGAATATTTGATGCCAAAAAAAAAATAGGTCCGTGAAGATAATTCGAGAAAAAGAGGGGTAGGCCACACTAATAATCCATTTTAAAAAAGATGTGTTTTTAACTTTTATATTAGCGTTCGTCAGAGAAACAGAACCCGTAGGGTACATACAGACATACAGAAAGAGATTTACTCGGGATTCACATTATTATGGAGGCTGGGAAGTCTCACAGTCTGTCCTCTGCAAGCCAGAGGCCCGGGAAAACTGGTGATGTCGTTCTGGTCCAAACATGAAGGCCTGTGAACTAAGGGAACCATCAGCGTAAGTCTCAACCGAAGTCCGAAGGCCCAAGAACTGGCAGCGGGGGAGCTGATGGCGTTAAGTTCTGGTGTGAGTTCAAAGGCTTCAGAACAAAGAATGCCGTGTTGGAGGACAGGAGAAGGCGGCTATACCAACTTAAGCAGAGAGCAAATTCTTCCTTCCCCTGCTTTTTTGTTCTATTCAGGCCCTCAACGAATTGGATGATGTCCATCTTTCTTTACTCAGCCAAATGATTCAAAGGCTAATCTCTTCCAGAAACATCCTCACAGACGCATCCAGAAAGAATGTTTCACCAGCTCTCTGGGCTTCCCTTTGCCCAGTCAAGTTGACCAGTAAAATTAGCCATCATAATCTTCAATTAAAACATTCTTCTCTGAATAGCTAATCTTCAGGATAGCCGTTCTTACATTTCTTGATTGTGAATCATCCAAATTCACTGCTTTCTTTCTACTAAAATATTTCCATCTAAGTTATGTGCTCCAATGCCTGTCTTTCCCTGGGTAGCAATTAAGTTTTAGCGAAGTGGCAAGTAGAAAGCGAGCACAAAAGGAGAATCTTAAATAAACTCACTTGGCTGCATATTTTGTATTATAGTAACAGCTCAATAGACTATAAAATTGGAATTATTGGGTAAAATTAAGCATAATGTTTATTGTCTGCAGATTACATTAATGCTTGTGGTCTTTTCAACGACCACCATGAGAAATAAAGACTTAGCTGTTTGTAAGTATAAAGACCTATATGTAAAAGGAACTAACACTGAGAGACATGGGATGATGAGATTAAAAAAATTTACAAAACAGGAATTATTAAATCTCATAAAAGTTTTATGGAAAGTAGTCTGAAAGTCAGTGAAGATCGAGTATTTAAAATGATGATGATGATACAGAAAGGTAATAATGATAAAAACCAAAACCCATACTCTAGCACATACATTTGGAAATGAGAACAGTCAGGTGGAAGACTTCAGAGAGGTGATCGGTTTGAGCAACTGCTCTCCCCTTTTACGTATTTCTCCAACCGCAATCCAAACACACTCACACGGAAATAGGAACTGATGAACTAGGGCATTAAAAAAGAACTCACTTCCAACTCACCAAGGCCAGTTGCAGATGACTTATCTCAGAGAAATGAAGAGCACCTTCATCCCAGCAGTGTCCATGGGGGGTTGCGTTTCATAGACACACAAAAAAAAATTGTGAAAATGAGCATGAGTGGAGGTTTAATAGCTAATTTTTCAAGTTGATTATCTTGGCCAGTTCACTGGGATGCTCTTGCTTCTTAGCTAATTTAATTTCTTTCATCCTTTTTATTGTCTCCCTTAAATAGAAATTAGGGGAGATAGCACTCCATTTCACCTCTTACTTACCCCTCTGCTAAATCATGATTTCACCCTGTGCCAGATGGTTACGGGCGTATGAAGAGGTGGCACTGGTAAAAGGCAGAGGGGATGAACATACTTGACTCAAGACTGAGTAATCCAGGGAAAAGTTGCCAATGATCAAACTGTGTGTGTGTGAGAGAGAGAGAGAAAGAGAGTGTAGCGCCAACACCTCAGAACAACTCATTAATTCATATATTCAGAAATGGGAAACATTCCTGCTTGGAAATTCAGATTCACTTATATGGTGCCCATGAACATGCTGGAGCTATTTAAAAGCCAGCTTTCAACCTCAGTAAATATCAAAACCTGTCTATTTTATACTTTCTTGTTTTAAAATTTTGTATATTTGTATATGTGACAAGCAGCTATTAAATGCTGTAATGTTTTTTTTAGTATATTGTCTTTAAAAAGAATTTATCAAGTGCTGGTTTAGAAGTAGCCCTATCTTAGGTGAGTCGAAAGGGGGCTTCCTTGATACGGAGCCCTCCACCAGTAGGTTCTGCCCCCGTTCTTGAAACACTGTATATTCTAATGAGAACAACAACAAAAACCTGAGAGGCTTCAATTCAACGGGTATTGATTGCATGCCTTTTTCACTGATAAAAAGAAGTAGGAAGAATAGTTGCTGTTCTCTGACAGCTTCACTTGGAGAATGAAAAGCAAACAAACATAAAACAGAATGCCACAAAGAAATTGCATAGTTATACTAAAGACTTTTCAGGGCAGCATGGTCGATGAGGTAAGGCTGCAAGATTCCTTGAAGTGGCAAGACCTTGGTAAGATAGAGTGGTGGACATGCCGAGGTGTTGGCCAGGGGGATTCCTACAGTCAGTTGGCCCTTGGAGCATTGTGAAATTCACAAAAAGCCACCATAATAATTTCTTATATTTCCATCCTATCTCTTAGTCCTCAGATTCTTTTTTTTTTTAGTTTATTTTGGTATCATTAATCTACAATTACATGTGCAATATTATGGTGATTAAACCACCCCCTTCATCAGGTCCCCCCCACCAACCCCATTACAGTCACTGTCCATCAGCATAGTGAGATGCTATAGAGTCACTACTTGTCTTCTCTGAGTTGTGCAGCCCTCCCCGTGCCTCCCCAACATTACATCTGCTAATCGTAATGCCTCTTTTATCCTCTTATCCCTCCCTTGCCACCCATCCTCCCCAGTCCCTTTCCCTTTGGTAACTATTAGTCCATTCTTGGGTTCTGAGTCTGCTGCTGTTTTGTTCCTTCAGTTTTTTCTTTGTTCTTATACTCCACATATGAGTGAAATCATTTGGTACTTGTCTTTTGCAGCTTGGCTTATTTCACTGAGCATGATACCCTCTAACTCCATCCATGTTGTTGCAAATGGTAGGATTTGTTTTCTTCTTATGGCTGAATAATATTCCATTGTGTATATGTACCACATCTTCTTAACCCATTCATCTACTGATGGACACTTAGGTTGCTTCCATTTTTTGGCTATTGTAAATAGTGCTGTGATAAACATAGGGGTGCATATGTCTTTTTCAAGCCACGCTGCTGCATTCTTAGGGTAAATTCCTAGGAGTGGGATACCTGGGTCAAATGGTATTTCTATTTTGAATTTTTTGAGGAACCTCCATACTGCTTTCCACAATGGTTGAACTAATTTACATTCCCACCAGCAGTGTAGGAGGGTTCCCTTTTCTCCACATCCTGGCCAACATTTGTTGTTCTTTGTGTTTTGGATGTTGGTCATCCTCACTGGTGTGAGATGATATCTCATTGTGGTTTTAATCTGCATTTCCCTGATGATTAGTGATGTGGAGCATCTTTTCATGTGCCTGTTGGCCATCTGAGTTTCTTATTTGGAGAAGGGTCTATTCATGTCTTCTGCCCATTTCTTAATTGGATTATTTACTTTATGTTTGTTGAGGTGCGTTCTTTATATATTTTGGATGTCAACCCCTTATCGTATACGTCATTTATGAATATATTCTCCCATACTGTAGGATGTGTTTTTGTTCTACTGATGGTGTCCTTTGCTGTACAGAAGTTTTCAGCTTGATATAGTCCCAGTAGTTCATTTTTGCTTTGGTTTCCCGTGCTCGGGGAGATATGTTCATAAAGAAGTCGCTCATGTTTATGTCCAAGAAATTTTTGCCTATGTTTTCTTCTAAGAGTTTTATGGTTTCATGACTTACATCCAGGTCTTTGATCCATTTTGAGTTGACTTTTGTGTATGGGGTTAGACAGTAGTCCAGTTTCATTCTCTTACATGTAGCTGTCCAGTTTTGCCAACACCAGCTGCTGAAGAGGCTATCATTTCCCCATTGTATATCCAAGACTCCTTTATCAAATATTAATTGACTGTATATGTTTGGGTTAATGTTTGGATTTTCTATTCTGTTCCACTGGTCTGTGGGTCTGTTTTTGTGCCAATATCAAATTGTCTTGATTACTGTGGCTTTGTAGTAGAGCTTGAAGTCAGGGAGCGTAATTCCCCCTGTTTTATTCCTCCTTCTCAGGATTGCTTTGGCTATTTGGGGTCTTTTGTGGTTCCATATGAATTTTAGAATTATTTGTTCCAGTTAATTGAAGAAAGCTGTTGGTATTTTGATAGTATAGCTTTAGGTAGTACAGCCATTTTGACAACATTTATTCTACCTAGCCAAGAGCATGGGATGAATTTCCATTTGTTAGTGTCCTCTTTAATTTCTCTTAGGAGTGTCTTGTAGTTTTCAGAGTATAGGTCTTTTGCTTCCTTCGTTAGGTTTATTCCTAGGTATTTTATTCTTTTTGATGCAATTGTGAATGGAATTGTTTTTCTGATTTCTCTTTCTGTTAGTTCATCATTAGTATATAGGAAAGCAACAGATTTCTGTGTGTTAATTTTGTATCCTGCAACTTTGCTGAATTCAGATATTAGTTCTAGTAGTTTGGGAGTGGAGTCTTCAGTGTTTTTTATGTACAGTATCATGTCATCTGCAAATAGTGACGATTTGACTTCTTCTTTACCAATCTGGATACCTTGTATGTCTTTGTTTTGTCTGATTGCCATGGCTAGGACCTCCAGTACTATGTTGAATAACAGTGGAGAGAGTGGGCACCCCTGTCTTGTTCCCGATCTTAGATGAAAAGCTTTCAGCTTCTCGCTGTTAAGTATGATGTTAGCTGTGGGTTTGTCATATATGGCCTTTATGATGTTGAGGTACTTGCCATCTATACCCATTTTGTTGAGAGTCTTAATCATGAATGGATGCTGAATTTTGTCAAATGCTTTTTCAGCATCTATGGAGATGATCATGTGGTTTTTGTTCTTCTTTTTGTTGATGTGGTGGATGATGTTGATGGATTTTCAAATGTTGTACCATCCTTGCATCCCTGGGATGAATCCCACTTGATCATGGTGTATGATCCTCTTGATGTATTTTTGAATTCGGTTTGCTAATATTTTGTTGAGTATTTTTGCATCTACGTTCATCAGGGATATTGGTCTGTAATTTTCTTTTTTGGTGAGGTCTTTGCCCGGTTTTGGTAGTAGAGTGATGCTGGCTTCATAGAATGAGTTTGGAAGTATTCCCTCCTCTTCTATTTTTTGGAAAACTTTAAGGAGAATGGGTGTTATTTCTTCTCTATATGTCTGGTAGAATTCAGAGGTGAATCCGTCAGGTCCGGGGGTTTTGTTCTTGGGTAGTTTTTTGATTACCGATTCAATTTCATTGCTGGTGATTGGCCTGTTTAGTTTTTCTGTTTCTTGTTTGGTCAGTTTTGGAAGGTTGCATTTTTCTAAGAAGTTGTCCATTTCTTCTAGGTTTTCCACCTTGTTAGCATATAGGTTCTCATAATATTCTCTTATAATTTTTGTATATCTGTGGGATCTGTCGTTATTTTTCCTTTCTCTTTTCTGATTCTGTTTATGTGTGTAGATTCTCTTTTTCTCTTAATAAGTCTGGCTAGGGGTTTATCTATTTTGTTTATTTTTTCAAAGAACAGGCTCTTGGTTTCATTGATTTTTTTCTATTGTTTTATTCTTCACAATTTTATTTATTTCTTCTCTGATCTTTATTATGTCCCTCCTTCTGGTGACTTTGGGTCTCATTTGTTCTTCTTTTTCCAATTTGAGTAATTGTGTCTTTAGATTATTCATTTGGGAATGTTCTTCCTTTTTTAAATACGCCTGGATTGCAATATACTTTCCTCTTAGAACTGCCTTTTCTGCGTCCCACAGAAGTTGTGGCTTTGTGTTGTTGTTGTCATTAGTCTCCATATATTCTTTAATTTCTGTTTTGATTTGTTCATTAACCCATTAATTAATTAGGAGAATGTTGTTAAGTCTCCATGTATTTGTGAGCCTTTTTGTTTTCTTTCTAAAATTTATTTCTAGTTTTATACCTTTGTGATGTGAAAAGTTGGTTGGTAGAATTTCAATATTTTTTATTTTACTGAGGTTCTTTTTGTGGCCTAGTATGTGGTCTATTCTGGAAAATGTTCCATGTGTACTTGAGAAGAATGTGTATCCTGTTGCTTTTGGGTGCAGAGTTCTGTAGATGTCTGTTAGGTCCATCTGTTCTAGTGTGTTGTTCAATGCCTCTGTGTCTTTACTTATTTTCTCTCTGGTTGATCTGTCCTTTGGAGTGAGTGGTGTGTTGAAGTCACCTAAAATGAATTCATTGCTTCTATTTCCTCCTTTAATTCTGTTAGTATTTGTTTCACATGTGCCAGCGCTTCCATATTGGGTGCATATATATTTATAATGGTTATATCCTCTGGTTGGATTGACACCTTTATCATTATGTAATGTCCTTCTTTATCTCTTGCTACTTTCTTCGTTTTGAAGTCTATTTTGTCTGATACAAGTACTGCAAAACCTGCTTTTTTCTCTTTGTTGTTTGCATGAAATATCTTTTTCCATCCCTTCACTTTTAGTCTGTGTATATCTTTGGGTTTGAGGTGAGTCTCTTGTAAGCAGCATATAGATGGGTCTTGCTTTTTTATCCACTCTGTTACTCTGTGTCTTTTGATTGGTGCATTCAGTCCATTTACATTTAGGGTGATTATTGATAGATATGTACTTACTGCCATTGCTGGCTTTAGATTCGTGGTTACCAAAGGTTCAAGGGTTGCTTCTTTACTATCGAACAATCTAACTTAACTTTCTTTTTAAGTTATTGTAAACACAGTCTGATGTTTCTTTATTTCTTTCCCTTCTTATTCTTCCTCCTCCATTCTTTATATACTAGGTGTTTTATTCTTTGCCTTTAGTTAGTATTTGGATGGTCTGCTTTCTTTGCTATTATTTTATTTTCTCTGGTGACATCTTTTTAGCCTTAGGGGTGCTTCCCCCTAGAGCAGTCCAGTTAAGATATCCTGTAGTGGTGGTTTATGAGAGGCAAACTCTCTCAACTTTCGCTTGTCTGGAAATTGTTTAATCCCTCCGTCATATTTAAATGATAATCGTGCTGGATACAATATTCTTGGTTCGAGGCCCTTGTGTTTCATTACGTTAAATATATCATGCCATTCTCTTCTCACCTGTAAGATTTCTGTTGAGAAGTCTGATGATAGTCTGATGGGTTTTCCTTTGTAGGTTGTCTTTTTTCTCTCTCTAGCTGCCTTTAAAACTCTGTCCTTATCTTTGATCTTTGCCATTTTAATTATTATGTGTCTTGGTGTTGTCTTCCTTGGGTCCCTTGTGTTGGGAGATCTGTGGTCTCCGTGGACTGTGAGACTATTTCCTTCCCCAGCGTGGGGAAGTTTTCGGCAATTATTTCTTCAAAGACACTTTCTATCCCTTTTTCTCTCTCTTCTTCCTCTGGTACTCCTATAATGCGAATATTGTTCCATTTGGATTGGTCACACAGTTCTTTTAATATTCTTTCATTCTTAGAGATCCTTTTATCTCTCTCTGCCTCAGCTCCTCTGTATTCCTGTTCTCTTATTTCTATTCCACTAACAGTCTCTTGCATCTCGTCCAGTCTGCTGCTAAGCCCGTCGATGGCTTGTCTCATTTCTGCATTGTCTTTCCTCACTTCCTTCACTTCCTCCCTCAGCCCTTGCATATTTCTCTGTAGATCCATCAGCATGATTGTGACTTTTTTTTCTGAATTCTTTTTCAGGAAGATTGTGCATTTCCATCCCTTCAGTCTCCCTCTCTGGTGTTGTCTGGGTGTGGGTGAGCTTGGTCTGTACCATATTGCTCTGTCTTTTCATGGCGATAGAAGTGGTCGCTGGTAGGTGGCACGTATGTCAGCTGGGCTCTTTAAGATGGGGTAGATTCTGTAAGGATGCTGTGGGTGGCACTGTTGCTCCACTGTTCTGCAGCTGTGGCCGCACAGCTCCGCTGGGCCCTTTGGAGCTCTGGCTGGGGCAGAAATGAATGGGAGGCTGTTGTTCTCTATGTGGAGTTTCAGTGCGGCTACTTTTTGCCAGTCGCTAGCCAAGGGATCTGAAATTCCTCAGGACTCCCAGCCTGCTGGGCCGAGTGTACTGGGATGATCCTGGGCCCTTGTCTCTTTACGACCGCCACCTTGTGGGGTGCCGAGTCCTCTCAGGTGCAGATGCAGGCTGTGTGCTGTCCTATATCTTCTGGTCTCTCTTTTAGGAATAGTTGTATTTGCTGTATTTTCATAGATATGTATGGTTTTGGGAGATTTCCGCCACCCTGCTCACGCTGCCATCTTTCCGGAACTCCCCAGTCCTCAGATTCTTAAGTTGAAAGTAATGGGGGAAAATTGCAAACACCAGCTTCCTTGGGAATTGCATTATTAAGGAGAAAGCAGAAGTTCATACATCTTCAAAATAGTATTTGCTCTCAGGTTATCTCCTTCTAAATCATGATAGAACTGTATAAGCCATTAGCATTACTAATTTCTTTTGTTAATCTTTCACTTTCTTGAATTTATGAAAGTAGAAATTTCCCCCCCAAATAGTAATATGATGATGAAGTAGGAAACTAACTGTCTCACTCCACTAGGAAGGCAAATGAAACTCATGGATGCAACTAAAATTCTGTCCTCAACTCAGTAATTTTTGTCTCAGTTAGAGTTGCCCAGAAAGAACAGAATCTCTTTATGGAAGAGTCTTGTCACAGGACTCTAGTTATTCCTGCTAGACCATATTAACACTATGTTAACATGCTAGATGAAGGGCCCTAGTGTGTGTCTGAAACTAGGAGGTACTCAATATTTATTGAATGAATGAGTGAATGAATGTTTAAGTGAGGAATCTGAAAGGCCACCGGGAAGTTTAAAGATGGCAAGCCCTCCTTCCTGGGCTTTGTGATGTCTTGGCCTTGGGAAAATGAGCACTCTTCACTTTACTAGGAAGGGAAGCAGCTGGAAATTCTCCTTGGAAATTCTAGCATGCAGGTGGAGAGAGCATTCTGGGAAATGGTTGAGGGTTTAGGGGAGTTTATTTACTTTGGAGTTGGAATTTTAGAAGGCATTGTGCAAAGAGTTATTTAGGAGGGCAGCCATGAGAAGATGATTTGCCCAGGAAGAAACATAGAACCAAATCAGAATGGGACTAGGTAGAGGAGCAATTACTGGAAGGGTTCACACTTTGACAGCTTAGGAAGACCTGGAAGAAATGCAGAATGGGACAAAATAGCCTCAAGTTTTCACTGTGAAATGGTTTCCATTTAGCATTGTGTCAGGGATGTGTATGATCTTGTTATCTTCCTTCTGTCCTATTAACTCCCAGAAATGCACTCCCTCCAAAGAGCCTACCACATAATAGGTGTTCAACCCAATTTATTGATAGCATGATTTCATTAAGAAGTATAGGGGTAGGAAATGCAGGATACAGGCTTGAAATGAAAAGATCTTCATTCTGACAACACAAAGCTAGACCTGCCCTGTGTTGTCAAATTACTTTTGGCAAATTATTTCAAATTTTTGTGGCACTTTCCTTTGGAAGATAGATTTGACCTGTTCTAAAGTACCTTAAAGGGCAGAACTTTGACCTGTTCTAAAGTATCTCAGAGGACATGATAGAAATTAGAGGGAGTAGATTTCAGCCTAGAATTTTCTAACAAAGTTATTCAAAATAAAAAAGTGCTGCCTTAAAAATGTAGAGAGCTTCCTAACACAGAAAGTATGAAAGTAAAAACTGAATGGCTTTTAAGAGTCCCTACATTGAGAAAGAGCTCGGTCCCTTCCACCATTAAGAGTTTAGGATTATTTTTGTGACTGGTATTGTGTGATAGTCGAATATGACAAAATGAAACAGTCTATTTAGGAAAAATGACATACAATTTCTGAAAAGAGCAATAGAAAAAAGATTGCATCTATATTATCATGATATAATCATTTGCCGATATGTGTAGTGCAGAAAATAAGAGAATGTGTTAGGGCATAATAGGGAACTGTATAAGATGTACTATGCAGAACGTAGGGGTAAATCTGAATTAAGAAGGGAAAGATTGAAAAGGATTGGAGTCACTAGGAAAGTTTTCATGAAGCAGTTGGCTGCTTAGCTGGGCCTCGTGCAAAGGTTCTGGTGCAGACTTGGGAACAGGGAAGTGCCACCAGGGAGGGCTGAGGCTTGAGTATCAGCTGGAGGAGGCTGCATGAACCTGGTCTATAAGGGGTGCCGGGAGGAGGCTGAGTGATTGGGCCCACTCAGGCCCTCTGTATGGCTTCGCACAGAGATTATGGGAATAATCAATGGTCATTTGAGGGAAGGAAACACACTTAACTTCCTCTTGTTTGAAATTTATTGTACCCTGAGTTCCACTGGTCTGCAAGCTAGGAGACCTGGTATCCCAGCTGAGTCCTTAACCAGCTGTTTGGTGACGACACATCACTTAACCTCCCTGAACCTTATTTTCCTCAATTATAAGGCAAGGGAGTTGGCTAGATCACTGCTTCTCAAACTTTAATGTGCAAATGGGTATATTATTCAAATGCAGCTCTGATCAGAGGTCTGGGATAGGGCTCGAGGTTCTGCAGCTCCAATAAGCCCCCAGGTGATGCTAATGCTGTTGGTCAGCAGGTCACACTTTGAGTAGTCATTTGGATTGAACACTATACAAATTAGTTTTAATTATGATCTGATACCTTTTTTGAGAGCTGGTTTCTCTCTCTATAGGTTGTAAGAGTAAATGGAGTGCCTAGCCCAGATTTTAGTCCATAGTGGGTATCCAATAAATATTTGTTTACTAATATAAAGCTTCTCTCTTGGACTGTGCTTACCTAGAAATATAGTCATTTTGATGGTTAAATCCTGCCTTTCAAATGTATACTGCAGGCTTAGGAAATCTAATAAAAGTCAAAGGAAATCTCAGGACTTTCCTAGATTTCTTCTCTCAAGACTCCTGCTTCTTCCAGGATAAAAAGAAATAATGGGCAGCTTAAATATCTGATTGTTACGTTGCTTTAGAAAAACGATTAGATTGGCTTGCCATGTGCTGAGGAAATAGAATGGAGGTTTTCATTCCATTACCACTCATTCCATAAGTCGTTCTGAATTCTTGAAAGTATGCCAATGAACCCCAGTTAATTTACTGCAATTTGCCACTGGTAGCATTTCACCTCTGCAGGTAATCACTTACTTCACAAACAAAATGAGTTGCATGGTTTATTATTTATGCTACTGCTTTGTTTTAATATTGTTATTGTATTTTTTATACTAAGGCATATTGGTCTCTAACCTAAAGGACTGACAAAGGGGAGAGTTTAGAGTTCCCAAACTGAATGTGGAGAGTATTGATATTGAAAATAGCATCATTGCTTTTCTGGATTGACAGTAGTAATTTAGAAGTGTTCCAAAGAGGTTGCACTGATTGCCTATACACATATTTGACTACTCAAGTTTTTACCAGTCTTAAGATGGCTTCCAGCAAAAGGTCTATAAAAGTAATGATTCCTTCCAGCCCAATGACCCCATGAAATATGACCAGGAATAATTTATATTCAGGACAATTTACACTGGGTAACGGAGGCTGACCAAAGGATTCCTGAGGTTTGCTGCTTGCCCCCTAATATAAGGCAATGTTGATGAAAAGAGAAGAAAGAAGAGGAAATATAAGAGTCTTTCCATCAAAGTAACCTAATAGCCCAGTGATAAAAATCCATCACACAAATTTGTGATGAAACCCCTGCTAATTAGAGAAACCTATTACAACAATTTATGTACTAGAATGTCATTATAATGCCGAATTTATTCTGTAAAGTAATAGGCTGCCTGTACCAAAGCCATATTTAAGGATTACTCCAGAATTGATTTGGGTTGTAAAAAAGTTACCTGAGTCACTAGACTTTAAACAAGTGTCTGAAAACCATGTTTAACTAGTTTAGGGAAAATGGATATTTAATGGAAAGATCTTGGGGTAGCTGATATAACTGAAAGAAGAGTAGAACAACCGAATCACAGGAAGGGCAGACAGAAATGCAGTGTGGAATCCTTAAATAAGAAACTCTACCTTTCCAGGCCTTTATCTTTCTGTTTTGATTTCTACTTCTCTTGGTGTTGGCTTTATTTTCTTCCACTGCCAACCAGCTTTCTCCACTTGGCAGTTAATAGGGCTGTTGACACCTTGCTTAGGAATTTCCCATTTTACAACTGTAAATGAAAAGAGAAGAAAGACTCTTTTCCTCAGATGCATTTCCAAGAATACTGGGAAATAACTGTGATTGGCTGTTTCAGGGGTTGCTCACCCTTGGACCAATCAGCTGCGACAAGGAGGGCAGGATCATAGGAGGACATGCCAGCTCCCATCATAACCACCACACGGTTGGAATTGGGAGGAGAGAAGTAATTTCCAAAATAGTGGAAGGATGTATTTGCCAGAAGATGGAGGTAAACGACTGGGTGAGGGCTCCTAATGTGTTAGTCAATAATCTAGTTTGGAGTAGTGTTTTATCCTTGCTTTGTTTAATGCTCTTTGTGCCTCTACTGTTTATAAATCCAAGGTTGGATTCTGGGCTGTATGTTCTATAACCCCCGTTATAAAAGCTGTAAAGCCTCACGTTCTCTATACCTTAGAATACGAAACTGCCAGAGTGTTCCCTGGGCCCCACATTTGCATAGGTGGTGGGGCTATTATACTCCTGTACTTGATTAGGTTGGGTTACAGAAGGAAAGAAAGGCTAGCTGGACTACTGGTACTTGCTGCAGGTGCAGAAGAGCTCACCTACACACCTTCTTCCTCTCCTCCCTCCTCTCTGCTCCCGCCAGCCCTGGAACCTGTCTGGTCTTCACAAGTAGACTGCAAGCCACCCAGGAAGCAGGAATAGTAGCTTGTTCATCTTTAAATCCTGAGAAGCTCTGGATACAGCCCTTACACAGGGCAAAAGTGTAACAGATATATGTGGATTTGATGTTAGTTTAAACCAAGTTCAATATGTATTAAAAAAGTCAGAGATGTATTTAGAACTATGTGCTAATTTGTAAAGATCCTCAAATGTGAGTTTTGCATCTAATAGGCATGTCCCTATGGTGTCCAAATGGACAGACTCCTATTTGTTAACCATATAATGTATTTTAAAGAAGAATGTTTATATTTATTGCGATTTTAATTATTCACTAATAATGAATCAGTCTGGGTCCCTTTTTAAGAAATGCAGTATTTGTATGATTCAAGCATATTATGTCTTACTATTGAGTCCTAAAGATAATAGACTCTAGAAACACAAGCTGAATCTGAACAAAGTTGTTCATTAGTCATTTGTCTTCTGATGATAGATAAGCTGAATCTTGATCTGGACGCATGTCCAGTTTTGAAATTCTTTAAAATCTAGGGATTATATTTCAACAGAAAAATTTTAAATAAGTAGATTATGTTACCATTTGTTGTGGAAAAGAATGTGTTCCTGTTGCATACCATGAAGGTCTTTACCAATAGTTTGCATTTTTCTAAATGGAAATCTTTTTATTCTTTCTTTCCTGATTTTGTAAGTAACACAGTCTCATTGTAGAAAATTAAAACAATTCAGAAATGAGTATTAAATGTAAACAA
Source organism: Phataginus tricuspis (assembly GCA_029783875.1). Lineage (NCBI taxonomy): Eukaryota > Metazoa > Chordata > Mammalia > Pholidota > Manidae > Phataginus > Phataginus tricuspis. The sequence goes on along the minus strand of JAQQAC010026072.1, from coordinate 64,405,104 downwards.
CTCAAATCCCCCATAATCCTATTACCTAGAAACTCACTGTTAACAATTTAACGTCTGTTTATTTATTTTACTTAAAAGCCCTTGTGCAGCAATGACTATATGCCAAGCACTTATCTAAGCACTTTACAATTGTAGCTCATTTAATCTTCATGACAACCCTACAAAGTGGGTATGATTTCCCTATTTACAGAAGAGGCAGTGGAGTCTCCCAGACTTTAATAACTTGCACAAAGATACATAGTTATAAGTGGCACAGTTGGGATTCAAACACCGTCTGACTCCAGCACACATGCTCTTAATTATATTACCAGGCCTCAGTACACCCTTCCAGACTTGTTTATGCATATAATCAAAATATATGCAATGTGTTTTTAAGTTCACCCACCTCCTGTGGTCAACATTTCCTTCAATATCCACTTAAAATGGCTCAAGACCGCATTCCATGTGAAGTGGGAAGTGCAGAGCCTCCTTCCCTGTATTTCTGTGATTTCCTGCAGGTGTTTGTGCTCTGGGACATTCTTCTTCCTTGCAGCATTGTCTCTGCATTTGCTATCCTCTTTCTTCATCTCTGGATACCATCCTCTTTCTTTTTTTCCCCAAAGTACCACTTACATAAATAAGGCAGTTGTGTGTAAAAAAAACTTTTCCTGAAGATTTGGTTGTAAAGGAGAGAATTACAAATAAGAAAAACAAATGAACACAATGTTTATTTGATTATTTTTTCACAGTAGTCCTCCTGGGGCACACTCCAGCTCCTGATGCTACTTCCCTAGCTTGCACATGACTGCTCTTAGGCTCTGTCCCTCCATTACTTGTTTCTTTGATATCTTTGCCCCCTTTGTCAGGCAGTCATCCTCAAACACCAGATGGTTCTTTCCTTGTTATGCAGAATGATTTAGTTCTACTTCTAAATTTATCTTTCCATTTCATGCCCAATAAGCTTTATCTTTCACAACAAAAATATTTTACGGTGGAAACTTGTTGTTTTCCCAGTGGTTCTCAAGGGGGTGGTGGTAGTTTTTTCCTCCAGAAGATACTTCCGTGTGGCAACAAAGAATTATCCAGCCCCAAATGTCAATAGCGCCAAGGCTCAGAAACCCTGGTGTACAGAAAGTGTCCACCTTCCTTTCAGGGATTATTTTTCTTTGCCTGGTCCCGCAAGCCATGGCACCCGTTCTCTGACTCAAATGGTCAGCTCCTCACCAGGTGGGGTCCAATTTTGGAGTCCCACTTCGATGGCCACATAACCAGGAATGGACATTTGGATCAGTCTGGACTGTCCTTGCCTGAAGATGTGTCCTGCACAGGCGTTCCTGCTGGCGTGCCCAGGTGCAGACCAGGACATCCATGCAGTGTGGCTTGTGACAGCACAGAGCACTTGCCGTCCAAATGCTCATCAGCAGGGAACTGGTTGAATTATGGTAAAGTCATACAAGGAAATATTTTAGTGGTAGTTTGCACCATGTTAACTGGGTAAAGCCGGAACATTTCTAGAATCCCCTTCCCTACAGGATTCTGAGTTAGAATTGGCCAAAAGAATTGATGGAAGCCTTAGCAGGTGGAAGTGAACACACCATTACTATCCTAAGGTCATGGGAATGAGATGTGGTGACAGACAGATGCAGGGGTCCTGGTGGCCACCAGCAAGGCCTCATTCTTCTTTGCTCCATGACCTCCTCACTGGTGCTTTGCTGCAGACCCTCAGAAGGAACAGCTTCCCGTAGACTTTTCCCCTTTTTCCCTTTAGCAGCAGGATGTGCCTGTCTTCTTAGATTGACTGGTTGCTGACCTTTCTGAAATGTCACTTTCCCTTTCAGATCTTTACTTCCCCAGCTCCTCCTGCACTTCTATGAGATCTAATTCCTATAATATATCTCTAATACCATAACTCTAAATGGTTTTGCTTCCTTGATTGTACCCTGGCTGACACACTATATAACCTTCAAAAGCCATGATGCAGCTCCATATACTGATATAAATTGATCTCCCAGGTATATTAAGTGAAAAGAGCAGGGTGCTAAACTCATGAAAAATATTACAGATAAAGCTATAATTCCCTTTGACCAATAACTCTAATCCTTGTCCCCATTTCTTTTCCCCAGAGGTAAACACTGTTATTAACTCTAAATCGATTCTTATGGTCTGGGGAAGAGTCCTCAGCAAGTTTTAACTCCTATAGGAGTTGTTTGGGCAAGATTATTGACGTATAAGTAACATACAATAAAATGCACAGGATTTAAATGCTCACATTGGTGAGTTTTGATAATTATATAAATCTGTGTAACCATCACCCAAGCAAGACATAGAACATTTCCATCCATCCACCCCATTTCCCTTGTGCTCTTTTCTAGTCAGTTATCCGATCCCCTTCTGCAATCATTCTCTCACTTCTATCTTCATAGATTAGTTTTACCTGTATTTGGTTTTCATATAAATGGAATTATATAGTATGTACGCTTTTGAGTTTAGCTTCTTTCATTTAGCTTAATGTTTCTGAGATTTTTCCATGTTGTTTTACGTATCATTAGTTCATTCTTTTTATGGTCGAGTGATATCCCATTGTACAGATATGCCACAATCTGTTTATCCACTTTGCTGTTGATAGACATCTAGGTGGTTTCCAGTTTTGGGTTAATGTAAATTCCTGTAGGGTTTTGAATGGAACCAAAAAGAGGTTGTTGGGCCATTATTAGCAGTATGTTAAAGACTGTAAACCACTACCTTAATTTTCTCAGAGAACTTTACATCTTTCTACAGAGTCACAAATTAGGTAAGAAGTTATGATCTCTATTTTTTTTTCCCAGAGCTTGACCATAATTCCAAGCAAGAGGATGGATTTATTTTTATTTTTATTTTATGAAAGAATCATGCCAAGCCTTAAAAGGACTTCTAGAGTCACAGAGGGAGTTGCTTGGTGATTCCAGGAGCAGAAGCCAGGCACATGGTGTCTCCGGAGTACCAGCGAGAAGGCCTCAGTGCGCTTATCCAGCTGCATGGTCCTTTGGGAAAGGGCAGAATCCTGGATTCCTGGCAGAAGACAAATCTTGAAGGCAGTTTTTAAAAGTATGGAAAGTACAATCAGACAATTCTAAGCCTGCACCAGAACATAATTTTTCTGTGATATGGTGATGAGAACCTTTCCTATAATTATGAGAGCTGAACTAACAAGGTTCCAGAGAATTGAAGCAGAGTAGTAAACTTCAGCCAGAGATTTCCTCTTCTTTTTTCTGTGATTGGATTTAAATGGAATTTTCACTTTTAACCAAAACTAGATCCCTGAGACTATTGGAACTCTCTTGACTTTTAATGTTTGGTGTTTACCAGGAATTTGAAATGGAAAGATTTTTGTTCTTCTATAAACTTTAAAGGTAAATGGATTGTTTTCCTTTTAACATCTAGTGTTAATTAATGGGGTTGGCACAATTAATGGCATCAAGAACATATGATTATGTTTCTTATAATGATGCAATTACATAATTGTTTTAATAGGTTAAGTGATCGGCCTAATCTTTTATCTGTTTTTGCAACAGCTTTATCCTGATTTCTTCTTTGTGAGAGTACTTTCAGTGCTTTAAAAAATCTGAGATAAACTTGTGTTAAATTCATTTGGTAGTGAAAGCTAGTGTGTATTTTTCAGACACTGGAGGTTTTCCTAAAGGTTACCGAAAGATATAATGTTAAAAGATCTGCTCTTATACTAGCTGTTGTTAAATCAAAAAGTGTCAATGAATTTTGAATTTAACCGCTAAATGTCCTTGCTAATAAGGTGCTTAGGAAATAATAAGAAGCATTTGCTGAATCCATTTTTAAGGACATCTCAATTAATATAACTGATTCTTTTAAATCTCCTCCTAAAATTTTTTTTTATATGCTCTGGGCTCAAAGTTTAAGATCTGCAATAATTTATTATGCTCTCAGAGTCTAGTCTTGAGCAATTTAATGTCATTGTGTCAGATATTTATTTACCACTGAAGTAGGAATCATTATGGGCTGACACTTTATGATTTTTTTCTTCAAGTAGTCCTATTTGATGTGATAGGAATAAATCAACTGAATTTTATCACCATGGCATACTTTATTTTCCCCACAGAGGCAGCAAAGCAGTGTTGTTCCATGTTACATGTCTAGCTTTCCCCACTAATGCTGGTTTTTAGTTTGTGCCTTGTTAGTAAAAATATGTATGGATTCTAATCTAAAGCACCCTCGTTTCTGAACCCTGAGTTTTCTTTAAAGAAAATACATTTGAGTAGGTCAGTGCTCCCAAAGGATCGCTTTAGCCCAAATGCAGTGTCTAGCATTTTGGTACCGTAGAATAATAGATTTTCAATGTTGTTATTCACCTTTAAGATCTCTACCTTTATTTTCTGTTCTTTCTGCAAGTTAAGAGACCAGCCCAGAGTCAGAGCTGGATTTGGCGTTTAGAATGTGGCAGCCCCAAGGGTGCTTCGTTCCCTGAGCCAAGCCAGGCCAATCAGCTGATGTCTTCCCCCTTGAAGATAACCACTCTCTGAGACAGTAAGTCACCCCTTGTTAAACATTAAAAAAAATTAGTTCATCCTTGTTATTGCTCATGACATCCTAACAGTGCAGAGTAATGGCTTCTTTGTGAAGGAGGTCTGTTGAAATCCAGCTGCTGTATAAAGCCATGGGTCTGATTTTTAGTATTAATCATGTAATTACAGAGAGACTGAAAGTCACAGATAGCAATGCATGTGTAAAAAGAAAACATGAGTTTTGTAATCTGGCTGAATAAGAAAGTGCTCTGTCTAGTGACACAATGTCTTCTCTGACTCTATCTAGATTCCTCTTCCTGATTATGGTTTAAATCAGCACATACACGAGGACTTATTTATGTAGAGTACCACCCGGTACTGTTCACTTACTATTTAGGTATTAGTCTTATCTCTCTAAGAAGAACTGATCTGTTTGAATGTGGAGAGCAAGTCATATTCGTCGTATCCATCAACATGTCTAAAATATATGGCTGATTTAAATATTGACTGCAGAAACTTTTCTTATGTATTTGGTGCAGGATTTCATGTATTTTCCTCCAGCAATACCTACTCTGTGATTTATTGAGCATAATAGCATGGTTATTAAGAGCTTGGGTTCTGTAATCACACTGTACTGTTACTCCTAATCACTGGCTTTGGAATCTGAGACAAATTCCTTAACCTCTTTGGACTCTGTTTCCTTATCTGTAAATGAGAGTAACAATGGCTACTACCTCATAGGGTTGTTATGAGCTTGGAAGAGTTAATATACATGAAGCCCAGAGGACAGTACCTGGCGCATAGGAAGGGTTTATTATTGGTATTTAAATAAATATTTAAGCTTCTAGGATTTTGACATTCAGGAGGGTCATAATTTATGGGCTGAGGAGACCTGGAGATTCTATTCACAGCTGGCCTCAGACCTCTGTGAGAAGTTTTAAGTTATAATAGGGTGCTATGCCTCTTTAGGCCTTTTTGGAAAGTTCTCAATTGTTCAGATGAGTACACGTGAGAATTGGATTTGAGTTATGGATATAGACATTTGGGAGAATTTTGGCCCAAGATTAATGTGAAGTAAATGGATTGGCAGTATTTACTCGAAGTTCTATAATCTCAGCAAAAAACAATTAGAGCTATTCATCAGAAGATCCCCAAGGCTTGGTAAAATCCTGACTTCAAAATCCCTTTCGGCAAAGTCCTTGAAACTTATAGTAGTTTCCTTAGTTGAAATCCAGTCACCTTCAGCTTTCATTAAATAATCGCATGGAGAATGTGGCTGCTTGTCTCTGAAGACGGCCACAGAGAGTCTGTCCCTCAGTGCTCACACGTGTTTAGTCTTCATGACTTCAGGGTGGCTGTGCAACTTGCTCTTGGCCCATAGAATGCAGTGAATGTGACACTGCATGACTCCTGAGGCTAAGTGATAAGAAGGCCCATAGTTTGCACCTGTCTTCCTGAAATGCTCGCTCTGGAGAAAACCAGTTCCTAGGCAGGAAGTCCAACTCCCCCAGAGACACCCAGGTCATGCAGCAGCGCTATACTAAGGCAGTGGGAGTGGCTCACCCAGGGTGTAGAGAATAAGGGGATGCACTGACTATAAATAATTAAAAAATGATATTAAAACCAACTAAAAGTCATTCTGCTTTTTATTATTACCATGCACAAACAATCCTAAACAGTCAGTGAAGAGATTCCTTCTCAAGAGTGGACCACTCCCACTGCCTCTCCTACCAACCCTACCCCCTGTTGCCAGCATTGTGAAGCCAAAGCTAACCATGCAGACTGAGAGCTGTCTGGCCAACCCCCTGCTACTCCAGCCATCCCAGCCCAGGCACTGGGCACATGAAAGAAGAAGCCATCTTGGATGTTCAGCCCAGCCTGGCTTTCAGGAGACTCCAGCCTCCACTGCCATCTAACTGCAACCGTACTAAAGATCAAAAGACATAACCATCCAGCTGAACCTAGTCAAACCACACAACTCTGCGAGATAATGCAAGTACGGTTAACCCTTGAACAATGCCTCCCAGTGCAACTGAAAACCTACACATAACTTTTGACTCCCCAAAAATGTAACTACTAATAGCCTACTGTTGACCAGAAGCCCTACAGACAACGTAAACAGCGGATTAACACACACTTCGTTATGTATTGTATACTGTATTGTTACAATAAAGTAAGACAGAGAAACGAAAATGTTTCAAATTGTTACAAATTGTTACAAAAATCTGTCCAATATATTTATTGAAAAAAATCTACATGTAAGTGGACTTGCACAGTTTCAACTGAGTTGTTCAAGGGCCAACTGTAGTTTCCCTAGGCTCCTAAGTTTTGGAGTGGTTTGTTATGCAGCTGTTGATTAGCAGAACAGAGAAGAAACATTTAAGAAGAAAAAAGCCTCTTCCATCTCTTTTTTTCCTCCTTCTAAGGATAACATAGCACCCAAATACCATATGCTGTGTAAGGTATCTAGAGACCAGCTTTCCTTGATGTTAAGAGAGGCCAAAAATACTTGATTTCACCACTAGATGGAAATTTTATCTATGTAGACATTGCTAAGCAACAAGAGATCAAAAACCTATATGGAGTGACCACAGAAAGTGAAGCATTGGGTCAGCCTACTGCGTTCCCAACGCACCTCTTTTTAAAAATCTGGTCAGAGGAAGAAGTAGGGTCCACAGTGCAGGGGGAGGGAGGTCCCTCGGGACTTTAAAAGGACGGTGCATATTTCATTATTATTTGCCTGAAATGATGAACGAACTAAAAAGCCAACTTTTGACCTGAAAAATGCTCAGTGTTTGTGATGTAAAAGAGTAATGATCTTTAGGAATAAATACTAGCAGCGCTAGGAGCTTTGTTTCCTTTCATCCTCACATCATTTGAAAAGCATTTGTAAGGGTTAAAGTCCCTTCCCTTGAAATACCTTAAAGCCTTGAGTGTTTATTAAAGTAGCCAAATTAATATGCAATAATGTTTTTCTGAGTTTTACAAGTATGAGGTGACGAATGAATTCAGTGTTTTGGGGGGAAGAGAAAATCAGCAGGTCAGTGGGGCCTACAGACTTTTCCTTCGGATGGTCAGAGAGGCAGGCTGAGGAGGGGGGGGCGGCTTTACTGAGGGCTTTGGGAATAGCCTAGTCAGCAGATACGGACACGTTCATGGCCAGAATAAAGCGAATCCCCTTCACCGTTCTTCCCCAGCAGTCGTTTCATTATGTCCTCTGGGTGCTCTCATCCTTCCAGTTTTGTTTTCTGAGAACTAGTTGTTGTTTTTTTTTTTTAACTAAATAAGTAAGCTCAGTTAAAGACAGATAGGAATTGAATATATTTTCAATATGTTTTAGCAAGAGCTATGTGTACCCCCAAACACACACATTCTTGGGACACCCCCAAATATGCCAAGTCTTGCCCGAGACGTGGTACTGAGGACAGTAGCCGCGCCGCTGAGCCCTCAGCCTGCCAGCGTGGCTGGGGCGAGCGCGACCGAGCAGACCAACGAAATCCCGTGTAAGTGGCCAGAGTACAAATGAGGCTGTCGGTGGGTAGTCCTGCCCTATTCATGAGCACTTTCAGAACAATTTTCATTACTTTTTTTAAACACTGTTTTTGGCAAACACTTGCTACTTGAAATAAAAAATGCATGAGTCACCTACTGGGATAGGCACAGTGTGTGGTTCATTGAATTTAGCTAAATTGTGAGTCATCCATCAATAGTCCTCTTGGTGAACATACTTGTAATAATTTCACATGTTGCAAACAAAAATTGGTATGATTTTCAAGATTCTTGAAGCTGTTTCCCTTGGGGACCTTTTGGATTGTGTTTAGTGTGTTTTGTTTTGCTAGGTGGCAAGAACATTGTCAGCCTTGTTTTCAGATGAATTCCAGGCTTGTCTCTGTGATGCTGTAAATAAAAGAACTTTGATTTGGGAGGTTTAGGGGGCAGAACATGAAACTGGAGTCTTGAGTTGGGGGACATGAGAATGAATGAATGATTCATATTTGTCCTTGTCAGACCGTTGATTTTTAAGATTGATTTTGGCATCTGAAAAATGACCGGCTCCCCTCAGAACAGTCTTAAGAGCTGCAAGAATGTACACACCCTTTTCCTGATAGGGGACGGCAGAGCAGGGTGCTTACAGGTGTATGTGCACCACTGCCCTCTATTGGACGGCACCAGCGTCTCCCCAGACCATGCCGAGACTGAACGAGTGTTCCTGGCTGACTGGGCGGCAGGTGACTCAGGCAAAAAAATCTATTAGATTAAGACCAATTGTTTCTTTGGTAAATGGCCTGCGTTAAGCTACAGGAGACGTCTCTCTGGCCAGAGCAGTAAGAATCTAGGTTTTCTGGCCTGAAGGGCCCTTGCTTGCATTCTGATGTCTGCTTGCTAAAGAGCCTGGCATCTGCCTGCCATTGAATAGCATAACAGATGTTGTGATTAAATCTGCCAAATTTTTGTCTTTTTGAGAAGTGAAAAGAATCATGAGAGAACCTGTCCCTACCTGTTATTTTTTCTGTCTTTGATAAGTACAATAAAACCATAATAGGGCTTTTGCTTTTGGCTATGATCAAAGGTGAAAGTTCTTACATGGATATAAGATGACAAGTTATGGTTCTTTGCAAACGATGCTTGAAGCGACTGTATCAGTAAGATGCATGCAGAAGGCCCAGGAAACTGGTTGGAAAGTTTGCTCTGTTTTGGCACATATCTCTGCCTCCTTCACCTTCTCCAGGGTGGCAGGACTAAGTGTCTAGATTGGAGCCTTGGGATCCTATCCTACCATTACTGGCCAAGTAACTTGGAAAAGTTGTGTAGCTTTCAAAACCTCATTTTTCTCATGTAAAAAGTGAGACATTTGGAGTAGATGATATCTTTCAGTCGTCCATTTCTGAGATGCAATAAATGATCTTTTCTCCATAGATGATAATGTAAGTACAAAGAATAGTTTACCTATTTAAATACCACACACACATTCATTAAAAATAACTTAACATTGAGAAAGAAATGTGTTCACTGGGATAACTTAGCACCAAGATGTGAGGTGGTGGGGACAGCTTTGGCTGGTCTCTGCTCTAACAGTCCGCTCGTTCATTTCATCAGCTGCACGGGACGTGTCCTCGCCCAGAGGCCCGGTCGGAGTCTTGAGGGCCAGCAGATGGCGCACTTGCACAGTCCACACAGTTTCCAGGCTCCCACGGTAAATGGTACTGATTAGCATCCAGTAATAAGAGCTACGGATGTTGGAACAAATTGCAGTATTTTCCAGGATACTAAAACTATAGCACTTTGTGAGTTGGAACGTTTGCTAATATTTAAAATGGTTAAGAAGGTTGTTAATCTGTAACGCTTTCTGACACAAACAGCACCTTTCACCTGGGTAGCAATTTAATAAATTGGCTAATTTTTTTCAGGTGGAGAAATTAAGGCAAAGGATAAGTTGGCTATGATCACAGCCATGAAGTAGTCCAAATAATTCAGACCATACACCTTGGTGAGTGTTTACAATTGTCCTTTTCCTTAGTCTCCCTTGCTTTAACACCCACTCCTCTGGGCTATGGAGGGGAATGCGTGTGTTTGTTGGGTGTGTTGGCTGGGGATGTAGGAGGAATTGACACCTTCTTCACTTTGGGGCATTGCCACCGGCTACAGTTACTGTCACTCCTGACCTCCCGACCTATACCTGGAAGACATTGTGACAATAATAGCTGGCATTCATTGATGACTTGCTTTGCACCAGGCATTGTTAACCGGTTCCCACATATCAATCACTTAATCCTCCCAGTAACCCCATAAGGGAGGCAGAGCAGGTAAGTAACTTGCCTAGAATAACGGTTCCTTGTACTTTCTAGGCTCTGAGTTAAAGTGATAAGAACAAAGTATTTTTTTGTGGTAACCACTTTGACCCCAAATATTTTCCAGGTAATAGAGCATGGCCTGATTTTTATTTTAATTTTTAAATTATGGGAAATTTGTGGGAGCTTTAGTTACATCATGTCAGCCTTGGTTATATCAGCTTGTGAGGCTGTTGTTGGTTTAGAAGAGTTCCTGCCACAACCCCATCCTTAGAAGCCCTTGATAAAGGAGAATAGGAACTATAAAGGAAATATAAATTGCAAGGAAAACTACAAGTTTTTTAAAATGAGAATTAAAGTGTACGAGAACAGTGATTAATTTCTCATTTTCTCTAAACTCTAACCAAAAGGAAGTTGCTTTAAGTCACAACTGACTTTGAGTGAACATGTATTGTCTTTACCCTTCCCTCTTCTCTAAGGACGTCATCCCCCACTGCACCTCTCCTAGGAGAAGCAGCTTCTCCAATGTTAATGTGCATGTGATTCATCGGGGGATCTTGATAAAAATCCAGATTCTGATTAGGTAGATCTGGGGTGGGGCTTGAGCTTCTGCATTCTAACCAACGCTAAGAAGGTGGTCTATGCGTCACTCTGAGTGGAAGACTCCTCCCCTGCTCCATGTTGTGGGGGGCTGCCAACCTTACCCCTTTGCACGTCATACCCCTCCACTCTGTGCAGGAGTGGTGGTGTAGTCTAGACTTGGCCAAATAAGGTTCTTACCTGGAGTTTTGTTCTCCTGTCCCCTGTTCTTATTAGGCAGGATCCTTTTAATTGCAAATGACAGAAACCACCCAAATTTGTTAGCTTAAATAAGAAGGGAATCAATTGACTTGTGTGACTGAGATGTTCCATGATCGAGAACATCTACCCACCTCAGCTTTCTCAGGTCCCCCCCACACCCTCTGCCCCAGCCTTTCTGCAGACAGCCCTTTGTAGAGCAAATCATAGGTAAGAAGCTCCTAGGAGTAAAGCTCTACACATTGTTCTTAAAATGACAGTAAGCGAATCCATGAGCAGAGACTACGATTCCCCAGGAAAGAGCAAAGCTTTTTACTCTTGATGTAAGAAAGCAAAGTTCCAGAGCAAACTGGCATTTTCTAACCCAGAGTACGTATGGTTCCCAAACTGGGGACCATAAAAATATTACTCTGGGTCCATGAATACACTGAACGCATACCTTACACATATTTGCATTACTATTGTTTAATATATATATAAGTACTATTTTAGTTTCAAAATTACAAAGTGACTTCCCCAAAGTTATATGAAAATGGATTCACAGTAGCTTTATATTGTATTCGTTCTCAATATAAGCTCTAAGATACAAGATAGGAAGTGTAGATTCTATGGCAGTCTGCTCCTTTAAATTCTTAAGCATGTTAAAAAATAGGCCCATGGAATGTATAAGTACCTTGGATTTAAAAAAATGAAAACTGAAATTCTTTCGGCAGCAACTGTGTGTGTGTGTGTGTGATTTTTTCAATTCCCTGGACTGATCAGAGGGTGCTCTTTATATATCCTTAGGACGGTGGAGAATTACCTAGAGGCAAGACAAGAGCTCATTAATTAAATATTTCCATACTGGACACTCATTGTGCCTGACAGTTCTCTCATTATGTGCCCCCGAGAGGGACACTAGTTGTCAGCAGCTGATGTAAAATAATTTTCTCGCTGCTATAACTGGAGGAGAAAGACTTGATAGCAGTTCTTCATGTCTATTAGGTAAATTATTTAAGGAAAAATGGTTTTGCACTGAAGGGAAAATCAAAACATCTCATGCAAAATCTTAATTTGTTTTTTATGACAAGCAAAAAATGAACTTTCTCCAAGTGTAAACACGTTTTGCTGGTCCTCCAGAGACCCCTCTACCTTTGCGTTTGCTGCCTCTTCCCTCAGGCATATTTCTGTATTTCTTATAGAGAGAATATTCTGCATGCTCTAATGTACTGCAACTGAAATACCGAGTGGGAAGAATTCAGTTGTTTTTATTCATTATTATCAACTGAGAAATATGGCAATATTCTGTGGCCTTTTGGTGGGCCAGATCTTTGGGTACTCTTTCAATATTCTTTTCCAGGACAGACTTTTAAAAAATCCATATCCACGTCTATGATCTATATCTATATCTGTTTATAGCAAAACCTGATGGAAAATTTTGCTTTGTGATTTCCTTCCACATGAATTGTAGAAGCCAAGCTCTGGTCCTTTGCCCAAGTGTGCTGGTTCCCATATACAAAACTGATCGGTCACATCTTGTTTCCATAGCTGATTTGAATAAAGCAAAGGAAGGGACATCTTGACACGTAAAAGGTCATCAGAGACTTACCTCCAGAAAAGCTCTGGATCCAAATCGTTTTATAGCAATTCCTGAAAATTTACATGAAAGAGACACTTTAAATATTTCAGAGCTTCACAGTTCATTTTATAAGCATTCTGGCACTCAAAGAACAGCACATGTAATATTAACTTGGATAAAGAAGTGTCAGGTTTAAAGAACCAAGCAGGCTGAACTAGGTGGGTTTATCCTGTAACCCAGGTGTTGCAGGGGCCTGGGTGCCCCACCCGCACCCCATCAGCCCACCTCTGGCTCCCACCACAGCTAGTCTCTCTCTGCTCTTCTGCCTCAAGCTTCTCCAAGCCCTGGGAGCTTTGATTTTTTCCTCCTCCTCTATCTCCCTCTCCTCACTTCCTCACTCCAGTTTCCTGGGTTCACCCGTCAAGTAGACAGCCTATATCAATATACCTGCACCTGGCTATGCCTTTGGTGGCACCTAAACTAAGATGTGAAAACGATTCATTCTTAGGAAATCTCTTAGTATGATAATTTTCATCAATACAGCAGCAATAGAGAAAAGCAATATGATCCCCTTAACAGATTCAAATAAAGCATTTGATATCATTCTGCTAAGAATGACTGTTAAAATTTGAATAGAAAAAAATTCCCTTACTAGCTCCATCAGTTAGTTTTCACTCAAGAAAAGAGAAACCACTCTACATAAGTAAAACAGAAAAAGATTAATATGGGAATTGATTACAAGCTAATGGAAGGATGCGAGGAAGGTAAGGTAACTAAAAAGAATCCCTATAGTAAATGACAAGGACTGTCAGGCTTGAGGGGCAGTGCTTCCCAGCAGGGCACCATGCCACAGAGGCCCCTGCTCTTTGGAGTCAGCTGCTATCAGGACCCAGAAGCCTGCCCTCTCCACCCACGACTGCTGCTGTTGGCCATTGCTATCGCCACTTTGTATTACTGTTGCCCCTGCTGCAAGCTGACACTGTCCTCGCTGCTCCTACTGCCAGATGTGCTGTCAGAAGCCAGAGATAGGAAGAGGGTTGCTTCTTCCATCCTCAAGGCTTCTAGTGTCCCACCAGTGCTTTCCGTTGGTAGAATTACCAAAAGTCAGCTGGCAAAAGCTCCTGGAAAAACACTCTTTGGGGTGTTCCAGCTCCCTCACTACATATATCAAGGCACAATATGTTAGGAATGAGGCTTTAGATTAGTTCTATAAAGCCTGTTCCCCAAATCATATAAATCTGAAATGTGAGCTTGGAAATTTTTCTTTTAAAGTAAGGGACAAGACAAAGATGCAAGTTTTCACAACTCTTTTCTTAAAAAAGTCTTATCGAGATCTAATTCATATCATACAACTTAAAGTGTATGTTAACTAATTTAAAGTGTATAATTCAATGGTTTTCAGTATGTGTAACCAATACCACAGTCAACTTTAGACAGTTTCATCACCTCAAAAAGAAATCCTGTGCTCTGTAGCAATCACCTCCAATCCCCACATCCTTCCCCCGCCCCAGCCCCAAGCAACGATTAATCTATTTTCTGTCTTTTAGATTTCCTCATTCTGGAATTTTCATATAAATATAATCACATAACATTTGTCTTTGGGGACTGGCTTCTTTCACTCAGCATGCTTTCAAGGTTCATCCATGCTTAGTGTGTATCAGTACTTCATTACATTTTATGGCTGAATAATATTACATTGTATAGATATGCCATATTTCAGTTGTATTTTCCTTTAAGTTGTAACTAGCACTGTAAAAATAAGCATAAATATTGGGAAATACAGGAGGAAATTATCCTTATTTTCTTTTATATGATCGTCTCCCTTGAAAGCCAAAAGGATTAGGGGAAAATGATTATAACTAATTAGAGAACTCTGCATGGTGACTTTCCTGTGTAACAATCAGTTAGCCAACCTTGTGGGAAAATATTCCATTTATAATGTCAATAAATGCTTCTATACTTATGAGCAAAAGTAAGATGCATTGTATAAGGCACACATACACATACACACAGATCTTCTCAGACACATGTAACTTTCGTAACTGAGTAGCCATCAGGATGCTGGAGTAAAGACAGTATTGTAAATATGGTATAAGTTAATTTACAAATATGTTGCTTTCAAACCAAAGTCCTAATGACACTTAATTATAGAACAATTCTTAAGATTACCAAAGAATAAATGGATGGGAATACATCAGTATAATTTTGAGGAGAAAAAATGGTGAGGTGAGAGAGACCTGCATTTTGATATATTTAATATATTATAAATAAAAAAATTATTTAAGCAGTTTGTTTCTGTATCAAGAATAGATGGAGTAATTAGTAAAAAATGTAATGTGGAACCCAGAAGCAGTGTTAAGTATGAATAAGAGATTAGTATATGATAAAGGTAAAATTAAAATTCATTATTATTATCCAGTACAATACCCAATTGGTGATTTGCAATCTGTAGTCATCTGGAATCCTAGTTGGGTCCATTAAAAACCACTTTAATAAGCTCCCTTGTGCTTAAATTAGGTAACATTATTAGGTAGCTTTCAAAATTTCCAGAACTGAAAGAAAATAACTGCCAACATAGGATTCTCTACCCAGTAAAAATATTCCTCAAAGAGAGGTGAAATGAAGATATTTAAAAAAAAAACCTGAAAAGACTGTTCATAAACAGACTTGCACTAAAAAAAGTACTAATGATAGGTCTTCAGGCAAAAGCAAAATGATCCCGAATGGAAATACAGATACAGGAATAAATGAAGAGTCACAGAAGGTAGGGAGGTGGAAAAATATAATAGATTACATGCTGTAAAAAAACAATAATAATAATGGCTCCTGGGATTTAAAATATGTGTGCAAGGCATGAAAATAATATCAAAAGAAAGGTGCTGGTGAGGTAAATGGAGTTAAAGTAGTCTAAGGACCTAACATTGTCTTGGGCAAAATAAAAGAATTGATTTCACTCCAAGAAATTAGAAAGCATGCTGTAAACTAGGATAACAACTAAAAGATTAGAAAATAATAAATAATTAACAAATTAATAGAGAGTAAAATGGAACAAAAATATACTTTATTCATTAAAGACAAAGAGGAGAGAAATAGTAACATAAAACAGGTTAAAGAAATGGTTTAAGTAAAACAGGAAAACAAATAATAAGTTGATAAATATAAATTCAAATGTAATAGTAAGTACATTCAACATTAACAGACTAACTTCTCTAATCAAAAGACAAAAGTTCTAAACCATATTTGAAAATAACTATACCCTATTATACAATGTTTAGAAGAGACACACTTGAGTATGAAGACAAAGAAAGGCTGAAAGTTAGAAGCATGGACAAAGATGTGTTTGACAAACCCTAAGCAAAAGAGAGCTGTACAGTTGTCAACCAAAGGAAACTTGAGTACTTGCTGAATGATCTGGGATAAACTATTCCATCTCTCTGGGCTCCTTCTTCATCTATAAAAGCAGATAATATACATAATCTACCAAATACTTAATGTGAATATTAACTAACATCTGCAAAAGGATCTGGCACCTAATAGTCCGTGCTCAGTAAGTATTCTTTCTTATCCCCCATGCTTTGCCCCTTCAGTTTATCATATTTAATCTATATATTGCCTTATATTGTTCTCTGGTTGTTTCACATATGTGACGGTTAATTTTGTGTCCACTTGGTTAGGCCACAATACCCAGATTTTGGCCAAACATTATTCTAGATGTTTCTGTGAAGATATCTTTAGTCTGAGATTAACATTTAAAATGAGCAGACTTTGATTAAAGTAGATTGTCCTCCATAATGTGGGAGAGCTTCATCCAGTCAGTTGAAGGCCTTCATTTTAACAGGCTGACTTCCCCCAGAGAAAGCGGAATTCTGTCAGCAGATGCTGTTTGGACTTGAATTTCAGCTCTTCTCTGGGTCTCCGGTTGGCTGGCCCACCCTGCAGGATTTGGATTTATCAGCCTCCACAGTCACATAAGCCAATCCCTTAAAATAAACCTCTCTTTATATACACATTCCATGGTTTCGGTTTCTCTGGAGAACCCTGACTAATACAACATACAAAGTGTAATTACTTAATGCTTCATTACAAACACAAACCTTTAAAGTTCGGAACTGTATACTTTTAAATGTTTCCTATATGTTAATCCCCTACTCCTACCTATGTCCAGTGTTCGCATACAATAGGTTTTTACTACTTCTGAAATGAATGATTGGATGAACAAATGAATGCAAGAGAGAGAATCTGGAAGGAAAAGGCTTTCATTTAATTGCCAGTTGTTACAGATACATAGTTGATTCAAACCTTAGAAGTAGTTTTCATTTAATTTTTCTTTTAGTTTGTTAGTAAACACATAAAGAGAAAGTCTGTGGTTCTGTAGAGAAATAATAATTAAAAGAGAAGGAGACTGTTTATTAGTTGGGATGAGAGCAGAGAACAGGTTGTTTGCAGATTTGCATTGGAAATAAAATACGTAGAAAATACAAAAGTAGTTCTGAGTGGTCACCAGCCATGGACCCCTTGAAAGATGCTCCAAAACCACAGCAACATAAATAAAATATGGATAATATTGCTTGCCTGCCTATCTATCTATCATCTATGTATCTATGTATATATGTATGTGTGTATGTATTTATCTATGTATGTATCTATCTATCTACCATCTAGTATCATCTAGCTATCAGTCATAATTTTCTAAGTGACCAGAAGCAAAAGATGGGAAAACAGTGGGACAAGAAAAAAAGAAGACTCCTTCTTGCACTAAATTTCCACTTTGAATAAAGAAACTGAGTTTAAAGTATGTTACAAAGGAACAAAGTGATCAGATTACAAAATACAAGGAATAAAAAATGAGGTTTAGAAGTGAAAAATAGGAATCTGGCCAAGAAAGCAAGCTGAAGGTTTTGGTCACTGAAGAGGCTCAGAGAAAAGGATCAAAATATCGTGAAAACTGAAAGCTTTCAGGCACGATAAGGAAGATGCAATGCCCCAGAAACGTGAGGCCACCCAAAAAGAGACTGATGGTCTAAAACAGAATATCTGAAGTGTCCTTTTTCCTTCTCCTGGCCAAAAGCTATGTCCCAAAGCCACCCTCTCTGTTTTACCTACCTCATTTCCTGAATCAATCACCCTTGCTGTGACCAGGAGGCCTGAGGAAATGGCGATTCAACTGAATACATGGGTGTGTTCTCTAGCAACGGCCCTCTGTGGCCTCGGCAGTCGGGGCTCAGATTCTAGGGGCCGGGGACTTTGGAGGGACAAACGGCTGAAAGGAAAGAGAAGCAGCCTATGTGCCAAGCCCTAAACTAAGCACTTTCTATACGGAGCGAGAGTGTGAATGGGAAAGGCCTTATCTTTCATTGTTGTGAAAACTTGCCTTCTTTTCCTCTCTTCTCACTCCTTGTCTCCCTTCCCTCCAAAAAACAGTTAATGAGCTGGTAAGGCACTGTTTATAGGTGCCAGGGATGCATCGGTGATTCACACAAAGTTCCTGCACTCATGAGACATGACTTCTAGTGGGTAAGAAACAGGCAGTATAAACACATATAAAATATAAAATCATTTTATATTTTGACAAGTGCTAAATAGAGAGGAACAGAGGGGTGCTCTTTATCAGAATTAGGCAAGGAAGTCCTCAAAGTTGAAATCCAAATGACTAGGAGGCAGCACACCAAGCTCTATGGGAACATGACTCCAGGCAGACAGGACAGAGTCAAAACAAATATGGTGTGTTTGAGGGACAGAAAGACAAGCAAAGTATGAAGAGCAAAGTGGGTGAGGGGGAAGTGGAAGAGATGAGGTTGGAGAGGGACACAGAGGTCATATCACAGAGGCTTCTGGGGCCACAATAAAGAGTTCAGCTTTTATTCTAATTGCCAAGGGAAGCCACTGGCAGATTTCAAGCAGAAGAGTGATATGATATGATTTATGCATTCCATGCATGTATTGCTGACCCTTTCACTTGAACCCTGGCTAGTAATTTTAAGCCTAGCAGTGCCATTAGAGAGCCTCAAATTACTAGCTCTAAATCAAATTGACCAGAAGTGCTGTCATCCTTAGTAGAGGGTTGAAGTCAACATAATAGGAATCAAACCAATTTAAAAATGAGCAAAGGATTTGAACAGGCATTTCATCAAAGAAGAGACATGAATGGCCATAAGCACATGCAAAGATGTTCAGTGTCATTAGTCAGGAAAATGTAAATTAAAACCACAACGAGGTATCACTACAAACACACTAGAATGGCTAAGATTAAAGACAGACAATATCGAGTGCTGATAAGGATGTGAAGTAACTGGAACTCTCATACAGTGCTTCAGACTGGGACTTCAAATTGTTACAGCCACTTTGGAAAAATAGCTTGCAATTTCTTATATGGTTGAGCATTCGCTTTACCATATGATTCAGAAATCCACTCCTAGATATTAAGCCATGGGAAATGAAAATATATGTTTACGCAAAGACTTGTGCAAGAATGTTCCTGGCAGCTTTATTCATAATAGCCAAAACCCAGAAACAATTCAAATATCCAACAAGTGAACAGATAAACAAATTGTATATTCATGCAGTGAAATTCTATTCAGCAGTACAGAAGAATACTGCTACAAACAGCATAGATGAATACAGAAAAACTTTTGCTTAATAAAAAAAGCCAGATAAAAAAGAGAATATATAATATAGGATTCCACTTATATGCAATACAAGAATAGACAATAATCCGCAGTGACAGAAAGGAGATCAGTGGTTACCTAGGGCTTGGGGTGAGACTAAGGCTTAAGGAAAGTTTTTGGGATGAAGTAAATGTTCTAAATCTTGACTATATGATAACGTGGGTTTGTATATGTGTTTAAATCCATCAAACTACATATTAAAGAATAGGTGCATTTTATTTATAGGAATATAAAACACATCACAGGAAATACCTTCAGTATATTCCCAGTAGGGATCCCTTATCTCTCATAAAGGCCTATAACCAAGCTCTATCAGGTCTTGTATAATCAATACAGACATACCTTCTTACTTCTCTCCTCCTCTTCCCCACTTCCAACTCATTCTTGAGAGTTTACTCTGCCCTTCACCCTGATCCTTGAATCTTGGTCACAGGGTTTCCTGCCCTTGTTGTGCAACTTACATCACTGGGCTCTATCGGGGGACCCGGAGGTCTTATCTTCCAGAAACTATGGATCATGTTAGTAAAATCAGTATGTCTTATGTGAATATTGGCTAGTTCACCTTTTTACACCCTATTGATAGGCCCACTTTCTATCAGTTCCTATGTTTTTCTGGAACTACCCAGTTTATTATAATTCCCTGCATTCATCCTTTATTCCTTACACTGATAGAAATATGTGTGTATACTTTACAGACAGATATAGCCTTCATAGAGGAAACAGAACACGCATAGATGCCAACAGTTAAGTGTGCTACTGCAGAAAATGAAGAGAAGACTTTTCTCTATCAGCACCCTAACTGTGGGGTGCCTAAAATTGGGTCTACTACTTGAATAAGTGGCTGAGTTAAATATTTTGACTTGAATTTCATAACCTGTCACACTGATCCCATTGGCAGTAGAGTGGTAGGTTGCCAAGAAGGCAATTAATTATCTCTCTGTCTTCCTGTGTATTTAAATTTTGTCCCCTCTCCCTAAAGAGAGGTGATGCCATGGCTTACAGCTAATATGCTCTTGCAGAGCTCTCCACACCAATTAGAAGGGTTCTGTGTTATGACACTTTTTGATAGGATATTATGACACTCTTTGATAGAAAGCCGTTGTCCCATTGAAGCGGAAACTTCATCAGAAGCACCGAGAATCAAGGGTGTGCTCCAGGCACCCCGAATGGGAGGGGACTGTGCTCACTGGGTCCATCAAACCAAGAGCTTCCCACATAGTCTTTCCAGGCATCCCGCTGGTTCCCTGCATTTATCTCCTAGCCCCACCCTATTTACTGGTCAGTTGGAGGGAACCCTGTAATCTAGCATTTCTTGCCTCTCTACTTAGAAATCATATGTGTTTTTTTAAAACTCGGAAAGCCTTCTTTTGTGAAAGGCAAAATTGCCTGCATCTCAGTGGGCAAAGGAGGTGGGGTTATATCCTGGTCAGAGCCATGTCTTCCATCGGGAAAGGGTGAGAGTCATTTCCATCAACTGTCTTGACACTTCTTGAAATCACGGACTTCAACAGTTCCTTCTCTAACTAATTTCCTCTTAGAATGGCTTGCCTGAGGCCTCACATCAAATTTTCCTGTCTGAAAAATGGGAAATTTATTCTCAGAGATGTGAGACCAAGTTGGTATTTCTTTGGCACCTGAGATACTTAGATACTGCTATTTTCCCATTATCAGAACTAAGAATTACATAGATAATGGATTTTATCAATCGTTTCAGTCTCATTTCTTCCTTACTTTCTCTCTTCAGCTTTAATTAAAGCCAATTCAAATGACAAACAATAACAAACAAACAAACAAAAGAACATCAGACTGAGGATTCAAAACATACTTTTTCCTACCCCTGGACCACTTTTGATCAAGATGTCTAAAACTGAGCATATTGAAATCTCCTTAAGTAGGTATAAAGTTTCACAAGAAGATGTACACTTAATTCAACCACTAGGGTCCTACATAGCTGGACAATTCCTGACCTTGATATATTCATTCTCATCAGTATTGTTGAACCCAAACAGATTCTAATTAGACCTATGGTGAAGAATTATGTTGAATTAAGTGATGGCTTTCAAAAGTGAATAAAAATGTTTACATTAATGGTGGTGTTTGCTCACTTTCACTTGGAAAGTTTTCCAGTTTATTCAGAGAACTGATCTGATATTTTTACCCGAGGTCTTTCTTGATACTCATATTCTGGCCAGGGCAACCCTCTCATTTTCCTATCCATTAATACCTGACAGTTATTACTATGCTAGTAGGTTTTGTTTTTTTCTTTCTTTCTCTCTTTTTTACTGGCTGAAGTTTAAAATGTAAAAACTGCATCAGAAAATTATGAGCCGAGAGTAGAGCTCTCAGAAAGAGGACTAGACTGTGAGTCAGGAAGTCTGGATTCTAGCCCATACTCTGTATTGACCAGCTGTATAATCTTAGGCAGATCACTTAATCTGTATCTTAGTTTTCTCATCTTTTAAATGGAAATGATGATGGCTATTCTAAATGGGTGGAAGTAATTAATACAGAACCAGGCATAGACTAGATGCTGAATAAATCTTTGTTAATTCTACATCTAGAAAAATTAATGTCTGTAGCTCTGTTTTCACAGGCTCTATGCTAACTCTAAGGATTAAAAATACTCTTGCATTGCTCAGAAAAATTGCATTCCAGCAAAAGGCAGAAGTTAAGGATAATTGGGATAAAGGCAATAGCAATAAATTCTATAGTAGGCATTTGTTTTTCATACTTAGATGGTTCCAAGACATTAGTACTTTCCGACCCGTTAGGGTTAAGGTAGGGAGAAAGGAGAGAATACAAAATAATCAAGGCATATTCCTGCCTTCTGAGAACTTACAGTCTCAGGCCCACCATCAACATTATAAAAAGTCTTTGATACTAATGCATCATTTTTATGCTATATGAGCTTTACAACTTTAGTAGAGAATTATTAATTTATTTGAAATAGTTTGAAACTTATTTGAAATTTGCAGTAGTTTAAAAATAATTCTATGAAACTTTCTACTTGAACTGAGAGTTATTTCAATGGAGAGTCATTTCTTTCATGTTTCCAGCTACCTCCCTTTAAAATTCCCCTTAATCATTGGCTATAGTCTTCTTATCAAGAGTTAGTTAATTCAATCTCATAGTCTGTGCACTTATATGTATTTTATATATATATTTTCTCCTTATTTAGACACTTTATTCATTACTATGAAGACTAAGTTTCTATAACAAAGAGACCCAGAAATGCAGTAGCTCTGTTCTATGTCATTTGAGGATCTGGGCGGGTCAGTTGGTTCTGCCATACTGAACATGGGGCTTCCATGTTAAGCATCCAGGGAAGCTGCCTCAGTTTATGCCATTTCTCAGTCAAGGGGACAGGACAGAGGAGGTCCATGGCAAGAGTTTTATCATTGAGGAGGTAACTCAGAAGCTGCATACACTTATTCATGCATCCCATGTGCCTGAATTTAGTTATGTTGCTACTTTGAGCTATAAGGAGGCTGGAAATGTATTGCCTAGACGGGTGGCAGGGGATTCTATTATTTAAAGGAAGCAAGGGAGAATGCACACTGACTAATAACTAGTAGTCTCTGCCATATTCCCTTATTTTTCCACCAATTTTAATTCTGATGTGATCGCTGGCCTTTTATTTATGCTCTCATTGGCAGCATAGGGATGTGACTGATAATTCCTGCACACTGCAGTTAGACTAAGACAAGAATACAAGAATTTTACTGGGTTTGGGTTTAGTTTCTTATATGTAACTCACTCTGTCTGTCTACCTACCTACCTATCTACTTATCATCTGCCTCATTTGTCCTGTAGATAGGTTTGTCTGAAATTCTGATACAAGTTGGAACCTCGTGGCCTGGGGTAGATTCAGCTTTGTCAAGGAATCTATATATATATTTTATTGAGGTAGTGACTTCATGCTAATGAATGAGCAGGAGTTAACTCAGAGTAGAAATAATTATAAATAATTATAGCACTGTCAAAAGTGAAGTGCTATAGAAATGCTAAATAATGACTAATAAAAAACGGATTGTCGCGACTTCAAAGGAAGTTTTAAGTTGGAGAGTTTTGACGTGCATGGCATTTGAATGATCTAAATAGGTGTTTAGACACTCACATGAGAGACTGTTCTTGCCACTCAAAGGAAATAAGGGTCTGTTCTACCCACTCAATGTTTTGATGCTTCCGTGAGAATTTTTATTATCTTTAAATATTATTTTAAAAGTAATGATTGTGTTGCCTTGATTCAGTTCACATAAGGGAGGGACATCTGCTAACACAAATGTGACATTTCTTTTAGATTGCTGTGCTTTGTACCTTGAGTTTCTGGAGTCTCTGCCTCTGATCTGACCCACTGCCCGTGAGCCTGTGTGTTTGACCAGAAGCACAAGTGTCAGGACTGTGAATCAGTAATGAACACTTTGTTAGAGTCAGCGCTCCGGGTTAGGGAGCTTCATGGTCTCATATATGTGTCTTTGAATATGTCAACGACAACAAAGGCAACTAAAAGAAAAAGTATCCCAAAATATTTATTAGATATGCGAGACCTCACCAAGGACATCAGGTACTCTGCTGATGTGACTATTAGGTGACAGAGAAATGAATGGATTATCCTGATTGTATATATCAGTAGTTTTCAAATAAAGAAAAGTAAGCACTTTGAATCATGAACCTCTAAGAGTCTGAGATACCCTCAAACTCAACACCATCAAAACCCATGCAAGCTTTGGTTTAAAATATTGATTCCAAAGTATTATCGAGCAAGATGGTGAAACCTCTGCCTCAGGCAGAGTTGAGTTCAAATCTATCCTGTCATCTTGGGCCACTGGGTCATCTTTTCTCCATACCTCAGCGTCTTCACTGGTTCAGTGGGTATTCAAGTGATAATAGTTCCTACCTAATAGGATTGTGAGAATTAAATGAGATAATGCATCTGACAATTAAATGAGATAATACATCTGACTTGCTTGTCATAGTGCCTACAATATGGTACGCACCCAATCAGTGTTAGAGATGGCTTTTTGCTCTTCCTATTTGCTCAGATATTCCGTGAAGGATGGCAATCACAATCTTTTCTGCTGGTGATTTCAAATATCAGATTCACAGGGGTTTCATACAACTGTTCTTTCATGATATGGCAGTTTAGCTTAGTGGCTGAGCTAAAAATCCCTAGCTCTCCGCATCTCCAGCTGTGTGCCCTTGGGTGAGTTAACCTTTCTGTGCCTGCATCTGTAAAACGTAAAATGATAGAGTTCTTGTGACGACTGAAGTGTATATAAAGTACTTAGCTCAATGTTTAGCACAGAATAATGTTCAACAAATATTACATATTCTTCATGTTAAAGCTTAAAATGGTTGGTTTGTTTTGTTTTAGTAAAGCGAACACGTGTTTTGGGTGTCTGGCTTCACCGTTTTGAACACTGTTAATTTCCCCACGTTAGGCACAGCTCTTTCAGGGCTTGTGGTCTTTGAAATGGCCTCTCAGATGTTCATGCTAGTACAGGGGGCACATGAACAGACGAAAGGAAAAGCCCCCAAACTGAGATCAAACTTTCTGTGCTTAGTTCCAATACCCATCTTCGGATTTGTTACAACAGGGGCCAGTGAATAAATCTGGGTGCTTTCTTTTCTCTTTTCTCCTCTTTAACTTCCTAATGAAGTAAACAGATGGCTGCAACGGGCATCATAGGCGAAGAGAATATGCACTGCAATGTTTCCGTCGCTTTCCCCAAATGGAGGATGCTGGGCATTTCCCTACTGTCCCAGCTGGTTCCTGGTAGTTTTGATGGGGAGGCTTGAGGCTGAGGAAGGTGCGGGGGAGGGAGCAGCAGTGCTGTCTTGGAGCCACCTGTAGCGGGGAGAAGACAGGTGAGGTGGGGAACTCAGAAGCTTCACTCTCATACCCAGTGGCCTGTGGTGCTGGAAATGTCCATGGCCCCACGCGCACTTCAAAGGCAGGCAGCCTATCTTACTAGATTTTATTTCTCTTGCATATAAGCACTGGCATATAGTAGGTGCTTAATAATTGTTCACTAGTCAAATACCTGAAAATAAAAAAATCACGTCTTCATAATTTTGTGTTAGATTTTATTTTCCTTAGATGTTGCTAGTGTTGGGAGATTATACTCTGTTTACTTTATACTAAATTATTTTGTAAACTGAAACAAGGTTTATATTTACTAGTGAAACTTTCTATTTAAAGGAAACTTATGAAAAATCCTTCTGTAGAAATTGGCTGATCCTTTCCTACGGTATGCTTTGTAAATTTCTCTCTGTCTATAAAGCAATAAAGAAGCATGACTCTAAAATAAAATGCTCTGGAACAAACTTCACAGCCTGGGGAATCTGAAGACACCACTATTTCAATTTAAAATGTACATCTGTCTACTCACCACTTGGTTCTTTCAGGGGACACCTGCCACCAAATGTTAGTGTAAAACCTCTTTATGGGGAATTGAAAAAGCAGGGATGAAAGCTTACTGACCTCAGAATGGAAGCGTTCTACTATTTCTATTGGTAGTGTTCTAATATTTCTATTAGCGTAATATCTGTATTTCCCTATTCTGTTATTATTTAAGGGTGTAATGCTTAATTCCTTGTGGAACCTTTTCTCTGAGGTAAAAATGTTGGGGCCCTCCTCTTGGGGCAGAGGTGAAGAGGGTGGGGAAAAAGGGTAAATTTGGGGGGTTTCTTTCAGAGGTTGTGCCTAGGGGTTTTTCAGAGAAACTGTCGACTGCTTCTGCTCTCATGGCTGTGAAAATTGGGGTGGGGGTAGCCTTTCCTGCAGCCACCCTCCAGCCAGGACCTGGACCTGGGAAAGAGCCAGACACAGCCCGCAGAGGGCGGCTCACGTGGCGTGGATCCCTGAGATCCCTCTCGGGCCGCCCCTGGCCGGCCTTTGTCTTTCCACAGAAGCAGGAAAGTGAGTTCCTTCTGAGCTTGTTGAGGTGCTCCTGGCGTCGGGCTCAGGCAGGATGCGGCCGCTGAAGTGTAGTGCATTTTAAGAAACTCTTTCTGAGAAATGAAAACATGATTTTGAAGTAGTCTGTGGTATTGAAATGCAGCACTCCGCTTCTTTTCGAAGCAAGACTTGCTTCAGGCCCACTGGTGCAGAAGGGTCCTCAAGGCGGAGAGGCTCCGAGACGGCAGGAATGGGATCTTAAGAAAGGTATCACTCATTCTATGAAACAAATTGCTCTAATTAAAAATAAAATGTATCACATTAGCGAGAGTGCCTCAGCTGGTAATGTGGTGGTGGGAGCAAGTTGTGAAAAGCCTCCTTAGAAATATCTGCTCCTTATAAATATCTTATAATTTGCTATTTTGAGTTGTGACGAAAGGGATTGGAAATTGATGGCCGGTGGCCTCCAGTGTTCTGGCTGCTTCCTTCTCCTTTTACTCCCTCCTCCGAAGAATAGAGACCTTGGGAAAATTTCTCTTCTATTTCATTCTCCTGTCTGGTATTTGGCTGCAATAGACAGAGATACTTCAAGACAATGTTCAATCAACTTACGTCTGTTTCAGCCACCACCCACAAATTCCTATGGAACTTGAATACTTAAGATTTGTTCATTTGTGCATTGGTAAGAAATTCTCGTCCTTAATAATGAAAGAGGACCACCAAAAGACAAAAATAACATTTATGGAAATATACACAATATTTAAGATCACAGACCTCTGTGTCTACCTAGAAACATTATCCTCCATTTTCACTAATGTTTGTGTTTATATTCTTACTTTTGTAGGGTCCCGTTTCTATGAATTAAAATATTTTGCCATCTCTTTTTAGAAATGCTAAAACCAGTGTCTCTCCAAGTTTAACGTGCATACAGATCACCCGCTGGATATTCAGGGACCGGTCCTCATGCTGTCTGGTTCACAAAACTTGAGGAACCTTATACATATGGGGAGGGAGGCAGGGAGGGGGAGGAAGGCAGAGTCAGCTTGTTTAAGCTTTGCAGTAATCAGTCAGTCTTGGAACACAGATAGCTGTCAAGCCTGGCTAATAAGGATGCAAAGAAAAGATCCCATTGGTGTACTTGGAAAAAAATATACAAACTAGTTCTAAAGCAAGGAGAGTGGGAAAAAACAAAACACTGTTATAAAAAATTGCTTATATTAAATGGTGTTTACTATGTGTCTGGCCTATGCCAAAGGCCAGACCCATTCTATCTCCTTTAATCATCACTCCATCCATATGAGATAGTTGTTGTTGTTTCTATTGGACGAAAGACGAAACTGAGGCACAGAAAGGGTAAATAAATCGTTCTGATCCTACAGCTAATCAGTGAAAGACCCACAGCGATTTGCCATCGGTGTTAAGGTGCAAACCAAATACCTTGATGTGCCTTAAAAAATCCTGTCGGATCTGGGTCTCTTCTACAAACCCACCCTACTACTGAAGCAGATATACTGATCTTTTTTAAAAATAGTGTCATCTACCCATCCTTCCAATCTCAGCTCACAAGTCACTTCCTTGGGGAATTCTTCCCTGACCAGCTCCCAGTCTGGAATTCCGTGAGGTCCCCTGCCCTCTACACACCTAGCACCTTGTACTGTTCCCTCATGACACTGTCAGAAACATTTGTAGGTATTACACTTGGAGTACTGTCTGTTTTTCTAGAATGTAGCCACTGTGAGGTAAGGACTAGGGCTGGTTAGCTCATTATCCTCTGCCTAGCACATAGTAAGTTCACAGTAAATGTTTGTTAAGAGAGTGAATAAAATGAATGACTCTCAGGTTTTAAGTTGATCCCTAGAAAAAATATTGATGCAAGACGGGATGAGAGCAGGAGAGTAGATGAAGAATATTGCCATTTGAAATGAACTATGAGGACCATATAACTTTACTAGTGTTCTCAGTAGTTTCATTGTGTTAAAAAGAGAATTTTGTTTTCTTTTTAATTTTTTTCACAGTTCTGCAATGAAAGGTATTCTTGATATTTTTTAAAGGTATTATTATTCTGAAAGAAAACTTGGGTGTTTTCAATCTCCTGAATTTATTACAAAGGACCCTTGAATTTATAAAAATACTGGGCATTGTATGGAGACTGATTAAATGACATGCCCTCACACATGTACACTACTATTTAAAGGATACATGTAGATGTTATTATAAATTATTTAAAAGCATTTACAAATTCATAGTAACTTTTTATATTTATGTAGTTTTCTCAGTACTAGAAAGACCTTTGCTGTAACAGTTTTGGACCTTCTTACTATTCAATAGTGGTGCTCATACTTAAATGGTGAAAACTTTAGACAGCTAAATCCTTTGACTCTCTTATAAACCTATCTTCAAAATATTACTACAACAGAAATGACCTGTAGATATCAGTGCTCCAGTTTTATATTGTGTTTTTACACTCTTTATGAAAATTGGTGTCTTGAATCAAGATCATCTCCAAAATCGTGTTTGGTTTTTCTTTTTGTGAGCTATTTCCTTGGCTGGATGGTTGTTCATTCCCTCTTTAGTGTACCTGTGGTACAGAGTGTACTTGCAGCCCAATTACTAAGGCAAGAATTGAGAACTAAGGGAAATTGTAAATTAATTTGACAGCTTACAAAATCAGGAAAGTAATGCCATCTATGAAAAATTTGTATTTGTTCATAAAATCATCGATTTGACTATATTAGTAGTAAAGAAGAGTGAGAAGGTGTCTTTCTACGAAATCAAATTTCTCTTCAATCATTCTTACCTATGCATTTCTCCAAAATAATTTTCCAAGATTTATTATTTTAACATGTTAGTTTCTGCTCAAAAATCTGCAATGGCTCCAACTGCCTACAGTTTAAAGCCCAAATATTTTACCTTAGTTTGCTATATTCTCACCAATCTAATCTCGACTTATTTTCTATTCTTTTTTTTTCAATATGTCCCAATAAACCTGCTATAGTGTGGAGGTTAAGCATGTGACTAAAAGCAAGAAAAACTTGGGTCAAGTCCTGGTTGCAGCACTTGCTGCCAAGCACTGGGCTGAGCACCTAAGAGTGTTGTATTTAAACTCCAAGGCAGCCCTGTGAGAGATATAGGCATTATTAATATTACCTTACACAATGGAATATTACGCAGCCATAAGAAAAAAACAAATCCTACCATTTGAAACAACATGGATGGAGCTGGAGGGTATTATGCTCAGTGAAATAAGCCAGGCCGAAAAAGACAAGTACCAAATGATCTCACTCATATGTGGAGTATAAGAACAAAGAAAAAAAAAAATGAAGGAACAAAACAGCAGCAGACTCACAG
>JAQQAC010026072.1:64353574-64370552 GCA_029783875.1 Phataginus tricuspis | reverse complement strand
ACCTGATGAAGGGGGTAGTTTAATCATCACAATATTGCTCATGTAATTGTAGGTTAATGAT
Organism: Phataginus tricuspis; assembly: GCA_029783875.1. Lineage (NCBI taxonomy): Eukaryota > Metazoa > Chordata > Mammalia > Pholidota > Manidae > Phataginus > Phataginus tricuspis. The sequence goes on along the minus strand of JAQQAC010026072.1, from coordinate 64,370,491 downwards.
ACTAAAATAAAATAAATTGTAAAAAAATATATGTATATTACCTTGATTTTGTGGGTGAAAAAACTGAGGCTTAAAGGAGCTAGATAGCTGGCCCAATACCACACAAATCAAGGATATGGGCTGGAGAATGAGGTAGATTTTCAGTTTCTGAAAGTAGTCTAACCATATCAATTTTCCAATGAAAAATCGAACTGTAAATGATAATTTTGAACAGGTTTGACTTTAAGAACAAATTCAAATCTATCTAAAAGAGAGACTGTGAATAGTACCATAGAGTTTATCAATGGTAATGGAACTTATTTCCACACTTTTATCCTAGGATTTGTTTAGGAATAAAGCCTGATATTTATGGTAGAAGAATAATGTTGGCGGTAGCCCAGTGTGGGGGAAAGAACACCAAATAGAATTCAGGGACCAGCTTGGAAGCTCTGTGTCTGCACGTGACACTTCGCCTCTCTGAGGCTTAGATAGTCAAGGATGCATGCCACAGGAGTTTCCTTTCTGACTTCACAAGATTATTTTGAGCAATGCCAAAAAGTTAGCAAAGATATTAAATGCTGTACAAACATAAGATACTAATATTATCTTCTATTCAATATGTGACTTTTTATATCAATAGAGAATAAAATCATACTATTTCCACCATGAAACCAAACCTTGGTTATAGGACTATTTGGCTTAGGCCATAATACTTTTTCTATTCTTTCCTACACAACTGTATACATACTCAAATTTAGGTTTTTTTCAATAACACAAAAATCTCAATTTTGGCTGTTGGGTTAGATTAACAAATTGATACAAGGACATGATACAAGGAAAATTTTAGAAGGTGGGTCAACTGATGGATATTAATAAGCAACTAATAGATGAGTTTTTAAATTTTAGCTAGTTGCAAAATGGCTTTTTCCTTTCTCCTCCTTTTCAATGCCCTTCCTCACTGTTCCCAAATGCCTGAGCTAAGAGAGTACGAGCAGACAGACCAGCACTCCTTCCTGTACAGCAAAGGAATTGGTCAGCGTATAGGAGAGCCCAAATTCACACAACATGTTACTTTTGGTTTCTCAGTGCATAGGACTTTGTCTGATATAGCATGTAAAGTCAATACTGTACCCATACGTGAAGAAACAAAGTGTTTACATCTCTACTTTTTGCATAGAGACAGTAAAATAAGACACTTTAAAAAGCACCATTTCTATAACTGCTGCACTTTGCTTTGCTTTTTAATTTGCGATAGACTTTGTAAGACCAAGTCAGTCATTCACTTGCATTTAGCCCTAATATGGTGCGACACATAATAAACGGTACCAAACATGTGAAATACAGAAAAATTATTCACAGAATATGAAGCATTTATTCCAAATACTCATTGAGATAAATGAAGAGCAATAAATGAAAATAAATGGATAATCTATGTATTTTATTTTATGCTCCTACTTGGAATAGTTTCACATATTTAAAAAGGAAAAAAATTATAGATATGAATATTCTCCATGAAGCTGAAGCAAAAATTGTAGAAAATTCTACTATAGAATTATTTTTAAACATTTGTCCTGGTTTCTTAGATGAACATTTAAATGTTTCAATAAATTAAGTTCTTTCAATGCTGATGTAAAGCTATAGGCTCAAAGCTGTGGAAAGGTTTTTAAAACCAAGTATGTTTGCAGAGAAGACAAGTAGTGACTCTGTGGCATCTTACTACACTGATGGGCAGTGACTGCAATGGGGCATGGGGGGGACTCAATAATATGGGTGAATGTAGCAACCACATTGTTTTTCATGTGAAACCCTCATAAGAGTGTGTATCAATGATACCTTAATAAAAAACAAAAACAAAAACAAATGTGTTTGTTTTTTTAAAGACATACACACACACACACTAAAAGGACCTGGACTTATTTGGGAGTTTCATTCCTTTTAGAATCCCTTATCCAGCTCCACTCTTACTCTTCCTCTGAGTCGTTGAAATAAATGCTTCATCAGAATAAAGGTTTCCTTTCTCTTTAGAAGTCTTAATTCAGATTAGTTTTGTACCAATTAAGAAAGCACACACTTACTATTCACTTTCTAGCATGATATGCTGGTGGTTTCAAAGCCATCTCCTGAAGGTGTAGATTGTACTTGGCCAAAGTTGGAACTTGGCAACAGACAGAGAGAAATGGACAAGGGACCTCCTCCCAGAGTTCAGAATCAGGCTCGAACGAAGGGATTTCTTACTCCAACAGGATGCAAGGCACCTGAGGGTGGGGAGTGGCTTCACAGTTTTTACCCATAGGGTTTTAAGAATTAGTATGGACAAGGGAATGCTGTATATCTCCTCTAATTTCCCATTTATAATGACAACATTTATAACAGTATCATGTCCTTGCTGCCTTAATTGAAGCACCTAATTATTAGGTGTAGTGGAAGCAGAGAACTTGTCTTTTTAGGCATAAGTTACTAGCCCAAGGGTACTGAATATTACCTGGGGATCCTGGGTTTTGAGCTGGATTCAGCAACTGAATGGGACTTTGTTTTATTCTCTGGGATCAGGTGTTTTAAGTGTGGAAAGAAAAATGAAATATGTCAGTGATCAAAAGGGTCGAGAAAAATCCTTCCCACTCACCATACTGTTTTTCCTTTCTGGACACACACAAAGACTACATTTATCAATCTCCCTTTTCTTAGCAGAAGGGGAGCATTCTGTGAATGGCTAAGGGATATAGACTGAGTCCTGACCAGTGTATTGGGCAGAAGTTACAGAGACCATTTTCAGGTCCAATGTTTAAAAAAAGATAAAAGCCGGAGTTCTGGTTATGAGTGAGATGGAGTAAACATTTACACACTTTCTCTCCCACTGAATGTAATTATAAAATCTGGACAGAGTGCATGGGGGAAATTATTGAAATATTTTTAAGAGAAAATGGCAGCAGGTAGGTTAGAACATAGAATTTGAAGTTCAAGCACATGAATGGTGAATTTGCCATTTTTCCCTCTGGTGTGCCCTAACCTGAACTCAGTATTCCACGCCTGGAAACCTGGAAGTGAGCACTTAAGCTCAGAAAGAGGGAGTTCCAGGAGAAGTCTTCTATCTCTGACTTGAGATCTGGAAAAGAAAAGTCCAAATGTGCAAGGAAAGTACAGAAATGCCCTAATTTCTATTTTCTGATTTTTTTCCTCTTTTCTTCATCCTCTTATTCTCTAGCCTCCCCAGGAAATTCTAATTCAATATTGATTAAGTAGGTTAAAAGCAAAAATATGGAAAAAGATGTACCATAATAAAAAGAGAGCCCTAATGAAAAGAAATCTGGATTAGCTACATTAATATCAAACAAAGAAGGCTTCAGAGGAAAAAAAAAATTGCCAGGGATAAAAAGGAATATTACATACTGTTAAAAGACTCAATTCACCAAGAATACATACAAACACTAAATGTATATGCAACTGATAACAGAATTTTAAGATACACAAAGCAAAAACTGACACAAATGAAAAAAGAAATAGACTAATTGACAATTATAGTTGGAGACTTTAACACATCCCTTTTTGTCATCAATATAATGAATATAAGTAAAATGGGTACCAATATTGAAATGAAGACTGCTAAGAACCAACTGGATCTGACATTTTAGAAAACTCCACCCAACAGTACAGAATATAGATTCTTATCAAATGCGTGTGGAACATTCAACAAGATAGACTATATCCTAGATCACAAAACAGACTTTAAATTGAAAAGAATTGAAATGATACAAATTATATTTTGAGACTATGATAGAATCAAACAAGAAATCAATAACAGAAAGATAATAGGAAAATCTTTAAACACTTGGAAACAAACCATCAAATTACTAAATAATTAATTGGTCAAAGAAAACATCTCAAAGGAAATTAGAAAATATTTTGAGGCAAATAAAAATGAAAACACAAACTGGTATGAGGCTAAAGCACTATGTAGAGGGAAATTTATAGCATTAAATGTGTATATTAAAAAAGAAGAAAGGTCTCAAATCAAGAACGTAAGCTTTTACCTTAAGACACTAGAAAAAGAGAAAATTAAACTGAAACCAATTAGAAGAAAGGCAATTATAAAGACAAGACCAGAAATCAATAAAATTTAAAACAAAAATAATCAAGAAAATCAAGAAAACCAAAAGCTGACCTTTGAAAAGATCAGTGGAATATACATAACTCTAACAAGACTGCCAAATTAAAAAGGGAAAGACACAAATTACCAATATCAGGAATAAAAGAAGGGATATCACTATAGACCCTGCAAACATTTAAAGGAAAAAAAAAAGGAGTACAAGAAATAATTCTATTCATATTAATTCAACAAATTAGATGAAATGGACCACTCCCTAAAATAATAAATTCCCCAAACTTACCCAGATAGGAAATCTCAATAGTTCCATAACTATTCAATTAAAAACTTCCTGGAAAAGAAATCTCTAATCCCAGTTGGTTATACTGGCAAATTCTATGAATGATTTAAAAAAGAATTTTCACCAACTCCACACAATCTCTTCTAAAAAAATAGAGGAAGATGGAACACTTCCCAGCTTACTTTATTAAGACAACATTATCCTGATAGCAAAATTTTATTTACAATAAAACAATAGGCTCATATCTCTCATGGACATACCTGTAAAAAATCCTAACAAAAAATTAGCAAATTGATTTCATCAACATCCAAAAAGAATAATATACCACGGCCAAGTGGTGTTAATTCTGGGAATGCAAATTTGGTTCAATATTTGGAAGTCAATCAAAGTAATTCACCATATTAACAGCCTTGAGAAGAAAATTCACATAATCATATCAACTAATGAATGAAAAGCATTTGAAAAAGCACAACATTCATTTGTGATAACTCTCAGCAAACTAAGAATAAAAGGGAAATTCCTCAACCTGATGAAAAGGTCCTACAAAAGAATAATCTACCAATAATATCATACTTAATAGTGAAAAATGGAAAGTTTTATACCTAAATGTGTGAACAAGGCAAGGAGGACTGATTTCATTACTCCTATTCAACATTATAGTGGAAGTCTTAGCCTGGGCAGCAAGACAAGAAAAAGAAATAACAGCCACACAGATTGGCAAAGAGGAAATAAAAAGGTCCCTATTCACAGATATGATTGTTTATGTAGAAAAATCCATGAAAAACTTTTAGAATTATAAGTGAGTTTCCCAAGGTTACAGAGTATAAGGCCAACAGACAAAAATCAACCATATTTCTAAATTCTAGCAATGGACAATTGAAAACCAAAATTTAAAAATACCATTTAAATCTTAAAAAAAATGAAATGTTTGGGCATAAATCTAACAAAGTGAGCAGGATTTGTGTATGGTAAATTATAAAACACTGATGGAAAGAGAAGAGAAAGGCTAAAAAACAGAAAGACACACATGTTCATGGATTGGAAGTATCACCATAATAAAGATGTCCACTGCCCCCAGATGAGTCTGTAGATTTAATACATTACTAATCAGAACCCCAGATTTTTTTGTAAATATAGACAAGCTGATTCTAAAATGTATATGGAAAGATAAAGAAAAAGAATAGTAAACTAGTTTTGAAAAGGAAGAATAAAGTTCGAGCAAGAGGGATCACATTACCCAATTTTAAAACTTACTGTAATCTACAGTATTCCAGACAATGTGGTATTGGCAAAGGGACAGACATATAGATTAATGGAACAGGAGAGAAAAATCCATAGACCTACACATATGGCCAGTTGATTTTTGACAAAGGTGCATAAGTGACTTAATGAACAATTGAATGTCCAGATTAAAAAAAAGAATTTCTTGATGTGAGCTTCACAATTTATACAAAAATGAACTCAAAATGGATGGTGAATCTAACTGCAAAACATAAAACTATAAAAATTTTAGAAGAAAACATAAGAAAAAAATCTGTGTTACATTGGGTTTGTAATGAGTCTGTAGACATGACACAAAAACCACTGACCATAAAAGAAAAAAATAGATCAATCAGATTTAATTTTAAAAACTCTTTTTCTATTAAGCCACTGTTATGAGAATGAAAAGGCAAGCTGCAAATTGAGAGAGAATGTTTGAAAATTACATATCTAACAAGGGACAAGTACCCCAAATACATAAAGCACTGTGAAAACTCAACAATAAGAAAACTAATAATTCAATTAAAATACATAAAAGATATGAACAGACACTTCACCAGGAGGATATAATGATGACAAGGGAGCACATGAAAAGATGTTCAACACCATTAGCCATTAGGGAAACGTAAATTGAAACAACAATGGGTTACCTCTATGTATCTATTAGAATGACTTAAATTAAAAAAATATTGACAGTACCAAGTGCTGACCAGGCCGCAGAGCAACCAGAAATTCCGTGCATCATTGAAAGGAATGCAAAATGGTATAGCCACTCTGGGAAATAAATTGGCAGTTTCTCATAAAATTAAACATATACTTATCACATGGCCCAGCAATTCCACGCTTGAGGTAACTTCTCTAGAGAAATAAAAATTTTTGTCCACACAAAATGTATAATTGTCCATTTGTAGTGTGTACAAATGTTTATAGCCATCTCTAGTCAAAATTGCCAAAACCTCCAAACAACCCAAATGTCCTTCAATGAATGAATGGATAAATTGTGCGTCATCCATACAATGGAATACTATTCAGCAATAAAAAGGAATGAACTTTTATTATTATTATTTTTTACTCTGCAATTGCAATAGGCTCTGAGCTCTGGGGGTGGGCAGCAGCCACAGGCAACAGGGTCAGGGGAGCATCATTCTTCCCGGAGGCGGGGCTCCTGCTCCACGCAGTGGGTCACTGTCAGTGCTGGGCAGCTGGGAGCCAGAGCTCACTGAAAGCAGCCCAACCCTCCCTGGTCTGGCTCCTGCCTCCCCACTGGGAGTCTCAATAAACTATTTGTAAATAGAAAAACTTTTATGAGTGTCAGACATTATTCTGTGTGAAAGAATCCAGTCTCAAAGGGTACATAATGTATGATTTCATTTATATGACAGTCTTTAAAAGACAAAACTCTAGGGATGGAGAATAGGTTAGTGGTTGCCAGATTGTAAGTGTGGGGAAGGAGTAACCATAAATGGAAAACATGAGGAAGTTCTCTAGGGCGATGGAAATGTTTTATATTCTGATATTCTGATTATAGCTGTGGTTAATCAAATCTATGCATGTGATAAAATTCATAGAACTGTATTCCATAAGGAAAAATTCAAGAAGCTGCATGATCACTTTAAAAATAAAATGAATTTCAGCATTTTCTTCCCTTTCTATGGTGACCTTGAAAGTCATGTGTTGCAGACATCATTGTTATAAGCTGAAAGAAGCCAGAATTCCTGAGTCATCCCAGGAGAGCCATGCAATCTATGTTGGTCTTGATGTGAGCAGAAAATAATTTCAGTAGCTTACTGTGTTAAGGTACTGAAATTGGGGGCTGTTTATTATAGTGGTTAGCATAAATTATTTGACTAGTCCATCCCACTGGAGGGAGCAAGGGTGGTAGAGGGGGTCGTGATCAGAGGAGAGTTGGTGGGTCTGTGCCTGAGGACAGCATTCAAGAGGACAGGAGTCTGTGCCCACAGACACCAAAGATAGAGATATGAGTTCATTTGGAGAGTCCTCTCTTCCAAATAAAACAACCCAGGAAATACACATATCTAAATAAATAACAGTAAATAAGACAATAATATATGTAACTATATAACAATAATAATTTAATAATAAACAAAACAATAACAAGTAAAACATAATAGATTCCTGAAACTTTAAGTTTTTTTCAGGAAAGAAGATACATTATCTCCAGGGACCAAAACCAGAAAAGCAGTGAGACTGGAACCTCAGGCCACTGAAATCTGCAGTCAGACAGGTAAACTATTGTGAAACACTTAGTCTGAACACACCATGCATAACAGAGGATCAGAGTCAGGCTTACTGTATAAAATATGAGTACAGCCATGTGTCCTCATCCATGAGCAAAAGCTGTGCCTGCTATCTTGTCCTGTGACTGAATATGAGCTGCTTGTGGTGGCAGGAATAAGCAGTCAGCCCAGGAGTCTGAACTATACAAACTCCTGGACACATAGAGCAAAACATGGTATGTGGAGGGCGCTAAGAGAAAGAAATTAACACCCCAGAAGAGCTTACAACTGAACTATCAGAGCACACAGGAAAGCAATCACCAGGAAGGATACCATGAGTCAACAAATTCAATTAAGAGGACCTTTTATTCTCTAGGAAGAAGGATAGAGAAATCTGAAAAGAGCATTAAAATAATGTTTCAGATTCCTTTGCTATGAAATTAAAATGGTGGTGATGAGATAAAAACAGAAAAATATTCTGAGAATTAAAAAAAATCTGTAATCATTGAAACAAAACAAATAAAACTCAATAGATGGGAAAAGATTTTAACTGGACCCAAAGAAAGAATTAATAAATTGGAAAGGGATGTTGAGAAATTAACCCAAACATAAGACAGATAAAGGAATGAAAATACATGAAAGAAAAAATGAGCCCAAGGAGAATGGATTGAGGGGCCCCAACATACATCTAATGGGGAGTCCAGACCTAAAGAATGGAGGGAATGGTGGAGAGGCAATAGCTAAGGAGATAATGGCTGATAATTTTCAGAACTGAAAAAAGATGCTAGTATTCAAAATGAAAGAACTCGCTGAGCAAGATTCATATATATTGAAGAAAATCACCTTGTAACTAGATTAAAATGTACATGAGAATTTATGCCAACCAGTATTATGTTACTTACACACATTACATTTTATCAAGTAAATGGAATAGCAGTTTTTGTTTGTTTGTTTCTTTTTTATTTATGTAGCCTCCAAAGTCCCTAGAGAAAGGCTTTTGCTCATTGTAGGCACTCAGTATTTGTTGACTGAATGAAGGAAAACTCAGGGGAGAAAAATGACTCCCCTATACCTTGTTTGCCCACGACTGTGATGATTAATCAGGGTTTAACTGTTCCGTGCTGACCTTTTCTGAGTAAGAGTGAGATGGATAGAGTGGATGGCTAAACTCAGATCTTCCTAAATCATTTTCCATGTTTTCAGCACTCTTAAGGGAGGAATTTTCTAGGGCTCTGAGGTTAGGACTCTTTCTTTGGCTCTGCATTATATTCAGTGCATGTCTGGTAAGAGCATGTAAGCGAGTCTCATCTCATCTTGAGTAAGTGCAAGTGTCTTTGACTGCCCGTCTCCATCCAGCTACTGAAATCAAGTTGCTGGAGTACTTTGGTCTGAGGAGGATTTGAGTGGAAAACCATTTGCATATCTAAAGCCTCCTCAAACAATGGAAAGCAGTGCGGTTTCTTCCTATGTCAGAAACATAAATGGTTTTAGATGGGCCACCCTTTGCCTGCCTTGTCTGATTTCCCTGACATGCCACCCTCACACAAACTTATGGCCTGGCCAGTCCCGTCTTCTGTCTTGGCCAGCAGCAGCTCTGGCCTCCCAGAGAATCCATTTCCTAAGTTCTTCTTTACTCTTTATCTTGCTTGAAATGAAATGGCCAAATAATTTTGATGGTGATGTAAGTATGGATTTCCAGATACTTTCTCCTTTTCCTTCCAGATAATGCATATTTGGACCAAATCTTATCATCTACTTTAAAAAAATCTAGTAGTATCATGATTTAAAAACTGAACTACAGAGTCCTGTGAATTCTCATCTCCCACTCCCTTCTCAAAAACTTCTCTCCTGTGGAGTCTGAGGTCATTGACGGAATACTGAGTTGATCAAAAGCAAAATATATCTTTAGATGTCAAACATTACTTTCAAGGTATTCTTGGGATCTTCTTTATATTTATATTATGAGATTTCAGGATTTCCAGTTAGATGTGTAGAAAAATAATTAAAAATTAGTTTCTAATTAAAAATAGAAAATGATTTCTGTCTGAAAAATTCAACAGGGATTATTATTCAAAAAGTCATAGAAGTCTATGTGTTGCTGGTAAAAAGCTTTCATTTATCATCATCTACACAGAACTTCGGGATGTTCTTCCTTTGTTCTTGACAACCTGTGGCTTTATCCTAATAATTATTGAAACATTTTCCTAATAGAAAGGTTTCCCTTAATTAGGGGAAAGTCAGTAGTTCCCTGAGTGTGATGATTTTCCCAGTGAGAGAAAAAAATAGGAGAAATAAAATGTGTGAAATGAAGTGCAAAGTAATTTATACCATTTTCTCTATAACTTGCAAATAAATACCATTTTATTTTTGTCTGTGCATAAAATGCTGAACACTGCGGAGTCGCTGAGTGTTTTGTAGGTGTAACCCATGATGAAGCAAAGTCATTTGTATTGTTTGTGTGCAAGTTATACTCAGATATAATATTAAACTCTGATCTTTGTATCCATGGTTGACAAAGTTAAGGATTCAAATTAGAAAAAAAATAGTGGTTAGGAAAGGAGGTCTTTAAAGATAGCTCACTCTTTTAATTTGTGGAGGGAGTCCAAATATTTTAATCATCATCTTAATTTTACAAATATCATTAATAAAACTTAACAGTCAATCAACAATAGCATACTTGACTGCAACACTGAAATAAGAAAGACATGTGGGGAAGTTGTAACATTTCCCACTGTTAGTTTACAAATAACAATATTTAAGCATAATTAAGGCTCTTAAACCTCAAGAGTCAGTTAGTAATAATATTGAAAGTATCTAAATTACTAAATGGTAGAGGAACATACTCCTGTGTAGTTTAGCTGCACTAAAATAGAGAGGTCTAAATTGAACTCAGTGCAACGTTTTCTAAAGAAAAAATCAGGCTTCTGCAGTTGGCTTGAGTAAGATGCCTGAAGTGTGAATATATAAAGTTGACCATTGCACATGGTGAACCCTCTGGAGCTCTCCTCTGCTGGGTTCGTGCTTCTCAAAGGCTTGTGTGAGAGCTGTTAAGCAGAAGAGTAAATTTTCTTTTTTTTTTTCCTCCCAAATTTTTTATTGTGGTAAAATACACATAACATAAAATTTGCCATGTTAACCATCTAAACGTACAATTCAGTGGCATCAAATAAACCATAATGCTGTGTAGTTGTCCCCACGCTCCATCTCCAGAAATTCCCATCTCCCCAAACTGAAACTCCACTCCCCTGAAACAGTAACCCCCACCGCCTCCCCAGCCTATGTCCCCGCCACCCACTCTCTGTCTCCGTGGATGGGGCTCCGCTGGGGACCTCCCGGGAGTGGGATCAGACAGGATCCGCCCAGAAGAGTAAATTTTCTAATATTTCTCCTACTCAGGGAGTGAGTTGAAAAAGGGGGAGATTAAAAACACACTCTTTTTTGCAGATATTTTTGAAGGTTCAAAGGTGGATAGGTGAAAGTTGAGTATGCCAAGTCTAGTAGTTCTTGAACTACTGCGAATTTCCTATTATAGAAAAAATGGTCTTATGGTTGGTTCAGATGTACACCTCAAGATAATTGAAACTTTCACTAGGGGTTTTGGACTTCCTATAAGAAAAAAACCAATAATTGGAAATTGTTCATTGTGAATACATTAGATTTGTACAGACAAAACATTCATGAAGTGCAATTATAGCCAGTGTTGCTATATTAGTATGAATGTTAATAGCATGTTTGTTTTTGAAATGGGTTATGCATTCTGATAAATGTCTGCTTTAATCTAGTCATCTGTGTATCACTTGTCTAAGTACTCTCATTTAAGATGCCATATCCCTTCTTGTAGCAATAAAGGGGTAAAGCAACATTAATATTAAATAATTAGAAAAACAAAAGGGGAATGATTAAACATATTTACATAATTGAAATAACACTGTGTCGCAGTGGGAAATCGGGACAATGTTGTCTCCTTTCAAAGTAATTCATAATTCAGATTTTTAATTATGGCATATTCATTCATTTAAAGATGATTCTGGATGAGAGGGCCACTAATGAAATACAATCATTAGCATCTAAACAAAGTAATTTACAAAGTCTCCTTTAGGGGAAAAGATTTCTAGAACATCATCAATCGCACAAGATATGCAAAAACAAGCAATTAAACCACACACAAGAACTACAACAGCCTTATATGTCAGTAATGTACACATGAAAACATAACTGATTACAATGATTAGACTAGGGTAGTGTGGTTAATTTGTATTTTATGTAGTGATTCCACAGAAGAATGCGCCCGGACAGACACATTACACGCAGGAGGAACTTCGTTTCATTAATACTCACTTAAAACGCACGACCAGAGAGTTCCAAAAACAAACCTTGAATTTGGAGTTATTGCCTGGGCATTCATGTGGGATCGAAAACCTGCATACTTCATTTAAACATCTTCCTTTCTACTGCATCTCCTTTAGCCTGCTGTTTGCTTTTATAGACTGGCAAAATGTGGGATTAGGAAAGTATTTTGTCAGAAGCAGGTGCTGGTTTGGTGTCTCATTATTTGTTCAAATCCTGCTTTAGGCTTCCAGTGACAAAGTGCTTCTAGCCCTCACAGGGTCAGTGATTTGCTGGCTCTTCCTCCATATACACAATTACAGATCATTAAGCTGCAGCAGGACCACACGGACAGGACAGTTCTCTGACTTTTAATGCCTGCAGACAGTATCTTGCTAAATGGACCCACAAAGAGGCTGGTTTCAAACATTGCTCCTCCAGGCAACATTATAATCTTGTTGAAAACCTATGCTACTTACTTCTGCTGGTGGATTTTTCTTTGTGAAGGTGGAAGGAGGGCTTGGGTGTAAAGAGAGAAGGAATTAGGAGAGTGGTGGTGTGTCAAGGAGGGGGCAATCCATGGAGGAGGCTGGCACCCCTGGTGTAAGCCGAGCTGCTTTCGATAACCACCAGCTACAGAAGCCAAAATATGCTCTATTGGGTACTCAAAGGATAAAAATACTGGTTAATTTTCAACAGTGCTCCTTCATTTGACTTTACAATTTATAACAGTGAACATTAATGCGGGAATGGCTTGGTTGAGGAGGAGTTTAAAATTAGAGCCCCTCTTCTCATTAGCCCCAGCAGCCTGACCCAGGGTGACTGAGAAGCAATTTGCCGCCAGATTCTCATTTTGCTTCTGTTATGGCTCCTTGTAAATGAAGCGCAGCAATTTATTGTAGCACCTCTAGGAGTCAAGAACATAATGTGTAAAACACATACAAAAAGAATCTTTCTTCACATTCATTAACACCCAGCACATCGAGGCTGTTCACTCTTCCCTCTAATGAAGGAGGGGATCTTAAATCTAAAGCTTTCCATCATGTGAAGAAGTCCTCTTCACGCCATTAGACAGAGGCTGAGATGGATTGAAGAAAGGTCATTGACAAAAACAGAGAATGGCAATATGAGGAAAAATAGAAAATGGATTAAAAAAAAAAGAGAGACTTTAGAAGCCTCAGAGAATGGAAAGTACATTTTTGGTATCAATGATCAACCCTTCTTGTCTCTCAGTGTATTTTCTGTTGTCAGTGAAGAAAAGAATATCTGGCTTTTTATTTCGCTGGAAATTGCTCTACTGTTTGGCCAATTCTCATTTCTTCACCCTTGATCTGACCTTGCAAGAGACATTAAGTTAGATTCATTTGAAGAGCATATTGTCTATGATCCTTAAAGCATGTTTACTTATTTCCTGTCCCCTCCCCTATAGCCTTTACAAGAAACTGCGGTGTCCACAGAGCTAATGTGTTCTGGTTGTGTTAACAGGCTGCTCTGGCCCAGGGTTGGCCATGGGCTTTTTTCTTACTTCTGTGATTAATTCTGATTAACGGTTTGGTTGTGGGGGTCTCACACATGGCACCTCCTTGTGAACCTAATAACAAATTACTGTATGGAAAAAATTGCAAGAGGGCCTGGGATGACCCGTTTGGATTAAATGCTGAATGTCGTCATACAGTGTACTTCAGTGCTCTTATCCGTTTTATGACGTAGTAATACATCTACAATATTGACGGTAATAATAGTGGCCTTTTAAAACTCATTTCGGGAAAAGTGAAATTTTGAGTTTATAGAACCAGGTGAAAATGTCAGTAAAATCTGAGAGATGATTTCCTTTTGAGAGTTTATTTGCTGTTTAGGAAGTGCCAGGTACGGTGCCGGGCAGATCAAATGAATTAAGCTAGGTTACTCCTCACAACACCAAATCAGCAGAATTAACATAGGAATAGATTACATATTGTAATGTATAGTAAAAATAGTATTATCTTCCTTTCTTCCCTCTATATAGATGAGGAAATGGAAGAACAGAGGTTAAATTACATGCTCAGACTTGGAGAGTTAGAAGGGGGGCAGAGCTGGCATCCCGATCCGGGCCAAGTGGTACCAAGGCCTGCATGCATCCTCTTAACACACCAGCTCTCACTGAGAGTACTTAAACTTTCTCTACTGAGTGTATTATATTTATTGTAGGGAATAAAACATTACTGTCTCTTTTCTGCCTAACCCAAATAACCAATGTTCATTTTTATGTTGCTCTAATCTCCTATCATCTACCTTTCTTAGTCTCTCAGTATATTTGAGATTTAGATTGGTGTTGCTTTAGCCAGTTGAGTTTTGGTTTTTAATATTTTATTTATCTTCATTTATAAACAGCATGTCTACTGACTAAGCATGGTTGATATCTGAAGGGCAAAATTTCACACAGAAAAAAAGGATAAAATTAAAGAAAATTTAAAAACAGTTGTCTCAAGGAGTTTGGGCTGCTATAACTATAAACTGTGCACTTATCAACAACATATATTTGTTTCATACAGTTCTGAAGGCTGCAAGTCTGACATCAGGGTGCCTGCAAGGTCAGGTTCTGGTAAGAAGCCTCTTCCTGGGTGCAGGTGGCTGCCTTCTCATTGTGTCCTCACAAGGTCTAGAGGCCTAGTTAGTCCTTTGGCTTCTTATAAGGGCACTAATCCCATTCATGAAGGTCCAACCCTTATGACTTCATTACCACCCAAAGGCCTCACCTTCAAATACCATCACATTGAGATTAGGGTTTTCACATATGATTTTGGTGAGACACAAACATTCAGTTCATAACAATTCAACTAAAATTCTCTGCTTTGGAGTCCCAGGTCAGCATCAAAGTGCTGCAGAAGAGAATGGTGGAGCTGACTGTGATCTGTAGGACTCACTGGACGGTAGCAATCCCATTCGTGGATGGGATCCGTATTACCTTACCTGAGTACTTGCTGCCACCTACAAACTGCAGGAGACACAGACGCAAGCGGTTTGACAATTGTGATACTATGACTTATAATAAGAAATATGTATTTGAAGTTTGTCCCCATTTCTGTCACAGAACTCCTAAATCCCTTGGAATTTCCTAAGTGATAAGAGCTAGAATGATGTCTTTTGTTGTGTTAATGAGGTGAATTTTGGACTGCACCCGAGGGTGGGGGCTGATTGTCAAAGGAGCCAACCACATGTCTGGAGGATTGGAACCTTCCCACACACAGGCCTCTGGGGAGGGAAGAGGGGCTGGAGATTGAATCCAATCACCAATTGCCAATGGCTTTTTAATCAATCATGCTTATGTAATGAAGCCTCCATAAAAACTCAACAGGATAGGATGGCTTCCAGGTTGACGAACATAAGGAGCTGTTGGGGGAATGGCACCCCAAAGAGATCACAGAGGCTCCATGCCCTTTCCCACATACCTTGCCCTGTGTATCTCTCCCATCCAGCTGTTCCTGAGTTGTATCTTTTCATAATTAACGAATAATCTAGTAAGTAAAAACTTTCCCTGAGTTCTGTGAGCCATCTAGCAAATAAATTGAATCCAAGGAGGGGATTGTTGGAACCTCTGATCTATAGGCATTTGGTCTGAAGCCCAGGTGACATCTTGGACTTGCCATTGGCATCCAAAGCGTGTGTGTGTTGGGTGGGGGGAGGGCAATCTTGTACTGAGGCCCTAACCTGTGGAAGCTGATGCTGTCTTTGGGAGTTAAGTATCAGAATTGAGTTGTTGGGGACCAAATGTGTTGGAGACACACAATGGAAACTGGAATCAGAACACCCTTAAGGGTGAAAGGACATTAGCTGCTCAATGGTGCAGCTGAATTCCAATGTCCCTTTGTGATTGTGATTGTATCTAGTTCTGCTAGACTATTAACTCCATGTGGGCAGAATGTGTCAGTGTATTCCTAAGGGAACAGCACAGTGCTGCCACGCAGTAGGTACACAAGCTGATATTGAAGGAATGATTCTTCTTTAACTAAAAGAGCCTTGGTGTGCCTGTACTCTGCAGGCTTTAGACAAACTTGAGCAAAAGTGACATTGGCCAGAAACAGGTGGTCAGGCAACTTCTAATTATCTATTATTTCACTTATACTCACTCAATTCCTTTGAATTAGCTGTCATATTCTCCCTATAATTCTTATTTTTCTTAAGATGGAATGTGATTCCTGAGGGACAAGAGATAAGTTTTCCCACATAATGCTTTATGTACAGTAAGCATTAAATAAAAATTGTGTATTAAAATATCTAAATCCTTATTAATTCCTTGACTGATTGAAACAACATATATTTGTATCTGCTGTATGGAGCCAGTGTAGGCTGGGTGCTGGACAAGAAACTGGGGATATAAAGATAAAAAATTCTGTTCTTAGAAATCAAAGAATATATGGAGACTAATGACAACAACAACATAAAGCCACAACTTCTGTGGGACGCAGCGAAGGCAGTCTTAAGAGGAAAGTACATTGCAATCCAGGCCCATTTAAAGAAGGAAGAACATTCCCAAATGAACAGTCTAAGGACACAATTATTGAAATTGGAAAAAGAAGAACAAATGAGGCCCAAAGTTACCAGAAGGAGAGACATAATAAAGATCAGAGAAGAAATAAATAAAATTGAGAAGAATAAAACAATAGAAAAAAATCAATGAAACCAAAAGCTGGTTCTTTGAAAAAATAAACAAAATAGATAAACCCCTAGCCAGACTCATTAAGAGAAAAAGAGAA
>JAQQAC010026072.1:64260415-64353074 GCA_029783875.1 Phataginus tricuspis | reverse complement strand
GGGGGGAGTTCAATCATCACGGTATTGCTCATGTAATTGTAGGTTAATGATACTAAAATAAAATAAATTATTAAAAAAAAATTATGTTCTTAAACCTAAGAACAATGAGGGGAGACAGGACAATGAACAGGTGCAAAAAAGATATCTTTGTCACTGATAATGTTTGAAAGTGAGCAGCCAAAAGCTTTGTCTATACATCTGGTTACCCAAGATTGTACAGTTGGTATAGTCAGATAATTGACTGGATTTATTTCTTACCCTCCCCAAAGCTGTTCTGGTGTGGTGTAGACCCAAGATATAGATTAATAAATCATCATGCTCAGAAATTGAAACAAATACATCCAGTATTTGTTCAGAGTAGTCCAACTCAGGTAAATCCTAATTCAACTTCTATATGGCATCATTTAGGTATTTGAGGGTTGTTCTTCTGTCCTCATACCATCTTCTCTATTCTAGTTCTTTCTGTTTTAAATCAAATTTCCTGTTTCAGTAAAAGCCTGAGGACAAGACGCAAATTTGAAGCTAAATTTCAGGGTATCTCACTCACATGGGGCTCTAAAAATGTGTTCATATAGGCATATCTTGTAAAACTTGCTAAAAGAAGGTATTTAACTGCTGCTCTGTCCTTTTCCAGTTCAGCTTCCCATGCATCATACTTTCCCTCAGTTAGTGTGGTGACATAGTGACCTTGAGCTGTTCTAGGATGTAACTAAGGGGAAAATGACTTGGAATGCGTAATTTTTGGATTCAGTGGGTGGGTTGAAATCACTTCTGTACACAGTTGAATTATTCTAGCCACCATTGGCCTGATTTGAAATTTGAAATTAAACATGAAATTTCAAAGGAGTCTGATTACCTAAAAGTATTGTGAAGAACATAGTTGGAAGACTCATTTTCCTGATTTCAAAACTTATTACAAAGCTATGTTAATCCAAACAGTGTGGTATTGCTATAAGGATAGACATAAGGATGAATGGAATAGAATTGAGAGTCCAGAAATAAACCCATGTATACAGTCAGTTGATTTTCAATAAGGGCACCAAAAGCCATCCAATGGGAAAAGAACAGTCTCAACAAATGGTGCTGGGAAAACTGGATATCCATATGCCAATCCATATCCATATGTGTTCTGTAGCCAAAAAGTAGAAGAAAAAAATATAGAGGCATGTCAAGCAGTTAAGTAATACATACATTATACTATTCTTATGGATTTTTATGATACTTTGGTGACTTTTCTGAATTTTATTTCTTATTCTAAATAAATATTCCCTTTCATAGCTAATTTTGTATTCATAATTTTATGTAATTTTTTCTGAAAGAGCCTCCTCCCTCCCCATCCCAGGTGTATAAGCTTCAGGCCCCATAAAATATGTATTGGCCTTTGAAAACCAGGTCAGGGTTCTCCACTAGCCTAAACAGCACATGGAATGACAATACTGAAAATTCTACACAGCGGCCCTATCACCTGCTCTACAAGAGGTTTCAAGTGGGGTTTGATCTCAATATTAAGTAAGACTATCTTCTCCTTCCAGACACTATCACTCTGGTACAAGTTTTTCAAAAGTCTTGATGTAGTTTGGGCAATGAAGTGATTTAGCACTCTGTGTTTCCATTAATTAAAAAAATATTTATTGAGTACCTACATTGTTCAAGACCCTGTGATTACCAAGAAGATGAATGAGGCCAGATTCTGCCCTCAAGTCATAGGTTAGTAGGGGAACTCAGGCATATCCATATGTTAGTACAATATAGTTTAGACAGTGATAAATCTCAGAGGGCTCTCAGGAAGCATTATGGGTAGAGTGATCATATGATGTATTGTTCAAACTGGGATGCTTTTGAGAATGAAAGAAGATGCTGCTAAGAATTAAGCTGAGACAACAGGCATAAAGTGGGACAGTCCCAGGCAAACCAAGACTTTGGTTACCCTTGTTATGGGGAACTGTGGGAGAGGTGATTGGATTGGAAAGGGGTATCTGTGTTAGTTAATTTTATGTGTCAACTTGACTAGATCAGGGGATGCCCATATATCTGGTTAAACATTATTTCTGGGTATGTCTGTGAACTGTGAGAGTGTTTTTGGATGGGATTAGCATTTGAATCAGTGGACTCAGTAAAGTAGATCGCCCTCCTCAGTGTGGGTGGCCTCATATCATCTTTTCTTGTCCTTTGAATGAGATTTACATCATCAGCTCCCCTATTTCTCAGGCCTTTGGATTTACACTAAATTATACCATTGGCTTTCTGGAGTCTCCAGATTGTAGAAGGCACTTCTCAGCCTCCATAATTGGGTGAGCCATTTCTTCATAAAAATGTGCTATTGGTTCTGTTTCTCTGGAGAACAGTGATCAATACAGCATCCACATTAGATGTGGAACCTGTGAATGAGACAAAAACATGTGGAGAAAATAACAAATCATCAAATTCTGATCACCATCTATCTTGAGGTTGACTAGATCATGGTGCTCCTGGCCTCTCAGAGAAATGTTCATTGTAAATTCTCTCATGACAGTGAAAAGCTCAGAGAGATACTAATTAGATTACACATCTCTGACCAATCTCTGTTCTACAATCGTGTGTCAAACAGTATTTTTCATCAGTGGTCCAAAGCATGTTCTTAGGCAAGATAATATTTTATGATCAAATGCTGTTTTAAATTGTAACATTATACTGTCTTTCCTACCTATATCAGGGTGCCTGCAACCTGATTAGTTGCTTAAAAGAGTATTATTGCCCTGTGTTCAACCTACATGTCTGCAAGGACAGGAGTGAGAACAACCAATCAAAGCCCAGAGTTTAGAAATGGTCAACTATCATAAGGAATAATCCATGGACTATTTTAGATACTAAAATTCTGACAGCTTGCTCTTGTGACAAAGATGTTAACAAGGAAAGAAAATGACGCTAATTTAATCTATTCTTATAGTTCATTCTAAAATGAGGCTAGCATGACACCAAGTTATAATAATAAATACTATAGTAATTTCACAATTCTTCCTACACGCTGTTCATAGTCCTTTCACATGCAAATTTGCCATCCATTGCTTCATGACAGTGATTTTAAGTGCATTAAAGTGTTCTGAATTTTCTTATACTTGATCTCCTAATTACATTGCAGGAACATACACAGAATGGTGCCATGTACAGGCATTTGTCTGGTGTGTAGCATTTCTGCATACAGTAGGTATGTAAGTACGTAAGCATTGGAAACAGGGTGGAGAATGTTATTCTTTCACCCTGGAGAGAAAGTATAATAAAATACTGGATTGGCTTGAATTTCTCTTCTCCTAACATAGCATATGGGTTCTGGAACAGATTTTACCACTAAGATTTGATTATTACCACTACAATAGTAATTAGCAGTAATAATCAAATAATGACTAGAACTAGTGAAAGAAGGTAAAATTTGCCAAAATTAAGTCACTGTGAAATACCCAATACATCTTTATTTTGTAATACAAATTTGCATTTTTATAAAGTTAAAAAAAAAACCACAGAACATTTAAAAGATACATCTAAAATTATTTTAGCTTTTCTTCAAACATGTTTGAAAAGACTACTTTATAACTGTGAAGAAATGATATTGAAGATCAGTGTGTCTGAGAAGCCCACTTTCCTTCAATGCTTTTGGGGCCATTCCCTGGGCTGGCGCCCTGGGTGCAAGGCACTGCAGTGGTGGGGTGTGAAATAAAGTAGAGATGTAATTCTTGAAGGCCCTTGAAACCCAGGCCAGCTGGGATTGTCTCCTATGTGTCAGTGAATGCTAGCAGCTGATACCCCAAATGCTTAGGTTTACTGTCCTGGCTAAATATGAAGTTTTTGGCGGCTTTGAAGTGAAAGAAATGGCCAGAGAAAGTGACTTTCCCTGATTTAATCTAGCATATGACCCATGAAAAGACAGTATCCAAAGGTAATCCAAAATAAGTATATAGGAAAATCCTTCACTTTGATGAACGATGAAGTGGTAATCAGCCTCCTTATATGCTTTTATTTTTAAATACTATGTCATGTTTGGTGATTCAGTGGTGAGAGATTGTGGGTACTGGATTAAAGTGCCTACTTTCTGGGAAATGACTTTGTATTGTCTTCCCCTGCCAAAACAAAATCGTGACTGAAGGTGAGTTCCAGGTGGCAGCCCTTCTTGCCTGTTTTTTAGCACCTTGCCCACCAGGAGACAAGTGCAGACAAGGCTCTGACTCTGTCACTAACTTCTCTATGTGCTTGTTCAATTAATTAAGGGCTGTAGGTGTACCACAGCCTCGAAATTCAGCTTAATAGCCTTAATTATTCAGGAAAACAATACACTATGTAAATTAGTATATACCAGACATGACATAATTACCAGGGTAGTGTGGATAGCATTTTGTTGAAGTGCTGCTTTAAATGAGTCATTTCAATGCTGAAAATATATTTTCTGTATTTGAGGGCTAATGTATTGAATTGTTCTTTCAGAAACCTGGTTCCAATTGCTCTAAAATGCCAGGTAGGTGGAAAATAATAAATTCTGTGTCTTCTGAGATAAAAACCACATTTTGTATTATACTGCTGGGTGGCACAATCATTGTAATTTAGGAAGGTTGCTATTATTGTATGAGAGAATTTTTTTTTGTATTATTACTATTTATTTTAAAGCAGGAACATATTCTCTAGTAGACATATAATGAAAATGGCCCTGTATTAAAATTGTTTACCTGCTGTTTGCTGAAAGGTGTTGTAAAAGTTAGAAATAGAAAAGACCTCCTATGTTACCTGGCCCATCCCAGGCAGGGCAGAGAAAAAGATTACACCCTTTTGCGGCTTTGCTAGGGGAGCCAAAAATAGACCACACTCTTCACATATCTTACTGAGTAAATTGTAGGCAAAAGGATGAGATTATTTGTGTCAATTCAGGAGGAAAAAACAGTATTCCTACAGATATTCAGAAAGAGGGGTACCAATTTATTGACAAATTTATTGATTGAGGCCCCACGTGTGAGAGATTTAAGGTCAAAAGACATTTTTAAAATTCCTCGAATTGATTGTGCTGAATTGTGCAATCATTTAGACTTTCCCAATTATCTGTATAAGTACATAAGCATTGGAAACAGGGTGGCAGATGTTATTCTTCCACTCTGGAGAGAACGTGTAATAAAATACCAGATTGGTTTGAATTTTACCAACTCTTCTTTCCCTTCTGAATTTTCCAGAGGTACAAAGGAGCAAGAAATGGCAGAAATGTACATAAAAGCAGGAAGAAGCAGATGAGATGCAAGAGGCCGAGATAATTCACCAAGAAATGAACCCTCAGGTATCAGTGGTTGGTGTGACACCGCAGTGATAAAGCCAAATGAGCCCTTGGCAAAATTGTGAAGCAGTCCCAGTTGTCCTTTCTCTTGGTTTCTGAGACATTTCCTCTCCTTTCTTCTACCCTTTCCCTCTTCTGTTAGTATATACTAACTCCCCTTTTCCTTCCCCAGGGGACCAAGAACTTCCTCTAGTCAGTAGGAGTCTTCACCAAACTAAACTGGAAAAAAAACTGATGTTAGATATTTATCCATCTATTTTACAAATTCAATTTCTCTTTTTGACTCCTTCTGCCGGACAGACCTCCACTGTGATTAGAGATGGGGTTACTTAGCAAGTTAGTCACCTAAGAATTTCCAAGGCTTTCTTACTAGTGACTGTGGTAGGCAGCAGCTAAATGGCTCCTGTGACCCTCACCTGTTGGCATTACTGCTTGTGTGTAACCTCCTCCCCTTGACTGTGAGCTGGACATAGAGTCTCACTTCTAACAACCAGAACATAGCAAAAATGATGAGATGTCACTTCTGAGATTAGGTTACAAAAAGACTGTGTCGTCTTCTCTTTCTCTTGTACTCTCTGGCTTAGAGAAGCTGGCTGCCATGTCAGAGCTGTCCTGTGCTGGGCGAGCACAGAAGGAGGCCTTCTGCCAACAACCAGTGGGGAACTGAATCTGAGTCAGCTTTGAAGAGGATCCTTTCTGGGCAAGCCTTCAGCTGTGAACACAGACCTAGCTGACAGTTTCCCTGCGACCTCAAGAGAGACCTTGAGCCAGAGCTTGAGCTACGCTATGCCCAGGTTACTGGCACAAAGAAACTGTGAATAATGAATTTTCATAGTTTTAAGCCTTTTAAAGTGTTGGATAATGTGTTACACAATTAATAGTAAATAGTAAATCAACTCACTCACAACATTAAAATGAGTTTCATTTAAAATGATGTTCAGATTCATTAGTTAATCAATTAGTTAGTTAAATCAGCCCTGTGTGTTCCAACCATCAGAACTCACCAGTTAGACACTGGGTATGTGTGCTAATGTTGGTACAACGGAGTCACCTAAGGGACTATAACTGGAAGTTTCTAAGTTAGAATCCTGTGGGGCCAGCAGTGCTGCAGAGCCCAGCCCCTTGGCTGACCTCAGTGAGCCAGTCTCCACGTTGCAGCCCGTGGGCTGAAGCATGCGCCTGCGCACTGGGTTCCTGACCGGAGCGCGCACCGCGTGAACCGGCTGTGGCCGGAAATGGGGCGAGCCTTGCTTCTCGCAGGAAGTAGGGAGCTTGGTAGGGAGCCTGGTGCCAAACCTTTCCTTGACGACCTGCTTCTGGGAGCCGTGATGAGTGGAACACACGGTTAGAGCGGTGAGTTCCTTTGGGCGGAACACAGGGCTAATGAGGCTGAATTCGTACTTTCTGATCCACTTAAAAACCCAAGGAGGCGCTTAGCTTTTCTGCTGGCCACAGCTCTTGCCATGTTAGCCCGGCTTGTAAATTTTACCTTCCATTCCGTGGGAATTCCCAGTTCAGTTGGCCGTGGAACCCTTTTTCAAGCGAAACCTCATGAGACTAGTGCGCCAAGGAGCGCGTGTGGGAAACTTTGATAAGCTATTTCCTGTTACAGGACATACAGATTTTCGGCAGGTTTTAGCTTTTGTAAATACCCCTCATCTTTGAGAACATCTTGAAGTATTTCCTAGAGTAGATCCTTAAGGTGTAGCATGTTCAAAATTTTTGATAAAATTTCTCAAATTATTCTTCAGAAATATAACACCACTCTTACACTCCCACCTTAGTTCGTTGTCCTCAGTCCTCAAACCCTAACATTGGAAATTGCCGTGTTAAATATTTGTCAATTTGGTAGATAAAAATTATATATATATATTTTTATATGTTTCATTTCTTTGATTATAATGTAAACATTTTACTTCGGTGAATTGCTTATTTTTTGTACTTTGCCCATCTTTCTGTTCGTGTGTTTGCTTTTCTTCATTATTTGTTAATGTTTTAATATAATTTCATGTAAGTATAAGTGCTTTGAAGACAAGTAGAGTAAGTGGGCAGAGGAGTGACAAAAGACAGAAATTAGAGGCCTGTTATTTCAGATAGCATGGTTGGAAAGACTGCTCAGTGAAGGTGACATTTGTCTGGAACATCTTTTATCTGTCTTTGTGCAGAACATTGTCTATTTGCGCCTCGAGATTCATTTTCCATCTTTCCCACTGAGTACTTCTCCAGGGGGCAGCCTTGTATACATAATATTAAAAATTTCCTCTGGGTTCCAGTGGGTTTGGCAAATGCTGAATGGGGATCCCAGCAGGAGATGAAAAGGGAGGAAAGAGAACAAAACTGGGGTATTTATTTCCCTGATCCTTCCTCCCTGCCCCCAGTAGTCACCTCGGGTCAATGAAGGTCATTGCTTCTCTCAAAGCAGCTCTTTCAACCTGATCCTGTCTTTCTTGGTTCTAGCGACCATTCTATCCCTTCATCTCCCTAGCTCTAGAATATAGGAGTAGCTCCATCCCTTGTAAATTATATAACACCTTTATGCCCTATGCAAATACATTGTCTTTAAATTATACTAATACGAGCATGCCTTTTATTTCCTTTTGGGACCTTCTACTAGAAACTAGTAGTGCCCCACCCATATCCTTTCTGCTCAGCCAGTGTGCTAAACTTCCCACTGCTGTGAGTGTTTGCTGCTAATGGCTTATAACTGCACACTTCAGAGAAATGCCTTTTGGCGTGGGGAGCCACCTCTCCCAGAAATACCTGGGAAATGTTGCCCTGCTGTTACTCTGGGGGCATGATACAAAAGTCTATGCCCTTAACCAACAAGGTAACTAGAAAAAACAGGTAATAGGCTGTAATATGAAGCTGCACTATTTAGAACTGTGGGGTACTTGCTGGGATAGACAAATAGACTAGTAAAGAAGAGACCGAAATCAGATCTATGTATATCTGGGAGTTTTATATATATGTGAGATGATGATAAAATCAGTAGGGAAAGGATGAACTATGTAACAAATAATTCTGAGGACATTGGCTATTATTAGTACAAGATAAATCTCTACACCACATCATTCACTAAAATGCATTCAGATAGGTCAAATATCTAAATACCAAAAGCAAAGCTCTAAAACTTTTAACCAAAAAATGGAAGAATATCTTTATGCCATTAGTAGAAGATAATTCTTAAATGCAAAAAACACAAAGGAAGAAGGAAAATACTGATGCATTTTGCTACATTCAAGCATGAAACTTGTATATGATAAAAGGCAACAAAAATGAAAATTCAAGTCATAGACTGAGAAAAGATAGCTGCAGTTCATATTACCACTGAAATATTAATGTCCAGAATTTATGAAATGTTTTTATAAGTTTGAAAATGTCAGAGAACTATTGTCAAAAGATATAATAGTAAATTCACAGAGGAAGAAAGATAGATGTCCAATAAAGATATGTAAAGATGCCCAACTTCTTAAGTATTTAGGAAGTGTAAAAAAAAAAGACATTTATATTTAAAAATTTATTAAATTGATAATGTCAGCTGTCAGTAATGAAGTGGAGAAATTACTCTAGTGCATGGCTGGAGGAAGGAAAAATGGTTATAACCACTTGGGACAACTATTTGGAACTACCAAGTAAAGTTGACAATGCATATTCTCAGTAACTTAACAGTCCTACTTCTGAAGCTTGCTTATCAGGGAGAAACTTGCTCAAGGAGGCATGTACAGAGATGTTTATTTCTTTTCTTTTTTTTTTTTTTTAATAATTTATTTTATTTTAGTATCATTAACCTACAATTACATGAGCAATACCGTGATGATTGAACTCCCCCCTTCACCAGGTCCCCCCCACCAACCCCACCACAGTCACTGTCCATCAGCGTGTTTATTTCTTATTAATTGTTAATTGAGCTACTTGTTAATTGTTACAAGGTTAGGAAAGGCCAACTGTTGGACAATAGGGGAATGGAAAAATATATTTCCATTAGTTTGGAATGGGAAGCATAAGAGTGTAAATGAATGAACTAGATTTGAATGTATCAATATGAATAAATCTCAAAAACATACTCTTGTAGGTAACAAAAAATGTTGAGTATAGATATAGTACCAAACATTTAGATAGTTTACCCAAAGGAAGAACAAAACATATGAGTTTGGTAATACTTATTTTAGGAAAGGGGCTACCTGTGGGTAAATAAGGTTGAGGAAAGGATGGAAGGTAGGACTGTAGCTGTATTTGTAATGTCTTGTTTCTTTGAAAATAAAGTTAACCTAAAGAGAGTGTAGCAAAATGTTAATAGAGATTTCATCTCAGTAGTGAGTATACCTGGTACATTTTCTGTGATTTTTCTATAGAGCATAAATACAACATTAAAAAAGAGCACATGTTAAAACTATGATATAGAGAAATTAAAATGAACATTGAAAATAATAAAGCTTACAAATAATGCCTAAATTATTTGTGGTAACGTGACTCTAAAACACCAGTTAAACATTTGTTGATGGACATGATACTTAATATAAAGAATTAATAAATATAGTCTGGGTATTTTTAAAAAAGTCTAAGCCTTTTGCCTCAAGGTAGGACAACTATGTGGTGCTTTTACTACAAAACTTCCCACAGTGAGACTCAACTATGGCTGGAACCACTTTTACTTTGTTGTATAGAATGTTCTGTATATTGTCCAATTGGTATCCTCTGGCCATCATGGTTATTGAACACTTAGAATGTAGCTTGTGCAACTGAGGAATTGAGTTTTAAATTTATTTTATATTTTGAAATTTAATTTTAAGCAGTTATATGTGGCAAGTGGCAACTGCGTTAACACAGATATAGATCATCAAGGATCAGCAGTTGCCCTTAAAATAGACATTGTTTCCAGTGTTCTCTTACTTTCTGAGATGAATGATTTTGCTTTAACTTTTTGGTTTCTGGGATTTTAAAAAACCTCCATTAAATTAGGCATTAAAAATATTAAAAAATATGTCTGGATGTTAGATTATATATTCTCTATAAAGTATTATAAATATATTTAAAATTATATATATTATATATTTAATATAAAGTATTATACAATCTATAAACTACATCGACATATAAAAAGGATTTTCTAGATAAAAAGTTTTTCCCATTAAATTGTGCATTGAAATATTAAAAAGCTTATCTAGCATTTTTAGTTATACTGGGAAAGTTTGTTTTCAAGCTATTTAGTCTGCTACATTGCTGGAAATAGAAGTTGGAGGTGATAGATATGCAGGTAGGTGAATGTGGTAAGGAAGTAATTTATGAAAAAATGGGTTCCAGGGAAAGAACAAAGGCCCTGAGGTAGTAATAGAGTATTCAAGGACTACTATTATAGCAAGTATGGGGGAAAATAGAGACAGTATCGGAGAGGTAGGCCTGAGGTAGGTAGGTAGGTCCTGTTTGAGTCTATTAGGGTACTGTAAGGATTTTGAGTTATTCAAACTTTGTAGGGAAACAATAAAGTAGTTTGGGGAAATGTGATATGATTTACATTTTTCAGAGATTACTATTTTCTATGTTTGTTCTATGGAATATAGTTAGTAATAGTAATAGTAATTAGTAGGGAAATGAGTTGGGTTTTGAAGTAGTCCTGGTGGGAAATGATGAAGACTATATGAATTATCATTTCTGTCCCTAAAACAAATGAACTGAATTTGTCCCTGAAACACTGAGTACCATGGCACAGATGTTATTAACATGTCCTTTATTTCCAACACCATTCATGCCACAATGCCCTTATCTCTACAGGTGCTGTGACGCAGGTCACTTGGAGGATGACTTTATGTAATGGGGGTTTTTATACCATAATTTTACTTTTGCAAACTCTGCTTCCATTAATTATTTTCAACATGGCATATTTTAGTAAATTCCACAGTTAGTCTTCTTGGTTAAGGTAATTTCTCATCTAGTTCCACAAATTACCTGGAATATATTATTAAATTAAATAGAGTAGCTGGGTAGAAAGGCTGTTTATGGGCAGGGCATCGTTTATTGCACATAAGTACCATTAATTCATCATTTTGCTCATTACAGTACAAAGGCTTTATCTGCTTTTGACATCTTGCACTTTAAAGCAACCCAATTTGGGCTGCATGTTGAGGGTTAAGAAGAAGTACAGCCCATTTTTCTAATGATGGTGCTACAGAAGCTAATGGTAGTATAAACCATTCTAGACAACTAAGAACAACTTGAGTAGTACTTTAAAGTATTTTTAGAGGAAAATCTGAAAACCTATCAAGAAGGAAAAATGGAAGTTTACTTTATAATGAAGGAGCTTTTACTTCTTGTTATTACGATCAGGATGGGAAAAAAGAAAACACACCTTAATATGAATAGAATTTACATTTGTGTGCACGCACGCATGTGTGTGTGTGTGTGTGTGTGTGTGTGTGTACACGCGCACACACATGCATGCATGGATAATTTTCTTTAGAGAGACCTTGGGTAGTAGAAAATATGCCTCATGAGGAATCAGAAGTTGAGTCCAAGTATGTGTTCAAGTTCTGATTTGGCCATTTGTTGAGTGATCTTAGGCAAGTCGATTTGTTGTTTGGGCTTCATGCTCTAGTCCTGCACAGTTCTGCAATCTCTCTTTGCTTAAACAAGGAGGGTGGTCGATTCCCACTGCAGAAGTGGGTAACTGGATAATCTCACCTGTGAATAACTGCTTGACAGCTGTGATATTTGCCTCTGCAACTGTGATCCCGAGGTACTGACCTCAAAATTTTGTGTCTGCTCCTCATGATATCATAGGCTTTAATAATAATTTGTGGTGATGAAGGCAGTGCTGATAATGAAATTGAAAGTGCACGTACTTGAATATTTGTTGTATTTTAAATCTCTCTTAATTAAGAAGCATTCTAAAATTGTCTTAAGAAATACACTACTGGGAGCATAACTTAATTGTGATACCATCCTTTGTCTCCAGTTTGTATTTTGTGATAAACTCCATGTAGAGCATTGTCTCCCTAAAGAAAAGACAGGGTAAATATCAACTATTATTTAACTTTGGTGCTGCTTTGAGTTTTTCTATTTGCACTTTAGAAATAAGTTTCTGAGATTATCTAGGATTAATAAGGAACAAGAGTAAGAAGATGTGATTAAAGGAAGGCATGGATAAGAGAAGGATTACTAATACATTTCAGGGCTCAGGTAGGGGTGATTTAAAGAAGAGTAAAAATAAAAGTATAAGAATGGGAGAGAGGAGAGGGTTTATTCTATTTATCCAGTAATTATGTTTATATACATGCCTTTTGTCGAGTCATTCATTCATTTGTTCATCAAATATTTGTTAAATGATGTTACATTAGGTGCCAGGAAGTCAAATACAAATAAGATATCATCGAATAGTGGAAAGAGATCGTAGGTTTAGAGATGAGATGTAAAACAAAGTTCTTTGGGAGTCTGGAGAGAGAAGAAAGTTCTTTTTTATGAGTAGGTCAGGAAATGCCCTGGGAAGAAAGTCTTGAAGGATGGGTAAAAGTTTTTTCATTCGACAACAAATATTTAATGAGCACCTATTATGTGGCAGGCTTTTTTCTTGCTTTTAGGAATTTAGCATTAAACAACACAAGGTCTTTGCTCTTGAAGAGCCTTCATTGTGGAAGGGAAGACAAAATTAGCATACAGTGTTTCTGTTTTCTTCATAAATGTTGCAGATTAAAAAAAAGCAAAATAACAAGAATTGAAAATAGTGGATGGTGCTTTTTTATATAGGGTATAGACAGGGATGACTTCATAAAGAAGATGGCATTTGAGCAGAAACATAAGGAGGAGGGTGTAAGCCATGTGGATATGTGGGATGTGAACATTGGAGGCAAAGGAGACAACAAGCACAAAGACCCAGAATAGGAGCATGCTTGACATGTTTAGGTACATCAAGGAGGCCAATGTGGCTGGACCAAAATAGGCATGAGGAGAGCACTAGAATATGAGATCATAGAGATATTGAGGGGGCCATATTTTGTAGGGTCTTGTAGCCTATTTAAAAACTTGGGATTTTACTTTAAACAAGATGAGAAATCACTTTTGATTTTGAGTAGAGCAATGTGATAATTACACTGCTGGGGAAAAAACAGATTGTGTGTGCATTGGAAAGGGGGGCAAGTAATGGTGGAAGCAGGGAGACTTGTTAGGAGGCTACCATGATTATCTATTTGAAGGGTGATGGTGGCTTGGATCTGAGTGGTAGCAGCAAACATAACGAGAAATGGTTGGATTTTGGATGTACTTTAAAATTGGATGCCAAAGGATTTGCTTTTGGATTGGGTGAATGATGGGAGAAAAAGAGGAGTCAAGGTTAACTGCAAAGTTTCTGACATGGAGCAACTGTAAGGTTGACATATAATGGTGCAGCTGATACAGTGAAGATTGCAGAAGGAGCAGGTGTGGTGGTGGGGGTATGGGAATTAATATTTGTTTTTAATATGTTAAATTTTAGATGTCTATTTATTAGACATCTAAGTGGAAATGTTAAGTAGTTTGTTGGCCATATAAGCCTGGAGTTCAGGGAGGAATTAAAGGTAAAGATAGGAATTTTTAAGTGTCATTTGTACAGAGATGGCATTCAAGTCCTGGGATTGGATGAGATCTCCTAGGGAGTAAGTGAAGATAGAGAAGAGGCTTTAGTATGGGTCACTTTGACACTTAGTGTCTGGGATGATGAGGAAGACAAAGTAGAAGTGGGACCAAGAAGGAGCAGCCACCAAATTAGAAATACCAACAGTGAATGATGTCCCAGAAGCCAAGTGAAAAACTTCAAGAAGAGAGGGATTTGCTATGTCGAATGCCGCAGATCATTCTAGCAATGTATTTAGGATGGTCCATTGGTTTGTTGACCTTGACTAGAATATTTTTAGTGGAGTTATAGGGACAAAAACCCAACTGGATTAGGCTCAAGAGAGAATAGGAAGTCTCTGTAGCCATGATACCAATGGCCATGGGTCTGAGATGTGGAGATCACAGCTCCAGCCCTTGGACAAGGGTAGTTTCCTGCTGAATCACTTTGGAGAATGTAAAGCTCTTAAAGTAGAATTTATGAAATGCTTCCTTAAGCTGAATTTTGAAATGCTTTGTGCAGAAATGTATCAAAAAGATGTTTGCCATGCAGAATAGAGTGCTGGTGATAGAAGAACTGTTAGAAAAACTAAGATTAGAACTCTAATAGATGAAAAATTAGAAACAATTTTTTAAAATAAAAATAAGACATTTGGGCTCTGGTTAAGGGATCGTATGTGACAGTACGATCATGCTACAGTATCTGCTCAGCCACAGAAAGCTCGATGTCCAGTTCTGCTCTGTTATGAAATATTACCTAAACTGGTGCTTTCTTTCCAAATGGTTTTTAAGTATTTGACAAGCTACTTTGAGAAAGGGCTTAAAATTTAAACCTCCCAGAATTATTTTCAAGAAGTATTCCCTTTAGATCTCTTTTAGCCCCTAAAAGGGTGTTTTGTTTTTAAATCCATTCATGAGCATTTCACTTCAGGGCCCTGGCACAGTCTATAGGGAGTCTCATGATGTAAAAGTAAGAATGAAATAATAATGTTTCAAGTAGTAGTAGATGCTTTTTATCTCCCATAAAATGGTAATTTTAAATTATAATGTTGGGAATATTTTTTTCAGCATTAACATGTATTAAATACAAATTTCATTATGTTCTAGGCAGATATGATAAAAATAGCCACTTAATTTTCCCACTCTTAAATATATCTGCTAGCATAGTTCCTTCCTTTAAAAAAAACTGAGTACAAAATATTAAATGGGAAGTTATGGTTTTTGACAAATATGATGATTTGAAATATTCAGGTTATTTGCTGAACACAAAACATCTTTCTCATAAAAGGATAATTTCCTGGCTTGTATCCAGTGGTATTTATAAAACAAGATATATAAATTCAATAAGTTATCTATACTACCTCTTTCTAAAATTGAAGGCCAGTGCCTTTGCTGTTTGAGAGAGAGGGAGAAGGAGGAAGGGGGAGACAGGGAGAATGAGAATAGAAGTGGAGGCACAGTGTGTAGACAAGTTCATGTTTTTTGGGGTTAGGTGTTGTGGTAAATAACACAAATGGCCACAATTTCTTCCATTCCTAAATATAGGCCCTTTTGCAGTGTGACCTTGCAGGTCCTCCAACAAAAGGTGGCATCTACTGTAAAAGCTGGGTTGTCCACATGACTTCATTTGGCCAATTGGACCCTGGCAAATGACTAAGTAGTAGCTTGAAAAGTGCTTGAGCTTTGGGGTTTGCCCTCTTGCTGTACTTGAGGCTCTTACATCACCATGTGGTGAAGGATGAGCGGCTGTGTTGAAGAGACCCAAGATGCCCCAGCCAACAATCAGCCGGGATCTGGCCAACAGCCTGTCAATCACCAGTCATGTAGCTGAGGCATCCTTGAACATCCAGCCACCAGCTCACCTGCCAGCTGATGAAAGACAAAGGAGAGATGTTACATATGGATGAAAGTGTTAAGCATAAATATATGTTATTTCTAAACCTGTGTGCAATTAGTAGCACGGCCTCAAAATACACACAGTACAAATTGACAGAACTAAAGAGAATAATAGGTAAACATGCAATCATGAAAAAAAGATTTTTAACACCCTGATAAGAAAAGTGATCAAGAAAAAGAAAGAAAATTTGAACCTAATTAAAAATTTGTTTTAATTAACATCTATAGAACACTGCTATCAATAACTGTAGAATATATCTCCCAAATGATATAGAACACTTAACAGAATGGACCACGTGCTTGGCCATAAAACAAATCTCAACACATTTCAAGGATTAAAATCATACCAAGTATGTTCTCTGACAATGGTGGAATTAAGTCAGAAATATAAAGGTAAGTAGAAAATCCCATAGATCAAAGAACAAACCACAGTAGAACTTAGAAAATATTTTAATTGAATGATACTGAAAATAATACATTTTAAAATTTGTCCAATGCAGCCTGAATAACATTTCAGGGAAATTTAGTCTCACTTGCCTATATTAATTAAGAAGAAAAGCTGCAAATCCATGATCTATGCACCCATCTCAAGAATAAGTTAGAAAAGGAACAGCAAATTAAACCTAGAAAAGAGAAGGAAGAAAATAATAAAGACAAGAGCAGAGAGTGATGGAAGAGTTTAGAGAAAAATCAGTAAAACCAGAAGTTGTTTCTTTGAAAAGACTAATAAAATTGTCATGAACAAAAGAGAGAGGGCATGAATACAAATAGGGGAAATGAAAAAATACTTCTACAAACTCTACAGACCTTAAAAACATAGCAAGAATTTAGCCATAGGGAATGACTGTTAATGGACTAGTCCTCCTGCCATAAGCAAGTAAGGAACTGGATGTAATACATGAAGCTGCTGTGTTTAGATATTGAACTACAGGTATCACAGGACTGTGATCCTTGAGTGAAGAAAAACAAGGGGAGCCCCAGAATCACTCCTACCTTTTGACTGGAATTGCCTGTAGCATAGGGAAGGGCAACCTGAACAGAGCTCAGAGATCCTGCTGAGGAGACCAACATTAAAGTCTGGGAGGTCTAAGTCTGGAATCTGTAGGGCAGAGTATATCAGGGAGAAGAGAACTATGCAGAGAAATAGTTCCAGATGTCTGTTTCTTGAGCAATATGTTGCCGAATGCTAATCTATGCACAAGTAACTATGCACGAGAAACTCCACAGGACAGGGCAAGAAACTACTGGATGCTGAAAACTGAACAGTTCCCACTGGTAACTATGCACGAGAAACTCCACAGGACAGGGCAAGAAACTACTGGGATGCTGCAAACTGAACAGTTCCCACTGCTCACACAGGATTGGGAGATGATCAAGTTCTGAGAGCTCTTTGGAGAATTCTACCAAACATTTATGGAGGAAATAATACCAATTAAACCATCTTTTCTAGAAAATAGAAGATGAGGGAACACTTCCCAACTCATTTTTATGAGGCCAGCATTATCCTAATAACAATACCAGACAAAGACCCTATCAGGAAAGAAAACTACAGATCAATAACCCTCCTGAACATAGAGACAGGGATTCTCAACAGACGTTATTCTGTGAAAGGTGTATGGTCTGTGTCTAGATTAATTTTTTTCCATCTGGATGTCTGTTTGTTCAAGCACTATTTGTTGAAAAGACTGTCCTTTCCCCATTGAATTGCTTTTGCTCCTGAAATTTTCCTTTTTCATAGTATCTTTATCTGTTTTGATGTTAGGGTAATGCTGGCCTAGCAGAAGGAGTTAGGAAGTGTTCCCTCTGCTTCCATTTTCTAGAAGAGATAGTAAAGAATTGATAGCATTTTTTCTTTAAATGTTCAGAAGAATTCACCAGTGGAACCATCTGAGCCAGGTGCTTTTGGTTTTGGAAGGTTATTACTGTTGATTCAATTTCTTTAATAGATACAGGGCTATTCAGGGGATCTATTTCTCTTTGTGTGAGTTTTAGTAGGTTGTATCTTTCAAGGAATTAGTCCATTTTATTTAAGTTATCAAACTTGTGGGCAGAGAGTTGTTCTTAATAGTCATTATTATCCTGTTAATGGCCACAGTATCAGTAATGATGTCCCCTTTCATTTCTAATATTAATTATTGGTGTCATCTCTTTTTCTCTTGGTTAGACTGGCTAAAAATATGTCAATTTTATTTATCTTTTCAAAGAAGCTACTTTTGAGTTTTGCTGATTTTCTTTATTATTTCTGTACTTTTCAATTTTATTGATTTCTGCTCTAATTTTTATTAGTTCTTATTTGCTACTCATTATATGGTTCTTCTCTCTCTAGTTTCCTAAGGTGGAAGCTTAGATGACTGATTTTAGAACTTTCTTCTTTTCTAATATATGCTTTCGATGCTATGAATTTCCCTTTTGACACTGCTCTGACTGCATCCCACACATTTTGATAAATACATTTTCACCTCCATTTAGTTAAAAATATTTTGTAAATTTTCTTAAAACTTCTTCTTTGGCCCATATTTAGAACTGTGTTGTCTAATCTCCAAATATATGTGTTTTTTTTTCCAGGTGTCTTTCTAGTACTGATTTCTATTTTAATTCAGTTGTGGACTGACATCATACTTCCTATGATTTCTATTCTTTTAAATTTATACACATGTGTTTTATAGCCCAGAGTGTGGTCTTTGGTGAATGTTGCATATGAACTTGAGAAGAATATTATTCTGCTGTTGGCTGAAGTATTTTACAGCATGTTTGGTTTCTAGTATTTCCTTTTGATTTTTTTCTTAGAGATGCCATCTCTTTACTTACATTACCTGTAAGTTCTTGGATATTGTCCACTTTTCCTGTTAGAATTCTCAGCATAGTAATCAGTTATTTTAAATTTCTGGCCTCATAATTCTAAAATGTCATATCTGACTCTGATTGTGAAGCATGCTTGATCTCTTCAGGCTGTCTTTTTTCTTGCCTTTTAGCATGCCTTGTAATTTTTTGTTGAAATCTGAAATCAGGAGTGCAAAAGGAGTAGCAGGTCTAGCTCGCTCTATGTATGTGTGTGTGTGTGTAGTTGAAACATGTTGGGATTAGGGTCCCTTTAGAACATCCAGGCAGATAGTTCAGCTTAAATTGTTACTCACAATATCTAATTTCAACATTTTCCATGGTTATCATTTGATAGCTTACTTAGTCTAACTGAATAAAGTGAGTCAGCAAATGAAATAATTTTACCTGTAACCCTTCTTTCACTTCATGCCCCTAGGCATTCACAAATGAGGTTTTTTCATATCATATAAATGAGAAGCAAGTGCCTTAATGAGTATTAAGCTCTCTACTGGTGTT
This sequence comes from Phataginus tricuspis, assembly GCA_029783875.1. Taxonomy (NCBI): domain Eukaryota; kingdom Metazoa; phylum Chordata; class Mammalia; order Pholidota; family Manidae; genus Phataginus; species Phataginus tricuspis. Next base: position 64,333,981 of record JAQQAC010026072.1, on the reverse strand, counting down.
TTATCCCTCTTAAGGTGAATTTCTATGGCACAAATCACCCTTCAGGAAAAAGGCATAAATTCTTACAAGAAATATAGAACTATAAAAGATGAAGATTAAGTGGCCAAGAGCAATAACTGAATCATCATTAAAGATTCTGGAGTTCAAAACCAAAAGAATTAGACTACTGGAGATGCAAGGTAATTATATGATTAAGAAATATTTTTCCTCCTTATCTGTCTAAACCCAATTTGAACCAAAGGAAAAGATATTGAATTGGAAGAAGGAGGCCTTAATAACAATTTTGAGATTACAGAGTAAAAACTTTATTTTATGAAAGAAACCCTAATTAGAAGATGATACACAAACTGCTTTAGGTGTATAAGTAGCTGGCTGCTCCCCCAGCTCCCCAGGAGTTCATGAGTGGGTCTATAATGTGCATTATTTTTTTTATATATCATTAGTCTTTAAATTACAGTCTTTTGCATCATAAGAGACAGTCTGAATGGGCCATTGTCCTTAGGTGACGCAGGGATAAAGAATATATTAATAATGGAAGAACACCAAATTTCAGCTCATCTGCACAGCTGAGTCTGCCAGATCTTATTGCTAGATTTGCTTGATTGAAAATCTCTTCCTTCTTTTTTTGTGTCCTATACAATTTCACAAAATAATCTATAGACTTGGATACCCAGGGTGGTGGCAGTATCATTTAATGGCTTGATTGTTAAGTTTGATTGTGTGACCAAATTGTTGGTGAAAGCAATTTGTATTCCTAGATAGTCATAACATATCACCTTGCCCTCTTTTGTTGTTGTTGTTAGGATGTTACTACTGTCCCTGCTTTGGGCAAAGATGCTAATAAAGAAATTAAGTGATTTCTAAAACGCTGCTATGAATGTCAGTCAGTAATGAAGTATGAACTGGTACTGGGAACATCCATATGTTGATCCAAGACCGTGTTAGTTCTCCAACAGAAATGTTTTACAACTTTCCAGAATTTCAATGAAATAGGAATGATGGCAGGTTCTTACTTTTTGAAGAAGAGATTAGCAATCTTTACATAAATAGGTGATTAAGAATTAAAAATTGAAACAAGGTTAAAACCTAAAGCAAGAGTGCTTATCTCAGGTTTTGTTGTATAAATTGAGTGAAATATAAAATAAAAATAAGAATAAGTGGGGAGAAATTAAAAGGGAACACTAAAGAATATGTCACTTGCCCCCACATTTTTCTTATTCATCTTCTCAGGTTTCTGTTTTCAACTTATTTTTCCCTATGGGAATCCCCACTCAACAATGGAAAGTGAATAGAGCATTTGTGACACCCACTAGAGAAAGAAAGGAAGGAACAACAAAGAGAAAAATTAAGGACTTAAGAAAGAAAGGAGGGAGGGAAAGAAGCAAGAAGGAAGGAAGGAAGGAAGAATAGAAGGAACATAAAGAGGAATAAAGAAAGGAAAGGAGAAAGGGAAGTCTGGACACAGAATGTAACAGAAGTAGACTCACTTCCAGAGGTCAAGGCCACATGGACTAAAAAACATAATTTGGGCCCTTGTTTTAGAAGAATTCTGCCCATATCTAGAGGGGCTTTTGACTAAAAACTGTAAACCTTAACATTTTATTGTGACTGTTTAATGATATAAAAGAGTTTTAGCAATGCATTCAAGGTCAAGATATATTTCTTTTAAAAATACAATATGAATCCCCCCTTTGTCAAGCTCATTAACAAACTGATATCTTTATTATTTGTCAGTAGATTTCCAATCAATTCTCATCTAACACAAAAATAATCCCAGGAGCTAAGATTAAGTATTGTTTAAATCATGGAACCAAGCCCTATAGTCAGATATGACCTCAATAATGCAAATGTATTTGTGAATAGCTGGGAAGACAAATTCATTTATAACAACAGACAGTGTCAGGAGAAGATTAAAATATATATGCATCACATAGATGAAATAATTGTAATCAGGGCAGTGGAATTACCACAATAGGAGAATTTCACTGAATAGCTGAATTTTATGTATAACACAATCAAATTGTCTGCCTCATTCAGTCTCACCAGTGTTCATTTCCTGGATGTTCTGATTAATTTAAACTATGGTTAATTGAACATTGAAATATTCTGGAACTATAGACAGGAACAATTTGCTGTGAACAATTTCTACCTGTACTTGTGAGACTCAGAAGCCATATAGATAGAATGAGATAGGTGAGACAAATTATATTTTTACTAAATGTCTGTCTGGAATATACAGATTTTATTTGCAAGGATGCACAAGAAGGGGCTATAAAAATACTAAGGTTAACGCACTTGTTTGAAAAGAGGAATATAAATAGTTATGAATGAATTTCAGGGTTCCTTGGTAAAAAGATTTCAAAGTTGCAGTCCTAAACCAGGCTTGCATACCCATGTTATTTTCTTATGAGGGGAATTTGCCTGTTCAAGTGCGCTTTAAAAACCAGTCATTCTTTTCATCATGCTAACTTAGAAAATTTTCCAGTGAAAGGTTTGAAATGAATTAAAATTAAAAGTATTTTTTAAAACAACTATCCATACTTAGGCATTGGAGATTATTGATTTTCAATTTTCAGATCTAGATAGATAATTTTAAAACACTAGTTACCATAATCTACCCATTGCACCCCATGTCCTGACCCCTTTAGCTAAATTGCTCAGTAGTCCTCCATTGCTGCTAGTAGACATCAGATGATATTTTCACAATATAAATAACTGGAAGGTTGATATTCCCATAGTACTGGCGTTTAATGTTGATAGGACAAGTTATTTCTTCAGGTAACATCATATCTTCTTTTGACCAGAATGTGAAAGTCAGTCCCAGGTATGGTACTCTGTTGTTGGAGAAATTTATTATTTGTCAGTAGATTTCCAATCAGTTCTCATCTAATGCAAAAATAATCCCAGGAGCTAAGATTAAGTGTTGTTTAAATCATGGAACCAAGCCCTATTGTCAGACATGACCTCAGTAATGCATATATATTTGTAAATAGCTGGGAAGAGAAATTCATGGGCAGTGGAATTACCACAATATGAGAATTCCACCGAGTAGCTGAATTTCAGCTATTCACAATCCTTTAAGACTTGATTCGCGGTATGGTGACACGCGGCTGTAATCCCAGCTCCCTGTGAGGCTGAGGCCAGTGGGCCTTGGTTGCCCAGGGGTTTTGGAGTTAGGGCACAAGCCCAGGGGAGCCAGGTTGTCTAAGGAGAGGGGTCCGGCCCAGGCCAGACACGGAGCAGGTCAAACTCCCATGCCTGTGAACAATGCCTGCAGTTCCGACAAAACCCAGTCTCTTAAAAAAAAAAAAAGTTTCATTGATTAAACATATCTTAAAGACACAGTCACACGAATCTGAGCCTATATGTCTTTGCGATTATTATCATAATGGTGATATAAGTAATATAAACATTTATTAGTAACATCAATCTGTTTAGAACATGCCCACATATATTGTCTTTTAGTTCTTGTGACCATGAGCCAGTGGTGTGTTTTTCTGATGGGTTTCAGTCTTTGAGAGACATTCCAGAGCATCTGAATTGCTGAGACAGGGTTAGTGAGGACAGTCTCAGGTCAGCCAGTGGTTATTAGACAGGATACTAAAGGGTGATAAGTTTTGCCGCTCACATCTGAAATAGTTACTTTGCAAAGGGCATGAAAGTACTGAATGTTAGACCTGGAAGTAACTTTGGTTTCTTTAGGCTAATATCCTTATTTTGTAGGTAAGGAGCCATCATGGTTCACTGACTACCCCAAGAGCATACAGCTTGTGAGGGAATACCCTCTGGGATCCCAAGTCAAAAGCAGCATGGCTGAGGGTGGGAAGGGGAGGGAGTGAAAAGTAAATGGAGCAGTTCATAAGGCTATATTAAGACAATGATGAAAGGACATTAGAGGAAACAACATGTGATGCTTGGAGAAGTTAGTCAAAGGATGGTATCTTTTTCATGTACATGCCCCCACCCCACCACGTACAGCTCTCCTCAGTGTTAGAACCTGGCTACATGTTTGTTCTAAGTCCCATGGTCTTTCTATCTCCGTGACCTCTCTGGTGACTGAAGGCTGTGTGTGTGTGTGTATGTGTATGTGTAATCATTTACAGTTTGACTCTTGCCCTCATTTATTTACCCCAGCATAATGAGAATAGATTGTAAGTTGTTTTTTTTTTAAAGAAAGAAATCCTGGAATATGAAACAATTTGGCTGTACCTTGAGACCATTATGCTGATGAAATAAGCCAGTGACAGAAAGACAAAAAGGGCATGATTCCACTTATATGAGATATCTAAAACAGCCAAATTCATAGACGCAGAGAGTTAGGATAGCTGTTTTCAGGAACTGGTCAAGGCTTGGAAAATGGGGAACTGCTTATCAGTGGTTGTAAAGTTTTAGTCATGCACAATGAATAACTTCTAAAGCTCCATACAACTTTATACTTACAGTTTACAGTATTGTATTATACACTTAAAAGTATGGTCAAGAAGGTAGGTTTTATGGTAAGTGTTCTTACCACAACAAAAGTTTTTGAAAAATCCCCTGCTTCAAATCTCATAAAGAAAGAATTCAAATTTAAGGATGGGTCAAAAAGAAAGACAGTTACCGCAGTTATTTAAAGAAAAATTGAAATGTTTTAGGTATTTTGCTAATTACCTTGTCTTTGGCTCATAGTTTTAGCTGAGAAGGTTACTGAAACAGACAAGTGTTCCCTGATTTATTTATTTTCCCCTTTTGGTTTTTGTAGAAATTTATGGAGTCTTTGAATATCTACTGCGGGAAGATAATGAACCTGGTGATTTGGGGCACTAGAAGAACCCCTGGGAGGAAGTTCCACATTTGGTGAGGCAAATAGAATTTTTGCAGGGCTAGAATTCTGCTTTTGAAACTCTTGGAAATTTGCTTGGTGTTTTTGTAACTTGTGAAGCATATCAAAAAAAAGCTATCAGTGAACAGGATGAGAAATTTTTTTTTCAGATGCAGTCATAGGCACTATAAAAACTAGCAATTCTAAACCTTTTGCAAAATCAAAATTGTTCAAAACAACTACCATCCCCAAGGGTTTGTATGTGTCTGTTATCAGTCAGCCAAGATGAATGGTAAGTTCAGGTCTTGGTAATATTGCTTGTTCCATCCATCTGTTCATTTATCCGTTTGTCCATTCATCTTTCTAACGTTTGTTACATTCATGATCTAATGTTAGGTGGTACACTAGAGTATTCTAGGCACTGTAAAGCAACAGCATGCTCACAAACTTCCTTTGCCTCAGACAGCCTAAGTCCTTGATGCCTTTTCAATAAAATATGCTGCAGAGAATGTAATGACTAAACATAATCCTGCCAAAGCAGAGCAAAATATGTATGACTTCTAAGTCTTGTCTGTGTCTGAATTTTCGGTGTATATGTTCAAAATTGCTTTTGTTTCAGTGCAAGTAGCACATTAATCCTTTTAATTTGTTAAAAATTCAAATATTCCCAACAAAGCAAAGTGCCCTTTCCAAGCCCAAGGGTTTGGTGTGTATCCTTCCAGGTGGAAATACATACGTTTCCCTAATTTTCATGTCTATAGACTTACATTATATATGTTGTTCTGCATCTATGTTTGTTTTTGTACTTAATACATATAGGAGATATTTCCTATGTCATTGCAGTCACCCCAAAAATCTCCCTGTGGTTACCAGGAAAGGTACTTTTATCTTTGGTTTAATAGTCATATTCATGTGTCAGGCAGAAAAAGAAACTATGATAAACTCATCTTGTCTAATAGTGAATGTTGTGAGGCAACTGTGGGGGGGTTGCCAGTTTTCTGGTGGTGGTATTTCTAAATTTCTACTCTTCTACAGAAGAGCTGAAGAGTTAGCACAGATGAAAATGTAAACATTGTCACCTTCACTGGCAGGTTAAAATTCAGTTCTCCTCATAGAGTTGTCCTTGGGGAAAACCCCATCTGAACTTTGTAGTGACCCACCAATCAGGCAAGGACAGGCAATTCAAATCCTCTGGCCGTGGATTCGAAGGTGCATGATAGGGAATATACCATATCTTTCTCTCTGTGGGATGGAATGATTTTCACAGCTGATTCACTGTGTGGCTGAGAGGGTTGACCTCCTGCATGTTAGAACAGGTGCCTTAGTAAACTAGAGACCATTTGAAACCCAGCAATGCTGATTGCAAAGTTATTTCAGTACTTTTTCATCTTTTTGCAGGATGGTTAATCCTATTACTATTTTACCAATATATTTGATATTGAAATCTTAAGCATTTTTTAATAAATCACAGAGAGTGGAAGAAGGTAGCTGGCCCACTCCATCTGTTTTGTTAGTTCTCTTGCCTTCTTTGCTCTCTGCTGAAAAGATGTTGATGCATAACTTCTGTAGATGCCATAATTAATTACTGGGCCTCCAGAACCACAGGGAGAAGAATACAATTTCTTTCACAAAGAAGATTGAACCGGTTTTAACTCCTGCATCAAATGCTCAGAGTTGGTTAACTTCGCCAGTTGTGTTCAGTCCTGGGGGGTGTGGGGGTCTCATTAGGCAACTTCATTACCCAATCCTAGCTTCTCAATGTTAGCCAAAGCTGCCTTCTTCCTCAGAGACCTAAGTCCCTTCCAAAAGCCCAGGGCAGTGTAGACAAATCCCTTTCTTTCAGGATTCACTATAAGCCAAGTCACCATCCAACACAATAAAATAAACTGGCAAGGGGAGGAACCAATCAAACCAATAAAAAAATCTTTGATTCAGAGACTTAGGAAAAGCACTTAGGGAACCTCCTCATCTGCCCATCAGAGGGGAAAAAGGCTCCAATTAAATGGGGAGAGTACTCATTTTAAGCACTCTAAAATGTTAAGATTTTTAAAATACAGTGCTTAATGTTCTGTAGAGCTACAACAAAGAATACTCTAACCTTAGTATTTACACACCAAGCTTCTGCCAAGCCATTTCATAATGCATCTTTAAAAAATTCCATGCTTTCTCACAAAAATACACCCACTACCTCCCCTGCTGATGGCCACACATTCCCAGGCATGTGAACTGTGTGATTTTGAAGTTCCGTTGATGCTGGTTTCTTGAAGGTGAAGCTCCTGCTAATAATATTGTTGCCTCTGATGCACAGAACGGTTAACTGCTAAATGGCTTATTTTCTATCATGACATTTTCTCTGTACAACTTTGGCCAAATGGACCACTTTTCTGCCAGGTCAGTTTCATGTACATTGTCCATGTTCTAGAAAGTGGAATTAACCACCTGTCGGGTCCGTTTCTATTATCTTTACCTATACAAAAGGATTCCCCCTCTTAAAAAAATCATCATTCTCTTACAGTCCTGCCATTAAAACCGATTATTGGTAGTTTGATGAAGATATTGATTCTGATATTTCATTATATAAATTATTTTCTTTTTACATGGCTACAGAAATTTTGTTATTAATCATATGCTGGAGTTAGAATCCTTTCAAAACTTTATAGATAGCATAACTAGAACACTGTCCACTGCAGTGAAATAATGTTAGTAAAAACATAGAGATTTTTTTTTAAAGAGAGAAAAAAAGAGGGTTTTAAGAATAGCTTAGAACAGCAGTAAAAAAACACAATCACCATAATCAGATTGTAAAACTTCAGAACTGAAATAGGGAACTAAGAGACTATTTAGTTGACCCCTCAGTAAGAAACAGAGGCACAGAGAAATAAGTCTCTCCCAAATCATACAACTGGATTAGTAGTAGAAGGTACTGAACCTCTCATTTAATTTAGTCAGAGATTTTCCAGTTTTACATGTGGACTCTGGGAAGCAACATTTAAAAAATCAGCTGTTAAGCAAACATAGTACATTTTAAAATATTTTTTTGAATTTTTAAATCTATAGATAATGTGTCCTAAATATATAATTGTAATATAAAACTAGAATAGTACTCAAAAAAGATCTATTTATGTTGATTGCATAAATGATACACTTTAAAAACATTTATGAATATGTATTACCATTATTAATGGTGTTTTAGGTCTCTAATGAGTATTTTTGTGTCTGTGTGTGTGTGTGCATGTATGTGTAAGTACACAGATTCCTTTGTGAGAGAGAGGAGCAAATAGATTCAGATACAATCAGAATCTCCCAAACTCTTTTGTCTATTTCTGGCAACTGCTTTGACCAGAATAGTTTTTTGAAGTTTGGAAGTGTTTGCTCTGTTTCTCTAGTTGGTGATTACGTATTCAATGACAATTTAAAGTGAAGTAGGAATGTGGGGCAGGTTCATTTGTTTATTTGTTTTGTCCATCTTTCCACCTGTAGATCTGGTTGGATTAGTGGGAGCAAGCACCTCTTTGCCCTTCCAGTGTCTGTACAAAATAAATAAAATACAAGAGCCAGATGAGAGAGGAAAAGCAGTTACACATTATAGCTGGTGGAGCTCTGTGTCCATGGAAGGAAACAAAGAGTTGGGAAAAGCCTAGCCACTTCTCCACTTTACTGACCTCCTGCTATGGTCCAGGGACTAGGCAAGGCACTGAAGATATAAAAATAAGTGAAACAGAGTCATTGCTCTTTAAGATCTCATAGGCAGTGGATGAATTAGATTTAACAAATATTTATAATATAATGTATTAATTCCTGTTACAGGCAAAAAATCTAGGTTCCTAAGGACTAGAATGTTGAACTATGCTTGGAAGTGATGATGTGTATGCTGGGGAATAGGAAGTGTCTTTTGAGATGTTCACGTTTATGTTTGTGTCTTCAAAAAGGCTGGAGGATTTCAGGTGCTGGGGGGAGTGATTTTTATGCCTATTTCACTTTGGAAATATGTATGTATTTTTTTGTTTGTTTGCACATAGAAGGTGCTGAATACATATTGAATGACTGATAGTTTGAGCTCAAACCAATTTCTCAGTAGCACTAAGCAAAGAATAGCCTCAGGTCAGTATTCTGAACAAGAACTCCAATTAGTCTAACAACTGATTCAACCACTTCCTTTTAGTTAGATTTTCACTTGTTCATTGTAGTTGATGAAACTATTCATTAGTTTTGACACCTTTTTAAACACACCTAATCCTAATATATTATGTACTATATTTTTTCACATGTTTTGCATTTAAATTATAAGTTGTTAGGCCACAAATGAATATTTTTAGTATTCTGTTCAGTACAGTGGGACATCATGTGTTGTGTACACTCAGTATATTTTGATAATAATCTCAAGTTTAATAGCTGGCAAAAGCCTTGGAATAAAAAACCTGTACCATGTGTGCAATGAGAAGGAGGGGCACTTTCCCTGGGATCTTGGATTGAAGAATTTTTGACACCAATTTGCCCTCCCCAGGCTGCCCCATGCCTGTTGTGGCTTTGGGAAGTAAAGAAAGGGGAAGATAGCCAATTTGATGGTTGTCAGTCAGTTCCTTCTGCAGGTCCTTTGGTTGTGAGTGTGAGTTTTGGAGATCTGGCTTTGGTGCCATAGCACCATTAAGTGTTAGACAGTGTCTGAAGTACTGAGCTGGGGCTATGAAGACACATTTGGGTACTATTCTATTAAAGTTTATTTAACTTTGATGTAGTTAAAATACTGTATTCCAACTGAATAGTTTTCTGCATCTTTGATATTTATAGTACTTGTATTTTCAACTATATAAATATATGTAGACTATGATAAGCTAGCCTAGGAACCTAACTACAATTAAAATAGTTTCTATGGAAATACAGATTTTTGAGTTCCACACAGTGACCTAATAAATGAACTTGTGGAATACAACCTTTTTGAAGGTTAAGAATTTCCTATGTTTGCATTTTTATTACTTTGTTTTACCTTCTTGCTATTATCTTTCTCCAGTGCTGAGGTCTAATGGTGATCGAGTGTGATTATAAACACAGTACCTAGCTGCCCTTCTTTTCAGGTAGCAGGTACTGAAATAGCATATAAAATATAATAGGAAATGGAGATGGTAATAGGTACACATTTGCTACTTTTCAGCAATGATAGAAAAATAATTGAGGCGATATTTGTGAATACTAGGAAGAAATGTGCTATATAGAAATCTGAATGTCATTATTCTCCCACATGCTGTATGAGGAACAAAAATGTAAACATCATTATTGTTCATCTCACTCCTTTTATCCCAGACTGAGTGACCTTTTGGAGTCCTTTATTCTGAAAAATCTAATGGACATTTCTCAAATACCTATGGATGGAAGCTTTTAAAATCCCATTGCTTTCATACATGAAATGTGTATAGTATCACTAACTGACCCCCAATAGGATTTTATCTGTAAATTAAACAGGATGGAAAAATCAGTTTCAACTCTTGGGGGAGAAAACTGTCAAAAGCAAGGAAAATGCCTTGTTGGACAAGAAGCTGGTGAAAGCAGAAAGTTTTCTCTCTAAGACACATTTTGTGGCATGAAGAGACTGGCTAGGTGGTGGGGAGGGGGTACACAGGGAACTCCTGACTGTCTCCCTCAGTAAACTTCTGACATGCAAATCCAGGGAATATTAACAAATGTAGGGTATTTAACATGTTCCATCTGCCTTGTTCTTCCTCTCCAACTAGAAGCAATAGCAAAGCTCTGGCAAAGGCTAGCAAGGAGGAAAATAAAAGCTGAAAGTTCTAATCAAAACTCTAATCAGAAAGATGACAACTTGTGAAGATTATTAAATTTCCTTTGCTCCCTTGATGAATTTAATAAAGAACTAATCAAAGATCATTAGAAGGCTTTTGTGCCTGGCTTGCATTGTAACTGGATTGCAATCTGAATTTGTGTTTTAGTGGGTTTCCAGGGTTGGATTGGACATGTAAATATATTTAAAACTATAGGTAGTTAGATGTTTTTAAAGTATTTTTAGTTAATGTACAAACCCATGAAAATGTATAAGCTATTTATTGTGCTTCTCTACTCTGACAACTAAAAATGTGGAGGATTTTGATTTTGATTTTTAGTAATTAGAATTTAAAAAATTTGTATCAGTGTCTAGCTCAAAAAATTTCTAATGATCTTTGATTAGTTCTTTTCTTAAATTAACAGGAAAATAAAAAATGGTATCATTTAATTTCCAGAGCATAAAAATATGTAAATAACTCTGTAACTACCAGAGCCACCAGGAATTTATAGAAAATTAGAGTAATATCTGAAGAGGTTTCTCACCCCCCCCCCCCACAGTTCTGAACATTTGCTTAATGTTCCTTGTTTTCAAATGATCTCCCTATAGCCTTCCAACTACATTGTAAGTACTGCATTTATAGTGTCTCATAAAGCATACACTTTGATTTCTCTGTTTATGATGTTTGTACTTCATACATTTCCAGTTCTCAGTTTTTTCATGCCTCAGTATCCGATTGGTCTAATGCAGGCCCCCGCCCCCGCCCCCCCCCAGCACCATATTAATCCAGTAATTTAGGATTCCTACCAAATGTTACATTCTCCCATCTCAAAGTACCTCCTAGCTATCTGAATCTATGATATGTTGTTTTGATTTGTCTTAGCAGAAAAATACCTATCATAAAATAATCAGCTCTCAATATAAAAAAAGCTTAGGATTCGCTTTGAGTTATTTTTTTTTAATTTAAGTTTGTGTATATCCTTCATGAAGTAGTGTTTAAGTTTCTGTCTACCTTTTGCCAGAACAGAAAAATCATTCTGGAAGTACCAGGATGAATAAAAGAAACATCAGAAATAGTGGGTGCTTTTAAAAATGAAATAAAAATATTAAACTCTTACAATGGGCCCTTTTGTTCCATTCTACAGATAAACTTTGATGAACTTTGTGCTTTTCTATTTAAAGCAAAATTTGGTATTTAAAGGGGATAACTCTGAGTACACATCAGAGGAAAATATGTTTCTGTACTAGTACTTATATTACTTCTTATAAGTTAAAATATCTCATGACTATTTTAAGCTTAAAAGAAGAATTTTCAAAAATGTAAAACTCTACACACATTAAGTAACCACAATGTTGCTCATGTGATTGTATATCAATGATACCTTAATTAAAAAACTCTACACACATTAGATGAATCAGACTCTTTTACTAAGTATTTGTGGAAAACATCAATAATTTAAATTACAGCCCTGTTTTATCAGCAGAAGGAAAATAGATAGGAACCTATGTTGATTCATCATTATCTCCCAAAAGCCATAGTTTACATTATTGTTCACTCTTGGTGGTGTGCCTTCTGTAGGTTTTGACAAATTTGTAATGACATGTGTCCATTATTATAGCATCATACAGAGTAATTTCACTGCCCTAACCATCCTCTGTGCTCTACCTATTTACCTCTCCTTCTCTCCTAACCACTGGCAGCCACCAATCTTTTTACTGTCTCCATAGTTTTGCCTTTGCCCGAATGTTGTATAGCTGGCATACGGTATGTCGCATATTCATATGGCTTCTTTCACTTAGAAATATGCATTTACGTTTCCTCCATGTCTTTTCATAGCTTGAGCTCATTTCTTTTTAGCACTGAATAATATTCCACTGTCTGGCTGTATCACAGTTTATCCAGTCACCTACTGAGGGACATCTTGGTTGCTTCTAAGTTTTGGCAATTATGAATAAAGCTGCTATAAACATCCACATGCAGGTTTTATGTGAATGTAAGTTTTCAACCCCTTTGGGTAAATACGAAGGAATGTGATTGCTGGATCATATGGTAAGAATATATTTCATTTTTTCATTTTGTAAGAAACTGCCGTACTGTCTTTCAAAGTGACTGTACCATTTTGCATTCTGCCATCAATGAACGAGAGTTCCTGGTGCTCCATATTCTTGCCAGCATTAGGTGTTTTCAGTGTTCTCGATTTTGGTCATTCTAATATGTATGTAGCGATGTCTCATTGTTTTGTTCATTTTTCTTCATTATTTTTTCTATTTTCTGATTAGATAATTTCTGTTGATTTGTATCTCAGTTCACTGACTCTTTGTTCTACCAACTCTGACCTGCTGTTAAGCCTATCAGTTTTTTATTTCAGTTACTGTACTTTTCAGTTCTAGAATTTTCATTTGGATGTATTCACAGTCTGTATTTCTTGGCTGAGATTTCCTGTTTGATCAGTCAGTGAGGATGACATTTTTCTTTCAGTCTTTTAACATAATTTTCCTTTAGGTATTTGTATGTCTAGTGAAATTTTAATTAAATAGTAGACATTTTAGATAGCACATTGTAGAGAGTCTAGATTCTGTAGTCGTCCTGTGAAGAGGGTGATTCTTGTTTAACTAAGCAGTTTATTTACTGGCTGATAACTTTAACTTGTGTGACTTGGCTGTTCTGCATTGTTAGTATAGATCTGTGGAAAGCCCGAAGTGCTTCCCAAGCTCCTCTAACTCGGTGGTGCTCACTCTCCAAACTGTGTCTCACCTACAAATCTTTTTGAGGTTTGGCTTCAGGCTTGCTGTGGTGGGTCAGGCTGATTGTGGTGTGTAGGTCTCTCTCTAGAGCATGACCCTTATTCCTAAGATGTGGACTTTGTGGTGTCAGCTGGATATTGTGAGTTTTAATGAAGCATTACTCTCTTTTCTTTGGCAGAGCTAGAACTCTAACATCCCCTGTCACTGCTCTTCCCAAGCAATCCTCAATTACTAGTATCTTGGTTCCACTTTCAACTCCAAAGCAGCTGATAGTTAAAGGCTCAGCTTGCCTCACCCTGCCCATGGACAATCCAGCTTTCAGGCATGGATTTTCAGGAGATCTCTGAAAGGTTACTTGGGTCCTCTCTCTGCACTTCTCCTTCCTCCACATGTTCTAACTGCTTCAGCCACCCAGAACTCTGATGTACAGGACCACTGTGTTCTGCTCAGACTCTAGATCTCCATACTCTGGTCAGGATATTGTCTCCAGGAGGAGAGCCCGGGCAACTGTGCAGCATACCTCATGCATTTCCCCTTCTCAACGGTCAGTCTTACATTGCTTGTAAGCCAGTGCTTGAAATCAACTGTCTCACATATTTTTTTCCAGTTTTAGAATTGATTTGGCTTTATGTAGTCACCCCATCATGGTTGGAAGTATGAGTCCAAGAGTCACCTCTTGATTTCAATCCTACATGAAATTACATTCTGCATTAGGCAGAAACACAGGCACTCATAGTTTCTATGAGATGTTATTAAATAATCCAACCCCACTGCAAAAACTCAACTAAAGGTTCCTGTTCAATCACTTCAAACTCACAGTCACATAGGCTGTGCCTAGCAAAGTGTCCAGCACACAAGCATGTTCTTTTATGAATTACTAAATTGTTTGCTACTCAGCAGAACAAAACTGGGAGGAAAATCTCATTCCTTAGAGTGAAGGCTTAGCTACCAATTTATTCTATAATCTCAGGCCTACAACTATATTTAACATGCCTTTATTTAGAGTCACTGGAGAAACCTCATTTAAAGCTAAGGAAATCTAATACTAAATTTATATTTATAACTGTCCTTGATTATATCTTCTGAAAGAGACTTTCTGAGATTAAGAATCATTGTGGTTTTGTTACAGAATTAAACAGGTTTCAAGTTTGGCGATTGAGATGGTAACTTTGAAGAGCATTCCTAACTTCAGAATGAGGTTTACCCCCCATATTATGCTGAATTCATCTAGAAAGAAAAGGACCAATGACAGAAGAAAAATCTAGGTAGCAAATAGCAGTTTGGTAGCATCAGAGAGGTGGGAGGAGGCCTTTCAAGTAAAATAATATAAATATGTACACATATATATATATAATGTCATGTGAGTGATGAGATTGGTCTTTTTCTAGAGAATAATATTAAGGTCTCAATGGACCAAAATGATATCCTGGTGCAATATGATTATACCTTTGGGTGAAACACCAAAGATGAAGCGACCATGAGTTAAGGAGGCCATAACACAAGCTGAAATATCATTATCTAAAGAAAACCCAGATTTAAAAAGAGTGCTTACCAACATGGTCAAGTGTTCCCTCTCAGTGTGAAGTCTTAAGCCTGACACCTGCTCTGCTCAGCCTTTGACTTTGTCTCCAGCTGACTTTTCCAAAAACAATCTTCTTTCACAGACACAATAGAGATAGAATGAAAAAAAAAATACATCAGTTTTCAGATCACTTTTTTTTCTTTTTCCCCATTCCTCTTTGAGGTGTGAATCGTGTTTTGCTCTAAAGAAAAAAAATACAATCCCATTTTTTTCTGGGCCATTACTAACTTATCCTGCCCCCCAGTATTTTATACTTCTGTCCTCAAAAATCTAAGAGATCTTAGGGACTGCAGAGCTTGAACAGGAAGTTTGTATTGGAGCCCTGGCCTCTGATATTTCTGCTGAAAAAAACATTCCTTCCTGCTTGAAGGTGAATGTACATTATAGATTTTGCCAGAGGAATTTCTGGAACTGGGCCTGGTACTGCCTGCAAGGCTGTTCTAGACTAATGAAGAAATGACATGTAGCATGGCTATGCCTACAAATATCCTGCAAGGAAATAAAGGAACAAATGGGCATTACATAAATGATGAATGTTGCATGATTATTCTCTGTTGAGGTTTTTCTCCTCGTTTTTATATGTGATTATATGTGAGGCTTTCTCTCCACTGCCATCGTTTAATGGGACAGACTGCAAGGACACAGCCTTTCCTCACTTTCTGTGACCATTTCTCTGGCATAGGTCATTTGCCAATAAATGCTCAAGCCTAATGTTTTTAAGCAGTGAGGAAATAAACTGTTCCATGTAAAGCTTATTTGGACAACCCAAAGACCTTAACTCTATCCTTCTGAGGGCAACCTTTCTTTAATAACCTTCCTATATATTGTGGGAAGTCCAATGTGTTCTCCAATTGCTCTGTAGATTCTGGAGTTGAGACTTAGTTCTTTCCCATTTTTCTGGCCCCTGACTCTTGCTTCTAATTTCTTGAGTTCTTCTCTTCATCTCCCCGTGGCTGCCCCAGGCCACTCTGGTCTGCTTTGCTTCAAAATATGGACTCATCGCTCTCTTCCTCTGGACAACACCGTTGTGAGTAGCAGTGTTTCATTACACTTTGTTGTTTTATAGTGCAAAACCTGGAGGAATAATATCACAAAACAGGGGACCACTTAACCTTCAATACCGGGCTATTGCTAAAGTTATATGCAACCTCCTCCTCACAGAGTCCTTTTTAGCCCTTTAGGACTATGCATCCTGGGGGCTGCTCTCTGCTCTCTAGACTCTAAGGAAGGTTTGTTTTCAGTCATTATTTCATGGTGTGGCCCTTCCTAGCCCTGCAGCGGTGGGAGGACTCACTCCAAAATTCCTGTATCTTTACGATGAAGAGCGTTTGGCCCACCGTCTCCTGTCCAGACTCTTCTGGATCTATCACCGCTCACGTAAAACAAGCCCAGTGGTTGCTTTCCCAAACAAAAGAACAATTTTCTCCTCAAAAGGAATTCTACTGCTCTTCTAGAGCAACCAAAGAAAATGGCTGTCAGGTTAAAAAAATTTTTTTAGTGGTAGTCATTTCTCTAAAGATAAATTTACATAACATTTTGAATAAAGTGATTTGACAGAAGACTTAATAAGTGGTAAGTAAGGAAAAAGGGCCCAGTTGTCAGGGAAGGTGATTCTCGTTGAGGCAGGAAAACTCAGAGGTAGAAGAGTTTGTGATTTCTTTCTCTTTACTCCGGTGACTTTGGCCATGTGTGGAAGAGGGTAGGTTAGACAGGCAGCCACAGTTGTCTAACTGTGTGTAGGTTCTCACAACCCAGAAAATAAAGTGATTTCAAAGTTCAGTCACTGTGGAACTAGCTTCCAGAAAGAAGAGGTGAAGGTTCACCTGAGGCAAGGGAGGGTGGGAAGGAATTCCTGGTGAATTCTCATATTCCAGGAATGCAGCTGAAGCCTAGGGAGCTGAAAGGCTGCTCTCAGAGGCAGGCACATAACCAGTGTCACCTTAGGACTCCACTCAGGGCAATGATGGCCCTGGGAGGGACAATTAGTGGGGAGTGGGTTTTACAGGCGGAGGTTTGGCTGCATGTCATCTGCATCCTCAGTGTTATTTTATACAACACTAAACTCTGTTTATTACTTTGGTTAAAATAACTTTGTTAAAAATGCTTCTGGATTCCTGAGAATGTTGTAAAGGCAGTATATCCTATGGCAATATTTCATTAAATAAATTACCTGGAGAAATTTGTAAAAATTTGCAAGGATGCTTACAGAAGGCATATGCTTATTACAAATTTATAAAGAATGTATGACTACCTTTAGGTGTTAATCTCCCAACAAATCCACATGACAGCTATCTATGTGGTTTGTATTCATTGCTTCATTTTAAAATCGATATGAAAGATGACTTTACAATAAAAGATTTGTAAAAATGTTTTTGAATCAGAATAGAAAAACTTTTGTTTTAGAGTATGTTTTTGGAATCAGAATAGAAAACCTTTTAGTGAGGACATGTGGTTCAAAAAGAGTAGTCAGATGCATGGTTCTTGTTTTGAATTTACTTTCTCCCACATCTTATATTACTGATAAAACTTTATACTTACAGTTTCCCTTTCATACACATTGTCACGTAATTATTTTTCTGTGTATTTCTTTAATGTGATAAATATTTTTTAGGTTTTATAAAAGCCAAGCAAAGCTCTTAAATATTCTTAAAATGTCTATCCATAGCATATACTTAGTCTAGTTGCCTCAAGAGTTTTCTGGAGCATCTCACAATGTAAAATCGTGTATGGATATTGTCTTTTCAGCTGGGTGGTCTTTCACTGTGGTGAAAAATAGCCAAAGAGACATATATCAGATGTTTATAGTAGTTATCTTTGGGTGGTAGATTGCCAGTGATTTTTCTTTTTTCCATTGTCCTTTCTATTGTTTTCCAAGTTTATTACATTGTCTAAATTTCAAGTATAGAAAAGAAAGCTACAAAACTATAAATGAAATATATGTATGTATATATATATATATCATATTTATAAAAGAAAATATTAGTGAGTATTTTTATAATTTGTTATTTGGGAAGGTCTTTCTAAGTATGAAACTGAAGTCAGAAACCATAAATGGAAATTAGACATATCTACAGTATTAAAATTCAGTATGATAATGACCCCATAAAGTTAACAAAAAATAACTGCTGTGGAACTATGTGCAAGATATATGACAAAGGTAAGCTAATTCATAAATAGCTACTATAAATCAACAAATCAGATGAAACAATCCAAAAGAGAAAAGCCAGAGGATTGGAACAGGCATTTAGCAAAAGAAATATAAATGACTTAAGACATCTGAAAAGATAAACATCCTCAGTGATAAATAAGTAAATGCAAAATAATACTCCAAGATAGTACTTTTCATCTTTCAAATCTTCAAGTACTTGAAACAATGAAAATGCCTTATGTTGACAAAATGTGGGGTAAGAGACATTCTTAACATACTATTGGTAGCAAGTATATTGGTTCAGATTTTCATAGAGAATTATTTGACATTACCACCATTAAAGTGTTCATGACCTTTGACTCAGCAGTCCATGTTAATGAATGTATCCTATAAGGAAAGCTGAGTGAACATATCATAAAAGATGTTAGTGTTGTCCAATACCTGTACTCTTCCTACCTTCCTGGTATGCACCTAGACTTGCATATGGATAGAGCCATGGAGCAAAGCTCATTTGCATATTTTAGACTTTCTTATTTTTATAATAAAAACAGTATTCAGTAAAAAAAAAATACATGTAGCTACTTTGGTTGCCTTGACTACTTCCGGGAATAGGAAATAGTAAAAGCAAATAGTTAATAATTCTTATGTATAGAAGTGGGTATTAGATAGGAGTAACTGAAATAAAATGAACAAAAAATGACATATATCAAAAGGACAATAGTGCTTATCTTGAGTGATAGAATGACAGGTAAATTCTGTTCTCTTTACTTTGCACTTTTCTGTGTTTTCCAAATGTTATGCATTGAGCATGCAATACTTTTGTAATTAGATGTAAAGCATAAATGTTGCCAGTGTGATTAGAAAATGAGGAAACTTTCAAATGAGACTACCGTCCTTTTTGTGTTAAACTCTTAACCCAGAGATTCATCCTCCAAAGATATAAAGCATCAGCTTGACCAACTTCAATAGCCCTTGTTGTACAGTCATACTTTTTTAACTACCAGGCAGTAAAATAATCTTTTAGTCAGAACCTTAAGTAAACAAACAAACTTGGCTGGATCTCAATTCAGGAAAAAGTGATTCTTTTAAGAATTCAGGAACCTTATTTTTCTTGGTGGATCACTGTAGTGTGTTTTTTAACAGTAAGAAGGTAGCAGACTGATAATTGCTAGTGCTTTGCTAGCAGTTGCCAGCTAATTAGGCCTGACCTGAAAGAGAGAAACCAGGTAAGACAAACAGGACTTAAAAAGAGCAAACTTTCATATTCTTTGTTCATTACAAGGTGGTCAGTACAAAGGATGGTTCACCAAAGCAATTCCCTGAGTGATTATCTGAGAGAACTCTGGCGCTACCGAAGGCTCTGAGGCTACTTGAGAACCCAGAGTTAAGGGTCAGGGGACCCTAAGCTGCCCTGTGAGCTGTTGGTTGTCTCTCTTGAAGCCAGCAACATTTGTATATGTGTTAAGCACAAGCTGCTCACCATGCTAAACGTGAAGGTTCAAGCATTTGAACCTTTCTACATCCTAACTTAGGCAAGTGAAAAGAAGTTGCCTGTTAGAAAGCAAAAAGGAAGTGCAGGAAGTTGAAGGCAACGAGGCAAAGGAGAATCAAAGTTAGTGTTCAGAAAAGGATGAAGGGAGAACTACGACATGAGGACGAGTCCGTCCCAGGGAGGGTGAGGCTGGGCTTTCCTGATCCGTGTATCTCCTTACAGGGCTGAGGGTTCGGAATGACATCTTTCCCTGGAGATAGGAGAGGCCTCTTAAAAATTGGTGTCCCCAGTCAGAAAACTGATTCCTCTAGGTTTGGTAATTTTTTTTCTCCAATATTTAATTTTGAAAAATTTCAAACATAGAGAAGGTAAAAGAATTTTATATTAAGCACTCACATTCCCACCATCTTGGTCTTACTGTTAACATTTTAGTATGTTTATCATGTGTGTGTGTGTGTGTGTGTGTGTGTGTGTGTGTGTGTGTGTGTCAAACCTTCTATTCATCTTAACTTTTTTGGATACATTTCAAAATAACTCTAGACATCAGCATACTTCTAAATACTTCAGCATACATTTATACCATGAACTAGAATTGATTATTGGTTTACATTTTTTCTTTTAGGGTAAAATTTACAAAGAATGAATGCAAAACTCTTAAGTGTACTATCCAATGAATTTTGACAGCTGCATACATATTTGTAATTCAGATGCTTAGCAAGATACAGAACATTTACAACTGCTGCAGAAAGTTCTCTCATACCTGTTCCCAGTTATCCTCTACCTTCTCTTCATAGGAGGAAACCAATTTTTCATTCTTTCCCACCACAGAATAGTTTTATTTGTTCTAGAACCTCAAATAAATAAAATCATACAGTATGTTCTTTTCTATAAAGCTTCTTTCTCTTAGCATGTTTTTGAGATTCATCCCTCCTGTTGTATATATCAATACTTGATTCTCTCTTATTCCCAAGTTACATTGTCAGTGAATAAATACATGACAGTTTTTTGGTCTGTTCTGCTATTGACAAATACCAAGGCTGTTTTTAGTTTTGGCTATTCTGAATAAAGTTGCTTTTCTTGTGCAAGTGATTGTGGGAGCACAATGCTTTCATTTATATTGGGTGAATTCTTAGGAGTGGAATTGCTTGGTGATAGGGTAGATAGGGGTTTAGTTTTCATACGAAACTGTCAGACCTTTTTACAAAGTGCTTTTATACCATTTTATATTCACGCAATCAGCAACTGAGAATTCCAGTTGCTGTATGCACTCAGCGTTTAGTGCTGTCAGTCTGTTTTAATTTTAGCCATTATGGAGGGTGTTACTGGTATTTCATTGTGATTTCTAATCTGCATTTCCTAGACTAGTAGTTTTCAAACTTATGTGTGCTTAAGACACATCTGGAGTACTTATTAAAGTATAGAATCCTGGACCCAACTAGGGCATTTTCATTTGTATATTTTTGTATTTGGATTTATATATTTATTTGTTAAATTTGGCCACTGAAGTTCCAAAACAATTTTGAATTCAGCAGGTCTCTGGCATGCGGCCCAGGTATCTGCCTATCTTAACAAGCTTCTTAGAGATTCTGCTGAATGGGGTTCATAGACCAGCTTTGAGAATCTGGCCCTCTGGTAGCTGCAAAACCGGTACTTGATACCTGATAGCAATGTGTATACACTTCTCTCTGGCAACTAGAATTGGTTTAATTCCTTCTAATGGAAGTGTTTGGGCACTTTACAGAACATTTTTTCTGGTTACTAAAGTTTAAATCTTAAAAAACTGAGAGCTCAGTGATGAGCACATTGTCTCATGTAGAATAAGAGAGTCTAGATTATCTGAACGAAATTCCAAAAGAAACGTACTTTGATAAACTGTGCTTATAAAGAGAAAAATAAATCCATATCTATAATTAGCATATCATTCTCGAAAATTACCTTATGGATCAGAGATGGAGAAAATGAATAGTACAGTTTTATTTTCATTAGTGGATTAATGTATTTGCTAGCTCTGTGTTATACTAATACTGTTGTATGTGATCTAGTGAATGAAATATAGGCCTGAAATAGCCTAACGGCAGTTGGTAGAAAAAATGTTGGAAATACACAGGCATTTTATTACTACTGCCTTAGGTGCTAAGAGGGAGGGAAAAAATAACAAAGCTGCTATTAACCTAAAGAGACAATAATAACATGTTACATACAGACCTCTGCCAAAGGAAAGGTGTGAATAATGAAAATAAGAATAACAGTAATATTGAATTATCTAGTACCTTTTTATCAAGAGCTCGAAGGCCTTTGTGAGTGATGGCTCATTAAATCTCTCAGCATCTCTGTAAGTTAGGCAGTGGGGGAATTACACCACAATTTTTCCATTGGAGAATATAAGGGGTTGAATATTTAAAACAAGGATTGCTGTAAAGAAAAGAATCAAAGACAAGAATAGAACTAAAGATGACCCCAGTGCTCAAGTGCTCAAGACTTCTCTTGTCTGTTCCAGTTTCCAAGCCCTGCTTGGTAAATTCATTTCCAGAAAATTGCATTGCAGAATATGTATCACAATGAACACCAGATGGGATTTTTAGGCTTAGCTGGGTGTAGGTGAACAATAGCGTCAGTCTGTATTTAAAGAATGTTGATAGGCAGAATCCCTCTTTGGAATTGTCTAGTTCATACTTCCTTTTTCTTTAAATAAGCTCTCTAAAAAGTAGAGTACTTTTTGAGAGTAAAGCAAAAGCAATCTTATTTCAGTTCTTAGGAATTTACACATAAATATCTTAATCACAACACTCAAATTTCCCATTTCGGCCCCAGGGATTACTTTCCCTTCCTTCTGAAATGAACATGTATGTGTCTCTGTAAGGATTTGTCTGGCCTGGTGGATAACTGGCTCCTAAAGGGTGAATGCCATCATTACTGCCTTTGCTAAGGTGCTCAGCCTGCCTCTTAGAGTCTCTTCAGCTCTCAAATATCTGCCGCTCTAGACTGCTTCTAACTAGACTTTCCACCAAGAATTATCTCTAGATCTCTGAGAACAGAACCCTCTTTAGGTGTTTGGTTTGAACAAGATGTCACTTTCCAGATCTGCTGTATTTGTGGGCATCTGTAGAAGTGTTTGCCATGATTCTGCAAATTCCATTTGGCAGGTGGGCAAGTGTGTGCAGTCAACAGATGAAGGTATTTTTCTCCCATTTAAAACCTTGACAGCTCTTCTTCCAGTAGGAATGTCTAGCTCTCTTTTTATCTACCTCATCTCCATAATTTTTGCCTCCTTAACCACACTTTCCTTTTCTTCTATCAGATTTATACTTCTCTATTGTTTTAATTTAACCAGTTTACCAGTCAAGTTAAGGAAATATCATGTTAGCTGAAAGCCATGTTATTTGCTCTCCTAAGTAGAAATAGGAATATTGGATCTTTATCTTCATTATAAAGCCTTTGGGGCCTTTCCTTTTTTTTCTATCATTTAATCATGTTGTTGCTTAATACTGAACCTCTCCCAGTTCTTCATGACCCCTTAAGATAGAGACTAGAAAAAGATTACACCTCCCTTGATAGGGTCAGGTTTCTAACATCATATATTAGCATTGATTTGGTTCAGAGGTCACCAGGTGTACAGCCAATTAATCTCCCCCAAAAGGGAAAATGTTTCTAAGGTTCAGCTCAGCACTTCCTCCTCCTCCATCTCACCTACTTTAATTTCAACTCTCTGCCTACTGGTCATTAACCCTTTAAGAAAGAATACCAAGTCAGTGCTTTCATGCTCAATTATCTTTGATTTTCAATATAAAATGAACCATTTATTGAACAAATGGGAAAGGAAACATTAAAAGCAAAAGCTATTAAAGAATTATAGACTTAGGAAGCCTCACAGTACCTGTGCATTTTGCCCTGTAGTCAAGGAACCTATAAAATTGTACACACACTAGGAGAAGGGTTTCCACCCAGCATGCATTGATTTAATAGCAGAACTCCCAGTAATGTAAAGTATGGACCTTGGTTCTTATGGCACATTTTGTTATCCTCTATTTCTTAATAGGACAGGGTTTAAAAATATGCTACTGTGCATACACAATAGCTGCTTTTCACTCACGCTTTTATCTGTGCAGAAATTATTCTCTCAGGCAAGAGATTAAAATAAATGCATAACAACTTTTTAGAATTGCTAAGCCAGGCAAACTTCTCTGAGAAAATTCAGCCTTTGAAAAAGTTATCTCAAACATTGATATAAAAATAAACACTAATAAAAAAATTATTTCTTCCTACAATGGACAGTGATGAAAATGAGATGTATGATTTTTTTCTTTAGCAAGCCAGTTTGGTGCTGGGAGAAGCCAGTGTGTGCATTATTGCTTTACATGGTACCAATAAGGATGAATTTATGTGTGTGCTTTTTGTATCGAAACCAAAACAGGGAACAAATAAAGTTGATGTTTTAAGTCAAGTAGATAACTGGATGGATGTAAAATGAGTGTAGGTTGACGCCATTGTAAAGGAGTTTTGTGGGATCGGATAGGATTCAAAGGAAGGGGGGATACTTTGAGCCAAGAACTATGCTAGAAATTTCACTTGTGTTATTTCTTCTTGACCTTGATGACCTTGATGAAGAAACATGGGCTCAGAAAGCGTTAAAGACTGCTGTTCTCTTTCCTTGAGAAATCCCAGTACTATCTCCTTTTACAAATTTTAAAAATGGAATTTTATCCTGAACTCTGTTTCTTTTTTTTGCACTACTACAGGTATTGGCTCGTCTATATTAAATATTTTTTTCTTTATTGGTGAGAAGAGTGTGTTTACCAGAAGTACATGGAGTCATCTATAGTTGACCCTTGAACAACAAGGGTTTTAACTGTATTGGTCCACTTACATGTGGAATTTTTTCAATAAATATATTGGAAAATTATTTTTGAGAGTTGCAGCAATTTTTAAAAACTCACAGAAGAACCTCATAGCCTAGAAATATGTATATAAAAAAGAAAATGCTAAGTATGTCATGAATACATAAATATATCTAGATACTAGTCTGTTTTATCATTTACTACCATCAAATCACCAGTAGGCTATTAGTAGTTAAGTTTTGAGGGATTCAAAAGTCATAGGTAGATTTTTGACCACATGGGGTATCAGCATCCCTAACTCCCACACTGTTCAGGGGTCAACTGTTGTTGTCAACAATTCTGTATTGTTTTTCTCTTATAAAATTATTTTGCTTAGGTCCACTCCTCTGATCATATAATCCAAGGCAAATTATTTTCCCCTAGGATACCACACTGTGTGCATCTGTCATAGCACCACCCACACCCTTATCTTCTGTCCCAGTAGCTCTCAAACTTAACCTGCATAAGAATCATCTAGATGGCTTATGAAAACACAGATAGCTGGTCCCCAACTATTTTGATTCAGTACATCTGTTGTGGGGTCTGAGAATTTGTTTTTCTAGAAAGTGCCCATATGCTGCTGCTTCTGGTCCAGGACCACACTTTCAGAACCACAGTTCTACCTAAACAGACTTCCCACAAGCCCTTAGCTCAGAAGCAATGGTAGACCTTTCTTTGGGAAGGAGTAGCCACTAATTGGTCCAGAGGTGGACTCTGACAGAAGTGATTAGCCAGTGATTAGCAAGAACAGAATAGACGCTAGAAACCGAGGGAAAGGTTTGAGAGAGAGTGAGACAGAGTAAACAAGCATGCCTGAGGGGCTTGTGTGAAATGAACCCACCCTACAGGGAAGTGATGATTATGGTCATCTTCCAGGACATTGGTGTCAGTTCTGTGTGCTGAATATAGTTGGAGCTATTGAAACCTACCAGGGCTGGATGTGAGCATTCTTTCAGGAACCTTTTCTACTTCTATTCTTACTGTGAAAGCAGTCGAAGAGATAACATAGGTGCCAAGAGCACAGCTACATGATTTGTACATAAAGAGGGCTTAGGGGCTATATTCTAAATAGAACTGAGACAACCAGAGGGACTTGTCATGAAGTTGTACTTGTCTAGCAAGAGACTTTCTAAATTTAGATTGTCTTAATAGGTGGGACTTAGACATGCGATGGAAATTATAGGTAGTTGCATAAAGAAGCCCCAGTTGACATCTTGCCACAGCTATTGATTTCTAGTAGGAAAAACAGCTTTAAATACCTATATCTCATCCCTTGTGTTTTACCTCAGTTACTGTTACTACAGAGCCTTTGATTCCATCCCACTCGAAGGTCCTTTCACTTCAGAGGCCTGCACAGGTTCTCTGTGAAGTGCCTCTTCTGAAGGCAAACAATATGATTAGCCATGTTGTTGCTGAAATCATTTGTAATGAATCTTTAGGGACATATATGATCTGATAAGTCCCTTGGATATCCTAGAGAGATTCTTGGTTTTTCTTAGTAACACAAGGATAACGAGAGTGTTATGATGAGATTTCCACCCTTAATGGTGATCTTGAAGATTTTTAAAAGAGGTTCATTAGTCAGTATTGGTGAGGGTGTGGTGAGATGGGCACTTTCACATCTGCTAAGCTAGATATACAGCAGCTCTTTTGGAAAGCAATCTGGCCATATATATATCAAGAGTCTAAAAAGTTCCTATTCTTTGGCTTAATTTCATTTCCAGGAATCTACCCTAAAGAAGGGAACATTGACGCAGACAAATATTGACATCAAAGACATTCCTCTCAGCCTTTTTGTCATTAGTTGGGTCAGGCATGGTTCAGGCTCAGCATCCTTCCGACCTTGTTCTGGGCCCCTCTGCTCTGCAGAGACTGGAAAGCTAAAGCTTACACAGACCAATATTCATGACACATAAGATTCATATGGAAATTAGATTTCCCCCAAGTACATACACTCACATGATTATGTAGAGGGTGAAAGTAAAGCTAAGAACATCTTTTTGTTGACCCAGGTGTTAACTTTTTTCTTTTCTGTTGGCAAACGTGGTGGAAACACTGTGTCTTCCTGAATGAGCATTTCAGCGTCTGCCACTCATTTGGGGAGGATCAAGAGAGGCGGTAACAGTGGTAGCGATGGTCCTGGTTCTCAGGTCGCAGTTCTGGCAGTGTGTTCTTGAAGTCAGCAATCCCGGAAGTGGTCTCCTGATCCCCCAGGCATCCGTCTGTCCTGGTGTAGAAGAATCATTCTGAAGACCCAACCTGGAGCATTCTCTTTCAGCTCATCTCTCGTTCTGTAACCTCCCAGTTCCCTGTTTTAAATGCCTTTCTGTCTAAAGAGAGGCTCTGTCTCTTGGCTCTTGATTAGGATTGGCTAAAATCTCCAGTAGTAACGAAAGGTTAAATATTTTCTAGTATATTCCTGTGATAAATTATCTTGCAGATATTAAAAATAATGTTTTGGATGGAAATGTAATGATATGGATGTTTATCTCATGGGGAAAATAAAGAGAGGTGAGAGATTTAAAAAGAAAAGAAAAATAAATCCTGCCTTTAAAACACAGTCTCAAAGACTGGGAAAAAATTGACTTCAAAATGTTGACAGTAGTTATCCCTGGATAACAGAAATAGGAAATGTTTTTATTTTATTTTTATACTTTATTCTATTCTCCAAGTTTAATGACAAAGCTTATTACTTATGTAACCAGAAAGAAATAAAAATAATAAGTGCCAGGGATTTTATTTAGACAAATTATTTGCTAAATCGTAATGATAATAATTTTTTAAATGTTGAGTCCAACTGTTGGCCCATCTTATTCTAAAACCATCAATTGGAACTTTTTGTCTGCAAGAGTTATAGCAACCATCATTTCTCTTCTATACTGATTTATTGCTTGCATTTCACAAAATGTTGCTACCATACATTTAATTGGTATATGAAAAATGGGTGTTTGGTCCATGTCTGAAAGAATTGTGCATCAATATATTCAAACACAGTCTTCTTTGCATTCAATCTTGTGTGATGAATTAAAAAAAAAGAGTTACTAGGTAACAGATAGTAGAAGACACTAGTGTTTAACTTGATAAAGATAGACTCAGTTGGCACTCCCAGCTATATCAGAGTCACAGCTTTGACACATATACTAACTCTGTTTGGGAGGGAAGTAATTACACTTTTATTCTTAATCTCAGTTTTAGAATTATGTTGTGGTCATGATATGTTGAACTAGATGTCAAAGTTCTGATTAGTCTGTCATCAGAGAATCATAGATTTTAATCTCAAAAATTTGTCTTACACATTGCTCTATTTAAACTACTTCTAGCAGATGAAAATTCCTGTTAAACACTAACAATGAAGATGTTCTACCTTTTTGGGTAATTTATTTCTATTCCAGCTATGAAAATTACATCTAACTTTTATTTCTTATTATTCCACTATTTCAGCTTATTTCCTTTTGGTTTTGCCTTAATATTTAAAATTTATTATTAAATAACCATTTGATCTCCCATTCCCCAGGCTAGGAAGTCTGTTTCTATTATCAGTCTTTTCACACTTCTCCCCACTCCTTTCACAGCCCATGGCACATGCCTATGTTGTATCTGGTCCCAACAGAGAAATACATGAGGATATGAAGGGCCAGATGCCTTCTTTCAGTCAGTTCTCCAAGAGGACTCCCTGAGCACAAAATACATGACAAAATAATCCTGAACTCTATGGGTCAGGAGAGGAAGAAAAGGTGCTGGTAGTCCATTCTTTGTCTTCTTCCTCAGAGAAGAAATGGGAGAAGGGCATGATATGGAAGAAAGATTTCCAAATAGACCAGAAAAAGATTTCCAAATTGACAGAGGAGATGAAAAGAAACCAAGTAAGCTATGTAGATCCATAGCCAAACCATGGTTATCTTGGGTTCAGAAATGTGTGACTTGAAAACAAGTCTATTACCAAAATTTTCTGTTCTCCATAGCGGACAGAGGCTTTACTCCTAGGGCTGAAAGTGATGGTATATCTTGAGGCAGTTTTGATGAAAGTGGGGGTCTCTACATGGCTGTCTTTCTTTCTGACATGATTCCTCACAAATTCTTTGATGTTGGTCTCCTGTAGGCCTCCCCAAATATGTGAACCCTTTACATAGGTGCCAGTATAACTAAGTACAAATGTTGCTTGGGATGATTGAGGAAAGTTTCACGGAAAAGGAGGATTTGAGTTGTCTCTAAGTGAACAGGTATGATTTGATTGGTGAATATTGAGGAAGAATTAAATTCTCCACACTGGCAGTGATCACCTAAAACCAAGTCTTCCTTGGTATGTAACCCTGTCTTCCCAGTTATGTATGTGAAGAGCCCCCGGAATTTGTTGAAGAGTCTTAATCATGTGTTTAATAAGTTGATTAATTTTTCAACTTCTTTTATTGTTCAAATATAATTTTTAGAAAGTCTCATTTTGTTAATATGATGAGAAAAACAAATGTGGAGATGCAATTCTGTAATTATTGGATATGTAATATTTTTTCCTTTGGTCTTCTCACAAAACCAGATAGTATACTGACCATGTACAGATGAAAATCCAATTAAATGCCTTAGAGTTGCCAATAAAGAGATGAGCAAACTGAGACAGTATGAAAGTGAAATATATCCCATAAATAAAATTAATGAAATAAGGGGGAACAAATAGAGCTGAAGCTGCCCTGTGTGGAGAATGATCCTGTGCCACCCGTTTGGGGATGAGAATTAAGGACTGGCCGCCATGTTTTACAGAGGAGAGCATGAAATTGATGTTAAACGAAGACTGACCTATGAATTTGGAAGGGCTAACAAACTGTGGGCTTAATGAAGAGCACAAGGGTAGTCTGGGTTACAAATACTACCTGACAGAATTATTTGGAAACTAAACACTGAGACTGGCTTTTCTTACATAATCTTTAACCCTCTTATTTCCAACAAGAGTTAGTGCAACATGCCCTTCTGGAATTTTGCTATTCCAGAACAAATTTGTCAGAAGAGTTCAGAAATTGAGATAGAAGGGAAACGGGACCTCTTCAATCTTTTTTTCCGAAATTCGTAGAACCTTGCCTGAATGTGCCTTCCATTTTTTACTGCAAGGCATAGACAGTCTATTTGACAACACTGATGATTTGCAGTGACAGCCAAAAATACAGCTAAAAGCAGTAAATAGGAAAAGTACTTAATGTTGTGGTAAATGGAATCTAAATCATCCTTTCAATGACATCAACACAATTTTGTTTCTGAAGGAACAAACACAGTGCGCTCTGAGCCCAGACAGATGAGCTTCCCTAGGGAAAATCACAAGCAGGCAGCAGAGCCTGATGCTGTTTATTTCTTGTAGACTGAGCAAACTGTTCTCTAAAAACAAGTTAAACTTGCCCTTAACAAGAACTTAGATAGGGCACTTGGGGTCTGTTCTTCATGTTTGAGGTCAACATCCCTTGGTGCTGCTGTCAGAGTCAGAATTTGGGGCTGGATAGATTATTATGTCTGACTAATAAGAATGGTCTCATGAGTCCTTGTTTTTCCTGAAGGAAATCCAACAGGAGAATATGGTCAAAATTGAGGAAAGAAAGACATAGTGGCATACCTGTTCGGAGTTCTCTCTTCATTCCTGCCCAAGAATACTGTCAGCAGAATTCACCACAGCCTCTGAGGTGAAAGGTGTGTACCAGATATCTCTGTTCTTTCTTTTGTGTTTATGGAGAAAAGGGGAGAGTCTACCAGAGTACATTTTATTACCACAGATCTTAATGTTAGTTTATTTCAGTTCTGAATGCTTTCTTTTAAAATATTCTATCTACTTTTCTACTCACCACCCACCTACTTCCACAAACTTCTCCTATAGAACTGAAGTTGAATTTACAAACATGGTAGCAGAAAGGCTGGACCAGTAATTTAGGGCATCCGTCATCCACAAGACTGGTGCCTTACATATAAGATGTGTTCAAGAAACACTGAATGAATGAATGAATGAACCCTATTTGCAAGATACATGAAACGTGCCCCCAGGAACCAAAGACTAGGCTTCTGGGTTTCTGTAACTCATGTTACTCTGTTACTTTCAGTAGGAACAGACAACCTTGCGTTTCTTAGACAAGCTTTGCTATTTTGTGGGTAACAACTAACTTATTTGAAGAGGAATGCCATTTTTGGCATTAAACACCAGCTACTAATAGAGCCTGATACACAGCTCCTCGGAAACCTAGGAAACAGATTTAACAGATGTTCTTTTAATCTGTCTGCCATTCAAATGTTTGCCAGCCAGGGTACCATTTTTAGGTTTGGGTATGTTACACAGATACCTTGGCAAAGATGATTTATCTACATTTTGTCTTATCATAATGCATTGTTGTTTGTGAGGCAGTAAATTTAAATTAGAAATGAGAAAAGTAAGTGTAAAGTGAATAATATTCTGGTTCTCAAGCTCCTGGGAAAAGTATTAAATGCAGTGTCCAGGGCCCTATTCCTTGCCCCCAAGATCCTTATTCATTCTGGGGTAAGGCACAGGAATCTGTATTTTAACCAATCCAAGCACCTGATGCAGAAGGTTCTTGGATCTTAATTTTAGAATATTTGGTGTGCATGAAAAGGTTGTAAGACATGTGCAAAGGAAAAATTTTAATTGTTAAGCTTTGCATAGTAATAGCTGACAGTCAGTCACCCTATTCTGTGCCCTGAACTCATAATCTAGGTCATCTGTTACCCCATTTACCAGAGGAGGAAACTGAGCATAGAGTAATATACAGCAGAGCAGGATGGAACACAAGGTGGCCTGACCCACTGGCGGCTCTCTTGACCACATGTTAGCCTGCCTTTCCCATGGTTACTTGGCTTTCGGTTTATACTTCAGAAGTGATAACTTGATGCTTTTGGGAGTTCTACCTAGCACTGTTGTCTCTGATATTATTCAGGTTTAAATACAGTTTTAGATGGGAAGTCCTCAATGAACATGAAACAAAGTTGGAGTGTGGGGGCCTGACGGACACTAACAGGCACTCCCGCAACCCACAGTACATGCTTTGGTTGTAGGCCAACCCCCACAGGCTGAAACACAAGGCTGCTCCACTCTAATATTTTTACATTCTTTGATTTATATGTTGATCAAAGTTTTAGCCAATTCAGAAGGAAAAAATACAACTTGAAAGTGGAGGATTATTGTTCAATTTTGGGTATTAGGTGGTTCCAAATGTTAGTGCTGCTGAAGCAATTTGGTTGATTGACAAAATTAATGAGACATTTGCACATTATGAAAGGGAAAGTCCTTTTCCTTTCAGTCAATTATTGACTTTTAAATGGGTAAACTGATTTGAAACTAACAAGTGAGACCTCACTAGGTGCTGTGAGAGGTAACATAAATACATATGTTACAGTACAGTGAAAAAGAATGACATTTATACATAAAAAATATTTTATTCATTTATTTACAATTCACTATTCAGTCAGTAAATTAAAAAAAATTAAAGTATGTGGATTACTTACAGGGACTCTGCTTGATGTATTTTTTTCCCCTTTCTCCTCTCTCTTTTCTTTGTAACTGCTGCTCTTTAATGTAGAAAATAGGCTCATTCATCTTATCTTCTAATGAGCTTTGATTGTACAGTGTAAGAAAACCTATAGTCTGGAGAGGGGTGTTAATGTTGGATTCTAAGAGGCCCAGCATTTGTACTTTTGACTCTCTCATCTTTTATCATGTAACAAAAGACATAAAAACCAACAAAATGTGCTATCTGTAGAAAATACCTATAACTGTTTTGTTAACCCAAGAGTTGACCCCTTTCCACGTAATTTCAGGTTTAAAATAAGATCAAAGGCCACAGTTTGGGTTTTGTATGCATTGTGACCTCCCCCACCACCTGAGTTCCCTAAGGAAAGCTCAGGTCTTTTTTCTTCGCTGTCTCCTCATACCCAGCCAGCTGCTGGCACAGACTATTGGAGAATGAATCATTTGCACTGTGAGGAATTTGGGAGGTTTGGGCTTCAGTGTCAAAGCTAGCGAAATGGCTCCTTGGCACCTGTGATGTGTCATTTTTTTATAGAACGAGCGTGGTTTGCTGGAAAGGACACTGGATGGACACTCGGGCGGCAAGAGCTCTTCCGTGGGCTTCTGCCACCTTAAGAAGTTCTCAGCATTTTAGGCTACATTTTCCTCAGATATAAAGTAGAACACTTGGGCTAAATAGTTTTCTTCAGCTTCTCTGGCTTTAAAATTCACATTTAAAATGGAAGAAAATGTATATGCCATTTTTTCTTTTTTTACTTTGAAATAATTCTAAACTCACGACCCCTGTTTGCCTTCACTCCGATGGCCTGCTTATTGCCATGTCGCCTCATTGGCCTTCCCGTGCACATGTACAAAATAGCTGATCAGAAACATTTGAGCTACTTGCAGGCATTGTGCCTGTTTCAGAATGTATTTCCTAAGTACAATGACGTTTTCTTACATGACCATGATTTAGTTGTCAAATTCAAGAAAGTTAACATTGATTCAATACTATTATCTAATAAATAAACCTTATTTAAATTTCCCAGTTGTACCCAAATATTCTCTGTGTCAGTTTTCCTCCTTCTCTAGGACCCAATACAGAACCACACACTGCATTTAGTTGCCATGTCTCTTTAGTCTCCAGAACAGTCCTGTCTTTCTGTGTCTCGCAAGACTGACATTTTGAAAAATTACAGGCCAGCGTTTTTTGTGTAGAAGATCTCTTAATTTGAGTTTGACATTTCCTCATGGTTTGATTCCAGTCATGTATCATGCAGGAATGTGTCATGGAGGAATATTTTATTAGGTAATACATGATACCATGAAGTTAAAAAAAAATTTAAGATGTGAATTTAATTGGGGCAACTTTTTCCATTCTCATTGGATTTGGGCTCTATCTACAGGTCTATGAACAAATGAAATATTAACAAATTACCCAGACACTGGAATTATCTAGATTAAATAAGCCGCTTGCCTCTATATTTTAGTTTTCATCTGAATAATTTTATTTGCATGTTAGAGAGCCTTAAAATAACTATTTCCATTCACAACTGGAGAACTCAGTAAGTTCGAAAGTATTTGGGAAGTGTTCTGAAGAGGATTCAGATGCCTTCATTTTGGGCCCTATATGATATAGATTTTTTTTCCTGAAAGAGAGAAATCCTAAAGATCACCCCACCTCACTAACATTATGCCATGCAGGATTGTGAAGGCTCAGAAAATGAGGTCAAACACTGGTAGAACAAGAAAAAGAACAGGAACCCAGCTCCCCTGACCTTTACTCCAGTACATTTAACTACATTATTGTTCCCACGAATCAGTATTTGGAAGCAAATCTGGCTTTTCAAAAAATAATAAAGCATTTAGTCAATGACTGTATACACTTAACATATTTCATAGTGTTCTCAGAATAGTGCATGGACTAGTTCCAGTGCTGATCATGACCCTAATAAAAAAAATAACCACCTTGGATTCATTGGGCCTTATGAGGCACTGTAGTGTTACTACTAAGCAGTAGATGGCACTGTTAATATATATTGGTTTTGTTACAAAATCTGGAAAAGGGAAGTAGTATTCCAGAGATTTACTATGTGGTTGTTCCAACTAAAATTAGTGACATTTCACTTATTTGACAAAATCCTATCAACTCTGTTATCTCTTTGATGTTTATTTTCATCTCTGTGTTTGGCTGTGGAGGTTTTGGGTTGTTTTGGTTTGGTTTTGAGTTTTTGGGTTTTTCTGCATACAAATAACTTGTAAACTTTGTTCCAAGTGTTTAGTAAGTCATTTGGCATTGGGAATGCATTTATTACTTATTGCATTGACATGGGAGACTTAGGAAGATATATAATCTCTCTAATAACCTTTATATGTTTTTTAGCTAGAGAAATATATTTGGAGCATTGCAAAGCTTTGACCTGTTCATGTGCTGCTTACATAGGAAAATTTTTTTAATGTATTCAATTTTTATGATGTTTGAGTTAGGTGTTTAGAACAAGGTAGTTGATTATTTTCATTTAGATAAAAAAATCAGGAAGATATAAATGTTTCTTATATTACTACATCATTTTTTGTTTTTCTGGAGTGAGTTGGTAAGATATTTTATAAATCATACACATAAGAAATCTTAAAAAATCTGGAAATAGCAGCATCTCCATAATCCTTAATGAATTCAGGCCTTGATTATTTGCATTGAATGCAAACTTTACTGGCTCATCATATCACCTTTAAATACCTCACTTAAATTATGCAGATAAAAATTATATTCTATACTTTTATTTTTAAAAACCTTGAAGAAAATTAAAACTATGTTTAGCAAATGCTTCAGATGAGAGAAGCCATAAATAATGAAATGGTATTCATCTTTGCTTCTTTTCAAAAGTAAAATAATTCAGTTTTCCATCTCAGGGAAGGAGAAGTTTACACCTTCTAGAACCATGACATCATATGAAATGTTGACATCTATTATCAACCTAATTAACTATTTGCTGTTCAAATTGTGGTGAAAGTACATTGAGACGTCTTTTGTACTCTTATCGCTTGTTTAATACCAAATTGCCTGGCATCTGTGTATCAAGGCTTTGATCTAATACTCTATCGGTTGTTGGCTCAGGCACGAGAGACTGCAGAGTACACAAAGCTGTCGCTGCAGACTCCAGGGAAAAAAGAGGCTGTGGATACACAGCCCTGATTAGCTAAGTCAGTCAATATTTGCATGATGCAACGATAATGCCTTCTTTATGTTAGATTGTTATTTCACTGAAGCAAGTAGGAAACTTCCTTTTTAAAAACTTGATGTATTTTTTTTTTAAGAAATCCCCCCCCCAGTACATATATGGTATATTCTTTCATCTTTCTCCATTTCCTTTCCTGCCTTCAGCATTTGACTACACATAAAGTGCAACATGACACATATTCTTAAAGAGTCATCTTTCAAGATTTATAGGTAATTTTGATAAAGTTAAGATTTTGCCTGCAATACATCAAAATCTTAGAATTTTGAAACGCTAATTCAAAAAGCAGAATTAGCTGTTTTATTTTATACCTTAAATATAAAAGTTTTGTGAACTCAAAACTGATGTCTTGAGTCTACTGAGAGCTTGGACTGGTATATCTTTTAACATTAGTCAAAGGTATAAGAAATGAATCTTACAAAATTAATATTTGAATGAAGGCAATAGAAAGCTGTGTTGAGCTTCTAGCAAAAGTTGAAAATTTCTCTATCATCTTCCTTGTTTCCCATTATTTTAGAACTCTTAGATTTTGCAATGAGGATTTGGTACTTAGAAGATTCTGTTTATATCTAGCACATTTTTCCAGTTGCATTCTATTATCTAAGATGCTCTTTTCTCCATCACTCTTTCCACTTCTTTTCTTTTTAACATATGAAAGAGAGATGATGGTGACAAAGCAACCAGACTGGTACCCCTTTGAAGTCATTAACATTTATGGAGTAGCCTTATGAGCCTAGCTCTGTGTTATTTGCTGTAGAGGACAAAAACAAGACATCCTCCCTGGTTTCAGAGTGTGCATTTCAGTACATGGGTTGATCTGTTACATCAAGTACGTAGCCTGAAAGAACACAGGGATTACAATAAAGCTCTGTATAATGTGTACTCTGGGTAAAGTGGGAGAAGTGGTCAGTTCTGCCTGGGGTGGATGGTCTGATGGGTTTGGAGGCAAAGGGAGTGCAGGAAAGGCTTTCTGAAGAAGTTCAGGGCAAAGTAAGCAATATGAGCAAAGGTAAAAAAAAGTAGGGAACAACCAGGACAATTTAGGTATTTAAGGACAATTTATTAAAATTTTATTTTGAGTGGGGATTGGGATGCAAGTGGGAAAATCAAGATAATGACTTAGGGAGATCTTACAAATGAGTTTGGGTTTTATCTTAAAATGGGAAGATATTACAGCATTTTTAAATAGCAGGGCCATATGCAAAGGCATTATGGCAGAGTATAGAGGACGGTCAGAAGGGTGAGGCTGGAAGCAGGAAGAATAACTAGGAGACTGTAACAACAATTAGACTAAGCTAATTGCTCTTAACCTTTCTGGGGCTTCAGACCCCTTATTAGAATCATGTATGCATATACACACACTTTGCATATAATGCCAGGTGGCTTATAGATGTCCTGAACTCCATTCTTAGATTCATGTAAGTCCATGAATTCTGGGTTAAGACCTTGAATAGATCATGAGGGAATAAACTAATGCAGTGGCAATGAGAATAGAGAGAAATAGCTGGATATGAGAGGTGTAACTAAGATGTAAGACTTGTTTGACAGATTGAATAAAAGAGTGAGGGATGGTAAAGAGTCTCAGGTGATCCTCCAGGATTCTAGTTGTGGCAACTGGGTAGACAGGTTTAAATAAGGCAAAGAATGTATAGAGAGAAGCATCTTACTGAGATTGTTGGATACCTATGTAATAGCCTGGTGGACATGTTAGAAGAGAGGTCTAAATAAGGATCTAGAATTCAGTAAGGGGGTTTGAACAGAAGACATTGGCTACTTTAGAATTTCCAACCTGTAAATAGGAATTAAACCCATAGATTGAGCTCACCCAAGGAGATCATCATGTACAGTAGGAAAGAGAAGGCCAGACAACAATCCTTGGGGAACACCAACCTTGAAGGATCAAAGAAAGAGGAGTTAGCAAAGGAGACAGAAGGAAAAACAAGAGCGAAGAGTATTAGAAGCCAACAGAAGAAATAATATCAAGGAAAAATGGTCCTCAGCATTAGAGGACAAACAGAACAAGTACTGAAAAGATTTCATTGTATATGCCAACTAGGTAGTTATTTATGGCTCCCACCAGAAGAGTTCCAGTGGAGTTGGGTGCGGGTGAAGGTAATAAGCCACACTGCTGCAGGTCAGAGTGAACGAGAAAGTGGCTGTAAAAAATTCCTAAGGACAATAACTGTAATGGTAAGACAAGTGACAGAGCCAAAAGAGAATTTATAGTATTGCTATATCAGAAGGCATGTGTATTTTCAGTATGGATAGATATTTCTGATTGCCTCCCCAAAATGGGTATATCCATTCACTTCCGCCATTGTGTGTGAAAATATACAATTTTCTGCCCATTGACAATTGTATGTTAACATGCTTTCCAACTTTTGCTAGTCTGATAGCAAAACCTTTTTAATTTGCAATTTCCTGTTTCTTAATGAAGTTAAACAACTTCCCATACATATTTTTTTAGCTATTTGCATCTATTCATCCTTGTCTTATTTTTTTATAATCTTTGCCCATTTTCCTATTGAATTTGTCATTTTACTGATTTTATTCCAATGCTTTAAATTTTGTTTATTACATATGGTTCTTTATTCCATTTGGAATTTATATATATATATGTGACATAATATAGTGAAAGACTTTATCTTATAAAGTGGATTTTTACTTTCCCAGCACCACATAATAAATATCCATTCTTTTCCTGATGATTTGAAATGCCGTATTTGTTATATACCAAATTCCACGTATACACAGAACAATTCCACAGAATGTTTTTAGATTTTCTATTTGTTCCATTAGTATATTTACCAATTCCTGCACTAAATCTACACTGTTTAAACAGTAGAACTTCATAATACATTTGATATCTGATAAAACAAATATTCATTTTCCCTCTTTTTTCAAAAAATTTGAAGGTCTGTTTTTGCTTATTTTCTTCTTCAGATTAATTTTAGAATCAGCTTGTCACATTCCATTAAAGATTCTATTAAAATTTCAGTTGATATTACATTAGCTTAATAATTAAAATCTTTATCATAGGAAGTCTTCCCAGTCAGAAACTGGTCCATTTATTTTCTTGAAGTCTTTTTTTGTCACCACTGTCTTCATATGGTTTTGCATATTTCTTGCATTTATTTCTAATGTTGCAATTTTTTCTGCTTCTGTGCATGAAATTCTTTTTCCATTGTACTGGTTATTACATATGTATCAGTCAGGAATGTGTTTGACCATGAACAACAGAACACCGTACTGTAGCTTACAGAAACGGGAGTTTGTTTTACTCACATAACCAAAAGTCCAAAGGTTAGGGTTAGAGCTGCCAATGCTAGTTTAGCAGCTTGATGATAGCACAGAATGTGTCTCTTATTTTGTCTCCCTTTTGGAAAGATGCCCAGTGCAGCTTATAGCCCCAAGTCAGCATTCTGACAAGGAGAAGGGGAAGGGAGAGCTGTGATGCCTGTATCAGGAATGTGAGAAGCTCCGCAGAGACTTGGCCCACTTCTCCCTAGCCAGAACTATGTCACGTTGCCTCCTCCAAGGGGCAAGGGAGGCAGCAAGGGGGAAGTGGTTCAAAAATGAGAGTTAGGTCAGCCAAGCCAGTGTCTCCCTACTTGGCTTGTTGTCGAGCTATTGATGTATCAGCTGCCTTGTAAACACTCATAAATTTTAGTAATGTTTCAGTTGACTCCATTGCATTACCTAGGTAGAAAATTGCCTACAGCTGACAGTCTATCTCTTCCTTTCAGGTACAGGAACCTCATTTCTTTCTCTCTCTCTTTTTATATATATATATTTTCGGTCTTATTGCACTAGATTTGTGGCCTATTTTTGTCTAATGGATGCAATAGCCTCTTAAGTCTTTTGAAGATATTAATCAGAATTTATTTTTTCAGTTTTCTTTCATTCCTTTAATTATTTTTAAGTCTCAGGGAAGCTTTTCATCTTGTTCTGTTGTTAAATGGTGTTAGTTTTCCTTCAATATCTGGTAAACTTTAGTTGTTCATTTAACATAATGAATGATTGAAAGACTTGGGTTATTAATGTAGGCAGCCAATAAAGGTCTCCTCTGAAGCAGTATTTACCCATTTCCCCTATAAATAGGCCTCTCCCCTGCCTGGGAGGGCTGAGTGATGCCGGCAGGCTTCCTTGGAGGTGCCTGGGCTCGGAGCAGCAGGCTATGAACAAAACCCTTTAACCATTCCCCACTGCCACCATCAGGGAGGTTTAATTCTGATGCTGGCCCAGGTAGCTACATTTGCCTCCCAGGCAGAGGTGCTTCCTCAGCACATTTCGCCCTTCCCTGTCTGTTCTGAAGGTCTGGGGTTACTTTCAGTCTACCTTCCTCCGCTTACAGCGCCTTGCACACACACACAAGGGGTCCCCACAGACAAGATATTTCTTCAGAGAGATGTTCTGAGAGTTTAGCCAGAGACTAATAGCAGCTCCTTCCAGCAGCTCTTTATAGACAAGGGGAGAGGGGACACCTTCTAACATTTGCTGTTCCAAGGGCAGCTCTCTAGTGAACCCTCAAGACTCATCCAGGGCCTGCTCCTAAAAGGGAGACTGAAGATGCGCTTGTCTCCTGCTCCTGGTTTGGGCTATTTCTTTCCCTCTAGTCTTACTCTCCATCAGTACGATCCCCCTTGGTTTCCTGTTTTTTAGGATTCTTTAAAATTTCTTGTCTGCAGGTGAACATTTCTTTTATTTTTTAGTGTGCTTATGAATCTACTTTGTTAAAATGTCTGTCTTTTCAAAGGTTGCAGCCAGGAGTGGACGCATGTGTTTGGTCTGCCATCTTGATCCATACTTCCTGGGAGGAATACTTATAAAAGCATTTACACGTGACCAATTGGTTGTCCTTCACAAAGCAAACAAAATATTGCTTTGTGTTGATTGATCATTAAGTAACCATTCTGCACTCTGGAAATCTTTCAATAAGAAAAACACTGTCACTCAGATGTATAATGATGCATTTTGTAGGCCTTACTTTGAAGAAATGAATGCTGATACCCTGAAGTGTTAATTCAGTGTCTCTTCAAAGTGTTCCCCTCGCCCCCCAACTGGTGTTTATCTGCACTTTGTGTGCTTATCTCACCTTGGGACTATTTCTTTAGTAGTGTTTTAGTTTCTTTAAAAATATATTTTTTAATTAGGCATTTTTTGACAATATAACATTTCCTAACTGTGACGTTTAAATAACACTGATACCTAGGAAGTTCAGTTTACTGTATTTTATTTGCTATTCTTTTCCTTTCTTTTGGATGGGAAAGAGGATAGAAGAATCTTTCCTGTTGAGAAATGAAATTGTCCATTAAAGGAAATTCTTATATTACCATACTAATATATTTTATTTCATATTCAGCTCACCTCTAGGGTGACTACTGGTCCAACAAGAACGCCCTGGAGGCCCATCTAACAACTAGATTGATACATTCACTGCAAGATGACAGACTACCTTCCTTGCTGCCTGTGGAATGTAGGACCAAGTCATCATCATCATAAACTCATGGCAGAATCTGTAGAGTTATATTTAGAAATGAAAAGGGATAAAACATGCCTGTTTTGATGGTGGGCTCTGGTTTCTCATCCTCAGAAAGTTTTGATGCTCATCACATTAAAATGTTCCAAAAATTGTGCCACCTGAACCAAGCCTCCAAAGGCTCTAAACACAACACCACGCCCTGAAGTCAGTAAAGTGAAGTGGCACCTACAGCACAAAGCTTTTCTAGTATGGGATTGCCAGAGACTCCAGGAATGAGAATACCTTCTTAATTCTTGCTCCTCATTTTATTTGTCTACTTATTTTATTTGGAAGAGGCAGTAGTATTACAACCTATGGTGCTGATGACATAGAATAAACAATCATGCTAGAAATGATTGAATAGCTCAGTTAAAATATTTAAAATAATAGCAACTATCCCTAAACTTTTAGTTCTAGGAACTATTAGTTTATTATTCCTGATTTAGAAATATATTTATAGCAGTTTTCCCAGAAGAATGGAAATTATTAAATACCTGGGTATAACTCAGTTGACTTTGGACTAGTTTATAAGCTTATAGAATAAACTGGACTATTTGCTAAGATGATGTAGTTTTAGGATTATTCAACAGGAAACACTAATTTCATGTATGGCTTTTTACTCTGATTAGTCTTTGACTATGGTTTCTTCATTTATTACTGAGTGGTCATTATACTTAGAACTGGGCATCCCAATGGCCTACAGAGACTGTAAGAGTCTCTGGCAAATACTCTTGCTGAGCCAGAAATGGTCTCAGAATTACCTCTAAAAAAAAAAAGATCTCCATGTTTGTCTTTATTCTAATTTAAATCACTTGGTGATTTGCTAAAGCTTTAAAAATGCAATTTAATCCTGCTCAGTTTTCAAAGAGGGGTGAACATACAATGAAATGAATTAGCTAGGCCAATCATAATCAAACACTGCAGAAAGCCAGGCAGACCACCATATGCCAAGGGCTTTGCAACAGATCTCTCTTGCCTGGGGAAACTCTGCATTGTGTGTGTGTGTGTGTGTGTGTGTGTGTGTGTGTACGTACGTGCACATTGGACGTGTGTCTGTCTGTGTCTATCTGTGCGTATGTGTAAGTAAATGGTAACTTGGAGAGGTAAAGAATCCTTTAAGGAAGGAGCATTACTCTTTCTAGGAGGTCTGTTCATATGACTTTCAACAAAGCATCACCAAAGTTGTCATTGTATTGTGTGAGTAGTTAAATTCTGGAAACAGGACAAAATTTGAAGCCCAAATAAAGGCAGCCTCTTCTTACCTCATACCTTGGAACCCTTATTTTTTCTAAGGATAATTTGTTCATCTAACAAAATGGCATTGAATCTACAATCACTTGAGTATTATCTAAACTCAAGCTTGGAAGTGCTGCTTCGATGGGGCAGCAGTATGGCATTAAGAACAGAGGGTCCAGAGTGAGACAGTATGGCCCAGTAGGCTGGCTTTGCTACTTGTTATTTATCACTGGCTTTGGGCAAGTGACTTAATTTCACTGTGCTTTGGTTTTTCTCATCTGTAAAATGGGATGATAACCACATTAGGATTAAGTGAGCTAATAATAAGTGAAGTGCTTAGCATGTACTTACATTGTAAATGCTCAATAAACATTAGTAATTATTAATATTATTGCCATTATTATTAAAGCAGTCAAAATTACCCCAACTGTCTTTATGTAACAAATATATTGTGTATTTACTATGTGTCAAGTAGTACTAAATACTGGGAATTAATAATCTGCATTCCTGTTGGCTACAGGGAGAGATTTCTGCTTCCTGATGTTACTTCTTTAAAGACACAACTTTACTGTGAATCATTCATTTAAACAGATCAACCCACTGCCACATTAAAAAAATTCTTAAGACTAATATATTTTAGTGATATTTGATGAACTATTATAGCAGCAGCAAATAAAGTCAAGTACACTTTAACTGGCTTGTGTCAAATAACATATGGGTTGTAGGGCTGCAGACAGGACTGTAGAAGAAAGAAAGGGGCCAGTGTTGTGTACTGCTGAGATGCTTTTGCACGAATCATTTTTTTTCACTTTTGCTCACTCCCCCTTTTAAATCTGATTACATGCTAAGATTTTTATGTACATAGCTGCCACCTGTTAAGATGCAGTTTTGTTTCTGTACAAGCATGGAATCC
The DNA here is from genome assembly GCA_029783875.1 of Phataginus tricuspis. NCBI lineage: Eukaryota > Metazoa > Chordata > Mammalia > Pholidota > Manidae > Phataginus > Phataginus tricuspis. The sequence goes on along the minus strand of JAQQAC010026072.1, from coordinate 64,291,177 downwards.
CCTTAACAGCTCTATTTGCTTGTGGACCCCTCGCAGCTGGAGGAAGAATCACATTAGGCTGCGGGGTGTGAGCCCTGTCCCAGTCTGCATCCCCTGAGTGAGCGCCATCAAGGTCCACTTTCCTGGGGAATGTGCCTGGGAGCAGGGTGGACTGTGGGCCAGAGGGCTTGTCTGGGCATCCCATTAATCTCTGAAGGTGGGAGGGTAATCCTTTCACAAATACAGGAATGGGGGCTGCTCTGAGGCTGGCAAATAATAAACAATGAGGGTTTTTTGTTTTTTCTTTTTTGTCCTGGATTCCTCCAGCTCTTCTCTGTATAGTCCTCAGCAATAACTTAGCCCTTGTCTTCCTCTCTGAAGGATTTAAATGGAATGACCTTAAGTCTCACTTTGTTTGCACTCTATCTTTTAAGGAGCTGCAATGAAGACCAAGACAAACAGTAGATTAACAGTGGTACCTTTTATAAAGCTGATTAGTTCCTAAAATATGCTGAAAGGAAACAAAACCAAAAAAAAAAAAAAGAGTCGAATGGGGGCTGAGACAGAGCCTTTGTCGGTGAGTTTGAAACAGCTCCATTCCTTTCAGTAGTGTAGATATTGACCCTCCAGTGAAATATTTCCTTTGTGTGCAAAGGCTTTGCCAGGATAGCATTTATGGTATTAAGCAGGTGCCTGGTAAGTGTTCCTAAACAAATATTACTTCACTGCCTAATTTTGGCTTAAGGGGAGAGTTGTACTGGGATGAATTCAGAAAACATTTGATTATGGCTCATCTTCTGCTCCCTGTGGCAGTGGCCATCAAGTGGACCGGCAATGTCAAAATCAGAATTCCAAAGATGCTCTTCCATGTGGAGTCATTAAGAGGAAGACAGCCTCTTAGAATCTCTTTCAGCTCCTCTGGATTTAAAGGAATTTACAGAGAAACTTCCAAGACATCTCAGCTATATCCAAATGAAAGCCAAAGCATTATAGTGGGACAGAGCTAAAAGTGTATCTCCGGAAAGAAAAAAAATATAGAAAGCTACATAAAAAATATTTCTAGGCATCAACTTCTGTTTCCTTTAAGGATGTTATTGAAATTGTTCAGTTTAATTTGAAGTTAAATAAAAATGTGAAAGGCTGGGATGCATTAATAAGATGATTCATCTGCTTACAATAATAGGTTAATTCACATCTTCATTGTCAGAGCAGAAAGCCTCTGATAAGGTCAATCATTAAACTCAATATGTTTCATTCTTTGGTGCCGTCTCACTTAGATTCTCAGTACCACTTGTCTGTCCTTCTTTTCCACTATGCACCTATATTGCAAATTTAGTTCCATTAGGTAGATGCTTGCACCATTATGAAGCCTGATTCCATCATTTTCAAAGTACCAAGCCATTTAAATATGGTACAGTCTTTGGTCATATTTAATCCAAACATTTACACACATCCAGCTCCTTCTTATCTTTTTAAATAGGATGCAGGGCTTATTTTTAAATTACATCCTCATTCATGCTCTATAAAAGCATCAAGAAAAACCATCGATGGGATTTAAATTCTAGTCCACAGGTGCTGCTTCCAATTCCTGGCATGGACACTAAATCCTACCCCAGCATAATTCTCGGCATGGCACTCTTGTGTTGAGGCAGAAAAGAAAAAAAAAGAAACAGCCACTCTTTCTCTCCCAGAAACTGTACTCTACTGAAATGCACTGTAGCTTTTGCTTTGTCCTCAATTATACCTAGTTTAAAGAACATTTTTAAATAAGGGTCCCAAGAAAAAGTACCTCAATGGGAAGTTAGGATACCTGAAATTGGACAAATCCTCACCATGATTTCTTTCACTATGTGGGGTCAGTTAGATGTACATCTATTTGGGGGAGGTTCCTGTCGCTATAATGAGTCTTACCATGACTTGGGTGCCACGACTAATTATAATGCCAGCATATGCCAACCTTCCTGAATCACCCATGGTTCCCTCAAACCCTTGGAATTGTCTTTTTCACAAATTCTCTCTCCTGTTGGTTTCTAGTATCAGCTACTGAATTCAGCCATGTAATAAATGTGCAGATGCCCTGCAGATATAGGTGCTCTGGCTCCTTTTCTTCTATTGCTATGCAGACAGTGGCACAGTAAAACAGCTCTTGTTCATTTGGAAAAGTGAGACCAAACTTCTTTTTGCTTAAACAAGCAAACAAGTAACTTGGTCTCAACCTACCTTGTCTCAGTGTATACTTAAAAAAAAATCCTAATGGTGCGGTGGGGGCTGCAGGTGGACTCTGGGTGAGATCCCCAAATAATCAGAACTGGGCAGTTGTCCTGGGTGCACTTCTCTGATAGGCTGCCATTTGCTACCACTCACCTAGAGAGCTTGGGGTTAGCCTGAGAGGTTTGTGCACTCGTGTGTGTTTTAACAAATTTGTCAAAAGTTGCCATGGGGAGAGAATAGAAAGAAAGCCCTTCAAAAAGAAAATTATTTTCACAGCATCATCACCAGAAAAACACTCTTGCAATGGATATCTTTGAAGGTCAACTGCAATCTGAACTAATTTGGGGGGGAGGGGAGAGCTTTCAGATTTGCTCACCTTTTATAATGGGTCTCAGAGAAGTGATTGGTAGCCAAACGCTTCCTGCAATGAGTGGTTGAGGCACTTTCTAAGCAAGGGGAAAGGCGCCTCCAGTTGCTTCTTGTTCATGTCACTGAGAGAGGTCACCACCTTCCCTCTTTTACTTGCCACTTCTGGTTATTGGGTAGGTTCTGCTCCAGAAGTCATCTTTTGTTGTGAGGACATTAATCTTCTTCCCAGTGTTGCAATGCTTGGTGAGAAGGAGGGGTGGAAGTGGGAAAACTGATCTTAAAGGCCTCAAGATCACAGCCAAAGGCCATTATTTATAGACCTTTACTGAAAATCGACTTCAATCTGTGCGAATGTACTACATTGAACCAGTAACAGACAACAGGCTTGTGAATATTTGATGCGATGATGAAATCGGCCGCAGCCCTTTCTGTGGGAAAGGAGAGAAACACAATCTAGGAAGTGCTGGTACTCCTCCTTGGAGTGTGTCTGTTGTGATTGCTAGCTGGTTTCCACAGATCCTTGCTGAATATTATGCCATTAAACAGTATGAAAGAAAATCAAAATATATGTTTATAGGGTACTAAATAGTAAATGCCCTTTCAAATGCTCTTTAATGGCTAGGCTTTAAAGTCATCATGGAGTACCCTCAGAAAGTGAGAGCAGCATGTTTCGCAGATTTCTGTGGCTGTAAACCACCATGAGGTACTGAATGAAAGCACACTGAGATTTATGGACTTCCCACACTCTGTACCCTTAAAGGCATATTCAGCAAGGGAAAACAGCTCTCTGCCACATATACTCTTGAATTTGTAGTTTTAATTGAAAAATTGGTGACATCTCAGATGTATTTTCCCAGAACTTGAGTGACAATCAATGTCCGGGTCAACATAATATTGGATACACCTTCTGGGTCAACCAGGGAAGGAATATACGTTTGGACTGGTGAGTTAGAGGGAGCAGTGGCTAAATACAACAAAATACTTGCAGTGTGAAAATAAGCATTTATAGACTAAGTACAGTTCTTGTAGTATTCTGTTGGTTGTGTTTGTATTTGTTATGTTAAATTTAATAGTACTCCATTTTATGAACGGACACATACGCCAGGGTAGCAGAATTGGAAGTGCAGAAATAGACCAGAAACATAATAGGCCTTAGCATCTGGTAAAGGGAGCATCTCAAATCAGTGAGGGAAAAAAATGGTTTATTCTATAACTGATGATAGGATAACTGGGTGGCCATCTGGAAAAATCTAAAGTTGGATCTGTATCTCATACCCTATTCATGGATAAATTTAAATATTGATATTAAATGTAAAAAAAAAAGAAACAAAACAAGTACTACAAAAAAGTATGGGAGGGTTTCTTTATGTCCCTTTGGGGATGGGAGAAAAAAACAGCACTCACAGAGATTTATATGACTATGTAAACATCAGAACTTCTTCATGGAAAAAAAACTTCATATGCAAAGATGAAAGATAGATGACAAGTTGGGAAAGATATTTGCAACTGATAACAACACAGGGTAAATTTTCCCAGTACATAAAGAGCTCATAGAAATCAGTAAGAAAAAAAATCAACACCCTAAAAGAAATATCGGCAAAGTATCTAAAGAGAAGATTAACAGGATAAAAATATAGCAGACTCTAAAACATGAAAAAAAGTTGACCTCATTTATAACAAAAATTTAAATAAAAATTGTACAGTGGTACTATTTTTACCTGTCAGATTAGCAGAATTTCAAATATTACCTGTGTTGGCAGGGTATGGGGAAACAGATGCTTCCAGTATTACCCTGTATTGGCAGGTTATGGGGAAACAGGTACTTTTGTACATTGTTGATGTTTTGTAGATTGGAACAGGTCCTACAGAGGGCAATTTGACAATTTTCACCAAATATATAAATGCAAATATAACTCTTTAAATCTAGAAATTTCACTTCTGAGATTATATTTTTCACATATGTTTGCCTACACAAAAAGTGACAAATACACAAGACTATTTGTTACAACAATTTAAATGTTCATCCATAGCAACTGATTAAATAAATTACAGTATATGCATACAATGGAATACTATGCTGTTGTAAAAAGAAGCAGGGGGAAGATCTCTGTTCTGAAATGCAAAGACATCCAAATATTAGTGTTAAACGAAAAGTGCAGAACATTGTGAATAGCGTGCTACCCATTTGGGTGTGCAAGAGGTAGAGTAAGAATCTCTGTAAGTGTTTTCTAATATTTGCATAAAGAAATTCTGGAAAACTACAACAGAACCTAACAACAGTGGTTATTTGTGGAGAATTAAAAAGAAGTAGGTAGATAGATTTCAGGGGTAGAAGGGAAACTTTTCATAGAAAATAATTAAATGAAACAGTTAAATAAAAATTAAATCATTACAAAACCAACTAAAACAAACAAATGAAAAGTAGAGAGTGGAAACAAATTATACCATTACTGATGAGAGTAATTGCTGATTGGGGCTGGTTTGCTACCGACGCAATGAGGAAAGAAGATTAAGAGCAGTGTTTTATAGGAACTATTATTAATTTGGTCCATGTCTGTGGTATATCCCTTCATTTTTCATATAGCTATGCTGTATCTCTCCATAAAAGATCTGGAAAATTAAAAATTGAAGAATGATCAGAGATATTTTGGTTAGCTTCAAAAACATTTTTTTACCATTTGAACAAAAAGTTCTCCTTTGTAGTCGACTCTAATCTTTAAAAAATCATTTCCACATTCCCAGAGTAGAAACTGGCCCCAACACTGTCTTATCACCAAAAGAAAATAGGCCAACTCTTTATTCTGCTTCAGTTCTAACTTCAGACGTGCTATCTTTGGGTTAAACAGAACATCAGGTTAAAGTAGCAAAGCTTTGAGAATCAAAGAGTTGATGCTACAATTGTATAGTTAAAAACTATATTTGTTCTAAATTGCAAAATGGTAGGTATTGTATGTAATGTTTAAGTTGCGGCAATTGTTCTAGTAATAAATGTAATATTCAGCAGCATTTTTCGTAGATTACTCAGTTCATCATTAGTGCCATTTTGCCTCTTCATAATAATGTGCACTTTCCTTTAGAAAGAGCTTGGTTATTTCTTTGGTTGGGCCTATTTGCTCCTTTTTTATGTGAGATTTTTCAATACTATGAAATGATGCAGAGCAAAAAAGGTCCATCCACTTCACTTGTGTTGCCTCCTGCGTTACCTAAACCACAACAGAACAATGACAGACAACAGAGCCTTTCTCCTCTCTAACAATTCAGTCACCATGACAACCAGCAGAAGAACGTTGGGCCAGAAAAAAGCACTGAGCTTGAGGGACTAGACTAATCAAAAAATGGAATAACATGGCAACAATTACGCTGATGAGTGAGAGGGAGGCCGCAGATGCAGCCCGGCACCTACGGCACCGCAGGCTTACCGCAGTCGGCATTCTGTGTTTAGTGTCTTCTGGTTTTGAGAGCAGGTAAATAGACAAGATCGAATTGTGTAACAGAATGTCAGTGCTCTAGTTAAATAGAAAATTCCTTTCCTTTGGCTGTGCTACTTCAAGCGCATTGAAGAGGGTTTAGGGGAGATGAGGTTTTGAAGTGAAATGTGTAATAGATACAATATGAGTGCCACAAGGCAACATTATTTAGTTTAAAAAAGTAAACTTGGACATGTTCCCCCACCTTTTTTCAAATATATAGGCACAAATAAAGAGAGAATGCTGCTGGGTTAGTGGTCAACACTATCTTCAATCCATCTTCTTATCAGGAACATGTATGATTCACTCTCTTAACATCCTTCTGGGGCATATTGATTCCTATTGTCAAAATCAAGCACCATGATTTTTGCAGTGTCAGTTCTGATGTCCTGAGCAAATGTAGCTGAAACGGGCATGATAGTTCTGTGGGTCAGATAACAGGAGGACGGGAGCGTTTCTGCTCCCTTCCTGCCTCACAGCTGCCTCAGGTTACCTTCTTCATAATTCTCTCCATCCTTGAAGACGTTAACATAATGTGTATGTGTATTTTTAAGTGGCATTTAGATGGGCATCACTTCTCGATTGCAGGTACAGTTATTGGGTTGTAAATAGATTTTATGTACTGACCTCTGCCTCAATTTCTCTGGTTAGATTTTTCTCATAATTTTTGTACTTCTCTATGTGCTGTGCTTAATTTGGTAAATGTTTTAAATGAATCAATTTTCTGGTTTCAATTTATCAAAGGCAAATTTTACTGCTTTTCCTCTAAACAGAAGAATTTTAATTAGGAGTATTTTATTAAATCATAAACAGGAACCAATAACCCCCTTTCAAAAAAAAAAAAAGTAAAAGGTTTGAAACATTGTCATTTTGAAGAGAAATTGGAGGTGAGGAGGAAGAAGACCTAACTTTTGAAGTTGCCCCTTTTAAATTGTGTTGGGCTGGGATTGTAAGGCTCCAGGCTACAGATTTTGAGCTTGATCTGTCTCTACAGTCTTTATAGACTATAACATCTCCAGTTGTTACCTGTTCTATAACTTGGTATATTTTCTTAGTGTATTTATTTAGTCGTACTGTATTTACTTAGTGTATTTCTTAGTATATTTTCTTCTTACTTCTGTGACTCAATTTACATATCTAAAATGGGCTGCCTTTTTTTTACTCTATGCTTTTTTTTTTAAGTAGCTGGCAGAGAAGAGAGGAGGCAGTGTGATGAGTTTACTTTGAGCCTATAAGTAAACGCTTATTAATGATGAGAATTTTCTATACGAATGCAGGAGTTATTCTCTTTATTTTGGTCTTTGTGGGGCCAAAAGTGTCTAGGTAGAAAATGCTCATTGGAAAGATGATTCTAGATGGTTTTTCCTGGGTTAATTTTCCTACTGCTCAGATAGGAGGAATAGCATAGTTAGAATGATTTTAGCCACTTTAAAAGTGTTCATTTAGTCATAGTTTGCTTCTCAAAAAGAATTTGAGACAAATTACCCAAGAAGTGGAGCTCTAATAAAAGTCTCATTAAGAGAAACTGAAAGCTACAAACAAATATGCAATGATAACTGAAGAAAAATTTATTATCAAATCCTCACACTCAAAAAGAGTACCATTTCTAGCTCTGTGCTTTCCAGCAGGCAAAAAAGAAACTATGAATTACAGATCCTCCTTGGCTAATCATTAAACTCATGTTAGTTCTTCAAGACAGACAACGTTTTTCTGTCCCTGAACTCCTCTAGGTGGGATGTGTCCTGGGCAGCGGCGTATGGGAGGCAGCCAGTGCATTGTCAAGAGAAGCTGGCTTTCAGCAGAGTTGGGGACAGCCCCTCTGGAGGAGGCTTGGTCCTTCTTACTCTGGCTGTTGCCCATTCTGAGCCAGGAGCAAAGTAGAGTCATTCTTTTCCTTTCTCTAATCAGGGAGGGATCAGGAAAGAGGAAAGGGAAAAAAAAGAAACTTCTGGGCATAAAGAAAAGATCCACATAACCTGAAAGTAAGTTCAAACAGCTTATCTGGAAACCAGCATGTAGAGGTGGACTTGAATTTGCCAAAGAGGTTTTTTGGCCAAATCCTTCTTGCTTTAAAAGTAAAGAAAACCGCCAGTGACTGGGTGTCTGGCAGGGGCTCATCAGCTATGGTGCAGCTCCCCTGAAGAAGGCAAGTTGAGCTGCTGCCAGATTTCATGCCAAATTCACATGAAAAACGAGGATTTCCTATGAGATTATTGTGAAAAGGTGAGAAAACAACTAAATTGGCTTTGTAAGAGCTAAACAGTGATATCTTGAGTAGACCACACTTTACAAAAGCTAGATCTTATTTTAGACAACGTAAGCGTGATCATTCTTTTTATACAGTCTCCAATATTTACTGTGCTGCAAAGAAAATCTGCTTATCTGTTTTAACACCCTTCTCTGAGTTGCCAGATAAAAGGCCACAGCAATCGGAAGAAATTTATCTTTAAAATGTTTCTATTATGCTTGGTGACAATGCCATTTCCACTGAGGACTTCTCTAGTATGTATTTTTTTTTTCCTATGGATGAAGCAGGAATCAAAAAGGACTTTCACTCTGCCTCAGGAGAACAATACGGGCATGCAAACACGGAGCCTGGCATTGCATTAAGCTCTGAAAATGCTTTAGGGAACCAGTGCGCCGTGCACGTGCATCAAAGCAAGAGTCTTTATATTCTGGGAAATTCATCACAGTATGACAATTTGTGCAGGGCTCCTGAATGGGGTTTGTTCCTTCTAGTTCTCCCTCTTTTATTTCCCTTCAGGGGTTTCAGACAGTCTGGAATAGGTCCTAAGGAGAGGAATTCACTGCGATTTCAGATTTAGGGAAAAAGCAGCCCACTGGCTTAGTTCACCTTCCCCTATGCCATGCCCCTGTTGCAGGATAATGAGGCCTACACTTACGTGGTGTCTACACTGTGCAGGCACCAGGTGAGTCACTTCACTCACATCATTGCCAACCCTCACCGCAGCTCTATCAAATTAAGTATTTTTGTCCTGCCTGCATTCATGTATTGATCTGGCACTCATTCAACACAGTTTTGTAGGACCTATGCTACAGGCCAGCAGACTTAGTTGTAAATGTTGAGGACTCAGCAATAAATAAGATATTCTTCCTGCACAGAAATGGGAAAACCAGCAAAAAAGGAACCTCGCTGAGGGAGGAGTAGAACCAGGACGTGAAGCCGTTTGTATATCTGGAGCTTGTGTCATTTCCTCCACACCATGATGCTTCCCTTAACTAGCTCCCATCTGATTGTGAGTTTCCTGAGATTAAGTACATTGATTTGGAGCTCAAGGCAAAGCTGGCCACGTTTTAGCAGGATGATCTTGGGGAAATTATTTAGCCTCTCTAGCCTCAACAACTTTATCTGTAAAACAAGAATTCTAATACCAGTCCCATAATTATACTCTGAAGCTTAAATGAGATTTTGTGTATAAAGTCTTTAGCACTGTACCAGTACATAATAAATGCTCAGTAAATGTGAAATATAATTATCACCGTCACTTTGGCTTTCTTGTACAGAGCGACCTCTGGAGCTGTTTGCTTTCACCTAGAATGAAATTCTTCCCTTCTTTCCCTGACTGGCTTTGACCAATGGCCTGTCAGAGTCTTTGTTCTGACCTAAGGTGACACTTGTCATAATTTGCTGTTTACACTAGGGTTCTACAAGGACCAAGATAGAGAAATGTCTCTGTGCTCAGGAGCATGTGTATGACCTGATATAATATTATCAGGAAGAGAAGCCTAATAGAAGGAATCTGAATGCTTGAGTTTCAGCATTTCTTGATTCCCAAGTCTCATCCAGGAGTGAATTATTGCCCTCTGTCTATGTCCATCTTCTGCTTTAGACTGGTGAAATACATCAAGGAAATGACATGGTTTAACTCATTTTCGTCATCTCAGTGTCTGTCATAATGCTTAGCCTCCAGTAAGCATTCATTAAATATTGTGGAATGAATGAAAAGTGACCACAAAACTTCCATTTATTTGTTTGTTGCTTTAAAATGGATACATTTCTGGATTTCAAAAGGACCAGGAAAACATATGCCAAAATGTAATGTGAAACAATGGTTTTCTCTGGATGCTGGGATTTAGAGGTGATATTTTTCTTTGTGCTTTTAGAATTTGGTGGGTTAGTAACATTAACAGCAATTGAGATGATCAAGAAAAGATCTTTGGACTATATACTCATGGGGTAGAGGAGTTTGGTGTTTCTAGACCCAAAAAGCTGACGTGATGAGAACTGGAGCCTCCAGGAACTCCGCGTGATGGTGGGGTGCAGCATCGTCCTTGCCTCCTCCTCCCGTGCATTGAGCAGACCACAGTTAGTATGCCTTTGTAGTTCAAGTGATGTCACTCTTTCATGGAGCTCTCAGCTCTTTGAAGCTGCCGTTGCATTCAGCCTTCCAGTTAGCGGGCCAACATGACCAATCCCATTGGACAGGGGTCAGAAAGATGATGCCTTTGACCCAAGTTTAAGGTCCCATACTCTGCTCTCCTATAATCTAACCTTCTATACCATCGCTCAGAGCCAGGATGCCTAATTAAATATTTAGTTTACAAGCAATGCCATACATTAATGGCTTAAGAAAACTTCATTCTTCCTCATTTCCTCCACTGCAACTGACTGTTTCATAACTGGTTGTTTTCAGCAACGATCTACATACTCTTATCTCTTCATAATTAAATGGGACATGAAGGTATGTTTTGTAGACTCTGAGTTGTTTTGCTGCCAGAGTGGACTGAGATGTTGCTATAAAGGTTATGAGTCACTGAAGAATGAGTTCAAGTCAATCCTTCCCCCTTTAACCCCACAGGTTATTTTGAAAAGTGGGCACTGTCATTTGGGTCTACACAAGTGTGCCCCTCGTGCAGGGTCAATGACAGGCCAGTAGGTTATTTGTCTTCTTGGGGATTACAGGCACAGGCTTGCCCTCTCAGGCCACCACAAGGCTTTCTCTGGCCAGAACTAACTGTTGGGAAGGCAGTACCCCAAATTAGGAAGAAATGAATGGGTCTAACAGGTATGAGGAATTTATTAACTGGGTTAGTCTCAACTGGATTCATCTCTTTTAAAAGAATTATTAGTGATAGCATGAACTAGATTATCCCAAACATACAGTTTATTATTTGGCAGTAAGGCAATGTGGGGAGGTAAGTTAATCAAATAAGTGTCTGCTACCGCATTAGCCAACTAATGTATCATCTTTCCCAGGAGCATGCTTTTGCTTAGTTAGCTTGTGCCTGTTTCTAAGGTATCATCAGATCATCAAGGAGTGATGCTGAAAGTGGGCTTCCAAGTCCCTGAAGATATCTTTGGTCAGAAGGTACTTTGGGAGGCACTAATTCTCATCCTAGCAGGAACTTCCTAATATAGCTCCTTGCCTGACATCAGGAAATCATCTTTTCAGGCAGGCTCTTCAGAAAGTTCAGAGTCACAAATGTTGGCAAGGATGTGGAGAAAGGGGAACCCTCCTACACCGCTGGTGGGAATGTAAATTAGTTCAACCATTGTGGAAAGCAGTGTGGAGGTTCCTCAAAAAACTCAAAATAGAAATACCATTTGACCCAGGAATTCCACTCCTAGGAATTTACCCTAAGAATGCAGCAGTGCACTTTGAAAAAGACATATGTGCCCCTATGTTTATCACAGCACTATTTACAATAGCCAAGAAATGGAAGCAACCTAAGTGTCCATCAGTAGATGAATGGATAAAGAAGATGTGGTACATATACACATGGAATATTATTCAGCCATAAGAAGAAGACAAATCCTTCCATTTGCAACAACGTGGAGGGAGGCAGAGGGTATTATACTCAGTGAAATAAGCCAGGCAGAAAAAGATAGGTATCAAATGATTTCACTCATCTGTGAAGTATAAGAACAAAGAAAAAAACTGAAGGAACAGAACAGCAGCAGACTCACAGAACCCAAGAATGAACTAACAGTTACCAAAGGGAAAGGGACTGGGGAGGATGGGTGGGAAGGGAGGGATAAGGGGGAAAAAAAGGGGCATTATGATTAGCAGACATAATGTGGGGGGGCACAGGGAGGGCTGTACAACACAGAGAAGACAAGTAGTGATTCTATAGCATCTCACTACGCTGATGGACAGTGACTGTAATGGGGTATGTGGTGGGGACTTGATGATGGGGGGAGTCTAGTAAACTTAATGTTGCTCATGTAATTGTAGGTTAATGATACCAAAAAAAAAAAAAAACCAAAAGAAAGTAGAGTCGAGCCCCTTGTTACTTTAGATAATTTTAAAATACATTCTGGAAAGTATTCTTTCTTCTATTATGGGAATAATTGAGTTTGGTTACTTCATAGGCTCTTAGGAAGTTTTGGTAGTGTGATGAGTTGAAGGTGATCCCCCAAAGATTTTATCTACTCAGAACTTCAGAATGTGACCTTACTTGGAATAACTGTCTTTGCAGATGTAGGTCTTTGCAGAATTATGGTAGGGATCTCAAAATAAGATTGTCCTGGATTATCCAGGTGAGCCCTAAACTCAGTGACAAGGGTCCTTATAGAAGACAGAAGAGGGGAAAACATAGCAACACAGAGGATACCATGTGAAGACAAAGACAGAGGTTGGAGTTTTGTTGTGGCAAGCCAAGGAATGCCTGGAGCCACTAGAAACTGATAGAGGCAGGGAAGGATTCTCCCCTGGTTCCTTCATAGGAAGCCCAGTACTGCTCATACCTTGATTTCAGTTTTCTGGCCTCCAGAAATCATTGAGTAAATAAATTTCTGTTGCTTAAAGCCATGCAGCTCATGGTAGTTTGTTAGGGCAGCCCTAGGAAACTAATATAGGTACATGCTTTGAGATTAATGACCACAAATATTCAAAAGGATGGCAGAATGATTTGTGTGTATCACCTAGCATCATCTTCTGAGGGGTGTGGATTTAATTGATTTGCTAGGGTTATATCATATTCTGTTGGCACCTGATGAAACATCAGTATTTTTTAACCCACTCTATAGAAAACCCAAAATTATACAGTTGGCATTTTTTGGTAAAGGACTGATTATGAATGCAATACATTCTTTATGCATTTTTTTGAATAAGTAAACAAATAGTTCCTAAGACCTTTTCACTAGGAGTTCACTTTCTTAAAGAACCTAAAACAAGGGACACCAAAGGTATGAACAATAATTAACTCCTGATCGCAATGTACAGCCAAGAAGGCCTGTTATCAGTTCTCTGAATCTCTAAGAGATTAAACATTTGATTAAACATATTTCAGCAACAAAAATTACTGAAATGACTTTGAACTATTTTAGTCATGTAACTGTATATTTACCATCTATGCAATGAAATAGTATCCTGTACTCTGCTCATTTGTTTTTGTGCTTGAAGGAACTGGGCTTCTACATCTATTCATTCCACCCTTTATTGAACAACAAGGAAATGATTCGATTCAAGAAATATTTGGCCAGTGCCTACTATGTGCCCTGGACATTATTGGAACTGGGTGGGTTACAACAAAAGTAAAGGCAAAGACTACAAGTGCTTCCAGGTTAATCAAGGAGGGAGATTGTATAAAACAATCCTGTGTCAAAGACACCTGCATTACCCAAGAGAGCCACCTGGAGAGATACCCAAGCAAGTGTGGCTATACACTGCTGATTTTCCCTTTTCTCTGGCAGCTCCTTCCTGGTTTATTTACCAGGCCTCTAACTCCTCTATCAGTCATTAACTGGAGGTGTTCCACAAGATTTGAGTAGAGACCTCTTTTCTTCTCCTTTTATCTCCCTGGGCAATAAAGCCCATAACCACTAATACTTCAGTTACTAACAAGATCCCCAAATATAGATCTTCTGCTCAGAGTTTTCTTCTGAGCTCTGGATTGCTACATACAACTAGTTGATATCTTTTGTGCATCTCAAAGTTACCTCATACATAAGTTGCCCAAACAAAACTCATGATCTTGGACCTATTGCCTCAGATCTGACCATCTTTCAGTGTTCTGCATGCCCAGGAATGACCAAGACAAAAAGTAAGGAGTTACTTTTGATAATTCCTTCTTCCATACCTCATGTCTAAACCATCAATCCTGTCAATCCTATCTAAACAGAATCCTATCAGTTTTACCTTCTGAATTTTCAGATTCATTTGTTTCTCTTCATTTCTACAGTCATCTCTCTAAGATGTTACAAGTTAATCCAGGAGTAGCTTCCCATCACCTTGCCATCTTATTGGCAAGAAGCAAATCACAGGTCCTGCCCACACTGAAGGGCAAGAGATTATAAAGGCACAGCGCCAAGGAACCAAGGTCATAGGACCATCTTAGAATTCTGCTATCATAGATCTCAATTCTAACTCACTTCCTCAGGACAACCTCCCCCAACCCAAGAACTGGGTCGAGTTCCATTCTTACAGGCTCTCATACCATGTATACCTGTTCCTCATAATATTTATCATAATTGTAATTTCAACTTAGTTATATCACTATTTGATTAATATCTCTCTCCCCCATTTGTGAGCCTCACAAGGGGCTGTTCTGTTCACTGTAGCACCAGGACTAAACATTGGAGAAGCTCAAAACTGTTGTTAAATAAGTGGACAGATGAGCCAAGGAAGCTCTTTATACTTTGTTGCCTTGATCTCTTACGCAGAAATCAGAGAAATTCTAACATCTAGGCTGAGTACTTAATGGGTTGCATCCCACCCTTCCTGCAGGAATGCTGTCCACAATGGACCAATAGAAGTTTTTTTGGAAAAAAAAAAAAGAGAGAGAGAAGCTAAGCTTTTCCCACTATCAGGGAAACAGGCAAATCATAAATCCTAACCACAATAAGCATCCCAAACTGACAGAAATTTTAAAGGAAGTCAAGGATAGAGTGGTAAACTGGAATCCCATTGAAAGTTACTATAACTGATTTATTCTTGTCTTGTTTTCTGGGATTTCAGATTAGTTTGTGTTTAGGGGATCTGTGCTAAACCATTGGCAGATGTAAACTGATACAACTGTGTGTCATATGGGAATTATGTATGACCAGATTCACATTTGAGCAATTTTCGAAAACAATCAAACATGTGCTTGGTTACCTGTGAAGTTCTGGATGCGTTTTCCTTTCCTGAAAGTAGTGTTCCCACTGGTGGTTCTTCCTAACCCACTTTGTGACAGTTGTTATAGCTACCACCTCCATTATCATCTCTGGCAATTATGGAGCAAGCCTGCAGCGAACACTTTAGGTGTGTTATCACAGTCCCTGTAAATATGTAATGCCTACCCTGTAGTGATGGTTCTCACATTTTAACTAGTGTTAAAGTGGAGGGCTGTTAAGACACAGATTGTTGAACTCTGCCCACATATTTTCTGATTCCATAAATTTGGCGTGGGGCCTGAGAGTTTGCATTTTTAACAAATTGCAAGGAATGAATATGATGATGCTGGTCCAGGGACCACACTTCTAAGAACTTCTCTACTCCATGAGGTAAGTATTGTCATTCCCCATTTTACTGATAAAGAAACTGAGGCTTAGAGAGGTAAGTAAGGTCACATGACCAGTAAGTTGTGCCGCCAGGATCCAAATCCAAGTTGGTTGGCCCAGAACCACTAGGTGACACTGTCGGCATTAAACATTCTTCTAAGCCCACAGTTAAAGGCCTAGGAATGTTGGCATAAATCAATCTTAAAATAGCTTTAAACATTTTTGATCACATTGGTTTGGTTTAAGTAACTACTCACAGAGACACATTTTAAGTGGTTATTTCATGAAGTTTCAGTACATCTGAATCTGAAATTATTTAAGAGTTTATAAAATGACAGTTTGAAAATCTTGATCAAGAAGCAGAGAGGAATCCCAAAAGAATTCGAACATGTTGACTCTGGAAGAAAATTTCCCATTCACTTCTCATGGAAGATGAAAGTAGATTGCTGAAGATCAGACACGAGTCTAAGCAACTTCTTTTCTTGATGGGTATGGGAAATGTCTGGCGAGCAGAGAGGAAAACTCAGCATCATTGTGCTCATCCCCCATGCAAACCCCGTATCTGTAAGCTTGATGTTTTGAACTGGTAAAAACTGGCAGAGATAATTTTCAGGTCTGGCTTAAATATCACCTGTGCTGTCTATGTATAGTCAGGGACCAGAAGCAGAAAATCATTTCCATTCCCAGCTTTTCTCTAGTCCTCACCCCTGGTGCTGACTTTATCCCAGAGGCTTTCCTCCCTAATGGTAACCAACAAAGTAGCAATTTGATCTTTCTTCAAATAATGTCTTCACATGATTCTCCCCAACTTGTGAGTATACAGAGGTATATTCTAGATTTATCAGAACATAATCCCATTTTTTTTCTGTCCCTTATCTCGCCAGTCTTACTTTTCATTATCCCTTAATGAAATTTTTTCTCCACTAAGCAAACCTCCTTTTCCTAAGCCTTTACACATTTACTCCTGCTTCTCTTTTTTTTAAATCTCTTTTTGCTCATCATATACTACAGTTCTCTACCTTCAAATCCAACTCTTAATCCCCTTCCCCAAGGCAATCTTTCATGATTGGTTTCATCTAACTCTGGTATTGCTTACTGGCCTAACTGGACCAAGTTAGTACTAAATTAGTTTATATGTGTTGAAAAGTTACTCTGTATAAATATTCTTCAGCCATTCAATCAGGGTTTTCCATCTCTCCAAACAGACCACAAGCTCTTTGAGAGCAGAGATTGTCTTTGTTTCTTTTGCTGAACGCCCTCTGGACCTCATTTTTTCATCGTTCATTCCTCATAGTTTCATCAACACCTCGTATATTCCAGGCAGTGCTCCTACCTTGTTGCTCTGCACAGAAGCGTGGTTGCTTTCATAAACTCTGCACTGCCCAAGAGCCTTCTAATCTAGAGCTTTGGACTCAGTGTGGGGAGTTGTAAATTCCTTCCTTTCACTCGTTCGGGAAGTCTGAAATATAGGGCAGGAAAAGAGATAAGAGGAGGCTTTCTGGGAAATGAGGGTTTTTGTGGTGGGAGGATGAAGTAAGGGGAATCTTGTTGAGGAAGTTGAGTTGAGCTCTGCATAACATTTCCTGTCAGGGATCCTTTTAGCAAATATTAATGAAAGGGCTCATTGGCAACAGTTTTGCCTAAAGCAGAGGCAGGCCCATTGTATAGGCAGAAGTAAGTAGTGAGAGAAATCCAAAGAGAGTCGCTTTCTGAATTCATCTGACTTGGGAGTTTGATGACTTCGAGTAGCATCTCTGTTCCTGATCTCTCTCATTTTTTTAAAAGTAAGTATTGGAATTGACATATTAATGAACCTAAGCAATTCATAAATTAAAAGTAAGTTCCTTGAACAATTATAACACTATATGTAGACATTGACATTGTCCATGCAAGTCTGTATTTATGACATTGTATAGAATGGTTACAAAGGCAAAGAATTCAAATCTTGGTTAGAAGTTATTTATATGCACCAGAGCATGGAGCTTGTATATATGTTAAGATCAAGCTATAGAAAATGGGAGTAAAACAGAATTCTGTATTTTTGCTCATTCCAAACAATTTTTTTCTGCAACCATAAAGGGCAATCCATCCTAGTAGTAGAGTGCCAATCACCGGGGCAGGTTCAGCTCCTTTGTTGATTTGTCCTGCTTTGTGGCTAGAACAGTCAGATTACCCCATCCACCTGAGAGTAGCAGGAGGGGCCAGAGTTCCTGGGCTTCAGTGGGTTTCTCCTCAACACAGGGGACAAACACAGAGATCACTAGGAGGTGTCTTAGTAGCCAGAGCTGAGCAGTCAGCAACCCTCGGGGCTGAACATCAGCTACTGGAAGATAACTTTATAAAAGAGTGAAGCAGACAATCTCTTTGAGATGTTTTCTCAGTGTTCATCTTTTTCTTTCCTTTCTTCTTCTCTCCGACTTTATAAAGAGAAGTAGAAAATCTATCTGAAATGTTTTCTCAGTGGTCTTTTCCCTTTCTTTCCTTTTGCTTTTCTGCTCTTCTGTCCACTGCCAACTTCACCCTCCTCACCTTTGTTTCACTGGCTCCAGACCATGCCAATGCACACACTCATGTCTCCTGCCCTCATTCCATTTCAGCTAGAGGAGTGTTCTCAATATTAACACTTCTCTTTCCTAGAATCCTTCATATGACCCAACTGACAGGCAGTTCTTCTGGGGTTGTCCCCTCCTTCCCTTCCTAGACTGAGGGGAAAAGGCAAAGGCCGGTGCTAACAGAGGTGAAATGGGCCACCCCAGGGAGTTATAGGCTAAGGGATGTGACAGCCTCACTTTACCCTTATGGCCTTCAAGCGCTGGGGAAGGTAACTAAGTAAGCTTCCCACCCCTTAAAAAACTATACTGCAAAGATCCATGGTTAATCATTATTTCAAATAAACTCTATGGGAATAGTGCAATTTGGGGAAAACATATTTACTTGGTAATCTTACAAAGAAAATGGCATTACCCACAAAGCTGACCTTGTTCATCTTTGATGTGCACAAACAAAAATACAAAGTAAAACGTAAGTTGCTCACTTTAATAAATTCTAAGCATGCCCCATTGTATTTGATGTAATTTTTTTAAGTACATTAAGAGGAGAGGAATATATTGTTATTAAAATTACTGAATTTTTTAAGAACTTCAGGTTGAAAACTAATCTATGGGGATTGGGGCACGGATTAACTAGGAAGGAACATGTGGAAAATTTCTGCAGTAAGGGCACTTCTTTCTTGATAGGGGTTGAATTACACAGGTGTCTACATTTGTTAAAACTTGGTGCATGTACATTTAAGATTTTTGCATTTTGTGGTGTATAAATTTTGCTTCAAAAGGAAAAAACAAATATTGAATGCATGCTGAAGTGTTTAGATGGAAGTGTACTTAATGCCTGCAGTTTACTTTGAAATGCTTCAAAAAGGAAAAAGAGAGGACTTGCAAGATGGCAGCATGAGAGGTGAGACAGAGAGCTCCTCCCAAAACCACATATTGTACAAAAATATAGTTAATTAATACAACTAACCTTAAAACAGCAACAAGAAAGAAGGCTGAATCAGACTGCAAACAGACCTCACAAAACAGGGTAACGTACGAAAGCCTTAATCTGGCAGGACCCAAGCTCTTCCCCCACCCCAGCTCACCAGCAGGAGGAAGAGAAACAGAGTGGGGAGGGGAGTGGAAACCTGGGACTGCTGAACATCTAGCCCTGGAGATCTGCTTTGTAAGCAGAATCCTATAGTGTGTGGTGCTCTGGATGTTGGGGAGCTCGGACAGGGGATTGCTTGAGAAATTGACATTCTGGCCGTTTGTGGAGGACAGATCCACACCCGGCCACTCTATGTTAGAGGAAAGGCAGGCAGTCTGAGAGGCTTCCTAGCAGCCAGAGGGCTGCTGAAGGGGTGGGGTTTACACGGAACTTGCTGTGCAGGAGAAGGGAGATCTGGACAAGGTTGTGTGGGTGCCCCCTGCCCAGCTGGTTGGAAACTTGGGGAGCTTCAGGTGCTCCATCCCCTTGGCTGCCTACTCAGCTCCGAGGCCCCCCACTGTGACACATAACCAGCCAAATCTTCCTACTGGCCTGCAGGCACCTGCCCGCAAAGCAGTGGTCACTGCATAGGCGTCAGGCCAGCCAGAGGGAGGCCCTGCCTACAACAGCTAGAGACACAAAGCACAGAGGTTTACACGTGTGTGCTTGGCCCACTGGCTCTGACACTGGAGACAGGCACTGCAGACAGGAATCAGGAAACAGATCTTTCCTCCCCCAAGGCACCAGCTCCACTCCCCTATGACCCACAAACTCACTCTAGGAGCTGAGCAGCTCCAGAGACTGGACATTATGCACACTAGTGGGCACCACACAGAAATATGAAACAACAAAAGAACATGGTTCAGACCAAAATTTCACAAACCCCAGAAAGAGGGCCAAATGAAACCGAACTCACAATCTTCCTGAAAGTTCAAAATAAAAATTACAAACATGCTTACGGAGGTACAGAAAAATATTCAAGAACTCAGGAACGAATTTAAGTTGGAGATTCAATCATTAAGAAATTCCATATCTGAAATGCAACATACAATAGAGGGATTTAAAAGCAGATTAGATGTAGTAGAAGAGACAGTAAATGGAATAGAAATTAGAGAAAAGGAATACAAAGAAGCTGAGGCACAGAGAGAAAAAAGAATCTCTTAAGAATGAAAGAATATTGAGAGAACTGTGTGACCAATCCAAACGTGACAATATTCAAATTATAGGGGTACCAGAAGAAGAAGAAAGAGAAAAAGGGATAGAAAGTATCATTGAGGAGGTAATTGCTGAAAACTTCCCCAATTTTGGAAGGAGATAGTCTCTCAAGCCATGGAAGTGCACAGATCTCCCAACACAAGGGACCCAAGGAAGACGACATCAAGACATATAATAATTAAAATGGCAAACATCAAGGATAAAGACAGACTTTTAAAAGCAGCTAGAGAGAGAAAAAAATATCACCTACAAAGGAAAACCCATCAGGCTATCATCAGACTTCTCAACAGAAACCTTACAGGCCAGAAGGGAGTGACATGATATATTTAATGCAATGAAGCAGAAGGGCCTTGAACCAAGAACACTCTACCTGGCAAGGTTATCATTTAAATTTGAAGGAGGGATTAAACAGTTTACAGAGAAGCAAAAGCTGAGAGAATTCCCTCCCACAAACCACCTCTACAGTGCATGTTAGAGGGACTCCTATAGATGGAAGTATTCCTAAGGCTAAAAAGATGTCACCCAAGGGAAGATAAAGAGTACAGAATATGATTCACAACATAAAAAGAATGGAGGAGGAAAAAAAAGGAAAAAAAAAAGAACCTTTAGGTTGTGTTTGTAATAGTTTACGAAGTAAGTTAAATTAGACTGTTAGATAGTAAGGGAATTACCCTTGAACCTTTGGTAACCACAAATCTAAAGCCTGCAATGGCGATAAGTATGTACCTATCGATAATCACCCTAAATGTAAATGGTCTGAATGCACAAATCAAAAGACATAGAGTTACTGAATGGATAAAAAAACAAGACCTATCTATATGCTGCCTACAAGAGACTCACTTCAAACCCAAAGACATACACAGACTGAAAGTGAAGGGATGGAAAAAGATATTTCATACAACTAATAGTGAGAAAAAAGCAGGAGCTGCAGTACTTGTATCAGACAAAATAGACTTCAAAACAAAGAAAGCCACAAGAGACAAAGAAGGGAATTACATAATGATAAAAGGGTCAGTCCAACAAGAGGATATAACTATAATAAATATCTATGCACCCAACACAGGATCACCTATATATGTGAAACAAATACTAACGGAATTAAAGGGGGAAATAGAATGCAGTGCATTCATTTTAGGAGACTTCAACACACCACTCACTCCAAAGGACACATCGACCAGACAGAAAATAAATAAAGAGACAGAGGCACTGAACAACATATTAGAACAGATGCACCTAATGGACATCTAAAGAACACTCCATCCAAAAGCAACAGGATACACATTCTTCTTGAGTGCACATGGAACATTTCAAGACTAGATCATATACTAGGCCACAAAAAGAACCTCAGTAAATTCAAAAAGATTGAAATTGTGCCAACCAGCTTCACAGATCACAAAGGTATGAAGCTAGAAATAAATTGCACAAAGAAGATGGAAAAGCACAAAAACACATGGAGGCTTAATAACATGCTCCTAAATAATCAGTGGGTCAATGACCAAATAAAAACAGAGATCAAGAAATATATGGAGACAAATGACAACAATAATTCAACACCACAAAATCTGTGGGAAGCAGCAAAGGCCATGCTAAGGAGGAAATATATTGCAATACAGGCCTACCTCAGGAAAGAAGAACAATCCCAAATGAACAGTCTAAACTCACAATTAATGAAACTAGAAAAGGAAGAACAAATGAGGCCCAAAGTCAGTAGGAGGAGGGACATAATAAAGAGAAAAGCAGAAATAAATAAAGTTGAGAAGAATAAAACAATAGAAAGGATCAATGAAAGCAGGAGCTGGTTCTTTGAGAAAATAAACAAAATAGATAAACCCCTAGCCAGACTTATCAAGAAAAAAAGAGAGTCTGCACACATGAACAGAATCAGAAATGAGACAGGAAAAATCACTACGGACACCACAGAAATACAATGAATTATGAGAGAATACTATGAAAAATTATATGGTAACAAACTAGATAACCTAGAAGAAATGGACTACTTTCTAGAAAAATACAACCTTCCAAGGCTAACCCAGGGAGAAACAGAAAATCTGAATAGACCAATTACCAGCAAAGAAATTGAATTGGTAATCAAAAAACTACCTAAGAACAAAACCCCTGGACCACATCGTTTCTCTGCTGAATTTTATCAAACACTTAGTGAAGACCTAATACACATCCTCATTAAAGTTTTCCAAAAAGTAGAAGAGGAGGGAATACTCCCAAATTCATTCTATGAGGCCAACATCACTCTAATGCCAAAACCAGGCAAAGACACCACAGAAAAAGTAAATTACAGACCGACATTCTGGATGAACATAGATGCAAAAATACACAACAAAATATTAGCAAACCAAATTCAAAAATACATCAAAAACAACATCCATCATGATCAAGTGGGATTCATCCCAGGGATGCAAGGATGGTACAACATTCGAAAATCCATCAACATCATCCACTACATCAACAAAAGGAAGGACAAAAACCACATGATCGTTCTCATAGATGCTGAAAAAGCATTTGACAAAATTCAACATCCATTCATGATAAAAACTCTCAACAAAATGGGTATAGAGGGCAAGTACTTCAACATAATAAAGGCCATATATGACAAACCCACAGCCAACATTATACTTAACAGCAAGAAGCTGAAAGCTTTTCCTTTAAGATCAAGAACAAGACAAGGATGCCCTCTCTCCCCACTTTTATTCAACATAGTTCTGGAGGTCCTAGCCACAGCAATCAGACAGCACAAAGAAATAAAAGGCATCCAGATTGGCAAGGAAAAAGTCAAACTGTCTCTGTTTGCAGATGACATGATACTGTACATAAAAAACCCTAAAGAATTCACTCCAAAACTACTAGATCTAATATCTGAATTCAGCAAAGTTGCAGGATACAAAATTAATACACAGAAATGTGCTGTATTCCTTTACACTAACAATGAACTAGCAGCAAGAGAAATCAGGAGAACAATTCCATTCACAATCACATCCAAACGAATAAAATACCTAGGAATAAACCTAACCAAGGAAGTGAAATACCTATACCCTGAAAACTACAAGACACTCTTAAGAGAAATTAAAGGGGACACTAATAAATGGAAATCCATCCCATGCTCTTAGCTAGGAAGAATTAATATTATCAAAATGTCCATACTGCCTAAAGCAATCTACAGGTTCAATGCAATCCCTATCAAAATACCAACAGCATTCTTCAATGAACTAGAGCAAATAGTTCTAAAATTCATATGGAACCAGAAAAGTCCCCGACTAACCAAAGCAATCCTGAGAAGGAAGAATAAAGCAGGGGGAATTACGCTCTCTGACTTCAAGCTCTACTACAAAGCTACAGTAATCAAGACAATTTGGTACTGGCACAAGAACAGGCCCATAGACCAGTGGAACAGAATAGAGAGCCCAGATATAAATCCAAGCATGTATGGTCAATTAATATACAATAAAGGAGCCATGGGTATACAATGGGGAAATGACAGCCTCTTCAACAGCTGGTGTTGGCAAAACTGGACACCTACATGTAAGAGACTGAAACTGGATTACTGTCTAACCCCATACACAAAAGTAAAGTTGGAATGGACCAAAGATCTGAATGAAGTCATGAAACCATAAAACTCTTAGAAAAAAATATAGGCCAAAATCTCTTGGACATAAACATGAGCAACTTCTTCATGAACATATCTTCCTGGGCAAGGGAAACAAAAGCAAAAATGAACAAGTGGGACTATATCAAACTAAAAAGCTTCTGTACAGCAAAGGATACCATCAGTAGAACAAAAAGACATCCTACAGTATGGGAGAATATATTCATAAATTACATATCCAATAATGGGTTGACATCCAAATTCTATAAAGAGCTCACACACCTCAACAAACAAAAAGCAAATAAGCCAATTAAAAAATAGGCAGAGGAGCTGAACAGACACTTCTCCAAAGAAGAAATTCAGATGGCCAACAGGCACATGAAAAGATGCTCCACATCGCTAGTTATCAGAGAAATGCAAATTAAAACCACAATGAGATATCACCTCATAGCAGTTAGGATGTCCAACATCCAAAAGACAAACAACAACAAATACTGAAATGCTGACAAGGATGTGGAGAAAGGGGAACCCTCCTACACTGCTGGTGGGAATGTAAATTAGTACCATCGTTGTGGAAAATAGTATCAGGTTCCTCAAAATACTCAAAATAGAAATACCATTTCTCCCAGGAATTCCACTCCTAGGAATTTTCCCTAAGAATGCAGCAGCCCAGTTTGAAAAAGACATATGCACCCTTGTGTTTATCACAGCACTATGTACAATAGCCAGGAAATGGAAGCAACCTAAGTGTCCATCAGTAGATGAATGGATAAAGAAGATGTGGTACATATACACAATGGAATATTATTCAGCCATAAGAAGAAAACAAATCCTACCATTTGCAACAACATGGATGGAGCTAGAGGGTATTATGCTCAGTGAAATAAGCCAGGCAGAGAAAGACAAGTATCAAATGATTTCACTCATCTGTGGAGTATAAGAACAAAGAAAAAACTGAAGGAACAAAACAGCAGCAGACTCACAGAACCCAAGGATGGACTAACAGTTACCAAAGGGAAAGGGACTGGGGAAGATGGGTGGGAAAGGAGGGATAAGGGGGAAAAGGGCTATTACAATTAGCACACATAATGTAGCGGGGTTGGGGGTGGGTGGGGAGATACGGGGAAGGCAGGATAACACAGAGAAGACAAGTAGTGATTCTATAACATCCTACTATACTAATGGACAGTGAGTGCAATGGGGTATGTGGTGGGGACTTGATAATAGGGGGATTCTAGTAACCATAATGTTGCTCATGTTATTGTATATTAATAATAGCAAAATAAAATTTAAAAAAGCAGGAGTCTCATAGACACCGAGAAGGGACTAGTGGTTACCAAAGGGGAAGGGTTGGGGAGGATGACTGGGGAGGAAGAAGCTTATTAGGGGTGCTATAATTCGCAGTCACAACATAGGTAGGTTACTAGGACAGTAGTACAGCATGGAGAATACAATTAATGACTCTATAACATCTTACCATGTTGATAGACAGTGACTGCAGTGGAGGGGGGCAGGTCTTGATAATATGGGTCAGTGTTGAACCACTGTTTTATGCATGTGAAACCATCATATGATTGTATATCAATGATACTTTAACTTAAAAAAAATGCTTCAAAAAGATAAACTGGATTGAAGAATGGATAATAAATTGATGCATGATAAAGAAAGAATAAAAATATGTTAGTGGTAAAATCTGGATGGTGTATAAATGAGTGTCCATTTAAACTTTTTTTAGACTTTATTTTATACTTGAAAATTTTAGTAATGTTGGAAAAATTGTTGGGGTAATTTTACAGTGTCCTTAGCCAACTGCTCTCATTTTGGAATATCCAAATTATTCTGATTAACGAGCAAACTAACAATATTATACAGCTTATTGATGCTGTATTTAAGAAACATTTTTAATGTGTTTAAGAAACATCACCTGGCCCTGCTCTAGATAAAATAATTCTTTATGGAAATTGTGCCTTTCTTCCATTATGCATACATTGATAGAAAACACTAGTTTTGAGGTGGGGGAAAGCAACATTTAATCATCCACAATACTGACATACATTTTCTTATAATCACTGCTATATTAATCATGTATAATTTTATATGTTTAAGATATTTCTGTGATTTTTCTCCTATATAATATGAAAAAATTTAAAGTAAGTGACATTTGAACTAGGCCTTGAGGGATGAATGGGCATTCAACAAGCATCAAAAGAGGAAAAGAGAATCGCCAGTTTCATTTATGTATCTCCCATAGTACCCAGCAGAGTAAATGTGAAGTGAATGTTTAGTCCAAATTACAAAAGTTCAAAGGTCAAGTTTCTAAACAAATTGGAAATGGACTAACCTGATTAGAAATAAACTCATTTACTCGGTGATCAAATTTCAGTGTAAGGAATTCTGAAGCAGTGAGAAACCTTGGAGGTTTTTCCAAGATGTGTGACAGTCCTTGGAGAAATGAGACCCTCTACCAGTAAACTAAATATTGTAGTTTGCTTGATTTTCTTAAGATAAATATTTCATACTTAATCCGTCAAAATAAAGTGGTATCCCGGGGAGACCTTGGTGTTGGAAGCCTTGGCAAACTTTCGGGACCCCTTTCTTGGAATGGTATTCAAAGCCTACAGCACTTTCTTTTGAATATCTTTAGAGAAAATAGATTTAACTTCTGAACTAAGAAATTTATGCAGAGGTCAGCAAGTTGAGTAGGACTAATTTTGGAAAGGGGTACAGCTGTAAACTGATCCTGATTTTCTTGATAGAAATTTATTTTCAAAATTACCAAAGAAGAACCTTAAAAACAGGGTTAGCATCACCAGAATATATATATATACATAATCTCCTGTGATGACTACTAAAGTGCAAAGCTTAGATAGAAATATAACCGCACCTAGAAGCATAAAAAGCATAAGCACATCTCCCCACTGGCCAACATGGGCTCAGAGAAGCAGTGATAACTGTACCTACAACCCCATTGTCCTCTGAAAAGCACTGCCTTCTGAGGCAGTTTGCAGTGGGTTCCATGCCATCCTTAGTTCCAGTTTCTACAAAAGCAGTTCCTGAAATGTGGCTTCACATTTACCTTGTGGAAGAGCTCTGGGGAGGCAAGCTGAGCCCTGTGGGAACATTAGAAATGCCCAGAATTAAGCAAGAAAGAAAGCAACCATTCACCCTGTGGCCCAGGTATTCTCCCAGATCCAGCTGCTGCAGAAGAGCAGGCTGGCAATGGTCCTCAGGTGGTGAGAGATAAACGTGGAAAATGGAATCAGCCTGAATCATCTGTGCTAAACTGAAGCCTGAAGTAGTGGCAGGAGTGTATTACTTAGGGAGGCTTGAGAGCAAAGCGATGTGATGTGTAGGATGAGTCACGGCCAGCACATTGAAAATACAAGAGGGCGTGAGGGCTGGTGTGGGTGGGGAGAGGCAGAGCTCGTGTTCTGTGGGTAAGAAGTCAGGTAACAGGAGAATAGGAGGAAATCAGGGGCCTTGAGCCCTCATGAATTCTCCCCTGCTATCTAAGACACTCCACTGTTACGAAATAACGTTTCTCAGGGTCTAATTGCCTTGTGCTTGGGCACTTACATTTATTCTGACTTTTGGTTTCTCCAGGTTTATTCTTCTCCGTTAGTGACTGTTTCCCATCTGCTCTTCAGACACAGCAATTTACTTAGTCATGTTTAAGTGACACCTTGTCACCTTTTTTCCAGACAAATATCATGGTGTCCTAGAGATCTGGAAACACCACTACCATCTTGTATTTACTGCCACATCCTCTTGTAACCAAAAATTTGCAAAAGAAATTCTCATGCTCAATTTTTTTTCTTTGCAGGGTCAGCATTTAGTCATTGCATTTAAAACACCAGAATTTTAGTGTATAAATGCCAAAGTAATTTGCCCTATTCCTGCCATCCTTTTCAAGGGAATTCTCCTCTTCCTTATTCTTTCCCTCTTTCCTTAAGGATATTGTTCCTTGCACAGAGGCTGGCAGACATTAAGTGCTTGATAAATGTGCCATGAAACAGTTGTCACTAGATAACAGAAATCTTTCCAAGGTGGTTTAACCACCATGCTTCTAAAGGCATTCAGGTAGATGACTTTTCTCAAGCCCCTTTAGTTGGTAGGTCTTGACCCTTTAAGGACATGCATTCAGAGAACTTTCAGAAAAGTGATGCTGTAATCCACTGTCAGCATCGTGGGAAGTGAGTTGTGGGTGTATGAAGAAAGATGGTATATGTAAGTGTGTGTGTGTGTGTGTGTGTGTGTGTGTGTGTGTGTGTTCCACCACATACACATGCATAAATCTAACCTTTCCTCACATTACTTGATATTTAATACAGATTCTTGTATAATCAATATACAGCATGCACGTTTCATGAAGAATTGAATGCCTTTTCATTCATGAGTATGATTGCAACTCATGGGCAAGATGCACTCATGGATTGTTTAGGTCTGGAAGTAGGGTGATCTCTAGTAGGCCCTCAAATTATGGATAAGGAAGCTTAGGCCCAGTAAAATTCTATGGGCTCCTAAATCCACAAAGGAGGCCAATAGCAAAAGAGAAGCCAGATTCATGGATTCCCACACCAGCCCAGCATCTTGGAGCCACTCATCCATTATGGGGTGTTGTCACACCGCTGACAGCAGTCCATCTGGGAAAGAGGATAACCTGTGGACAAGAGGACTTACTGACTTAAAGGGTTGAGAAAAAGATAAAAAGACAATTACCAGAAATATTTTTACTTTTAAATGATAAATCAAGGATATTTGCCAGGAGCACTGTCTGTGAAGACTACACTTATCTCTAAACGGGTGTGTTTTGTTTTGCTTTTTAGATTAATTAATTAATTAATTTGGTATTTGTCAGGGTTAATTAAGGGTTCCCTTTTAATAAGTACTCTTAGTAAATGTCTGTATTCATCTGTGTTAAGTCTGTGTTAGTCACTAGCTCACACAGGGAACAAGGACATGGATTTAATAAGCATACTGGAATTAGGGATAGAATTTAGAAAGGAAAATAAGTTTTAAGAAATATATTCATTAGCATGAGAAAAAGAGCAATTGACTTACTTCACAATTATTGGTTTCAAAGAATAAGTTATTCTTAAAAACATTTTCCTATTTTTATTTTTAATTACTTTTTCATAAATTCTCCTATGGGTAAACAATATGTTTTCATTTCTGTTGCTGTAATAAAATATTATGGCTGACCAGTTGGTGGAGCAATTACATTTCCATAGCTCTTAATGGGTATTTTGCTTAGGTAATAATAACTTAATTAGCATTAAGAAAGAAACTATTAATATCCTAAGGGCTAACCAAACTGATCACAAACTTTCAGGAGAAATGACAGACAAAATCACTTTTAACAACATCCAGCCCATTGAAGACACTGTGTAATTAAAGTGCTAATTCCACTCCTGATAGCTGGAGAGTCTCCTTTTAACTTACCTCCAAAAGATCGGCCCCCTGCCTGCAAAGTCCCAGTTCCAGGTGAGCATGAAGCAGGGAAAGGGAAAGGTCAGCCTTAGTGCTCCAGCTCCTGGCAGGATGAGGTTAATGCAATTACTGTTTTAATGGCAAGCCCATCCGATACAGGGTTCAGTGTATTTATTAGCCTCTTTGGCTTAAGCAGCTATCCTAAAGCGACAGGCTCTGGAAGAGCAGTTTGCTCAATCCAGATTTCCTCCTAAAGAATGGTTAACTGAATGTTTGCCAATCCAGTGTTTAAGTCCCCCAAAGTCATTGTAGCTACTTATGGTACTTGGAAAATGTAACCTTTACCCTCGACATATTCAAATGAAAAATATAGGAGACAGTATAATTATGATCATGTGGAAAAAATCTTGTGAATAGACAAAAGACTATAAGGAAATATGAAATGTTAGCAATGGTTGTACTTGCATGAGATTCTGGGTGATTTTTGTTTTTTCCTTATATGGTCTTTGTTTTTCCAATTTGCTGAAATAAATCCTTTACTTTAAAAAAAAACTATTTTAAAGTGTTATTCAAAAAGTAGGAAAAAGGAAGATAGTGCCAGTGAACTTAAAAGAATGATTATGTGTATATAAATATAAATAAAATGGTGTATCTTAAAGCTATCTATATATATCCTTGTCACAGAGACCAGGCAGTATAGAGGCTAGGCACCTGCTCTTAGCTGAGATCAAGGACTGACCAGCGTGTATTGAAAAGATATGTTGCCTAGCAAGCTAATGAGAAAAGTGGGCTGACTGACAGGTTAGGACTGGATTGGAGGTTTTATTTTCTAATACAAGTTTCTTGCAGACACATGTTTTTAAGGCCAGCTTTAAGAGAAATATTTAATAAATACCTATGATATGCCAATTACTGTTCTAGACAGTAAAGTTAAAGCAGTAAATAAAATAGAGATTTTTGCTCTCTTGGAGCTTACATTTTAGACTGAGGAGACTGAGCGTAAACACATAAACATAACATGTTTTAGATGGTGACAAGAACAAGAAAGAAAAATAAAGAGAAAAAGGATTAAGAGTACCTTGAAAGAGAAAAGGGATGTCACTTCCTAAAAGGATGGCCAGAGAAAGCATTACCGATGAGGTGATATTAAGCTAAGACCTGAAATAGCCATAGCGGTATCTGGGCAACAGTTCCAGGCAGAGGAAATGCAGTTCAAGCATGCCAACCTAATGTGTCCCAGAATCAGCCAGAAGACAGGCATGGCTGGAGCAGAGCATGAGGGGGTGGGATCTGGGGACTGAGGTCAGCGGTGTAGTAGAGTAGTGGATCACATAGACCTTGTAGACCATTTAAAGAATTTTGTTTTTTCTTGAGAGGGGTAGAAAGCCATCAGAAGTTTGGGATTGGGATGTGACTTGATAGAATTTTTAAAGGATCAGTCTGGCTGTTTTGCTGAGAATAGATTTTGGAGGAGAAAGCAGGGGCAGAGGCAGGTTGATTAGTTAGGAGGCTATTGCAATAAGGGG
>JAQQAC010026072.1:64219091-64260405 GCA_029783875.1 Phataginus tricuspis | reverse complement strand
AGGGGCAGAGGCAGGTTGATTAGTTAGGAGGCTATTGCAATAAGGGGCAGAGGCAGGTTGATTAGTTAGGAGGCTATTGCAATAGTCAAGACAAAAAGTAGTGGTGGTTTGGACCAGGGAAGTAACAATGGAAATGGTGAAAAATGACAAGATTCTAAATAAATTGTGAAGGTAGAGCCAGCATGATACTAACAGATTGAATACGATATAAGGGAAGAGAGGAGTCAAGGACTTCAAATGTTTGGTTTGAGTAACTGGAAGAATAGAGTTCACGTTAACCGCAGTGGGGAGGTCAGGGAGGAACAAGTATGGGGGAAGGTGGGGAGGGCGATCAAGAGTGTGGTTTTGAGCATTTATGTTAAACGTGAGTTACTTATTAGAGATCCAGATAGACATGCCAAGTAGACAGCTGGATCTACAAGTGCCAGGCTGAGGGGAGAAGTCTAGGCTGGAGCTAAAAATTGGGAAGTTGTGGGCATGTAGATGATATTTGAAGCCGTAAAACTAGATATCTCTAAAAGTGTGGATAGAGAAGTCCAAGGACTGCCATATTTAGAGGTTAGAGAGATGAAAAATAATCACCGAAGGAGACAGAGGAGTGGGAAATGAAGTAGAAGAAAAAACATAGAGGTGAAGCACCACCACAGCAGGAACAAAAGAGAAGAATGTAAATAGAACAAAAGCTGGACATATATTGGTTTTAGACGCTGAAGGAGATCTTCACCCAGCCATCAGCTGACTGCTGAGCAGCTGACAGGGCCTTCAGTGTCCACATGACAAAGAGTACAGACTTCACAAAATTAGTGGAGGAAAATCATTAAACATTTTATGAATGAACCAGAGATGACCTCTTTATATTGGCCCCTAGGTTGTTTGTTTCTTTACTACAGGCTGAGGCCTATTAGCTCAAAAGCCCACTGGCGCCAAACTCAGATGTTTACACATCCAATTTTTTTTTAAATAGCCCAAACAAGCAAAATTTTAAACCATGTAGAACCTGCCTGCTTTGCATACCCTGCAAAACCTCACTGGATAGTCGTTCCCCATTGATAAGATAGTGTGTTGTGGTTATAAGACTCTAAAAAATGTGAAGTTGTAGTACAATTGGTAAATCATGAGAAGAGTTTCAATAAATGTGACAAAGGGTTAATGTTTAAAATATACAAGGGTGTACAAAAATGTTCATTTGTAAGTAAAATGGAAAAATCCTAAGTACCCAACAGTAGAGAAATGGTGAAATGAATTTTACGAATTCATAGAATTGATTTTTTTGCAACTACTAAACAATTATGTTTTCAACTCCATTAAGGAAATGAGACCACAGATCAGGAGAGAATATTCACAAAACATTTGTCTGACAAAGGACTGGTAACCAGGATATATAAAGAACTCCTAGACGCAACAATAAAAAGACAAACAACCCAATTAAAAATGGGCAAAAGATTTTAGAAGACACTTCACAAAAAGAAAAATATGAATAGCAATAAACACATGGAAAAATGCTCATCATTATTAGTCACCAGAGCAATGTAAATTAAAATTAAAATCTTGAGGAAGTACCACTCTAGATGCACCAGTGTGTCTGTAATTAAAAAGATTACAACATTAAATGATGTCAAGGATGTAGAATAAATGGAACTCTCATGCATTGCTTCTGGAAATGTAAAATGGTACAACCAGTTTGGACAAATTTTGGTGGTTTCTTAAATATTAAACCTTTACCCATGCTAGATCCAGAAATTCCACTTTTAATGAGAAATAAAGTCTTATATTCACAAAATGACTTGCAGAAGAATATTTATAGCAGATGTATTCATAATGGAAAGAAAACTGAATTCAGCCAGGTACCCAATAGGAAAATGGATGAACTAGTATATTTTTACAATGGAATAGTAATGAGGGACAGAAAACCTGCTTGTGTGTGTATAAACACATCAAAATGGCTAAATCTCAAAAACATAAGCTGAAAGAAATAAGCCTTACACAAAAGAATACATACTGTATGATTGCAATGATATGAAGTTCAATACTAGGCAAAACTAGGGATTGGTGGTGCAGGCAGGGATTGATTCAAGGGAACATAAGGGGACTTACTGGGGTAACAATAATGTTCTATTTCTTGAAAAGGGCTTGAGTTACACTGGTGTTGAATTTTGCAAAAGTTAGTGCATGTACACTTAAGATTTGTGTATTTCAATATATGTAAGATGTACCTTGAAAGAAAAGTGTTACCCAATTTTGAACTCTAGTTAGAAATATGAATGCTGATTTAGAAGGAATTCCATGTAGTGATGTCTGTAATGTTTGAAATACATCAAAAAGATAAGATGGATTAATGGATGGATAGAAGGGTGAATGGACGATTAAACATGTGATAAAGCAAACAATAAAATGTTAATAGCAGAATCTCTGTAGTGGGTATATGCCCATTCACCATAAATTTTTTCAACTTTATAGTGCAGGTTTGAAAAAATTTATAATTATATGTGAGAAAAATAATGTTTTCAAAGAAATTATTTCAGACACCTTGCCAGCATAACAAAAAGCAGGGTAGAATGTTGCATATATAGAATAAGTAGTTTAGAGAGGGTGTAAAAGAGAGCATTAAAATAGAGAAAAGTCAAGTGGTTATCTTGGGGAGTTGTGATAATGGGCAATTCTTATTTTATTTTTTTATAGTTTATTTACATTTTATGAACTTTCTGCAGTAAGTATGAAATGGCTATTATTATCAGAAAAAGTATATTTTGTCACCTAACATTCTTAAAAATAGCTTCAAGGAGGCAGATTTTAACTTAAAGCACAGAGGAATTCTGTCAGTCAGAACTACACAAAGATGGAATGGGCTTCTGATATGTCAGGAAGGTTTCCTATCCTCCAAGGACTGCTGTCTAGGCTGGAAGATCACAGATAGAAATATTTTAGAGAGGGCTTTACAGGTGTGCAGTTTGAAGGTGAACTCAAATTCTGAGACCTAGATGTGGAACAGAAATTGCTGTGAAAATGAAAAGACTTTGTGAGTATTCCTAATCTATTACGAACTCAGTACTCCTCCATGAAAATAAAAATGCTAACCCAAGACTTCCCATACCAGCATTACACACAACTGGGTTCAACATATAACGAGAAAGTCATCCTAGGCACCAAATCAGAGGTTGTTTTTTTTTTTTTTTTAACATCTTAGCTGTGTAGGTGTGCGGGAGTGAAAACAATACTTCTAGTTTGCAAGGTGTTCGAGAGTGAGCAGAGCACTTCGACATACATGATCTTACCTAAGCCTGTAACAACCCTGAGACAAGTGAGAAGAACACGGGATTTTTGAAGCTGGAGACGGCAAGATTGTGCAGGGTACCTGGGCACTGACTCGGCTCTCTTCCCCCCTGTGTGGATGGTCCTTGTTGTTATTGTATTTGGCTCGAGAACGAAGAGAGCCTGACATTTGTGAAAATTTCCTTAAGGGGATGCACAAAGTTTAGTTCAAGTATGTTTTTTTTTGGCTTAGTAGTAAAACAGAACGTTGGTCCTTCCTCAGCCCCTGCAGCCCTCCGTCTAGAAGTAGGGTGAGTGTCGGCTGAGTGCCCCCTTAAGGAACCCAGGGATAAAGGCAAAACTGGGCAGAGATGTGCTGCCTTCTCTCGGCTCTGGGTGAGAGCTTCTCATCCATGGCTACGTAATAGCAGGCGTGTGGCGTGGTGTGTAGGGCTTTTCCTGCCAACTCGGAATCTATCTTCAGTGATGCACAATAATAATATTATCTCTATTTTTTATCTTTGTTTAATTTATGTTTTTGGAGACAAGGGAATGGAAGTTCAGAGAAGTTAAATAGAAGAAGCAGGACTAGACTGTGTGATACCAGTGGTGTTGGTGGAACAATGATGAAAGCAAAATTTTCTAAGCATTATTTAAATGGGTTCCCAGTCAAACCTGTAAAATCCTTTAGGTTTGTTAGCAAATACAAGAAACAAACCAAAAGAGCACTAATTAGTACTCTGAATTTACTTAAAATTTAAAATATTTCTGAGTGCTATAAATACCACCCTGATCATTCTAAAAGCTTTTTCCCATGAGAACATCCAAGCCGATACTTTAGGCATTCTCTTTTCTCCAAATGACAACAGGGAACTTGAAGGAAGAGCTTTGGTTTTTTCACTTTTACGTGGTGCTCCATTTAAACTGGGACTTTGTGAATGTGTGTCCCACACTGGCCGCTTGCCCTGTTCATAAAGAGGGGGCAGTTTACATCTAAGATAGGCTAGGCGAGAGAGTTTACAGTGAGTGTGCAAATCTGTTACCACAAATCAAATAATACAATAAATAACATCTTTGGAAAGTGCCTACTGAAAAACGAGAATGGGACAGAGGCAACAACCTATTTCAGTAGTCCAAAATCTTTACTTTAAAAAGAGGTTCTACACCAAAGCTTGGAGAACCTTCCACAAAATATTTTATAGCCAGGTCCAGCAGAGATGACTTTCTCTAATTCATGCCCCTCCATGAAGGCAGGAAAGCAATGAGGAAGAGAAAAGGTTTCCCAAAGGGGAGGCTGGGAATAAAACATCACACCATTTTTTCCATCTGCCTTGGTCTTAAGTGTTAAAACACTTTCCATCTCTATCATGAAATCTTACCTACTTCTCTGATAAACTGTTCCCATCAAAAGCCACATCAAATTTGTGTGTGCTCAATTTTTCTCTATCTTGACCAAATACAGGAAATGAATCACTTTTCAAAGCACACGGAGACCAGCCAAAGCAAATGATGTAATTCTGTCCCAACTCTCATCTCTCTATGTATTCAGCAAGGACTTCAAGAGAAACCTCAGTCTTGTTCTCTCTCTCAGATGCACATGCCCAGATTGTTTTTGGTAGACTTGTGGGCTTTGGTTTTGCAATCTCCAGTTTGTGGAACAAGCAGAAAATAGTAACATTCCACTAGTTTTATGCTTTTTCTTACTGTTCTGTTCTCATACTAAGATACATTGGAATAGTGTTTTAACTAGGAAAATATAGAAGGTACCTCCTTCCTTGTACAAAGACACACACACACACACACACACACACACACACAGGCTTATAAACACCGTGTTACTGTGAATTGGTGGTCCATGTAACGCTATTTCTAGCATAGGATAAGAAAACCTAAAGGTCAGGAGGACTGATTTCCCTGAATCCCTCAGCCAACCTATTGGCAAAGTTTAGAGCTAGACTCTGGTTTCAGTTATTTTGTTTTATTCTTGTTTACTGAGTTGTACTAACTGTGGGGACTCACTATACTTTGTTTCTGAAGCTGTTTTAAAAGCAACCAAAGTAAGTAGGTATATTATCTTTCCTAAGAGATGGCATGATGTTCTCTCTAACAATACTTACCCTGGAATTCAAGTACAGGATCTTTATAACGTCTCTGGGCCATTATTAAACTTTTAACTTCAAAAGCATATGAGGTAGACATGATAGTAAACTGTAAATGGAATTTAAAGGCAAATTCAATTTTCTTCTTAGAGCTGTCATGAAGTTCAATTCTGCTGGCCATATTCCATTTATCACAGGATCTGAAATGAGTACATATTGTGTACAATTGTGTAATGTAGTTGTCTTAAACTTTAATACATTTACTTTTGAGTACCGTTTACAGATTGTTTCTCTAACACCCACAACCTGAGTTATTAAAGTTTAAAAGTGCACAGGGCCCTTATGAAGACCCTGTTTATAGCTCAAGTACAGAGCACAGGAATTCTGGCTAAATTACCTCTTTTTGCTGCCAGCCTGTTCTCCTTCATTTTAGACAGGCTACAATATCAAGAGAACTGTATATTCCTTTTCAATGAAAAGGAACACTTCTTAAATCAGATATTTAGTGAATAACTGGTGCTAAAAAGGATGGCTTCATTTTTAAAGTGGCTTGCTGCTTAGAATACATAGGTAATGTCAAGATGTAATATAAGGAGACTCAGTATTGACAAAAGGTACTGAAGAAGAGTAAGAGCAATAAATCAGATAATTGGAAAGCTGCCCATCCTGTAGATATGTGCCATTCAGTAGCTACCAATTTAGATGCTACATTTCTTCAAGATCCATGCAAGTGTATATCACGTTTCCTGAACACTCTTAGTTCACAAGGATATAGCCCTTTTCTGAATTCCTAAAGCATCTTTAATGTGATTCTGAACTCAGAGACACCTCAGTGATCATCTGACCAGTTCATGGAACAATTAGGCCTAAAACCCAGGACTGTTCTCTTTTCACCAGATCCTGCCTTAGATCTGGGGTATGGGTGGTCAGATTTGTAGCTTGGAGGGAAAACCAGATCTTGGGGATGAAAAGGGATTCAGAGATGTCTAAGGGTTTGAACCTGGTTGGCTTAGAAAATATGAGAAGCTCATGTTGAAGAAAGGTAATGGGCTTCATTTTAAACATGGTGAGTTTAAAATGATGGCAGGACATCAAATCTGTTTGGTCTGGGTGGGTCAGGATTCTTGGAATGACAAAGGTTAGAAGCTTTGTGAAAAGAGCAGGAATCTATAAACTGATGGACAAAACAAGTTTTAACCTTGGTAGGGAAGAGTTTAAAGCTTGATTCAGTGGTCCAGGCACTGGGGAAGCTTGGATAACATGCCAAAGCCCAATTAGAGTGGTGGGCAGGGCAGTTCCAATGACTGTTTCCTCAGTAGCAACTGTGGCCTTTTTTATTTGGAGCAAGTCTTTCATGGTCAGTCCCATTCTACAGTTAAGGTCAAAGGTCCACAATCTGTAGTCCATAGGCCAATTCTAGCCCACCCTGTTTTTGAATAGCCTGTCAGATAAGAATGTTTCTTCAATTTTTAAATAGTTGACAAAAATCAAGAGAATCATAATATTCTGTGACACATTAAAATTACATGAAGTTCAAATTTCAGTGTCCATTAAGTTTCATTGGAATGCAGCCACATCTATTCATTTACATATTGTCTATGGTTGCTTTCATGCTGCAACAGTAGAGTTCAGTAGTTACAACAGAGACCAAATGTCCCACAAAGCCTAAAATATTTACTTATGTGACTCAGAAAAATTTTGTTGACCCCTGTCCTTAAGAGTTCAGGCATCTGAAGATGGCTTCTGGTCCTTAGCATTTCCATCTGTCCATCCGTCCATCCATCCATCCATCCACCCATCTATCCATCTATCCATATATCCAACCAGTCAACCAGTCAGTCAGCCATCCAATATTTATCAAGTTTATGCTATATGAAGTTGCAAAGTCCCAAGGCCTACCTGTCCTCAATACAAGTGTTATATAGCAGTGCCACATCCTTGAAAAAGAATTTGGCATTCAGTCGGAGCATTGAAGTACTTCGCAAGGTAGTTGAGGGCTGAGTTTTCAATTTCCTTAGGTTCCCCTTCATTAGCGCTCGCTCTCTGAAGGTTCAGTGCAGATTTTATTTATAATGATTCAATTTTTCAAAATAATGTGTACATATTTGTGCATGGTTTGACCCACGTGTAGTTTCATAGAGGCAAGCTAGAAATACATGCTTCTAATTTTTAGCAATAAAAAGAGAAGCTTATATAGTAAAATAGTAATGGTTATTATCTCTAGATAGTGAGATTATAGGTGATTTCATCTTTGTGTATTTCTGGACTTTATGTATTTTCTACAATGCATACTTCTGTCATCAGAGAAATAAAAATAATTTATTTTAAAATATATCATCTGCATGGTACAGAAAACTGCCCAATTATGTCTTTGACCTGAGCCAGAGAAGCCATGGTGAGTCCATGTTCCTTCCCACTATTTTCTGTATGGTATTTCAGTTAGGAATGCTTTCAGCTACAAGTAACAGAAAGTCTGTCAGTTGAATAAGCTCAGCATTTGTTTATCCATTATGTCCACAGGTAGGCAGTCTCAGGATTGGCCTGGAAGTTGAACTGCTATCATCTTTCTGTCTTTCTGCTCTGCCATCCTTAGAGTGTTGGCTTTTTATGTGCCCATGCAGTGTTAAGATGACCACTCTCTCACATTCACATTCAAGGCATGGGGAGGGAGGAGGGGGCTGCATTGGTGTGTCTGGAAAGCAAGTCTTTCTAGATGAGGGAGAAGGGGCTTAGGAATAGCCTTTGTATATGCCACCCAGAAATGTTGGCCATAGGTGAGAAGGGACTGCTCTCTTTGTTGAGAAATATCATAAGCTGATTATTATTTTTCTTATTATAGTTTCCTCAGTCTTATAGTTAGTAAAAAATCTCTTCAGGATGCTGGCAATGAGTAGTTAGTTCTTGAGTCATATGAATTTGTATTTAGGGGAGCTGGGAGTGGATGCATCAAAGTGTGCCATGCAGAAGGAAGTTGACATGGAGTCACTTGAGTTTTGAGACATTCACATCCTTTATCTCTCATAAGCATGTGAAGTATGTATGTATGATTAATAAGCATGAAACTGTTCTGCAAATTTTACATATGATGACATTGAGAGACTAAAAGATAAAGAAGTTATGTAGTCCTAAGTCAGGACATATTTATGATGCCCAAGGATAACTGTGAGCTAGACACTAGTCTAATGGTAAAAGAGCATTTCAGAAATAAAAGACATATTGTCTGAGAACACATTTTGGGAATCCAAGAATTTCTTTCATTTCATTGTGGCTCTAACCACCTCAACCCCTACCTTTCTCTGGTGAATATTGCCTTGAGCTAAGCAGTTTTGCTTTATTCTCCTGTCTGTAAAATGGGAATTATTTTATATAGTACTTGCCTTGCTAAACGTTATTTGAATTAATTTGTTAATGTGTATAAAAGGCTTTTTAAGATGAAAAATGCTAGTCATTAATATTAGTTTTTCTCATGGTGTATTTACTGCACAATGGTTAAGCCTCAAAAAACAAACAAAAGTCTGATAAAAAGTTGAAATTCTCAGTAATAGGTAACAAGAAGCTTATGTTGTTACTAGCTAAATGATTATGAGTCTATTTTAGTATTCACCAAAGTGAAATGAATCCAGAAAATAAAAATTAAGTGAGTTTCACTCAGAAGTGAACTGAATTTAGTGACAGTTTAATTGACCTGCAGACTGAATATTCAAGCAGCAAGATTTTGTCAGTTAGTATTATTTTTTGCTGTATTATTCAATTCATCCTAGCTTAATACTCCTTCTTACTGTTTTCCCATTATTTCCTATAGATAAATAACCATTGTTGAATGAATGAGTTATACTTCATCATATGTGTTGTGTAATTTTTCAACTAAAATGCTTCCTCGGCATTTATGAGCTGCATCTCCATACAATATAAACCCCTTTATAATGCCAGTCCTTACTTCACTTTCTCATTGAAAATTTCCCCAGTGGTTTCATACATGTGTATGTTTCCTCCCTAACTATAAGAACAGAAACTACCTCCTTACTTTCTTTGGAAATGCTAATGAAAATAATATAACAAACATAATACAGCCCTTTGTGTTTACATGATAGTGCTGTTTCAAAGCAATTGTCATATCTATTCGTTCCTTTGATTTTCATTGGGGTGTGTCTGTATTATTTTTCCTATAAAAAATATCTGTATCATATATAGTTATGGCGTTTTTCCTTGCAAAATGAAAAAGAAACCCTACAATCAATTCATGGTTTCTAAAGCCTTCAGGTAAACATAAAATTAATATTTTAATAATATTAAATTTGCATTCATAATATCACTTTCATTTTTGTCCATGCATGAAATTTCAAGATAGGAATATTAGGAGAATACAGGCCAGAGGGTTAAAGGATATAACTAAAGTTATAGGCTATTTGGTTAATGGTGTGGGACCAGAACTCTGGGAAAGCCGTTTTACATTGGTAGAAATTACCTGAGGTGGATATTCTTCTTCAGTGATCCTGGAGCAGCTGCTTAATCTTTCAGAAAGTCTTTTTCAAGCATAAGCAATCCTACCAGCAACTATTAAGCACCTCCGAAGCCAAGCACTCTCTATAAAGATAACCAAGACCTACTCCCTACCTCAAGCCACTTTGTGATTTGTTGGTGAGACATACACTATGGAAACCCTTGCAAATCAATGGAAACTCATCTTTGGGAAATCAGAGGAAGCCACATTTCACTGTGCCTGGCTCAGCATGAAAGATGGCAGGGGAAAGCAGACAGTGGGAAGGAGTAAGGAATATTTTACAGAAGAGTAAATCATATCAATGAATGGAAATAAAAGATACCATAGCTCTACATAAAACTGATTAAAACTCCTTTCACTATATCATGATTATTTATTTGCATGTTTATC
Source organism: Phataginus tricuspis (assembly GCA_029783875.1). NCBI lineage: Eukaryota > Metazoa > Chordata > Mammalia > Pholidota > Manidae > Phataginus > Phataginus tricuspis. The sequence goes on along the minus strand of JAQQAC010026072.1, from coordinate 64,250,166 downwards.
GTTGTCACTGAACTCCGAACCCTTATTGCCATAAACCCTTTTGTGATAAGAATGCTAATTGAACACTAAAATTCTTTCCCCCCTTCTTCCATAGCATCAGGATCCTATGTATCATAATAGTCAAAATTCTGACTGTTAAAGAACAAAATTCAACTAGTAAACTTTAAAGATCTTATTGGCTTTATTCAGTGATTCATGAATTGAGCAGCATCTAATCTACCAGATGGAAAGGAGCTCCAGGGAGCAGAACAAAATGAAAGGCTTCTCTGGGCAGAAGAGAGCAGGAACAGGGAAGCCATAGGAGGCAAAAACAGACTGGTTCCACTGCAAGGTTACCTTCCTTATATGGAGGAAAGGGAAGTCTTGAAGCCAGGTCAGGTGACTTGTGCTGAGAGGCAACCACTGATTGGTTGACCTAGATTTTCCTTTTCTGAGAGAGCTGAACATAAAACTGAGTGAAGTTTTGGCTTGCTGATGTGGGGCTTACATGAGTAACTCCATTTTTGGCCTAATCTTGTTACTTTAACATGACTTTCTGGCTTTACAAGTGATACTGGAACAAAGCCTACATCTCCCAGCTTTCCATGCTTTAGGTATGTGACTAAATTCTGGTAAATAAGATGTGCATAGGTTTGTTAAGTGGGAGTTCTGGGAAGACTCCTTAAAGGGAAGAGGTGTGTACCTTCTCTGCCTCTGCTTCCATCTTTTGTCCTGCTGCCTGGGATACAGATGCAGCTGATGTTTCAGCAAGTGTCTTGGACCAGGAGATGACCATGAGGGTGAAAACCAAAACAGGAGGACTTGGTCCCCGGTGATTTTTTGAGCTCCCTTCCTCTGGGCTAACTCCTGTCTTAACTTACACAAGACAGTAGATCTGAGTTTGGTTAAGCCACATAGTTAAGTTCCTGTTAATAGCAGCTGAATCAAATCCTAACCAATACCCATCATATTTCTGTATTCACAACAGAGAGTATGTGCTTAAATTGGTAGGTGCTGAAGACATATGCACTTTAAATTTTATTTAATTACTGATACCTGCCTATTCCAAACAGAATTAAAGATGAGGTGCTAAATGGCTGCAAAAATTCAAGTTACACCAGTTTACCAAAGTAGAGAGCATAAAGGCCAAATCCAGAAAACAAATGCAAGAATGGAAAGTCAGTTCTTAAGATATTAACTCTAGAAGGTACCAAGAGAAATGTAAAAGCAAATGTCACTCCTTTGCTGGGAAGAAAATCTGGCAACATAATTTTAACATTATTTTAAAACATATATAGTAAAAAATTAGGAGAAAATAATTGGCTTTACAAAGGGAGTTGCTAATACATGAAAGAACAAAAATCAAATTCAAAATGATAGAGGCAAATTGATCCATATCAAAGTAGGGAAAGGCTAGGTTGCAGAACTGGTGAGAAACATTTGAGGCAATAAAATGAACAAGCAAAATTATGACCAAAGAGAGCTCTGTTAGAGAACCATGTGCTAAATAAATGCCGGTAATATTTATTTAATAAGTGCTGATTTAGCAATTTTGTGCCAGGCTATTTTTTACAATTATTAATCATTAAATGCACATTACAACCTTACAAGATAGTTACTGTTATATGTTCATTTTTCATAGAGTTTGTGTTTCTCATCCAAGATGACACAGTAAATGCAGGAGCAGGATTTTTCCCAGAGGCCAACATTTTTAAGGTGAAAAGTGTCAGGCATCATTATTAGTTCTTCTAAACACACTGAGGTATGCAGCGTATTGATGGGGAGACCAGCCTCTTGGCACCTTTAAATCTAGTTCACATTTTGAAACTGTGGAGAAAGGAAGGGAATCTGGAAAGGGGTCAGAGAAAGGTTAAAAAGAAAAGCTATAGGATGATAAACTGGACCCCAAGGAAAAGCCAAAGGCATTGAATGCCTTAAATTTACAGAGGAGAAGGAGGAGGGGCTCAAGATGGCGGCATGAGTAGGGCAGCAGAAATCTCCTCCCAAAACCATATATATTTTTGAAAATACAACAAATACAACTACTCCTAAAAGAGAGACCAGAAGATACAGTACAACAGCCAGGCTACAGCTACACCTGCAAGAACTCAGCATCCCACAAAAAGGGTAAGATACAAAGCTGTGATCCGGTAGGACCGGAACATTCCCCCACCCCAGCTCACCAGTGGGAGGAAAAGAATCAGAGTGGGGAGGGAGTGGAAGCACAGGACTGCTAAATAACCAGCCCTAGTAATCTGCACTGGGAGCACAGATACACATTGCATGGTGTACTGGATATTAGAGAAACAGAAAAGTAAAATCCGAGACAGAGACTGCAAGCAGGTCCCCACAGCCGGCTCCCCTGGGACAAATGAAAATTGAGTGCTTTTTAAAAGTCTTAAAGGGACAAGGGCTTATCAGCTGCACAAAAATCGTCCTGGCACACTCAGCCCAGCAGGCTGGGAATCTTAAGGAATTTCAGGTGCCCTAACCCCCTGGGGGGTAACCCAGGCCCGAAGTCCCTCACAGCGATAAGCAGCCTGCAATTCATTCCCCTGGCCAGTGCTGCAAGCAAACTGGCTGACCTGCCACAGCTGTGGAGCAGCTGGGGAACAGCCCTGCCCACAGCAACCACACAGAGTCTTCTCTCGGCGTGCAGCTAACCAGGACAGACCCTGAGGCTGCCACCAGTGCGCAGCTGCCGGCACAGACAGAGGAACCTGGAGCAAGGTGTGGAAGGCATGAAGGGATGCTGTTCTTGCTGGAGAACACACCAGCGTGGCTGCGACCCCTGCAGGGCTCCAGGCTATCCCGAGGTCTGCCCCGCCCACAGTAGCTCAGAGGATTCTCCCAGAGACTGCGCCTGGTGTGCGGGTAAACGGTGCAGGCAGCGGAAGCCGGAGCAAGGTCCGGAAGGCAAAAAGGGGCGCTGTTCTCGCAGGAGATCACACCCACCGTGTCTGCGTCCCCCCACTGGGCTCCCGGCTATCGTGAGGGCCGCCCTGCCCACGACAGCTCAGGGGATTATTCCAGAGACTGCTCCCAGTGTGCAGGTAACCGACACAGGCAGCAGAGAAGGGCAAGGCAACCAGCAAGCAGGAAGGGACATTGTTCTCCCAGCTGACATATGCGCCACCTGCCTGCAACCACTTCTATCACCATGAAAAGGCAGAAGAATCTGGTCCAGTCAAAAAATCACTCAGAAAACCACAGAGAGAGGGCTTTGTGGGATAGATATAACCAATCTTCCTGAAAAATAATTCAAAATAAAAGTCATAACCGTGCTGATGGACCTGCAGAGAAATATGCAAGAGCTAAGGGATGAAGTCCAGGGGGAGATAACAGAAATGAAACAATCGATAGAAGATCTTAAGAGCAGACTGGACAAGGTGCAAGAGACTGGTAATGGGATAGAAATCAGAGAACAGGAATAGAAATCAGGGAACAGGAATACAGAGAAGCTGAGGCAGAGAGAGATAAAAGGATCTCTAAGAATGAAAGAATATTAAGAGAACTGTGTGACCAATCCAAATGGAACAATATTCGCATTATAGGGATACCAGAAGAAGAAGAGAGAAAAAGGGATAGAAGGTGTCTTTGAAGAAATAATTGCTGAAAACTTCCCCAAGCTGGGGAAGGAAATACTGTCTCAGACCATGGAAGTCCACAGATCTCCCAACACAAGGGACCCAAGGAGGACAACACCAACACATATAATAATTAAAATGGCAAAGATCAAAGACAAGGACAGAGTATTAAAGGCAGCCAGAGAGAGAAAAAAGATCACCTACAAAGGAAAACCCATCAGGCTATCATCAGACTTCTCAACAGAAACCTTACAGGCCAGAAGAGAATGGCATGATATATTATATTTAACACAATGAAACAGAAGGGCCTTGAACCAAGAATACTATATCCAGCATGATTATCATTTAAGTTTGAAAGAGGGATTAAACAATTCCCAGACAAGCAAAAATTGGCGGAATTTGCCTACCACAAACCACCTCTACAGGATATTTTAAAGGGACTGCTCTAGATGGAAGCACTCCTAGTGCTAAAAAGATGTCACCAGAGAAAATAAAATCACAGCAAAGAAAGCAGACCATCCAAATACTAACTAAAGGCAAAAAATAAAATCAACTATCCACAAAAGCAAAGAAAACACAAAAGAGTACAGAATAAAACACCTAACATATAAAAAATGGAGGAGGAAGAATAAGAAGGGACAGAAATAAAGAATCATCAGACTGTGTTTATAATAGCTTAATAAGAGAGTTAAGTTACATGGTTAGTTAGTAAAGAAGCTAACCCTGAACCTTTGGAAACCATGAATCCAAAGCCTGCAATGACAATAAGTACATATCTTTCGATAATCACCCTACATGTAAATTGACTGAATGCACCAAACAAAACACATAGAGTCACAGAATGGATAAAAAAGCAAGACCCATCTATATGCTGCCTACAATAGACTCACCTCAAACCCAAAGACATACACAGACTGAAAGTGAAGGGATGGAAAAATATATTTCATGCAAACAATAGGGAGAAAAAAGCAGGTGTTGCAGTACTTGTATCAAACAAAATAGACTTCAAAACAAAGAAATTAACAAGAGATTAAAAAGGACATTACATAATGATAAAGGAGGAAGTCCAACAAGAGGATATAACCATTATAAATATCTATGCACCTAACACAGGAGCACCTACATATGTGAAACAAGTACTAACAGAATTAAAGGAGGAAATAGAATGCAATCCATTCATTCTAGGAGACTTCAACACACCACACACTCCAAAGGACAGACAGAAAATAAGTGGGGACACAGAGGCACTGAACAACACACAGAACATCTACAGAACTCTACACCCAAAAGCAGCAGGATACATGTTCTTCTCAAATGCACATGGAACATTTTCCAGAATAGACCACATACTAGGCCACAAAAAGAGCCTCAGTAAATTCAAAAATATTGAAATTCTACCAACTTCTCAGCTCACAAAGGTATAAAACTAGAAATAAATTGTACAAAGAAAACAAAAAGGCTCACAAACACATGGAGGCTTAACAACATGCTCCTAAATAATCAATGGATCAACAACCAAATTAAAACAGAGATCAAGCAAAATATGGAGACAAATAACAACAACAGCACAAAGCCCCAACTTCTGTGGGACGCAGCAAAGACAGTTCTAAGAGGAAAGTATATAGCAATCCAGGCCTATTTAAAGAAGGAAGAACAATCCCAAGTGAATAGTCTAAAGTCATAATTATTGAAACTGGAAAAAGAAGAACAAATGAGGCCCAAAGTCACCAGAAGCAGGGACAAAATAAAGATCAGAGAAGAAATAAATAAAATTGAGAAGAATAGAACAATAGAAAAAAATCAATGAAACCAAGAGCTGGTTCTTTGAGAAAATAAACAAAATAGATAAACCCCTAGCCAGACTTATTAAGAGAAAAAGAGAATCTACACACATAAACAGAATCAGAAATGAGAAAGGAAAAATCATGATGGACCCCACAGAAATATAAAGAATTATTAGACAACACTATGAAAATCTATATGGTAACAAACTGGATAACCTGGAAGAAATGGACGACTTCCTAGAAAAGTACAACCTTCCAAGACTGACCAATGAAGAAGCAGAAAACCTAATCAGACCAATCGCCAGCAACAAAATTGAATCGGAAAACAAAAAACTACCCAAGAACAAAAGCCCCAGGCCAGATGGATTCACTGCTGAATTTTATCAGACCTGTAGAGAAGATATAATACACATTCACCTTAAAGTTTTCCAAAAAATAGAAAAGGAGGGAATACTTCCAAACTCATTCTATGAAGCCAGCATCACTCTAATACCAAAACCAGGCAAAGACCCCACAAAAAAAGAAAATGACACACAGATATACCTGATGAACATTGATGCAAAAATACTCAACAAAATATTAGCAAACCGAATTCAAAAATACGTTAAGAGGATCATACACCATGATCAAGTGGGATTCATCTCAGGGATGCAAGGATGGTACAACATTCGAAAAAATCCATCAACATCATCCACCACATCAACAGAAAGGACAGAGACTACATGATAATCTCCATAGATGCTGAAAAAGCATTTGACAAAATTCAACATCCATTCATGATAAAAACTCTCAGCAAAATGTGTTTAGAGGGCAAGTACCTCAACATAATAAAGGCTATATATGACAAACCCACAGCTAACATCATACTTAACAGCGAGAAGCTGAAAGCTTTTCATCTAAGATCAGGAACAAGACAGGGTTGCCCACTCTCTCCACTGTTATTCAACATAGTACTGGAGGTCCTAGCCACGGCAGTCAGACAACAAAAAGAAATACAGGCATCCAGATTGGTAAGGAAGAAGTCAAACTGTCACTATTTGCAGATGACATGATATTATACATAAAAAACCCTAAAGACTCCACTCCAAAACTACTAGAACTAATATCTGAATTCAGCAAAGTGGCAGGATACAAAATTAGTATACAGAAATCTGTTGCTTTCCTATACACTAACGATGAACTAGCCAAAGGAGAAATCAGGAAAAGAATTCCATTCACAATTGCATCAAAAAGAATAAAATACATAGGAATAAACCTCACCAAGAAAGTGAAAGACTTATACCCTAAAACTACAAGACACTCCTTAGAGAAATTATAGTGGACACTAACAAATGGAAATTCATCCCAAGCTCTTGGTTAGGAAGAATTAATATTGTCAAAATGACCATACTGCCTAAAGCAATCTATGGATTCAATGCAATCCCTATCAAAATACCAACAGCATTCTTCAACGAACTGAAACAAATAGTTCTAAAATTCATATGGAACCACAAAAGACCCCGAATAGCCAAAGCAATCCTGAGAAGGAAGAATAAAGTAGGGGGGGGTCTTGCTTCCCAACTTTGAGTTCTACTACAAAGCCACAGGAATCAAGACAATTTGGTACTGGCACAAGAACAGACCCACCGACCAGTAGAATCAGAATAGAAAGTCCAGATATTAACCCAAACATATATGGTCAATTAATATACCATAAAGGAGCCATGTATATACAATGGGGAAATGACAGCCTCTTCAATAGCTGGTGTTGGCAAAACTGGACAGCTACATGTAAGAGAGTGAAACTGGATCATTGTCTAACCCCATACACAGAAGTAAACTCGAAATGGATCAAAGACCTGAATGTAACTCATAAAACCATAAAGCTCTTAGAAAAAAACATAGGTAAAAATCTCTTGGACGTAAACATGAGCAACCTCTTCATGAACATATCTCCCCGGGCAAGGGAAACAAAAGCAAAAATGAACAAGTGGGACTATATCAAGCTGAAAAGCTTCTCTACAGCAAAGGACACCATCAAAAGAACAAAACACATCCTACAGTATGGGCGAATGTATTTATAAATGACATATCCGATAAAGGGTTGACATCCAAAAGGTATAAAGAGCTCACACACTCAACAAACAAAAAGCAAATAATCCAATTAAAAAATGGGCAGAAGATCTGAACCGACACTTCTCCAAAGAAGAAATTCAGATGGCCAACAGGCACGTGAAAAGATGCTCCACATCGCTAATCATCAGAGAAATGCAAATTAAAACTACAATGAGATATCACCTCACACCAGTAAGGATGGCTGCCATGCAAAAGACAAAGAACAACAAATGTTGGCCAGAATGTGGAGAAAAGGGAACCCTCCTACACTGCTGGTGGGAATGTAAACTAGTTCAACCATTGTGGAAGGCAGTATGGAAGTTCCTCAAAAAACTCAAAATAGAAATACTATTTTACCCAGGAATTCCACTCCTAGGAATTAACCCTAAGAATGCAGCAGCCCAGTTTGAAAAAGACTTATGCACCCCTGTGTTTATCACAGCACTATTTACAATAGCCAAGATATGGAAGCAACCTAAGTGTCCATCAGTAGATGAATGGATAAAGAAGATGTGGTACATATACACAATGGAATATTATTCAGCCATAAAAAGAAAACAAATCCTACCATTTGCAACAACATGGATGGAGCTAGAGGGTATTATGCTCAGTGAAATAAGCCAGGTAGAGAAAGACATGTCTCAAATGATTTCACTTACCTGTGGAGTGTAAGAACAAAGAAAAAAACTGAAGGTCTAAAACAGCAGCAGACTCACAGAACCCAAGGATGGACTAACAGTTACCAAAGAGAAAGGGACTGGGGAAGATGGGTGGGAAGGGAGGGACAAAGATGGAAAGGGGGCATTACGATTAGCACACATAATGTGCAGGGGGCACGGGGAGGGCTGTACAACTCAGAGAAGACAAGTAGTGAATCTATAGCATCTCACTGTGCTGATGGGCAGTGACTGTAATGGGGTATGTGGTGGGGACTTGATGATCGGGGGAGTCTAGTAAACATGTTGCCCATGTAATTGTAGATTAATGATACCAAAATAAAAAATATATACTGAATTAAATACTGTGGAAATTATATCTTTAATAAATTCAATCTGCACACACACAAAAAAATTTACAGAGGAGAAGATACCAATGAATATTCCAACCTCCAGTGAGAGAGTGCAGTCAAATGAAACAAAGAACTAGTTGATTTTTGTAGTAATAACTACAAAGGAAGGCATTGGAATCTCTGATCTTGATAGTTCCTAAAACAAGGAGAGCCGATGTGAAATATAAAGACTAATGGTGCAGATTTTATAAAACATTCGAATCACTTCTTCCATATATGCTCTTTGGAACTAATCCTTACAGTTCACATAAATGTATGAAATTCTGAATGCCTTCTCTGTCTGGAAACTTCCTCATCCCCAAGATTCTGCTCCAGTGTTGCTCCCCCATGAAGCTCCGAGACCTCACTCTGCACCTTTCCTCGTTTCGGAGTGCAGTTGACTGAAATTTGTAGTCCTCGTAGATGCTGTTTTTTTAGATAGAAGCCAAAACAAGGTGCCAAGAAAATAGTACGATGGGGTGTTCGTGTTGTTTTTCTTTAGAGAAAGCACTGCTAACCTTTCCATCTATGGACAGGAGACAATATTGTTGATTCTTTGACCTTTGTCCTTGAAAAGGTAAAGAAAACATCCCTAGCATGGTACTCAAACCAGTAAGAAAACAAAGAGAAGGGGGAAATTTGACCCTGCTTCTTCACAGCGTCCTTGAGCATTTTTAGTAGTTTTCTGTGCCGGCTTAGTACTTTGGCTGCGGCCTCTGCATGTCTGCCCCAAAGTCAGATCAGCCCTGCTTGGAGCTTAGGGATTAAACCCTCTGGGCCATGCTAGAGCCTGAGCTTTAACTGGCCCCGAGGATATGCAGCCACACCGGCGTGTTCTTTTCTTTCGCTTTACAGGGGACGGGGGCTCCTTTTAAACCTAAGTTTCAAAAGACAGTAGCTGGAATTTATACTGAAGTGGAGTAACAGGCTTTGGAGCTGAGCTGTGTCCTAATACAGGTGAAAAGCATGTATTGATTACTTAAAGAAAGTTAAAATAAAAGCAATTTTTCTCCCCATTTCGGCACATTGCAGCTTTTGGCCTATCCACTCATAGCTAAAAAAGCATTCTTTCCTGATAATCAAGCTTCAGCTGTCTGAATTTCAGGCCGAGCCTCTCCTCCTGAGCTCTGCTGAAGAGCTGCTTTAATTAACCATTATACCACAGATGTTATTGATTTTTTTTCAAATCTGGTTGAAACATCATTGTGCTGGATCATGGCCAAAACTAAGGCCTGAATTTGTGTGTGTGTGCTGCTTTTCCTCCTTCTGCATACCTTATTAGTCTCCATGTCTGCTAAGTGCAGTTCTTAGTATTAACTCAGAAAATATAGAATTGATTTTTAGCCTAGCAGCCGTGATCTAAGGGCTCCTAATTTGAAATCTGAAAAGCCCAGTTGCTGAGGAAGTCTTTCTGCGCTGACTCTACACTTCCTTGAAGTAAGCTTTTTATTCTTTAATTTAAGGAAGACATCATCTCTCTCTGCCTTTCCCTCTTCTTTCTTTCACACACACCTCTGGAGGCTTCATAGGAACATGACCCATTCTTTGCATTTGAACATGTTTGTTTGTCATGAAAGGCTTCCAGAGCCTTATTCTTTGTCGGTTCAGAATGTGTGACCTGCAGTGTGGGCTGTGTGAAATTTTGAAGTTGGAATGTCTCAACACTTTCCATATTTTGAAGAAAATTTGAAAGAAGTTGAGCGACATTCACTCTAAGCAAATTGCAGGATGTCGGAACAACAGGGCATCTGCATTCCTTTTACAATCCACCTTCCAGTGATGATAAACTCAAGGGCCAAACAATCACAGTAGGTTCCTAAATTCTGATAAGGTTTCTGTGAGTTTAGTGATACGTTCTTTAAACATCATTTGAAGCTTTTAAAATACTGTAATGGCAGCTCTTGACCTTTAAAAAAATCACATGGAGCAAGAGGTGGTGAAAAATGTTTATTTACTCTGCATTAGTGGCTAAACTCCCGTTCCTTCCTAGAACTGGTAGTTCTTTTATACTCAGGAACTCACGCATGTCACCCCCATTCTTTCAACATGAACCAGACAGGTCCACTTGAGCTGGAGAAACAATGGCCTGCAGTCGGTCCTATGCCTCAGTGAGAAACAACAATGCAGCCTCTTGACGAATTCTGGCATTGCGAGTGGAATCTTGTAGTTCAACATGTCTGCTGAACAGAAGTTGGAAAAAGAAAAGATCATCTTGTAAACAATTAATTAATGTTTGTCATGAATTATCATTTTTACTTCCTTCTCAAGAGGCTCAAAGGGAATAAAAAGGCATTTTTGCAGGTGGTGGCATTCAAAGTAAGGGCAATCAAAGGTTTGAGAGCTGAGGCACAGCACTCTGAGTCTCTAAGGGTGAATGGTGCTAGGATTAGAGCACAGCAGGGGGTTGAGGGCTTCAGGTGTGAAGCTTAATGTTTGTGATCAGCAAAAAAAGTCTTGAATTTATCTAAACTGCTCTTCTGCTAACAGTACTTCTAGCACATAAATGTTCTGAAACTGACAAGTGTTCTCATTGCTCTTCTAATGCAAACATGATCTGCATTTGAAAGATGCATCCCTTTTGCCTAATTTAGAATGTGCATCACAAAGAGCGTTCGATGATGACCCCACAAAGAGATAACACACATACACACACACACACTCACACACTCCAGACGTGCATGCTGCATGCGGATACACACATGCAAACTGCCTCTTTCTTGCTGATCTTCTCTGAAGCTCCAAGCAAGGATCCTGCAGGACTGTTTTCCTCTAGATTCCCAAACCAGAGGTGGAAAACTAGGAGACTCAATAGCCACCTGACCAGTGAGTTCCTCTGAATACATGACTATTTCCTTTTCATTTGGTTTGAATAATTGCCTAGAGTTTATCATGCTGCATTTTAATTTGCAGTCCTCCTCCTGCCTTCCCCAACCCAGTCTATCAGTAACAAGACACAGAAAGGTATCCACTACATAAAAATTAAACACACACAGTGATATTAAAATCTCCTAAAGAATTATTAGGTAATGTTTGCAACTCCTGGGATCAACAACCAAGGCAGGCACTGTTGATGGTTAAAAGTCGCTCAAGTCCATACAAATGCATCTGATCGATGAATGAGTTCTCTCCATAATCTACTGCTGAACTCTATAAATACTCATTTTCTCTCTCTTTGTACTGATAGATGTCACCTACTTGAAGGGCTCTAAAAGAAATGCTAAATGAAAGATTGATAAGACATGATTTAATGAAAACCATTCTCACAGACAAAACTTGAAAGGACCAAGATGAATGTGAGATTCTTGAGTTAATTTTTAATCTAACCTCCCAAAATTCTTCACTCTTCTGTGGTACCCACAATTTTTTTCTGCATTCATATTTTGTAATTCCTTTGTATTCACTTACCGTAATCCAAGAAACATAGGCTCTTTGGACACCAAGCTTCTTTTTCCCACTGGAAGCCCTGAAGGCTCTCAGATGATAGAGGGACGTGAAGGCACATGTTGGCCTGGGCTTTGACCTCTGTGGCCACCATCCTCGGCCATGGCACGGGCTTTCCCTTGACTCTAAATATGGAATACAAACCCATGGGCTTAAATTTAGGAAGGGCCTGCAGACACTGTAATGGAATTTGGGTAGAAAGGCCAATCTGGAATGTCATCAGGTAGAGGATGTGAAAGGAGTTTTAGAAGGTTTAGGAGAGAAAGGGACCTAGAAGGAAAGACACCCAGTACTTAATCTGGAAAGGTGCACTTCAGACCTGTGACAGATACAGAGTCGTTTCTAGGTGCCGGGATCCTGGACGGTTGCCAGGGTCTGTGCTCTGCCTGTCCCGTGCCCCACCGTCTCTCTCAACCTATGTGCCCCAGCCCCTTGCTGAACAATGTTCTGCATGTGGCACTGTCTCCAGGACAGTTTGTTTGATGAGAGGAAGTGGACCTTTATTCTGGGCCTGCCTTATGCCAGGCTTGATTTTATGTGCTACCATTCATTCGCACTATGGGTGGGACTCGCTAAGGCTTGGGGGGCAGGGCACCAAAAATGCTCCAAAAGAGTGAAAAATTGAAAGTCTCTGTGGCTTTTATTGGTTTTGCATCAAGAAGTCTAGATTTAACTGGAAAATGTTTCATGGTAGGATGAGTTTTTACAAAATTAAGAGCATTTAGCTTTAAAATAAATAGCATTGACTAACCTAACCATTAAAAAAAAAGTGCAAAAAGTATCAGCTGGATGCCCTCTCCCTACCAGGAATGACATAAACTGAAAAAGATGGCAATGCTTTTTCATTTTCTTTTTATTCAATGTAAACAAATAGATTCCACCAGGTGGAATTTGTATTTACCTGGACGTTATATTTACCTAAAGCAACAAATAATAGTTTTAAGTAGTATTACTAGGAGTAGATCTACTTCCTCCTAGAGCAGAAAACGCAGTGTTTTTCATATAAAGTCCTCCTGTAGACTGCTAATGAATGCCTCCCTCCGAACCACCCAAGAATGACTTGATGATAAAAGAATTAAAAACTATCACCTGAATGTCACTCCTGGTTGGATCCGTCTTTTCCAAAGGGATTGACCTTTCTAGAACTTCTGTCTGCATGAGAGTCTCACCCATCCTGTCACTAAGGAGGTCTATGAAATGCTCCTTCTTCTGCTTCCCTCCCCACCCCTGTTATGCCACCACTGTGTGCTAGTGCTTGAAATTAATCAAGGCCCCTTCTGAAAAAGGGATTCCTCTTTGAGGAAAACGGAACTGGACATTCTCTCATCCCCTTGCCTTGCCAGGCTCCGCTCCCCAAAGCTCCCCAGACAAAGACCCAGGACTCTGGGGGAAGCTGCTAGAAGCCACAGACCTGTCTTTGCCAGACAGCTGCTGTTTGAACCCAGCTCTGACCGTAAAATCAAAAGTGGGTCCGAGGGAAGCGGTAAACACTGTGCAATGAGCCTTTTGAAGGCAGCTGATGCCTCATTTGGGGTGACATGTTGTGGCTGATGAGTGTGGATGATGTGGGGTTTTCGATAAGTGCCTCATCAGTATCCTCATCATGCTCGTGTTGCTCCGCCGCGGCGTGTGCCCTGACTTGATTGTAATTGCCCGAATCTGCTCCCGCTGCTCAGGCGCGCACAGTAATATGCAATAAAACAGCAAGAAGTGAATGTTAACCATCTGAGTTCTGACACGGCAGCTCTGCAGTTCAAGATCTCCATTCAGGACCCCCCCCCCCAAAAAAAAGACGAAGAAAGAAAAAAAACCTGCAAGAAAAGGAGTTTAAAAATTCCCAGGGGTCTACTTCTGTGACCAAAGGGAAAGTCCAGATATTAAGGTGCTCACAGGTAGAGACTAACAGGTAGTTTTCTGGTACTTATTTGTTTATAATTTAATTTCTTTTCCATCACAGGTGTCCCTGCTTTGGCTCATTAGCTCTAATGGTGGGCACGGCTGCTGCCTTTCCCAGGTGTGGACATGGTCCACTTTCTTTAGCTGTTGGCAAGCTCCCAGTCTGTCCGTGTCCTGGATATGCAGTGGATTCAGATACTAAATTTCTAAGATCCAGTTTTTGCAACTCAAAGAAATGGACACCTGAATCAGTGCTCAGATTACCCAGGTTGTCAACATCACTGACGTGCAGAGTGACATATAGTATCTTCTGTTCTTTCTACCATCTCCACATACCTATGGAGGCCTCATTCAGTACTTTGAAATTTAACCTGGTAGCGTTGGAGGCCCCTTGGAAGCCAGCTCACAGAGAGTTAGAGGATTCACCAGGAGTGTGAATTTAGTCTATTGTAAGAAAGCCTCTGTCTGAGAAAGCAGACCTTAGTCAGTTGTGCGTGGACTGAGCACCTTTCTTTTCTCAGGTGAACTATTTTAAATGAGGGGGGAGGATGGGAGGAATTATAGTCTATTTTTTAAAAAATAAGGTAATTTTCTTAAGTTAGACTGTGCAAACGAGTCACTTTCAGTCTGAATTTCAGTATAGGTCTATGATAAATATACACACTTGAAAATCTAATTTACATATTACAAACCTACTTTTCTTAGCCTGACCCCCCTTTCTTCTACCCCAGAATAAACCATAATTGCCTATCATTTGGAGGTAAAAGCTACTATCCAACCTATTGTCTACCTAGGAGCATTTCTTAAAGCATCTCAAAGCAAATACCATATTCTTTGCAGTTTCCTGCTAATTGAGTCCTTTGACCAGTGGCAATGGTAACTTCAGAACGATTTTAATTACATATGGGAACCTTTACTGTTGATTTTCATTTAAAGAAAGTAGGGTTTGCTCTAAAGCATTTATTCTTTTTTTCTCTCCCTGTTTCCAGTAGCAGTGTCTTTTCAGAACTTTACAAATGCTATTTGTTTGGATTGTAGGTTTTCTCTTTCCTTAAAAAAAAAGCCTTACATCTGAAACTAATGAATTCAGCTTGCACTCCCACTTGGAAGCCCCTATACAGATGGAGTTTCATTAACTGTTTGAATATCTGTATCAGTAACTGCTCAAGAGAAACCATCCCTGCCCACATGGATAATTAATAGAGCACTTCACAGGCAAGGACCATCTCTTACTGTTAACTACCTAGCCCTTAGCAAACCTGTCAGGTTTCACTTCTTCCTACCTGTGTCAGTCTTTCCTAAAAGCAGCCAGAAATCTCCTCTTCACGTGGAGTGACTAACTGCTTCCCTACAAATGCTGCAGTGCATCAGGTCTTTCCCACATTTCTGGTAGGTTCAGCTTGGGTCAACACAGAAGAGAACAGAATTTCCTGTGACTGGTGCCCTCAGTAATGCTGTAGGAGGCCGCCTTTTCCTCCATCCCAAGGACATGCCCTAGCCTGGTGCTCCAGAGACCCTTTCTTTCTTTTTTTTTTTAATTAAGGTATCATTGATATACAGTCTTATGCTCAGATTTCACATGAGCAACATTGTGGTTACTACAGTTCCTCCTATTATCAAGTCCCCACCATATATACCCCATTACAGTCACTGCACAGACCCTTTCTTTAATAATGACCTTACCCTTCTCTTACTATAAGGCAAGATTTAACCCTGAGTTTTGGTTCAGATTCCCATGTGGGGTCATTATAGTCCAGCTATTAAACATCCTCCATCCCTGTAAACTCAGGTAAAAGCTCGATTGCCTCTTTGCCCAGGTGTGCAAAGTTAGCAGTGCTGCACTTTCTACAGCTGTTGCTTTTTATCCAAGAGGTGGCTGAATTTCAGAGGTAGGTGAATCCAGGATAGAGTTCTGGCTCTTCTTATAAACTTGGCATTCTATTACAGTTTATAAAAGAGGTTCCCTTAGCATGTAACATAAAAATAAAGGAGTAATGGGATATTTAATTTCTTAAAGACAGACACATTAAATGAATACAATTTTAAAACAGGGTTTCTAAAAAGCTAAAAGAGTAATTGGATATAATAAATGGATTAACTGAGTAAATACACAACTTCTAATGAAACTGAGAATACCCTCAGGGTGCCACAGGGAGGGGAGAAGTTAAATGAAGCAATGTTCTAAAATTCAAATGTATCAAATGTTACCAGGTGTCCGAAACCTATCGGTTTCAGCCCCGGGTAAGTTCACTCTGGATTTGGTGAGACCGAATAAGGACAGCTGAAAGTCTGGGGAGTAAAAGGTCTTACACCAGGCTTTATTCTAGTGATGGCCCATCAAGCACTAAAATCACATCCACCTCAGGGCAAGTCTGCAAACCATGAGTCTGTCTCTGCCTCAGGGCCTCTCCACAGGCTGCAGCCCCAGAGCACTGGGCAGCACTCTCCATCTATAGAGTCAGTAATAGTTAATTGACAACACGTGTGCAAGCATGCCCTGCGCGCATTACACATGTGCAGTTGTGCAGTGGGCAAGCAAGGGTCTGGTGGGGATCCTGGCCATGGTAATCTCCACTCTCCCGACACCTGGATATTAGCAGGTATCTTCATGAAAACTGATATTTGTGTCATTTTTTTCCAGAAACGATAAAGAATTTGCAAGTAAGCAAATAATAAGCTATTTACAAGGTATTCTGGCACAAAGGAGGTTTTTAAGGTACTTCCCTAATATCAAACCAGTTATTATGCTAGCCCAGAGAAGTAGTAAGTTGAAAAGACACTACATAGAACTTTCAAGATATAGAATATGTATGAACTTTTAAAGGCATATTCCCTGAAGTCTTGCATGTATACCCACACACACACACACACTTTGTGTGTGTTCATGTAGATCTAAAGTAAGGGTTTGCAAGAGTTTGCTCCCAAAAGTAGTTTTCTGCTATAGCAACTAAGAGAAAATAGTGAAAGGAGGAGAATGAATTCTGAAATACAAAAAGCTTTTGTTAAATGGCAGGTTTAATCAGCAAGGATGCCTAAGTCAGCTTTTAGATGGTATGTCATAGCAATCCTGATTGGATTCAGGCTGGTAAGTTACGGCTGTGAATTCTGCACAAGTTGAAGGATGTGCAAAAACTGCGGCATCAACAGTTCATTTCAAAAAGGTTCTTGGGAGGTGGGAAAAACCCCAAACCCTGCAGTAACATTTCTGCTTTAATAGATGGGGTTTCCATGGCACCAGAGAGAAGCCCAGGGTAAGGACTGCTGCCTGGGAATAAGGTTACTTGTGGGGGGATGGGCACAAGGAGGAGGCACATCTCTGGGGCCTGGCATCATCAGCTGAATGGTAGTGTCTTCATTCCGTGGGACCTTAACAAATGCTGTGTACTGTTGGCTAGTGGAAAAGAATGAGTCTGTACAGTTGTGATATGCTTGTGAAGTGAGAATTAATTGATACCCTTGAATTTATAAACTAAAGTTCTCTGACCAGGTGCTATGAGAATCCTTTGGTGACCAGATGCGGTTGCCCGAGTCCCAGTCTTGCTTCCAGGTGCTATATAGCTTAGAGAAGTGACTAGCCAGGAATCCTTTCTGATGTCACGTTAGCTCAGGTCAGAATGAATCCAAGCTGCAAATATGGACAGAGTTTGGTAAGCCCACATGGCCCTGGGCCAAAACAAGCAAAAGAGTCAAGAAGAACTTAATTCCTTCTAGAGTCAAATCTGGAACTTGAGTTTCTTCAAACAAAAGTTTAGGGTAATCCAAATAAATTACCCTTCCTGATGGTTGGGACCTTCCACCTGGACAGCAGCCTGGACAGACCCCACAGATCAAGGAATCAAGTGTGTCCTCAGTTTAGAACCACAACCCTGGAGTTGAAAAGAGCAATTCAACTTACTATACACCATTCCATGAACATGTAGAAGGAGCCTTATTAATGGTAAATTCATAATATACAATCTGTTTTAGCATCATAAGAAGAATATTTTAAAGACTATGAAAATGGTGGCTGTTTGGGTACAGCAGAGAAAATGAGCAAATACTGAAACGTTGATAAGACATTCCCATCTTTCCTAAACTTGAGTCAAAAGAGACAAGGCAGAAATCTGATTTTTATTTCTTTCTATTAGCCAGTAAGAACTTTTAAAGAAAAAGAAATCCATGGAATAAACTAGAAATGTTCCTCAAGACAGACAAAGGGAATGCAAAATTAAATTCTTGATGTGAAAGGGAAGGCACAATGAAGCCTTCTAGATGAGATACCTTTGGAGAAAATTTCAATTTCACTGTTTCTTTTCTTTCTTGCTTGCTTTATTTTTTTCACAGATATGTTCTGTGGAACACCTGAAAGCCTTTTTATTATTTCTTATTTTCTTTTTCTTTTTACTATGTGGTATACATTCATTTTTTTTATCTTCTTTCCGATGTTGAAGCAGTTCCCATTTTTCTAGTTTTGTTTCTAACACCTAGCTGTGACCAACAATACCTTCCATTGAATCCTTTCTTTTATCTGCTCAGTTTCTCTTATTTCCTTCATCTTTCCTTTCCCTTACCTCCTCCTTACCTCTTCTTAACCCTTGCAGGTCCAGGCATGTTGTGACTCTAATAAAGACACACTTCCTTTTTTTTCTGAAGCCTGACCTATTTTTCTGTGTAAACCCAAGGCTCTGTCCATGATTCTATATAACTTGATTCATGGACTCAGTTTTTTAGCAAACAACAAACTCTTATATTAATTTATTACATATTATATAATTTTGCCTTTGTTTTGAGGGTGTTTATAAGATGTTATTTTCCAGAGGATAAGTGTGTTTTAGTCTGCTTAGAACAATTTCACCAACAGCTTTATATTGTATTAACTTGCTGAATCACTGACGTCTGAGAGTCCACATTAGATTATGACATGACTTGAACATGATATGATGCCTTTTGTCATTTTTTCATTTTTTTTTTCCTGTGGAAGAGTGGTAAGTATTCCACTGAGTAGCATTTATGTCAGGAAAACAGTTCTTTAAGAAGCTAAACTTATAAGAGAGGAACTAAAATTTAAAACTACCAGAGTCTGCACTAATTACAACATGATTTGAACATGACAATTTTCAAGAATATGTTCTTGAATGCTAGGGATTATGTTTGCTTATAGGAAATGTAAGCATTTCTTTAAATAATATAATATGAAATAAAATCAGAGATTTAAAATCCAAATGTGGTTACTTACCAGAAAAGAAGTCTTTCTTTAAGTCTATTCAGAGAGGGATATTTCTTTTAACTCACACTTTGACTAAATATTCAGCATTTATACCACACAAGAGTGTAAGTTAAGGAATTTGTTGGAAAATTGATGAATGTGATAGTGTATTTTGCATGAATCAAAAATGCAATTTCTTGCAAAATCAACTTGGAAAATTTCTTTTTTGGAAGTCTTTTTTACTTTGAAATAATGCTTAAGGAACACATTTTTTTTTTCTCTTCTAAGGAAAATTCGCTTTTTGTACAACATAAACACAAATTTTACTTTTTAAAACATAGAAGTAAAGCCTTGAGTGAATGGAAACTTTGAAAACTTAGGGAAAAACTTTTTAAATGTTTCTCAGTGACAAAGGAGTGCTATTTTTGTGACAATATAACCATTCATTCCACCCATCTTATTTTAGGTAATTAAGGAGAGCAAATTTGAAATAAATGACACAAATCATCTTGAGGAAAAGACTATAATCAGAATTAATTGAAATGTGAAACATTTAGGAAATCTTATAAACTATTTAATGTAATATTTTTAAAAATATTTTGAAAGTTTTGTTTTCCACCTTCAGAAAATGCATTAACTCCACAGGTTCATATACCCCTAAAAATCATGGAACACAGAACTGATCTTCACACCCTTCTAAAGTAGTCACAAAGCTAAAAACAGTCATGCATCCAAAATATTTTTTCATGCACCACAGGTGATTTTTTTGATATGTGTCATATTTAATGTCAAAATACTTATTTTCAAAAACTTACTAGAAAGATAGTTATGGCACACTATCTTTTTGTCCTACGAACCGTTTCTCTATCCTTTGATTTCTATCTCTTCCTGCATTTCTTAGTTGCCATAGCATAAACTTTTATTTTCCTCAGTTGGACTTGAAACAATAATATTTTTATGTCCACTGTGTTCTAGGGGGGATATTTAGTATAAATGAATTGCAAAACCTGTGAGTTTGGGACGTGGATTTTCTTTTATTCATGAATTTGGACGTATTGTTCCAGTAAAATATGCTTTCAGGATTGCTGAGGATATCATATTCTTTTAATAAGCAACAGTAATTTTCTCCAACTACATGTCGTTCTGTGTCAGCTTAATAATTATATGCTATCAGTTTTGTGTCATTTCCTCTGGGATTCCCTGTCTACTAGGCACCACTTTTGACTGTTTCGCTTCATTCACCATAGTCTCTAATTGCCATATCAAAGGTTTACTTGAGCTCATTTTTAAAGAATAAGGCATTTGACCATCAAATCATGCATTTGCAGCTGAGTATGCATTTACATCAAACTTATAGCTTTAAATTTCACTTAGGAGAAAAGCCTCAAGTTTTAATGCACGTTTTGAATGCAGATTTACTATAAAATAAGTGAATAATAATGCCAGGTTATTTTGGAAAGTGTTCTTTTATGCAATCAATGCATTTAATACAATCACAAAAATGGCTGCCCAACAGGTGGTCTTTTCAGAGTGTTAAGCCACAACAATCAGAACAAAAAAGACACCAGAATCTAATGTTCTTCAGAATTTAAAAGGCTGTTCACTTTCTTTTGTTAATTTTCAGATTTAGCCATGTTCATTATTGTTGAGCCTCAAATGCGGGACATTCTTTTTTGACATTTTGCCCTAAATAGACACTGACTGAAGCTGACTCTCCAACTAGCTGTTTTGTCACATGCAAGCGGAAACTAGTTGTGAACAATGACTGTGCATTCTTGGTACTTAAATGGCTAAGTAAAGGACTAGTTTTGACACACTGCATATCTGGCAAAGTCTGGGTTAACAAAAGTGTGTTTGACAAAAGATGAAGTTTCTTTTCCTATATTTTCCCCTAAAGTATTTCATTATGTCCTAACACATTTTCTTCTTCTTTGCCTAGAGGATTATATGCCCTAGTGACAAGCTCATTCACTCTCTAAGGTTATCGTGTGGCATTATGGACCATACCATTCAAAAGCCTTCTTAGGAAGAAACTATTCTTTAACCAGTCACTATTCATTTCAGGAAGAAGTTACAAAAATACATAATTTCACTGTAGAGTTACCATTACGCTGTGGTTTTAGCATTTTGTAAGTTAAGGTTGTTTAAAGAATTCAGAAAATCGATGAATACGGCAATTTATTTTTCTAAGCAAAAGATCAGGCTGCATTAAATACAAAAAGGAAAACATTTAAGGGGATTTGAATTCATAAATACTCAAGTGAATAAAAGAAGGAAATAAAGAAAATAACTTTTATACTTAAATATAAGACTTAGAGTACACCTTAAAGGAGGTTGTTGAACATCTTATCCTTCATTGTGAAATCTTAGTTTTTTAAATTGAGATTTTAAATATTAATATGTACCAAGCATGGCATTGTTTGTATTTGTTCAAAGCTAAATAATCCTTCATGTAGAGAAAGAGGTTAGTGATAGGTGTTTGTGAGAAGTGCATAAATACAGATTTAATGACATGAATAAATTGAATTAATGTATATATTATAAATTCCCATTCTTCTGCAATAAATAAATAGGAAAGTTAAAATAACTGTTTTACCTGCATAATGTCATAGAAAGAAAGAAGCAATAAAACATCTTGCATTTTAGGGTTTTATTTAAAAATATGACCTAGGGAATGTCATGGGCTCCTCCAGATTCAGTGAAGCCACCCCTACTTTCTGTATCAAGCATACTTTTGAAAGATGTTTACTGTACACTGATGTTCCGAATGATGAACCTGAAGCATGTGGAATTCTGACTTGTCTGCCAAATCACCAGAACAGAGACTGCATTACATCTGGTAGAATTCCTATCTTTATATGATTGTATCTTAATCCTTGACATTAAGTCATGTATTATAAGTTGAACTTTCCGTTTCCAAGACATACAGTCTTTTAAAAATGGAGTTAATATTGTGATGCTCATAGCTTTTATCAGACTGGCCTAAACAACTTTCATTCTTCAAGCATGCTAAAGCTTTGTGAGTTAGAGAATTTCAACTTAAAATTCTGACTCTAAAAGTAGACCTAAGTTTACCCGTGTAAATTTGGACAGGTCTCCAAGACAATTTGTTAAGAGATCCGGGGGAGTCATGACCAGGCAGGCTTACCTTATGTCCATGGGATGTCACTTGAGTTTACATTCCATTGGCTGGAACTCAGTTACAAGTGCCAAAGAGTCTGAGAAGTGTAGTCTTCCCTTATGCCCAGAGAAAGAAAATGGTATTGATTTAGCCACTGTGATCTTTAGCAAAAGATTAGAGATCATTTGCTTCTGTTCCCAATCACTTAGGTAATACATGTTTATAAGCTTGGTCTTCTTGGTGCACACATCTTAAGTGTCTTGACATCTCTAGTCTGCTTTGTAGGCTGAGCTGACCATTAGCACTTGAGAAGAAAAATTAATAACACCCTTCCAGTCTTCTGAGAGCATTTTTGACTGATCTGGATTTAAGGGAAACAGCTTAAATTAGCTTCTGGTGGCATAAAGAAAAAAGTGTCCTGCTATTTACCTAATAAACACTGACTCTAAACTTACTAAATTTATCTAAAGGTCAAATGTAAACACAGGAAAAAAAATATAAATGTGTATAGTAAATTTCCAGAAAAGAAAACTGAAAAGTTCTGTATAGACATTGTGGTATTTCAGTGGTACTAATAATTCAAAGCAAGACTGTAAAGGTGTGACGTTCAACATAATATATTACTGACGTCAAAAAAAAAAATCTATTCATTGAAAATAATTAGGATCAGTGCCATCCGTGAACCACTTGAGTAGACTATGGCTCTGGATTATCAAACATATGATTATTTTTTATCCTGTGATTTAAAAGTGTGAGGAGAAGTGTAAGTCTTCAATGTGAAATTTGACATCAAATAGCATTGGAGATGACTGTCTTCTTATTATGCTGTTGGAACATTTGTCAAACAGTAAACTACGCCATAATTAATTTGGGTAGCTAGTCCAGCCACATGGACAGAGGCAATTTACTTGCTCTTATGAAACTGATAGGTAGAGAGAATCTATTTTACTGCTGAGACCAAATAGATTTTTCATGATATTGTTATGCTAAGTTGAACATCACACCTTTTATATTATCTCCATTTGGCCTTGAATAAACATCAGTAAAACAATAATCTAAATGGTTTGCAAATGGTCGTGAGCAGTTGCCCATCTGCTTTGGACAGAATTATAAAATTAAATTACATGGACATAAAAGCCAAACAAATGTGGGTGAATCAAAAACAGAAATGAAATGGCTGAACTCTTAAGTTTTGTTCATCATATATAACCCCTTTAGTAACCAAAGATGGGTAAATTACACTCATTAACCTTGAAAAATTAGGTGATTTGTACATAATAGGTTTGAAACAATACTTTTCTATTCTTGGTTATGATGGGTATTTTGTCTATCATACAGCATAGTTTAATTAAAGGTCTACAAAGGGGATTGTTTCTGATGTGGTTTGTTCCTTTCTAGAGGGATTATTCCATAAAATTAGCTTGTATTTGTTTTCACTGTGTAACTCAAACTGAAAAATCCACTCAGTTATACTTGGATAAAACTGAGCACTAACTATCCTATGAGTAGAGTGAGTATGCGTTTAATTTAAAGAAATCAGTAGTGAACCTCTGGGCAGGGGCTTACATCAAGAGAGGCCAAAGAAAACATTGTTCAAGCTTTCTATTGGGTATTTGTCCAGAAAGTCCTAAATTATTGATCACCGCCAAAAAAAACCTATCAGCAAAGAAAACTTGGATGTCGGGATAAAGCAAAATCTGAAACATTTAGCTTTTCTGAACCTGTTCTTCCCTTTCTAGCAATGAGACTGTTGGGGAGACCATTACTGGGGAGCCCTGAGGGATGTTTTTCAGACCCTGGTTTTCTGTTTATGATAAGATGAAATGCTTCAATATCACTACATGTTAGTTGCCCTCTTCCCTGTTAGGGAGCAGTTTACATGATCCAGACTGAAAAATTCCAGTGGCCATCCTCAGAAGGGCTTTGGAGGAAGCCATTGGGCCCAAGCTCTTCAAACTGAGAAAAGCTTATGCATTAAGAAGCAGGCTTGTCATTTTTCAATGAACTAGAACAAACAATTCCAAAATTCTTATGGCACCACAAAAGACCCCAAATAACCAGAGCAGTCCTGAGAAAGAACAGAGCTACAGTAATCAAAATAGTATGGTACTGACACAAGAACAGACCCATAGGTCAGTGGAACAAAACAGAGAGCCCAGATACAAATCCATGTATATGTGGTCAAATTAATATATGATAAAAGAGCCATGTATATACAAAGGGGAAAAGACAGCCTCTTCAATAACTGGTGTTGGGAAAACTGGACAGCTACATGCAAGAGAAAGAAAAACTGGATTACAGTCTAATGCCATACACAAAAGCCAGCTCAAAATGGACAAAAGACCTGAATGTGAGATATGAAACCATAAAACTCTCAGAAGAAAACATAGGCAAAAATCTCTTGAACATAAGTATGAATAATTTTTTCCTGGACACATCTCCTTGGGCAAAGGAAATAAAATAAAAAATGAACAAGTGGGACTTCATCAAACTAAAAAGCTTCTGTACAGCAAAGGACACCATCAGAGAACAAAAAGGCAGCCTACAGAATGGGAGAATATATTTGTAAATGACTCATCTGATAAGGGGTTAATGTTCAAAATATGTAAAGAACTCATACACCTCAAAAAAACCCCAAATAACCCAATTAACAAATGGATGGAGGACCTGAACAAACATTTCTCCAAAGAGGAAATACAGATGGCCAATCGACACATGAAAAGATGCTCCACATCGTTCATCATTAGGGAAATGGAAATCAAAGCCACAGCGAGACATGGCTTCACACCAGTTAGAGTGGCCGTGATCCAAAGGACAAGAAATAAGTGTTGATGAGGATGCAGAGAAATAGGAGCCCTCCTAGACTGTTGGTGGGGATGTCATTTGGTGCAGCCACTGTGGAAAGCAGTGTGGAGGTTCCTCAAAAAACTAAATATAGAAATTTTTAGGAATAATTCCACTCCTATGAATTTACCTGAAGAAAACAAAATCCCTGATTTGAAAAGATATATGCACCCCTATATTTATTGCTGCATTATTTACAGTAGCCAAGATATGGAAGCAACCTAAGTGTTCATCAATAGATGAATGGATTAAGAGATGTGGTACATACACACAATGGAATATTATTCAGACATAAAAAAAGAAATCCTGCCATTGTGACAACATGGATGGACCTACAGGGTATTATGCTCAGTGAAATAAGCCAGGCAGAGAAAGACAAATACCATATGATTTCACTTATTTGTGGAATGTAAAAACAGCAGAACAAACAAATAACTGTAGACTCACAGATGCTGAGAAGTGACTGGTGGTTACTATCAGGGAGGGGTTGGGGAGGGTGGTGGGGAAGGTGAGGGGGATAAAGGGGCACAAAAATCCTCAATCATGGGGATGGTAGTACAGCAGGGAGAATAAAGCCAGTGATTCTGTAACGTTTATTTATGTTGACAGTAACTGCACTAGTTGGGGTGAGGATTTAATAATACAGGTAGCTGTTGAACCACTGTGCTGTATATTTGAAACCAATATAAGATTGTATATCAGTGATGCTTCAATTAAAAGAAATACAGTACATTAAAAAAATAGGCTTGTATTACAGGAAGACAGTATTATGTTGGCAGAGGAACAATGCTTTGATTGCTTGACTGATGAAACTGAAATACACTGTTAGCTGATAGTTGTACCATGATAGTTAGTTTATGTATCAACCTGACTGGGCTACCGGATGCCCAGACGGCTGGTAAGCATTATTTCTGGGTGTGTCTGTGAGGGTCTTTCCAGATGGCATTTGAATCAGTGAACTGAATAAAGGAGACCACCTCCACCATTGCAGGCTGGCATCATCCAAGCTGCTGAGGGTCTGGATAGAACAGAAAGGTGGAGGAAGGGCAAATTTGTTCTCTGTTAAGCTGGGACATCCATCTTCTCCTGCCCTTGTACTTCAGTGCTCCTGGTTCTCAGTCCTTTGGGCTGGGAACGTAAGTACAGTTTCCTAGGCTTTCTTAGGCCTCTAGCTTGTAGACAGCAGATAAATGGGCTTCATTTTCCATAATTATGTGAGCCAGTCCCTTCTAAGTCCCTCTGGATCCTGTTTGCCTGTGTGTCTGTCTGTCTGTATCTGTCAGTTTATCTGTCTGTCCTGTTGGTTCTGTTCTCTGGAGAACCCTAATACACATACCTAAGATATCTCATCAGATGTACCAGCCTGTGCAAAAGATGCCTTAAGTCCCCTTTCTATGCTACGTATCTGCATAAAATGACCACAGAAAAATTTCTTTCCATTCCTATCTCTTGTCACTGTTTTTCGCTTGTTTCACACCAACTTTTTTTTAGAACTTACTCTGTGCTAGGTCCTCTGCTAAAAGCTTTGCTTCTTTCATATTCGTCTTACCCTGCTCACTCCCATAGTTTCTTCTAAAGAGAGATGTGATAAAAATCTAGCATATT
The DNA here is from genome assembly GCA_029783875.1 of Phataginus tricuspis. Taxonomy (NCBI): domain Eukaryota; kingdom Metazoa; phylum Chordata; class Mammalia; order Pholidota; family Manidae; genus Phataginus; species Phataginus tricuspis. The sequence goes on along the minus strand of JAQQAC010026072.1, from coordinate 64,223,582 downwards.
CAAAGCCTTAAATTTTTTGCCTATTCTGACAGTATGTCTGGGCAATCTTTCTAATTTCCATTTGCCATCTCTCTGCATATTTTTTTTTAACCAGCACCTGCACACGTCTTGATTTCTTAATCACTCTGGGTTGTTGCTTGCCATTGTTATGTTTTCAAAGCTCTTCATACATCAGGATTAACCAGAGGACTTAAGCATGGCACTGGGGGAGTTAAAATGCTTGAGTCGTGTACGTTCTTAATTAGTACAGAAAAAGAATCACTTGTAATTTATTAAAAAATATCCAGTGCTGATCCAAATAATATTTTGGAATAAATGGGTATGTAGTGAACAGTTTTCCACGGTTCCTCATTCAGTGATTCTTCCTGCTGGTGTGAGGGCTGTTCAAAATAGCACTTCACTTTTTGGTTTATTTATTAAGATCCTGCACTCAACTATAAGAAATTAGCCTCCTAGAGGTGAATCACTTCCTACACTGCAAAGAAGAAATCTGTTCCTATAGCAAAGAAGAAAAACCTGCATACATTCCTGAGGCAGACAATAATGGAAAGATCAAATAGGTTTATTGCATAACCTATTCCAAGAGTGAAATAGGGCAGCTGGATGTTTGAGTAATGTGGACGTTAGTGTCTGAAGGAGTTACTACCCATTAGACAAGGGGTATGTCTGAGATGGGAGCATGATGGGGTTCTTGGTGAACTTTTAAACTCAAAGCTCTTTAGTAATTGAAAAATGGAATAGCTCAAAGAAAAGTGTTTTCCCCCACATAGGATATTCTGAAAGCTAATAGCATAACTGCACTGGAAGAGATGTTGAGAGAGCTGTAGTCAAGCCCTGTGTCAGGTATGTTAAAATTGTCCTGGTGCGAGTTGAAGTCTTTGCTTTAATTATCTGCAAAATGCTTTGGCAGTGGGATGTTTCTCTCCCCTCCTTCAGTGTACTGGCTGCTGGTTTACTGAATCAGAATTTTCAGTGAAGCCCCCTACCACGTTCCCCTACCCCCAGGTCTAATTCTAGGGAGCTAATGCCAGTTAGACTTTAAGTCTCATAGAAAAAAAAATATTCCTCAATAAAAGCCACCACGGGGACAAAGGTGTACTGTTTACAGATGACCTACCTGCCTAAGTGATGCTGTCTACAGGCCCCAGATCTGCTCTTCCAGACAGGGGCTAAGAGAATTACGACGTTTGGCCTTGCCTTTCCCCTCCTCCTTCTCTTCCATGTTTTTTCTTCTGGCTTTGTTAATAATAAGTAGAAAGGCACAAAAATAATAACCCATATTTAAAAGTGTTAAAAAACAAAATTCAACTGAGTAAATTTGAAGATCTAATTGGTTTTATTCAACAATTCTTGAATTGGGCAGCATCCCATCTGGCAAATAGAAAGTTGCTCTGAGGAGCTCTACAAAGTGGAAGGCTTTTATGAACAGGAGTAGGTAAAGTGTGGATTGTTTCAAGCAAGATCACCTTCCTTTAGGAGATGAGACGCACCTGACAGGTGGATTACCTCAGTGCAGACGAGGAAATTCATTCCTGGCAGGGGCTAAAACTGCACTTATGTAACATATCAAGTCTTGGTTTGCTGACGTGGGGCTTAGCACAACTGACTCCATTTGGGGCCTTTTTTTTTTTTTTAACAAAGGAAAGCTTACACATGGCTCACACCATGCCCCACGGAAAATTTCACTTCACCGATACTTTACTCAACTAAGCAGTCGTCTACCTGTTCAGATATAGCTAGTGGGAAACTTATTAAATAAGCATTAGTTTGGGAGCCGACCCCAATTCTCTACTTATACCACCTCAACAGTGATTCAAGAAATATTGAGCAATGACTGTGTACACATTTCATTGTATGTGGGATGTACTGCCCCTGTCCTCTTTACCTGAGTAGATTCACCTGCTTCCTGGCTAGCTGGCCTTCTCTTTGAGACAGGTTACCCTGGGCCAGCATTCTCCCCTCACACCCCCCATGTCAAAGCTCACCAAATCTGTTTTCCATTCTCTGGAGTTTTTGGTAGGTCATCTGCCAGTTAATGAGGCGAGGGGATAATGACTCAACCTTGCACATTATTCAAGATCTCTACCTGGTAGTAGGGGAGGATGGTTTTGGAAGCAGACATTTCCTGTGCTCTCAAATCTCAATATGTGGGTGGCCATTGGCTGCCCAACTGGCCCCGGATTAGTCTGTGTCTTTAAAGGGGCATGAAGCAATCCTTTGAAGTGACTGGATCTCCCACCAAAAAGAGTCTGTATTCTAGAATTTTGGCACAAACCTGGATGAAAGTTCCTTTTGGGGAAAGGAGACTGTTCCCTGTAGAAAGGAATATTACCCTGCCAGGCAGCCAAGTCTACTGAAAACAGCTAGCTTCCAAAGGATGTGAATGCTGACCAGGCCTCCTTGGCCAATGACAACTGCCAGGCTAGGTAAGAGGGATTGTGTTACCTAAGTTAGTGTGTTTTTTTCTGTAGCATTTCATCTTTAATATCAGTACCTCAGTAAGAAGGCCATTTCAGAGTTCTGTAGTTCATTACAAACTATGTTTATGGGTATATTTTTGGCATTCCAAAAATTTCAAAGCTGATAATCTCCATAGCTCCAATTCTCTTCATTTGAGAAGCAATTGCCTTATCTCCCCTCTTATCAAAAGGGTAATTCCTCATAATTTTATTTTTCCAGTTAATTTTTGGCCTTTGCTCAGCTGACCTTTTTCTCCCTTTATTCTGTTTTTATTCAAGGTTACTTCAGCCTTTCCCTTACCCATCTGCTTGCCTAACTTAGCTGTACTGTAAATGTATTTGCAGCTTTTTATAGAGGTAAAAGCATGGGCTTCAGAGAGAGCGAGGGCAGATTAACCAACCATCTCTGCTACGGAGGATAGGACTCCCCCTTGTGACTCAAATCCCTTATCTGCGAATAAGGTCAACAATCCAATAATCTCTTAGTTTATTATAAGGATTAAATTAGATAATGCTTAGGAAGACCTTCACCCATTGTCCGGTTTGAGTTAGGTACTCACAATTGTTAGTTCCTGCCAGCTCTTCCTTTTTCTCCATTTCAAACTCTTGTTAGTAGAAATTCACAGAATTGAATAAAATTGCAGATGTTTGCTATACATATAACTTTTAAAACTTTCTTTAAACAGACCACAAAAAGATACTTAAAACAGATCTACTGTGGTTTCTTCAAAGGGGCCCTTTCTTGAAATTTTTCCTTTTGAGGTCCATAGGTTAAGTAGTGTCCGTAAGCACAGTAATCTCTCCACACTGTAGCCACAAGCCAGAATGATTTTTCCGAAGCAGGAGTCTGACCCAGCCACCCGCTGCTCCTCCCACTGGCTCCTTCAGCCGACTTACCAACCCCTTGGGCTTGGATCCTTCTTCTCCCCCCCACCCCCCCCACCCCAGGGTCCTCCCACAGCTACCAAGGACAATTTGTTGAATGAATAAGTAAACAAATGAGTCAACAAAGATCAGGGTGGTTACATATTCAATTGCTTTTATTGAACTATAGAATTCAACAGATGGCCTTCTGGCTGCAGAAAAAAGTGCATTTATTAATTTTAAGTATATATCTGTGTTTGGCTACTATCAGAGAAGGGACATAATTGGGAAATTCAATCACAGTGTTTGGATTTTTTTTTAAGGTAATTTTTTCCTTCATGGGAATTTTCTTTTTTGTTGGTTATATGTCTGGTGTATTTATTGGAAGACAAATTTTTTTTCCTACGGTTTACTCCAAATGGTTAGCTTTAAGTGGCAATCAGTTATATTGCCATATGTGCATATGTTTCAGAGTGTGAGAATAGTAAGGATGGAGAGAGAGAAGTGCCTTAAGTTTTTCCCAGTGTATTCATGAAAAGCTTCAACTCTTCAGAACAGTAGAAAAGAAGTTTGCTGAAAAGTAAACTTCTTTGAACACAAATTAAATCTTGCTTTTATGCTGGAACTGCTCACATGAGATGATTTTTCCAGAGGATGGAAATAGACAATAAATGTGATATTAAAGTAAATTATGTTGTTAGAAAAAACTGAGTGTTATGAGAAAAGGAAAAAACAGAGCAGGTGAGGGGAATTTGGAGTTGGGGTAAAGGAAAGGCAGGATGTACAGTGCCAGATTTAGAGAAAAAGAAACAAAAACAAAATAAGAGGACACCCAGATAAATGTGAGTTTCAGATACACAACGAATAAAATTTTTAACATAGGTGTGTCCCACACAGTACTTGGAACAGACTTACACTAAGATGCTGCTCATTGCTTATTTGAAATATATATATAGCTGGTGGCTTGTTTATTTCTGGCATCCATACCACATTGAAAGTGAGATTTAAGCAAAGATATGTAGGGGCTATGGGACAGAAATCTAGGGGAAGTGTTCCAGGCCCAGCAGTGGAAGGATGGTGGGTACACTGCCGGCCACAGGGAGGCTGTGAGAATGGGTTATGGGTATGGCTGTACGGTTGGGGCTGAGGAGTAAAGGTTTGTCGGAGA
>JAQQAC010026072.1:64111999-64219081 GCA_029783875.1 Phataginus tricuspis | reverse complement strand
TAAGGGATCACTCTGGATGCTGTGTTGAAGATAAAGAACAGAGGGGCAAGGGCAGAGGCAGAGACAGAGGCCCAAGTGGTATTTTGTAGTGACCTCGGGGGTAAGTGTGATGGTGGCTCACACTGAGGTGGCAGTAGTGAAGTGAAGAGAAATGGTTGATTTTGAATATATTTTGAAGAGACAACAGAATTTTCTGACAAACTAAATGTGATGTATGAAAGGAAGATAAGAATTAAAGATACAAGTTAAAGGTGGTTTTTTGATCTGGGATCCTGTAAAGAAAGGAGTTGCCATCCATTGAGATGGGAAAGATGCGACTAACGGGTGAGAGGACGAGTTCAGTTTAGCTTTGGAAGTGCTGAGCTGGAGTGCTCAGGACATCAAGCTGTGACTGCAGGTGAGCCACTGCAGAGGAGTCTGGTCTGGGCAGGAGATGTACATCCTGTGTCCATAATCTCCATTTGGATCAGCATTCCCAAAGTGAAATGGCTTGTCACAGTTCTCCTAAGGAACTTTTTGCTCCTTCCTTCTAGTTTTAGTTAGAAAATATGTTTCTTTGAACCTGTTGCTTTGTTTGGTTTCCTATCACCTATCTATCACTTTTGAAAGAAGGGGTGACAAGGTGACAGATTAAAGGAGAAAGAATCATTTTTCCTACACAAGGCCTCTTCTAGCAAGATTGTTCTCAAATTTGTCTTTGGGAGTTCAATTTTAGGTAATCTTGTTCTTTTTTAATTTGACTTTTGACTCTTTCAGAATCCATTCAGAGTTTACATGGAATATGTAGCAATTCCTAATAGAGGAAGGGCTAGGAACATTTGGAAGAGGAACATTTTGAATCTAATATATATATATCTGAGGTCCTTAGATTTCAGGGACATACAGGCTGAGGGTAGGTTGGAGAAGATAAGATTTAAAAGAAGACATATTTTCATTTATTCATAAGCTGGAGTAGTTTGTCTTTCAAAGTTGGAAGCTATGTGCTTGGAAAGCTACCCACTTCAGAGGATACCACCTATAGTTCAGGGTGCCATCCAAGAAGTAGAAAGAGTAGAAACAATTTAGGAGTCCCTGATTTGGGAAATGAACAAACTCTAATTTATTCATACATTTGAAATATTAAATAGCAATTTAAAAAGGTAACGTAGATCTAAACTTTAATATGAGTGAAAGTCGAGAACAGTGTTCAATGAAAAGTAGCAAATTTCAAGTGTGATACAATTAACATGTTAAAAACTAAACTAAACTAAAAAAAATGCATGAGAAAGATGTATACAAACGTCAGGATTGTGGTTCTCTGGAGGGAGTGATGTGAGGAGAAGAGCTGATTTTCATTACATCTGTACTTGGCCTATTTCTTTAAAAATCAAAACTTGAAATAAATATGACAAATGTTAATATCTGTTAAAGTTGGAGAGTTGTCTGATATATTATTGGCCATACTTTTCTGAATGTTTGAAATAGTTCATACTTTTTAGAAAAGGGCTAATACTACAATTCTAGAATGGCAAAAATCTATTAACCTAACCCCTTCTCTTTGATAGTCTAAAGTTACATCAATATTCAAACTTTGAATTTAAGATAACTTGGAAAAAAATTTCATGCTGATTTATAGCAGTGTAGGTAAAAGTCATCCTGTAAAGACAATTTAAAAACAAGAAAATAGTTCTTAGAATAAGTTGCTGAGGCATGCTTATCACAACTGCAAGTTAGAATAAGTAATATTTAAAATATTTTGTCCTAGAAGGATGCCTTGTTTTTGAAAGTACCTCAACCTTTTACACAGAGAAAGCAGTTTGCCAGCTACTTAAATGTTTACTTTTTTAAAAAAGCAGAAGCATGTGACATTTGCAGTCTAAGGGTTTTCTCAAAGTTTTTTTCATCCTCTTGACTGAAGTTTCCTAGAGAAAATGTGTGGGGAAAGTGATCTCACATTTAAATTTCTTGGAATCATTTTTTAAAAATAATTAATTGAAAGTGATTTTATCCTAGATTTTATGCCTAAATATATGATAATTTTTTTTACTTAGGTACTGTTACAAAATATTAATGTTAAGCGTATGAATTTTACAAAGATCTGCAGAATTAAAAAATATATTTTAACTCTCAATATACCAGGAAAAACAATCATCACCTTTTACCTTCTGGATCTAATGAATCTTAAATTAAAAAAAATACATTTTAGTCATTTTATGAAAAATTTACAGAAATATAAAGGGGTAGTTTATAAAACTTTACTAAGAATTTAAGTAAAAACAATTTTTTTCTTTTGTTCTTTTTTTGCTTTAAAGGATAAATACTTAAAATGGGCAATGTTGATTGAATGTAACTAACTGCCCATCACCTGCCATGCATGAACTTGGAACACATCCATCTTGTAAGTGGTAACTCCAGATTGCAAATACATTTCTATTTGGTTCTGGCTTATTGTTACCTCTGGTTCTTCTTGCACTTGCATTGCCAAAATGCAGCACTTTAAAGAACTTCAATGACATAATTTTGTTGATGAAGGATGGTGATTATTGGAAAATACTTTAATTTTTAGATTTATAAGCACCAGTTAAAACAACCCATCCAATAATTTTTTTCATTTCTACATCATTTATTTCCTTTCAGTCACCTTTGTGTACAAAGCTATCTTCAGTGTTTTTCAACTTAGGAACTATATCAAGTAAATTTTGGTGGATAAGCATCAAAAAAAGTGAGAATACTGCCAACACTATCTGTTGAGCAAAATTAGATGGTAAAATATTGCACAATGAAGCCCCTCTTGTTGAGTAAGTGCAACAGAATACCGTTATTTTCTTCTTGTCCTTAGAAGTATATGGTTTACTCATCCATGCCTGAGTTTGAGAAAACTCATTTGGAATGAGCATCTGAGATTTTGCTTACATGGTCTGTCTCACCAACATCGTTAGGATCTGGAATACTGCCCTCTGTCTCTTCGTATTCATCTTCTGATTCCTTCAACAGCTGTGAAAATTTGTCTGTTAATTTTCTTCTACTTGCCATATGGTCAAAATTTAAAATTCTATACTCTCAACTGTATTAATTGAAAGCCTTAAAAAAAAAAAAAGACCCTGAAGGTGGTGTCTCTCCAGACTTTTTGAAAGATGATGCAATACTTTGAGCAACACTATATGAAAACTGAAGGATGATGTAATAGTGATCACTCTTACATTCTTCTAGGTGATTCCATCATTGTTCCATTTCCTTATTATTTTAGTTTTGTAAGCATAGTTGGGACTAATTGATAGTGATGATTAAATATTTCCTTGGATGATGAAATAGAAAAATATTTCAAAAGGCATAGGAAAAATTAAATCACTGGTATCTCATAATGTATCTTATAGAATTATAAAAGGTTCCAATGGACCTGAATGGAAATTGGAAGATATCATTGGGTTTCAGTCTATTTTAAAAAGTAAATTTCCTTTTTATCCCTTGGAGAATGTATGAAAGATTACAAGCCCTGAAACAGCAATCCCTATAAATAGAACTGTTCAAAAAGAAACCCTAAACTTAAATTTTGCCCAAGAAACCCAGATGTGTATCTCTGGGGTTAAAGGATCATAATACATTTTCAGTTAAGGTCATAGTGAAAAAAGGCATTTCTTAGAGAACTAAAAACTTTATGAAGTGCAGCTGTTCAACAGTCTAGATCATAGAGGCAAAGTTCCCAGCCCATGCTTTGTTGGAAGCGCTCATCATTCTTCACAGGACTGGAAAGTGTGGCTCTTTTTATTCTTGGAGATCCTAACATTCAAGCCACAGATAATTGGTTCGGGAGTGGATACGTGATCCAAATTGAGAATATAACTTCTTGTTTTTCCAGATTTTGAACCGTAAGAAAAAGCATGGGACACTGGAGCAGAGCTAGCAGCACCATGAAGCCTTAAGTCTCAAGTCTCAAGGAAGACAAACTGCAAAGCAGGGAAGAAGACACCTTCAGAGAAACAGAGCTCCACATGGAGTGAAGCGGCTGTGCAGGATGCAGACAGCATGGCCCAGTGAGGAGGAGAGGATGACAAAACTGAACCTCCTGCAATGTGAGTAATTCACATTCTTTATAACACACTCCACCCCTACCCCTGCCCCCTTAAGTTAGAGTTGGGTTTCTGTTTCTTGAAAATGACAAATCCCTAAAACAGAAATTAGTGCCAGGAATGGGATTGTAAGCAACAGGCTGAATGAAAATGTGGAACTAGCTGGGCATCAAGGCAGAGGGATGGGCAAAAGCAAGGGTGAGAGGGTTTGCTATCCCATGGAACACTGGTAGTACCGAGTTAAGTGACGGCAAGATAGCTCATTAAACAATTGCCTAAAGCTCTTGGAAACCATTATGTCATTAAAGGCAAAGCTTCAAATTTAAAAGTTGACACATGTTGAAACATAGGAATGTGTCATTAATTCCCTGGATAATTAAATTTCAGGGGCAAAGAGCATTTTCTAGATGAGTTTGTCTAATAGCAGATAGAGAAAAGCAGAACATATCTGTGTTCTATAAAGGACAGTCTTTTCTGCTCAGATTGTGGAAGATCAGGCCCAGATATCATTCATGAATTTGGAAAAGCCTAGTAATTGAAAGAATATTTTAGCAGTTCGAGAATAGTTTAGGAAGCCCAGTCCTTTTCCATGGGATAAACGTGTTGATGCCTATCACTGGCCACCTACCCACCCACCTCCAAAAAGAAAACACTCCCAACCCCTAGCAAAACATTTCCGTAGCTTGGAATGTAACCTGTGGAGGGGAGGGACTGTTGGGGGCAGGCTAGGAAAGAAGGGCTTCCTGTCATGCAAACCTCTTTTCAGTCACCTTTTCTCCTTTATTATCGAGGGCAGTACCATTAAGTACAATGGGTCTAAGAGCTGAGTAACAAAAATCCTGGAGGAATGGTCACTAGGTAGCATGATATTTAAGGGAGCAAGCTTACCCCTACAGAAATTCCTGGCATCTGCCTTTTAGTTAATGATGTACTCAAGAGTCAGTGAAAGCCCACTAAAATTCTGGAGTAGTGATCACCAGAACCTTACCTATACCAGCTCACCCAACATGGTGTTAAGTCCTGGCTTCTTCTGGAAGCTCCAATTCAAGTAGAAAAGGATACTGGCACCAGACAGCTAAAGTGGAGAGAGGAGGACTCTGTAATGTCCTTCAGAAGAGCAGGCCTGAAGGACAGTGGAAAAATGAAATCCTTCTAATGGCCAGATTCTAGGACTGTCAGACATGACTTAGAAATTTATTCTACTGCCAAGGGAGTCAAGAAACAAGACTCAAGGGATTTATTTAGGGACAGATTAGTGACCAGTGTATGATCCTGTTTTCTAGGTGTCTTCCCCACCTCTAAGTCAACCTCTTTTCCTAATTTTTATTGATGTTTTTCCTATCATATTGTTGGTGTTATAATGTGCCAATAAAAGGATGATTTTTTTACAAGGGCAGATGGAGACTGAGGAGCAGGCATTTAAGCTGTACCTACAATATTGGATCACATTAGGCAAGACTATCTTGAAGGATGAGTTTGCAGAGAAATATAGTGGAAAGACATTAGTGCAACTGACTTAATCTACATACACTTGTTGGGAATGATTCCAAGACCTCCATTTCTTTTTTTTACCAGGTGACACCATTTTCAAGGCTTCCACAAATGGTTATGCAAGGTTGTGTGTACACTGTGAAGAGGATCTACCCCATCACCTGGCTGTAACTGATCAAGACCCCTGAGCACACTGAATAAGAGCCAGTCTCTGAAGGACTTGAACTGAGAGCTACAAAGACAGGTAAGCAGTGGTCAATGGAGCTGTAAGGTTCTACAGAGTTGGGTTCAGAGTTTGCACCATGGTGGCTCAAAGGCATGAACAAGCTAAGACTAATGAAGACAGGACTAACGTATCATCCCATGTGAGCAGGCCAAAATGAGGCCTCCAGTTGACAGAGAATAAATCAGATGCATTGATGATTATGGGTAAGAGAAAAGGAATGAGAAAGAGGGAGACAGAAGGAAGGAGAGGGAGGGGAGAACAGAAAACAAGGAGGATAAGGGACAGACAAAACTAGATTAGAAATAGCCAGAGGCAGCTAAAGACACAGAAAAAGAGAGGATCTGCTGGGGACTGTCTAGTAACACAATATCCACAACATCTATATTTCTTGCAACCAAACTCCAGATTTCTGATCCTTTTTAACAACTCCCCTTTTACAAACTACTTTAAGTAGGTTTCTGATTCTTGCAACCAAACAACTCTTGACCTAAACAACTGCATCTTTTAAATGTTTAATTTTCAACTATGGAAATATATGTACTGCCTAACATAACTGGGCATTGTAAAAAGGTGAGGCTCTTACGGGAGAGGGACTATAATTTGTAACATCTTAACTACTTTCCAGAGACAGAATTGGTTTTACACAGTAATAGCTAACATTTACTGAGCATTTCCTTTGGCCCAGAGTCTCAAAAGCTGTGTATGTATTACCTCACCTATTCTTCACGACTATAGGTCCTATTTTATCATTCCCATTTTACAGATAAAGAAATTAAGGCACAAAGAGAATTTAAGTAACTTGCTCAAAGTCACACAGTCAATAAGGAGATAAAAGTGGGATCTTCTGTCTGTACTAAAACTGACATTAAAAAAGTGTATGCATCATTTAAAATTCATTTCAGTAAATTCTTGAATATCTATTATGTACAAAGTACTGATTTATACTAACAAACTGGTTAACTCTGATGTTACAGTCCTTTTAAATATCACTATTTAGAATAAATCTTCCTTTCTGTGGGGTACATACACAATGATGTATTTTCAAATTAACTTTTTCATTTCCCGAAGACCCCCTTTAAAAAAGAAGGCAATAAATTCTAACAACACTATTTTTAATGCATTAACTATTTCAAAATTCACTGAAATATTTGAAGCATACTTGCTGTAAGCTGGATTCACATGAAAATAAACTTTTTGACTCCAGAGGGAAATCTACATGGATTAATACATATCCATTTAATTAACTACAGTGTAGTTACATATGTACATAAAAAACTAAAATGATAAGGACCAGAGTTTTTCAGGGAAGGTGATGAGTTGCTATGGATTCTGCTTCTCTTGATTTTCTGAGCAGGGCTTGTTTGAGGGCACTAATTTTCTCATCAAGTTCAGCCAGTGAATAGTTCTGCTGTAAACAGTAAGAAGACAAATTGCTGAATAAGACTCTGAAGTATTTTAATGCAGATAAAGTGCTAAGTGAACTATATTTAAAATATCCAAAAGCATGGTAAATGTCTTTTTCTCAGAATAATTTTTTAATTGAACTATATATGTTGACTATATAATACATTTAAAGGCATTAACTAACAAGTCCCAAGTATTTCTTACTTTTTTCCCTCTTTCCTAGTGAGTAAGCTTTCCTAGACTTTTTATACTTTGAAAGGACTGTAAAGACTTTCTTTTAAACTGACTATTCTTATAATCAATAACAAAAAATTAAACTTTAGGATTAACTCAACTGCTTAAAATACCTGTAAATTCTTTTTGGATGGATCAACTGCAATCAACTACCTCTCCTGGAAAAAATGGATGTTCTCAGAAATTTACTCAAAGTTTTACAATAAAAAAATAAGTAATATGCTACACTTGAAAAAAAAAAAAAAAAACTTTGTAAGTTCTCCTCAACTTAAAATTTACATTACCACTATTAAAGTCTAGCAGAATCTTACTAATTAAGATTCAATTAACTAATATAGTAGTACTATGGACAGGGGTGGGCTAAAGTCAACCTCTGCCAAACACTCTTTTTTAATTTAGATGCTGCTGATTAATTAGTGGCATCTGCAAAATGGGGAGGGAGTGAGATTTAAATTACTTGAGAATTTTTTTTTCAGCATTTTGTAATGATACAATCTTCTACAATTAACAGCTAAAGACTTTTGTAGTTATTTGGTCCATTTGAGTCATTCCATGCCCTTGAAATAAAATTATTTCTCTAATTCAAGTATATTAAATTATGCTTTTCTTTTTCCCCCCTGTTCTAAATCCCAGAGTATGACCTAAAAGCAACCACAGTAGAAACCTTTATTAATAAAAAAACTATAAAACTAATGAAATTATTTCAGAAGCCAAAACGAAAATGTAACTTACTTGAGGTGGTTGAACTTTTCTTCTTTTTCCTGAAAAGTTCTAGAGTAAAAGTTAAAAAAATGTGATCAATGTTCAGAAAATCTGAACAATTTTCCTATACGAAACACTGAACAAAATGGGGAACCTTGGCAGAAACAAAGCCCTGAAACTCACCAAGCACTATTTGCAACTGACATCCACCTTGTATTTTGGAAGTTACCCTTCAAAGATGCTATTAAAAGTGTACAGTTGTAACACCACAGCAACATGCTTGTCCTGGGCTATACACTTTCCCATTAATTCCCAGCTTCTAATGAAGCTGAGCAATTGTGTAAGAGGTGCTCTGCGAATTCTCTACTTCAGCTTCCTTTTTAATGACCTTTCCATACCAGGATATTGAACAAATGAAGCAGCAGTAGACAAAGAAAAGCAGAATTTAGAATACCAGGCCAAGGGGTGAAACACACACATACACATACCTCTGACTATAATGGACACTGTGGTTGTGTGAGCAGCTATCTGTTGTTCCTCTGTGAGACTCAGGGAAATGCTGATTCCAGCCTGCTGGTCTTGTCAGTTGCCAGAATGGGCTTGGGGCCCAATTCTGGTCAATGAGTGAGGAAAGGTTTGTTGGGGATAAGGGGGACAGCTTCTGGAAGAAACTTGCCCACTTCTAAGAGAAAACCCTCAGAGGGGGCAGTTCCTCTGGACCCTGCTATGTCTGGATAGGATACCTCAAAGGCTGTAGCTGTATTATTGCCATCTGCCTGGGAAAACAGCCAATACCAAGCAGAGCGGAGAAGGGAAAGAGCCTAGTTCTTGAACAAATATGATTTAGTCATTGATTCAATTAACCCCCAAAGACTGCAATACTATTGAACTTTCTATTTTGTAAGATAATTTCCATACTGTTTAAGCCAGTTTGAGTTTAAATTCCTATTATGTGAAGCTGACTGCATTCACACTGACATGCTGAGCCTTTTAAACCTTTACCTAATTTATTTTTTCAACTTTGTTCTTAGTTTCACAAAACCACAAGCTTCTGAAGGGCAAACGAATATACAGGCATACCTCGAGAGTACTGCAGGGTTGTTCTAGACTGCCACCATAAAGAAGATACTGCAATAAAGCAAGTCAAAGGCATTTTCTGATTTCCCAGGGATATAAAACTTGTTTATACTATACTGTAATCTATTAAAGTGTGCAACAGCATTATGTCTCAAAAAACAATGTACACACCTTAATTAAAAAATCCTCCATTGCTAAAATATGTTAACTATCATTTGAACTTCTAGTGAGTCACAATAAATGCTCACCACCACAACAAATATAATAATAATGAAGTGTGAAATAGTGCGAGAATTACCAAAATGTGATAAAGATACAAAGTGAGCAAACGCTGTTAGAAAATGCTTCTGACAGACTTGCTCAATGCAGGGTTGCCAAAAACCTTCAATTTGCAAAAAACGCAGGCTCTATAAAGCACAATAAAACAGAGCAATAACAAGGGATGCCTGTATTAGTACATTTGATAAAGAAATTGCCAACATAGGTGGCAGTTTTCTCGTGAAATCTTTTAACAACTGAGATTCAGAAGAGTAGGTACAAGTTCACATTTTTCTTTGTGTCAAAAGCTATTTCAAAGAATATCAAGATATGCCTCTTATCAGTAGTTAAAAGTGGGAAATTATTAAGTGTTGGAATATTTAAACATGGGGGGGTGAGTGCTTACATAAACATGCTCCTTCTTTTGCCAAACTGAGCTGGATACCTGTGTTAGGGTCTATGGGCAGGTAAGGGCTTAATATTTAATTTGGTTACTGCTCAGTCTTCTACCTCCCCAAGAGGTGGCTTTTTATGCCCCTGATGAAAATATGCTTCCTGTTATTCTCCTAGCAGTTTATAAAATACCAATAGTTTCCATGTTATTAAGTAATCAGATTATTATTCTACCATGAAACCAAAGTGGGAAGTATCAGAATGAGAATAAGGCCATCAGTGATTCAGTGACTTAAAAACAGTAAAATATGATCTTTGGGGGCTTGTTTTAGGTCTGAGAAGTGTATTTTGACAGGTAGAACACTTAGAAATACATCTGTTGTGGATATGCTAGACAAGCTTTAAAATTTATTTTTTTAGATTCAAAGAAGTTTCAGTGTAAAAAGTCTGTAAAATTTTAACAAGTTTTGGTATCTGACAAAATATCTGAGCACAGCACACAAAATAAACATACGGACAGAGATAATTCAAAATTGTCTCTTCCCTCCCACTGTGTTACCGTAGCAGATAATTTATAAAGCCTGTGTCCTAAAGAAAAGGTGATTCAGCACCCACACACAGGTTCAGGGAATCCATACTCTAAGGAGATTCAGTGGTAAGAAGGCCTCTTCCATGACCAACCCCTTCATTACTTCTAATCAGTTGTAAAGGACTACTGACTTTATAAGCATAGTGTCTTAAATGTTTCTTCCCTTTTAGTCCCACTGCCCTAATTCATACCTTCATTTCTCCCTGGAGTGGACAATGATATGTTACCTAAACTATTTCCCTTGACTCTAGTGTCTCCAACTCAAGACTTCATAATGCCACCAGCCAGGAACCTAAATTACAGGTTTCTCTTTCTCAAAACGTAATGGTGCTCCAGTGACACTGGAATTGCAAACTGGTTAGGGTGGCCTTTAAGACCCTCCAGAATGTGTATGAATTTAATTTTCCACTCAGATCCAGTTGTTCACTTCATGCTTCTGGCCCACAGCAACATTCACACGTGCGTGGTCTTGGCCTTCAGTGCCCACACCTCTTGATACTTTCCTTTAGACCCAAGCACCAGCACTGGAGATGAGAATTGAGATTTGCCTAGTCGGTGCTTTGGAACAAAGTGAACACACCTTTGAAAGTCAAATAACATTAAATGTAAGTCATGCCCTATCATTTACTTGATATATGTTACATTCTGTGTGTTCAAAGATGAACAAGACATAGTCCTGCCCTTCAAAAGTTCAGAATATAGTGTGAAAAATAGATATATGTAAACATATCACTGTGATAGGGCTATAAAATGAACAAAGTAATGTGGAAATATACTTGTGATGCATGTTATATTTACTGTCTTCAAGGGTTATAATTTAAAATCAGTAAGTAAGAAGCAAAACAAGGTGGCGGTGTGAGAGGTGAGACAGAGAACTCCTCCCAAAACCACAGATAGTGTGAAAATATAGTTAATACAACTAACTCTGAAACAGCAACAGGAAAGAAGACTGCACCAGACTGCATACAGACCTCAAAAACAGAGCAGATCTCATAAAACAGGGTAATGTACCTAAGCCTTGATCCAGCGGGACCAAGGCCCTTCCCCCACGACAGCTCACTAGCAGGAGGAAGAGAAACAGAGTGGGGAGGGGTGGAAGCCTGGGACTGCTAACACCTAGCTCTGGAGATCTGCTTTGCGAGCAGAAACCTACATTGTGTGGTGTTCTTGAGGATGGGGAGATGGGACAGGCGAAGTGCTTGAGAGACAGATTCCAGCCGTTTGTGGAGGACGGTCTGCACACTCAGCTATTCTGGGACAAGGGAAAGGCAGGTGGTCTGAGAGGCTTCCTAGCAGCAAGAGGGCTGCTGAAGGGGCAGGGTTTGCATGGAGCTTGCTGTGCAGGAGAAGGGATAGGGGTACAAAGTTGTATGGGTACGCTCTGCCCAGCGGATTGGGAACTTTGAGGAGCTTCAGGCGCTCCATCCCCCTGGATGGCTACTCAGCTCAAAGGCCCCCCACTGTGATATGCAGCCTGCTGAGCCTTCCTCCTGGCCTTACGGCACCGGCTCGCAAACCAGCAGTCACTGCGCTAGCGTCAGGCCAGTCAGAGGGAGGCCCCACCTACAACAGCTAGAGATGCAAAGCAGAGGCTTACACCTATGTGCTCGATGCACTGGCTCTGATACAGGAGACAGGCATTGCAGACGGGAATCAGGAAACAGCTCTATCCTCCCCTCACGCACCAGCGCTGATCCCCTGTGACCCCAAACCTCACTCTAGAGGCTGAGTAGCTCCACAGACTGGAACTTCTGGGCACTAGAGGGTACCACACAGAAATATGAAACATCAGAAGAACATGGTTCAGACCAAAATCTCACAAACCCCAGAAAAAGGGCCAATGAAACTGAACTCACCAATCTTCCTGAAAAAGAGTTCAAAATAAAAATTATAAACATGCTTATGGAGGTACAGAAAAATATTCAAGAACTCAGGAACGAATTTAAGACGGAGACTCAATCATTAAGAAATTCCATATCTGAAATGAAACATACAATGGAGGGATTTAAAAGCAGAGTAGATGTAGTAGAGACAGTAAATGGAAAAGAAATTAGAGAAGAGGAATACAAAGAAGCTGAGGCCCAGAGAGAAAAAGAATCTCTAAGAATGAAAGAATATTGACAGAACTGTGTGACTAATGGAAATGAAACAATATGCGCATAATACGGGTAACAAAAGAAGAGAGAGAAAAGGGATAGAAAGTGTCATTGAGGAGGTAATTGCTGAAAATTTCACCAATCTTGGGAAGGAGATAGTATCTCAAGCCACGGAGATGCACAGATCTCCCAAAACAAGGGACCCAAGGAAGACAACATCAAGCCATATAATAATTAAAATGGCAAACATCAAGGATAAAGACAGACTTTTAAAAGCAGTTATATAGAGAAAAAAGATCACCTACAAAGGAAAACCCATCAGGCTATCATCAGATTTCTCAACAGAAACCTTACAGGCCAGAAGGAAGTGGCATGATATATTTAATGCAACGAAGCAGAAGGGCCTTGAACCAAGAATACTCTACCCGGCAAGGTTATTTTAATTTGAAGGAGGGATTAAATAATTTTCAGATAAGCAAAAGCTGAGAGAATTTACCTCCCACAAACCACTTCCACAGTGCATTTTGGAGGGACTCCTATAGATGGAAGTATTCCTAGGACTAAATAGATGTCACCCAAGGGACAGACAAAGAGTACAGAATATAATTCATAACATACAAAGAATGGAGGAGGAAGAAAAAGGAGAAAAAAAAAAAAGAATCTTTAGGTTGTGTTTGTAATAGCATATAAAGTGAGTTAAATTAGACTGTTAGATAGTAAGGCAATTACCCTTGAATTTTTGGTAGCCACAAATATAAGCCTGCAATGGCAATAAGTACATACCTATGAACAATAACCCTAAATGTAAATGGTCTGAATGCACCAATCAAAAGGCGTATAGTCAATGAATGGATACAAAAACAAGACCCATCTATATGCTGCCTACAAGAGACTCACTTCAAACCCAAAGACATAAACAGACTGAAAGTAAAGGGATATAAAAAGATATTTCATGCAACTAATGAGAAAAAAGCAGGAGTTGCAGTACTTGTAACAGACAAAATAGACTTCAAAACAAAGAAAGTAACAAGAGACAAAGAAGGACATTACATAATGATAAAGGGATCAGTCCAACAAGAGGATATAACTATTATAAATATCTATGCACCCAACACAGGACCACCTACATATGTGAAAGAAATACTAACAGAATAAAAGGGGGAAATAGAATACAATGCATTCATTTTGGGAGACTTCAACACACCACTCACTCCAAAGGAGAGATCAACCCAACAGAAAATAAAGAGAAAGAGGCACTGAACAATGTATTAGAATAGATGGACCTAACGGACATCTAAAGAACACTCCATCCAAAAGCAACAGGATACACATTCTTCTTGAGTGCACATGGAACATTTCAAGACTAGATCATATACTGGGCCACAAAAAGAACCTCAGTAAATTCAAAAAGATTGAAATTGTACCAACCAGCTTCACAGATCACAAAGGTATGAAACTAGAAATAAATTACTCAAAGAAAATGAAAAAGCCCACAAACACATGGAGGCTTAATAACATGCTCCTAAATAATCAATGAATCAATGACCAAATAAAAACAGAGATCAAGCAATATATGGAGACAAATGACAACAATTCAACACCGCAAAATCTGTGGGACACAGTGAAGGCCTTGCTAAGAGGGAAATATATTGCAATATAGGCCTACCTCAGGAAAGAAGAACAGTCCCAAATGAACAGTCTGAACTCACAATTAACGAAACTAGAAAAGGAAGAACAAACGAGGTCCAAAGTCAGCAGAAGGCGGGACATAATAAAGATTAGAGCAGAAATAAATAAAATCGAGAATAAAACAATAGAAAGAATCAATGAAAGCAGGAGCTGGTTCTTCGAGAAAATAAACAAAATAGATAAACACCTAGCCAGACTTATCAAGAACAAAAGAGAGTCTACACACATAAACAGAATCAGAAATGAGAAAGGAAAAATCACTACGGACACCACATAAATACAAAGAATTATGAGAGAATACTATGAAAAGATACATGGTAACCAACTGGATAACATAGGAAAAATGGACCACTTTCTAGAAAAATACAGCCTTCCTTAAAGTTTTCCAAAAAGTGGAAGAGGAGGAAATACTCCCAAACTCATTCTACGAGGCCAACATCACTCTAATACCAAAACTAGGCAAAGACACCACAGAAAAAAGAAAATTATAGACCAATATCGCTGATGAACATAGATGCAAAAATACTCAACTAAATATAATGCAAACTGAATTCAAAAATACATCAAAAAGATCATCCATCGTGATCAAGTGGGATTCATCCCAGGGATGCAAGGATGGTACAACATTCGAAAATCCATCAACATCATCCACTGTATCAACAAAAAGGACAAAAACCACATGATCATCTCCATAGATGCTGAGAAAGCATTCAACAAAATTCAACATCCATTCATGACAAAAACTCTCAACAGAATGGGCATAGAGGGCAAGTACCTCAACATAATAAAGGCATCCCACAGCCAACATTATACTTAACAGCGAGAAGCTGAAAGCTTTTCCTTTAAGACTGGGAACAAGACAAGGATGCCTACTCTCCCCACTTTTATTCAACATAGTTCTAGAGGTCCTAGCCACAGCAATCAGACAACACAAAGAAATAAAAGCCATCCAGATTGGTAAGGAAGAAGTCAAACTGTCCCTGTTTGCAGATGACATCATACTGTACATAAAAAACCCTAAAGAATCCACTCCAAAACTACTAGATCTAATAACTGAATTCAGTAAAGTTGTGGGATACAAAATTAATACACAGAAATCTGTTGCATTCCTATACACTAATGATGAACTATCAGCAAGAGAAATCAGGAAAACAATTGAATTCACAATTGATCCAAAAGAATACAATACCTAGGAATAAACCTAACCAAGGAAGTGAAAGACTTATATTCTGAAAACTACAAGACACTCATGAGAGTGATTAAAGAAGATACCAATAAATGGAAACACATCCCATGCTCATGGATAGGAAGAATTAATATTGTCAAAATGGCCATCCTGCCTAAAGCAATCTACAGATTCAATGCAATCCCTATCAAAATACCAACAGCATTCTTCAGTGAACTAGAGCAAATAGTTCTTAAATTCACATGGAACCACAAAAGACCCCAAATAGCCCAAGCAATCCTGAGAAGGAAGAATAAAGTGGGGGGAATTACACTCCCTGACTTCAAGCTCTACTACAAAGCCACAGTGATCAAGACAATTTGGTATTGGCAAAAGAAGGGACCCATAGACCAATGGAACAGAGTAGAGAGCCCAATATAAACTCAAGCATATATGGTCAATTAATATATGATAAAGGAGCCATGGATATACAATGGGGAAATGACAGCTTTTTCAACAGCTGATATTGGCAAAACTGGACAGCTACATGTAAGAGAATGAAACTGGATTATTGTCTAACCTCATATACAAAAGTAAACTCAAAATGGATAAAAAACCTGAATGTAAGTCACGAAACCATAAAACTCTTAGAATAAAACATAGGCAAAAATATCTTGGACATAAATATGAGCAACTTCTTCATGAATGTATCTCCCCAGGCAAGGGAAACAAAAGCAAAAATGAACAAGTGTGACTATATCGAACTAAAAAGCTTCTGTACAGCAAAAGACACCATCAGTAGAACAAAGATATCCTACAGTATGGGAGAATATATTCATAAATGACATAGCCAAGAAGGGGTTGACATCTAAATTATATAAAGAGCTCATGCACCTCAACAAACAAATAGCAAATAAGCCAATTAAAAAATGGGCAGAGGGGCTGAACAGACACTTCTCCAAAGAAGAAATTCAGATGGCCAACAGGCACATGAAAAGATGCTCCCCATTGCTAGTCATCAGAGAAACGCAAATTAAAACCACAATGAGATATCTCACACCAGTTAGGATGGCCACCATCCAAAAGACAAACAACAAGAAATGCTGGCGAGAATGTGGAGAAAGGGGAACCCTCCTACAGTGCTGGTGGGAACATAAATTAGTTCAAGCATTGCGGAAAGCAGCATGGAGGTTCCTCAAAAAACTCAAAATAGAAATACCATTTGACCCAGGAATCCCACTCCTAGGAATTTACCCTAAGAATGCAGCAGCCCAATTTGAAAAAGACAGATGCACCCCTATGTTTATCACAGCACTATTTACAATAGCCAAGATAATGAAGCAACCTAAGTGTCCATCAGTAGATGAATGGATAAAGAAGATGTCGTACATATACACAATGGACTATTATTCAGCCGTAAGAAGAAAACAAATCCTACCATTTGCAACAACATGGATGGAGCTAGAGGGTATTGTGCTCAGTGAAATAAGCCAGGCGGAGAACAACAAGTATCAAATGATTTCACTCATCTGTGGAATATAAGAACAAAGAAAAAACTGACAGAACAAAACAGCAGCAGACTCACAGAACCCAAGAATGGACTAACAGTTACCAAAGGGAAAGGGACTGGGGAAGATGGGTGGGAAGGGAGGGATAAGGGGGAAAAAGGTGTATTATGATTAGCACACATAATATAGCGGGGGTGAGGGGGATACGGGGAAGGCAGTATAACACAGAGAAGACAAGTAGTGATTCTATAGCATCTTACTACTCTGATGGACAGTGACTGTAATGGGGTATGTGGTGGGGACTTGATAACAGGGGGAGTCTCGTAACCATAATGTTGCTCATGTAATTATACATTAATAATACCAAAAAAAAAAAAGTTAGAAGCAGAAGTAGGGACATTCATTTCCTGTGAAAATTGATGAGGCGAAAAATTAATATATGCTATGTATTTTGCATATGTCAGTTCTGAAACATTCATAAATGGGATGATGAATATATATTTCCTTATGGATGGACAGCAATATTTTAGCATAATTAGCTTCATTAAAAATCACCAGGTGCCAGGGGCTCAGGGGAGGAGGGAATGGGGAGCTGTTGTTTATGGGGACAGAATTTTAATGTTGAAAGATGAAAGAACTTCTGGAGATGGAGGTGGTAATGGTTGCATGACAATGTATATATTTATACCATGTACTCATGTATTTATGCTAATGAACTGTACACTTAAAATGGTTAAGATAAAAAAAATCAGTAAGTAACTCTTTGGAATAAAATTAAGGATTATACCTTTTAAATTGTCTTTTAAGCAATGACCCTAACATTTTTTTTTAATTACAACATTCACATCTTTCCATGTTGAATGTAAAAGTTAAAGATCTTTAGGTGCAACAAACACTAGTCTTTGGTATAATTACTGCTTTATATACATTAAATTTTTTGGAGTGTTATGTCTGTTTCATAAATGAAAAGAACTTTACCTAATCTAGTTTTGTTTTATGAACTGAAGAATTTATATATGTTTTTTTCTGTTATTCCCCTTTTCATATGCTGTGCTAAATCATAATAATTTCTGTCCAACTGTACAGGCTTCCCTTTGTTTAGAATTCATCTACATGTGAATCTGAATCAAACAAATTTCAATTAAAGTCTTTTCAGAATTCAGAAGTTCAATTTCTAACCAAAGTTCAATCCTGAGGAAATTTAATGGGCTCAACTTTCCCTTACTCTGTAACTTTAGAAGGTAGAAAACTGCTATGTATATACACTATAAAGGGATCTGTAATTATGCAGCTGCCATGTTTGTAATCCCAGGATAAAGACAGTGAGTGATGAATAACGTGCTCTGTCCTCTGTAGGGTGTGTGTTCAACTCCTCTCATGCAAGGACAATTACAGCTCTATTCCAGGTGAGGGGTGTGGCTCCTAGAGATGGTACATTCATTCTCTTCTGGAAGGGTGAGTAGGCAATCTTCTTTCCCTTTGGGCCTGTGCCATATATATGTGTTTAGGCCTTGAGGACAGTCAAACTGGATGTTTAAACCTTTTCAGTGTTTTGTGCTTCCTTGTAGCTCACTATTCATTTGGATATGTCATTTCTAATACTTATCAAGAAGTGATCCTTGTAATCAAATATAGTTTAATAAATTTGTAAATATTTTTCAAAAGCATTAGTTTTACCACAAGTGTGGCAATATAACACATCTAGGCCAATACCCTGTAAACATTTATAATGCTTCCTGCCCCTTAAGTTAGGTAGTGACTAAGTTTCAGACCTCAGGCCTTTGACAGTCTTAGTGTTCTTATCTACACTATCACCTCTACATAGACTTTCCCAACTGTCTCAGGTGTAGTCCTACATCTTGAAAAAGCTTACCTGATATTTCTTTCTACACATCCTGCTGTGACTTCAAATTCACCTTTCCCCCCAAAACACCTCCCCCTCCAGATTTTCTTATTTCTATCAATGATGGTATCGTTTTTCCAACCAGAAACTGGACTCCTCTTGCTATGTGTCTCTTTCCATATCCAATCATCAATATTTGTCAAGGTTTCTTTCCTACTGTCTCTTGCATTAATCTTTTCTATTCTCACTGTCATGTCTTTAGTTTATGATCTCACTTCACATCTAAGCTAGTATGATACTATCTCCTTAGTCTTAGTCTCTCCCTTTTCATTTACCCCTGGAAGAGTATTAGATAAATCTCCTAAATGTCATTTGCACAAGTCCCTTCCCTACTCAAATGCTTTTAATAGCATTTCAGCTTTAAATATATTAGACTTTGGGTTATAGCATTTAAGGTCCTCTACAATCTGACTACTTCTACCTCTTAGACAAACACTCTAAATGTTTGATCCTGTGTATAATAAATGCCCCACAGCAAGATTATGATTTGAAGGGCTTATTCTTTTGTTAGCCAAGTTTAGTAATAGGTGTATATTAAGCTGTTATAAATAAATCAGAATCAGAACTAAGAGATAAATGATGGGAGTAAGGTCTCACTGGAGGTATCTAATACTATGATACTCTCTTAAAAGATCAGTTCTATTGTTACCAAGAGTTATATTAACAAGGTATGAAATTGAACTAGAAAAACAACCTCCTTAGGGACTAATGAAGGAAACTTGAATGAGAAAAATTTATGGTAGATTTTTACAGGAAAAGACATAAAGCCTTTAAATGAATTTTAAGGTACATTCAAAGAATAATCCTAAAAGAGGAAAGACCTTTGTAATTACGTAGTACAATCAACAAATCTAAAATTAGATAACTGCAAACCAGAGGAATTGTGTGTTAATCCTCATTTATACAGCTACTTTTTACATGATTTCTGAGACTAAATAAATGCTAATACTTACTGAGATTTTGCCGTGTGCTAGGCAGTGTGCTAAGTGCTTGACTGATAATCTCATTTAATTCTTGTTCAACCCTTAGTACTTTAATAAACCTCATTGTATATGTAAGGGAAGTAAATCACTAAAACTCTTCCTCTAAATTTTTGATCTTTAGGATTCACTGCTCTCCTTTGTTATGTGGCTGGCCTTCTTCCATCTGGAAATACTTCTTTTCTGTACCTAACTCTGACACCCAATTTAAAACTCTGGAAAGACTGCTGCTATACGTAAAATAACTTAAAATATATTTTCACCAGTGACATATAATGAACCATGCTAATATAAGCTATTTTACGTAATTTTATAGGCATAGAAGTTTTAATAAAATTTTGACTGAAAATTGAGCAAATTAAAAAATTTTGTTCAATTTTACATTCTTTTAGTTCTAATATATAGTACTGTTTAAAACCAACAACCAACCAACCAACCAAACCTCAGAAAGGCAAGTGTTATGTATAATCACCCTAGAAGATGGAGGAAAATAACACAATGGGCTCAGGATGGCTTGTCTGAAACCTGCTGATATGACAAAGAAGATACTTATCAGCACAACACTGTTTCTTAATGTCCTTGGAAAAAGAAGTATGAATGAATAAACAAATAAATGCTAGAGTTGAGGAATTAGACAAATACAGATAGACTAGTCTTTAAAAAAGCCTTGTGGTTAAGGTAACGAAAAAGGGTGGCAGATTTAGGTGTTTGTTTAGCATGAGGGGTAAATGTAAACATGCATGAGCTGAGAGCAAGAGTCTGTGGAGAGGAAGGGGTTAGAGACATAGGGATAACTGACAGAACAAGGTCCTAAGGAAGCCTTTGTTTTACAAGATAGCAAGTGCAGAGTGACAGGACTGACTACGCTCAAGCTTATTATGCCATGAAAATGGCTGAAGTATGACAACTTGGGTAAGGTAAAATAAAAGTATCCCCTTTAAAAAAAATTATGAATCTGTAATGCATTATTCAGAACCAGAATTTTTTAAAAAATAGGTAATCCCTACATAGGACTATGTTCATTCATCTTTGAATTTCTAAAAGTATTTCACAGATAGCAAATCAATGAGTGAACTGTTGTTATGATGAAGAATCCTAAAATAAAACATTTATTTATGTTTTAAAGATACTTATACTTACTATAGACTGAAAATATTCAGGAGACATGCCTTCCAATTCAAGGATTTTATCCTCAAGTTTTTTAATTCTCTTATAAATGTCTCTTGGCACTGGACCACCTAAATACATTAAAAAAATTCTGAGATACTATTGAATAATTCTTCTTATAATTTTTATTCTTAAAATACCATGCAAAGATAGTTAGACAAAAGAATAGGAAATATTTAAACTTAAGAAAATAAGCAAGAGTAAAACAGAATGAAATCCTTAACTCACATTTTCACACTATACACTATGAGATATATTGTACATATGCTTCCTGGATTGCCAGTTTTGTTTCATATTAAATTCATTTTAGAAGATATAGAATAGTTTCTATATTCAATATATTTATTTCTTGTATGTCTATTTCTGATAGACTTTGATAGTTGTGAGAGAAAAATGCACAGTGGCAACTGACAATTCAATATAGTAGTTGCAATGTCATATCATTTTCTTCAATTTATATTTCTCCCTACATGCCATATTTTCACTTTTAACCTCGAAGAACTTTGAAGAGGACGTTAAGCATAATTGTTACATAACAGACTTCCTAAGGTGACTCAAATTTCAAGTCTATAATTACATCCCAAACCCTTTCATCTCTCAGCACCTCAGTGGGACCATTCTGCCCCAGACTTTCCCTGGATTATCACAACCTACAAATTGATCCCC
Source organism: Phataginus tricuspis (assembly GCA_029783875.1). NCBI lineage: Eukaryota > Metazoa > Chordata > Mammalia > Pholidota > Manidae > Phataginus > Phataginus tricuspis. Next base: position 64,197,487 of record JAQQAC010026072.1, on the reverse strand, counting down.
TTACTTAGGCCTTGCTCCCATGGAATCTGTTCTCAACACAAGCAGCCAGTGAGCCTTTTAACATGTAACTCAGTGTCACTATTCTGCTCAATACCTTCCAAAACCTTTGACTCTCTCTCAGTTTAAAAACAAATGCCTTTACAATAATCTACAAGGTCTTACACAATTTGGATATTCTCCCCATACTCATATCATTCCATCCACTTGATTCCTTTTTTTTTGTTATTCAACTAGGCCAAATACCCTACCCTCAGAGGTTTAACACTTGTGGTTCCTTTCCCGTCACATTCACAGAGCACGCTTTCACCAACTTCAGGTCTTGCCTCCAAGGTTACCCCACCAGTAAGGTCTTCTCTGACCACTCTTTAAAAAAAGAGCAGTGCTCCACCTCCCCTTACCTGGCACCTACTTTTTTCCCTTATTTTTTTCCAAACCGTTACAACCATCCAACATACTGTATATTTTATTTTTTGCTTGTTTCTAAGAGGGCAGAATTTTGTTTGGTCATTGGGTATGGCTGTGCAGTTTGTACACTGCACAAACCTAAGAAACAGTGGTTTATAGACTACACAGGTACTCAATATTTACTGACTGAATACATGATTAGACAATTATGCGATTATGCATAATTATTACCAATTATGGGCAAATTTTCGTATCAAAAGTATCAACTTGTTAAATATAAAACTCTAGAAAAAAATTTTTTTGAGAATGTTTTTTATCTTAGGATCTTGGTTGTTCTTGCTCTTGAATAAGGTAAACTGAATGAATAACTTATTCATTTGACTTTGCTCTTACCTTTCCCTACAATCTCCTCTGCCTTACCTCTGGACCTTTCAAGAGCCAGTTCAAGCTTACTAGGCCAATGAAACATTGCCTGAATCTCTTCACATAGAGGCTCCTTATGCCCTCACTGTACTCTTCCTTCACTGCCTCTTTAACATTCCACTTCACTATTAATCTTTCTCCCAAACAGATTATAAAGTCCTTGAGCCAGGGACTGTGACTACATCATCTCAGTATCCCTTGTGTCCAATATAGCACTTAGCACATAGTAGGCATTCAACAGGTATTTTTCAAAATTAACTACTTGATACTATTAGACTTAATAAACCAGTCAGTCCTTTTTATACAATTGTATTTTAAATCTAGTTCTGAGGCAGAAGATTCATTTTTAATGTTGATATCCTATTATCGTCAAAGATTTACTCATTCTCTTTTCTTCTTCTACCTCCATCCAACTATTATTTTAGCTAGACTGGACTCAGAAATTCCCTGAACCATACTTTGTCCCTCTAAGCTTTTTGCAGCTGCTATTCTCTAATTTTGGAATGGTTTGCTCCTGCCTGCTTACAAATTCCTACTAACCCTTCAAGGGTACAAACATCACTTCACCAGGCATAACCATCCCTTATCCTCCCCTGAGAAGGCAGAATACTAACTTTGTGTCCCCACTGTACTGTGTAAGTATCTGAAAAGGTGAAATGAGCACTCATTCATTCAGTAAATGCCTAAATACCTGCTTTGTGCCAGGCACTGCACTAGGTACAAAGTAATGAACACGACAGTTTGCTCTCACAGACCTTACTACCTAGCAGTGGAGACATACTGAACAAAGAGAACTGTGTTAACTGCTAAAAAGGAGTGGAGGAAGTACCAGGTGCTACTGAGACTACAGAAATGGAAAATCCATGCCTGTCTGGAATCAGGAGGGAAAAGCATGGGCAGAAGAAAAAAGCCTGGGTAAAGAACCTAGCAGAGTAAAGTGAATGAGTGGGAGTTGGGAAGCCCAGAGATGCGGCTAAACTATAGATGTAGATTATATTTAAAATTACAACTCCTCCCTATCCCAATCTCCTTTCCCTTCTCTTGGTCAAGCAGCTTTTATCCATAGCCCTTTCCTTCTCCTGTAGCATGTAATTTATGTACTATAATCTTTATTCACATGTACTACTAGAACAGTACCTGGCTTACAGTAGGAACTTAATATCTATTTGTAGAATGAGTAAGTACTAAGTTTAGTATGAATATAAGAACAACAGGAAACCATTAAAGAATTTTTAGTTGGGGGATAGCAAGATCAGATGTGAGCTTTAGAAAAAGCAATTTGGCCACAAGGTACAGAATTTGTCTCAAGGAGGAAGTTCAGTGGCAAAGCAGTCAGTTAACATCCTTCCATTAGTACAAGGCAAAGAACACAGTGACTTCAACTAAAGTAGTAGCTGTGGAAGTAGGCAGAAGTAGGTAGATTTGAGAGATATTTAGATGACAGAGTCAACTGATCAGGTGACTGGGGAGAGAGACTCAGGCTTTGCATCCAGGTAAGACCTAGATTTGCTGTCTAGTTACCACTTACTGTTATGGGTGTATTACTTGAGCAGTTCAAACTTCAGTTTATCTGACAGTGATAACACCACCACCTTTTTAAGTGTACTGTTAAATATATTTCAAAGTGACTGCACTTAGTATTATTCAATACATGCTAGTTCCCTTCCCCTATGGCATTAATTTATTTATATGCTTATCTTCACTGAGATATCCTTGAAGACTAGGATCACACTTATCAATACTTTGTACCTAGTACAGTGCGTGATAAGAATGATGTGGTCATGGTTAAGTTATGAAACTGATGGGAAGAAAAAGATTAGTTTTCAGCTGTGACTTTAATAAACTGAGAGTGTCAGGATCTGTTTGGAACCTGTTCCCACGCTACTAACTCTCTCGAATTGGTGAGAAGAGGAAGAAGAGGAAGAGCATAAATACATGACTATAAATTCCTTGAAGGCAAGAACTATGGTTTATTCACTTTTGTACCAACCAGAACATTGTTTTGTACTTGACAGGTGCTCAATGAAAATTTGGTGACTAAATGAATTGGAATTTAGCCACTTGCAAGGTACATTACAGGGCATTGCCCAGCACTCTGCTTACCTGTCTGCAATCGCAAGTGAGCCTCAATATTTTGTAGTCGTTCTTCTACAGCTTGATTACCACAATCTCGGAGCATGCTGTTAGTTTTATGACCTGACCCTTGAATTCCTTCTGGTCTAGTCTGTGGTCCGTATGTATTCACAACTCTAGAAACTAGGTTAAGAAAAATTTTAAGCCTATTAAATTTACATTTCAAAAATCAGAAATTCTCTCTTTGTAACAGTATAAAAAATACTTTACATTCTTTTCATAAAGACCATCTAACCATAAGCCCAAGTAAAATAAAGAAAGGCAAGGTTTTTTGTTTTGCTTTAAAATAAGCAAAATTTAGATAGGAAAGGGATTTCTATTCCATTTTGCTTATGATCTAGAAAAAGCATCTGTAAGTGATAAAGATATTATCTAATGGATACTTACCTTTTACATGACTTTTAAATCCAGGGTAAGGGGTAAAAACGGCATCTGTTCTTGCACAACTATTTTCTAAGGAGAGATTAGGTGAGTATAAGGTTAAATATATTCTAAACTTCAAATGGGTAAGATTTTGATAAACTTCAAATAATTCATATTAACATATTCTCAAAAAAGAATACCATTTTAAGTAGTAGTAATTAATTACTATTACATGCAGAATAAAATTTAGTGATTTTTACACTCTAAAATTTATAACATCTAATCATCAGACTTATAGATAGAAAAGTCCTCAATATCTAATGTTATAATTTAATATAATTTTTAATGAATACCAGTATCTGTAAAAAATATCTGGCCCTTTGGAGAAAATAATTTATACATTAGAGAGAGTATTTTAATTATAAGACATAGATAAATTTTTTACTTTATTTCATCACAAAAACAAATAGAATTATTTTTACTGAAACATCTTTTTTAAAAAATAGATTTTTTTCCTATTACTGATTGATCAAATTAGTGAACTTCTAAGAAAAAAGATTAATCACACATTTAGCACACTTTTATTTCAGCACTCCACACAAAAAGACCTTGCAATCTCAATTATAACATACTCTTTTCCACTTTACCTAGATTCCCAGTGCTCATTTTTAAAAAATCTTTATCACAAATCCCTTTCTAGACTGCCCTTCTCAAAAAATGCATTTAAAGGAAAGATACAGTATGTTTCCTGAAAAATTCCCCTTGATTATTCTATAATAAAAAAAAGGATAATAAAAGAGATAAAGAAAATTCTTTTTTTCCCTATGGAATTTGATTTTTTTAAAAAACATTGTTTATATTTAAATGAACTTCAAAGGTATTAAAAGGAACACACTAACACATTACATGTGTATTTTTTCGGTCTACGTTTCCTTAATCTGCTGATAAATCAAATTGTGAAAGAAATTCAAAATGCACTTATCTTTTATATCTAGATACTAAACAGAGTCATTTTCATTTTCTCTCTCTTTTTTAAGGACACCTCAAAATACGTTTAAAGAGCCATCACTTCCCCCTTCCCTTCCTACCATTTCATGGGCCTAAGGGTTAAAAAAAGAAGCTGTCACCCATTCCAGAGCTATATCCCAAGTACACAGATGAACTGACCCATCAGGGAGAAATTCAGCATGGTGTGAAGGTAGTGCGAGTGCTAGTCACTCCCCACAGCAATTCTTGCTAGCACTGTTTTGAGCCAGCAAGGGATTGAATGGGCCAAGGAATCCTGCTGAGCATTTCAATTCTTGTCAATTTCTATCCCCTGGTGGTTTATAATAATAGAGTTAGCAGGGAGAACAGAGGAATAACATTAGTGACACGTACTTGCTCCCTCAACAAAACCTTTCTCATGGGTTACTTGCAGTTGGATTGTAGTACCTGGGATTTTGCCACTGTTGCACCTGCTCCAAAAAGCTAGCAGGAAAATACCGAATCTGGAGATATGCACATATAACGTGAACAGTAGAAAAAGCTGAATTTAGGACCCAACTTGAACCTGCGTTATTTCATTGTTAAGAGAATCAGTATACCAAAGTGTAAAGAGTCAATTCTAGGTTCCTCTGACAATTCTGTGCTTGTAATAATTAGCCAAGAGATATTAGAGGCAACAAGAAAAATGTTCATTCCAATTAGGCACTCTTCTCTGTAATTTTTTCTAAGAAGTACTTGTTCTGATTATTACTATGCTGCCTGAGTATGATCTATGCCAGTGTTCTGCAGTATTTTGTATTCTGCAGCCTTACCTGCAGATCTGTAAATATAATAGCAAGTGGAGAGGAAAAGGAGAATCTGATGGAAAACAGCAAAAATGTGTGCAGTTTGAGAAAAAGGAAAAAAGTGTTAAGACACCATAGTCTTCACGACAAACTGGTTTTATCGTGACATAAAAGATTTCAGCTTAGTAGTAGTGAGAAAACTGCTCCCTCTTGAGGAGGATTAACTTCCCAAAGTTCACGTCATCATAATTTTATTAAGTACATTTACAAGGCTTGAATTTTATACAGCTTAGTTCCTTGTTGCTAGTGAGACCAAGCACCCTGCCATACACACTTCACTTTCATTTTGTAAAGAAACTTTATAAAACAATCTTTTCACCTGTGGTAAACATTAGCCTTTTAATGTTAGCATTTATTTGATTTTTGCATAACCAGAATGAAAGCTGTTTTGCAACAGTCATCTTATTAGAAGGGAATTCTGCTGCCTTAGTTTCTAAATATACACATGAAATCAATTAAATTATGGTCTTAATACTACTCATCCTAAAAAACAAATGAAAGATCAGAGCAACTGTAAAAACTGTCCTTAAAATTGTAAGAAAATTAACTTCTAGGTAGTTACCTTGATTACAATCAATAACATTGCAAAATTCTCTGACGTTGTTTTCATTGATTTCAGCTTGCTTTCTTTCAATAAATGCAGATATTCGTCTGTCAATCTACAAATAACAAGTATGCGTGTTTTAAAATTCAACATAAGATCTAAAAAAATAATACTCCCCCTGCCGCCAGTTTCCTTACTTCTGCTTTTCCAGCCTTTATTTGAACTACTTCTGGATCAAAATGGATCTGTGCCTTTTTCACATCTCCTAAATCACAATCTTTGTGCTTTTCTTCCTCTTGCAGGTCACCACTGGGAAATTTGTCATTTACTTCATTCTTGTCCCCTGTTTCTGTTTTTCCTGTCTCTTCAACAATAGTTGTATTCTCCTCTTTAATCAGAGGCTGAAGTTTTGCTAAAAAAGGCTGAAAAGAACACAATTTCATCTGCTAAGGTTCAAACCGATCAAAATTAGACATTTAACATTTATATAAATTTATTCTAAGTGAATATGATCTTCAGTATCAATTAACTAAATATAAAAAGTTGGCATATCAGGATACACAGATCTGACTACACGTGTTTGCTGGTCTCTGCTGTTGTGACCATTATCATTTGCTATAAATCTGTTTAAAAAAAAAAAAAAAAAAGAAAACCTGAGGAAATTTTAAATTTTCTTTGAGGCAATCACTCTGTCACTCATCTTTTATTTTGTGCCAAATCAAAGCCTCAGCCTCTGGCACCAATGCCACTTAATTAACATGTCATTCAAATGCCTCCTCAGAACACTAAGGCTTAGTATTTTTCCTCCTTAACATGAGAGCCAGTGCTCTCACTCAGCAAAGCCCTGCATTATCACTATATCACTGGAGATTCTCCACTTGAAACTAGAGTTGGCCAAAGTGAATGAGAAAGCATAGACATGAAATATATAGGTATTATGCTAAGTGAACACTCAGGCTTTTCGTGACATGGCAAGATATCTTCTTGGGTCATGAAATTAAAATTTTTAAGAAGACAATGAACAAGGAAAAAAAAAACCCTGCCAAGATGCATAGCTGAAAAGAGGCAGATGCCTATCACTACACTAGAGGAGGGGAAAAAACCCTGTGGTATAATATAAACTACCCATTTCCCCTCCAAAATTAAGCCTCAATTGAGTACTGTAGCTCATTGCTTCTGTTCTTTAAAACTAGGGTTAACTATACTATTAACATGAAACGGAGTTAAAATTCCCATAAAGTCATTGAAGGGAAGGCTGAAAATTAATGTCTATCCCATTAATCTAAACACTTGTTTGATTCTCTTGTTTGCTATACCAAATACTCTTTTGAAATCTTGTAACATCTTAATAAACCCTAAACTGACCCATCCAAACAGTTCTTCCACTTCCCTTTTGGCAATTCATATTTTTTACTTCCATTAGAGATAAACTAGAAACTTAACATCAATTATAATTGCAGAGATATTCAAATGGAAACCAGCAAAAACATAACACTGTTTAATGACTGAAATGTTTAAAAAATTAGCGATACTTTTATAAACTAACAATTCAGTGTTGATTTCTAATGTAAAATATGAATTATTTCAAACTGTTAAAGAAAAAAGATAAAATAGTGACTGGCTACTTACTAAGATGAGACATTAATGTCACAGAAATTATTTTCCTTTTAAAAACTATGCTGAAACTGTTTAATTGCAGTAGACACTCCAGGATGTGTCATGCTGGGATAATGCCACTTCTTGAACCACTGAAAGCACTCCATGAGCCTCCAAACTCACCCAAGGCCTGGAATCATTATCATAGCAAGACACACACCTGCCGTGTCTTATTGCTTAATTATAACCCACCATAGATGCAACTGTATTGAATTTTCAGTGCAAGTCTAGAATTGAATAGAATTGAATTCGTTCAGTCTTCACACCCACATCGGCCTACTGGGCTATACTCCTGTAACTGTCCTGATCGCCAAGTAAATGAACAGATTTGGATCGAACCTGGTTGAAGTAACTAACCTTTTATTAATAACACTATATATATATAGCGTTAAGATGAACTGACAAATACTCCAGTTTATAATTTAAGTACAATTAATTTCTACTTCCAATATCGAGTTAACATTTTTAGCAAGAAATTTACCTGTAAATACAAAACGTGTTGCTCAAGTGCACTACAGAGCAAAGAGGGCTGGAATGCTGGGAGGGTCTGGAGCTTGTTCCAATCAATTGTAATTTTCACCACATCATCTCTGAGATTAAGCTTCAAAGGGGCAAACCAGCAACATCACAAAAATTACACAGTTAAGTTGTACATACACGATTGTCACAAAAACAAGATTTCAATAGACCAACATGCCAATTTAGCTCAACATTATCAAGTTTTTAATAACACATTAAAATGCTCTGCTTAGTTTTCATTTTAAAAAGCCAAGAAAGGGGCAATTTTCATTAAAAAAGAACACACTGACATCTTATTCTAATTCTATTCTTGGGTCTGTATAATGGGACAACCTTAAGAGGTGAGAGAAACTATCCAAAAAAGGTGAAAAGATGAGGCTTTTTTAGTATGTTAGTATCTAAAAATGTTTCGATGGGGGCCAAGATAGGCTTGCCCTACTCAGAATCTTCAACTTGTAGTTCAAAGCATTAAGCAGAAGGGGCAGGCACATCTATTAAAGTTCTGATGTATACATTTCTTTTTGTTAAATATGTACATAAATACTTAATTGCAATATATCATTACTCTGGTATCTTTTAAGTCACATTTTTACTGTTTTCAACTTTAACCAATTTTAAAAATAATTTAAAGATCAACACTATTCATACGTATTATAAAGTCTAAGGATAAATGTCAACATGTTTGTCTACTTCAAAGAAAAATTAAACCATTAAGTAACTGGAAATCTAAAATTGAAAAACAAATACTTTTCCACAATGTTGAAATAAATGGTCAGAGACTGGATGGAATGGCCAGATCTTCTGCTAAACAGCATTTTCTACTGTAGCACAAGGGCTCATTATATGTACATTCTTCTAAGTTAGCTATGTGTAACTTGTTAGGGTAAGATTACATACAGAAAACTACCAACAACCTGGATATAAATTGATATCAAAATCAGTGAAAATTTTAGAGAGAAAGACTGCATCTCTAGTCTTTGAAAAAAAGCAAATCACCATAAACTTTTCTAGGGACATGTGTTTAAAGCATACTGTAAGGATGTACTGCATAGTGGAATTAAATTACATTGTTTTTTTCAGAAATCATTTATTAAAAATTAGTCATGTTTTCTACAAAATAAAGACAAGTGTTACATTAGTTCACATACTGATCTTACAAGCTGTGATTGTAATAAAAAAGACGAATCACTGTACAAAGAACCAAAGAGTTCCAAAGTTACCCAAAAAAAGGCACTAAACTGAATGAATACTGTATGACAGAAATTTACCACCCTCTGAACATGAAACCAGAAACATTTAAAGTCCATATTAGACAAGTCTAAAAGAAATAGGAAGTTTTCTATAGGCTGCAATGGCAAAGATTAGTTCATGTTAATTTAACTAAGGTCTCAAGATTACTGCATTAATCTTAATTTACATTATTTAATGCCTATAAAGATTTCATTAGACAGCTGCTTATGTTATGTATGGATGTAAACGATTACTTTACTTTCACAGTTCTCAAAGGCATGGATAGTCGATTATAACAAATTTATGAATAGAGTTTGGGGATAACACTCAAATCCTCAACCAAAGCAAAGCATGACATTTTCTGGAGAAAATAACTTACAGGAAATAAATCTTAATGTTTGGGCATATTCTCATTTTAATTCATTAGAATTATATACGTTTTCAAGAGCAATTAAAGATACTTGGTATTTTAAGAAAACCACATAATTAAAACTATCCCAATACATCCAACTATTTATTCAACAAACTCCATTAGTAATATGAATTCTATGCTTTTCACCCTATGAAACTGGTAAACCACTCACTCAAAAATGTATTAGTCTGCCATTAATATGGACTATTTAAATATGCATTCTCAGTAAAAACTTTATTAAATTATTATGAAAATCCAAGCTAACAATAAATAATACTTCAGCTTGGTAAAATGGGCCATCCAGAGGCAATTAGGTTAAAATCAGTAAATTTGACACAGGGATATAAAATACTTTTTAAAATTCAATTTTATGTTTCCTAATGAGGAGAGCTAATAACACAGTGATACTATACAGAGTCTACTTAGGCATATTACAACTTATATTTTTAAAAACATCCTTCAAACTTGTTGCAAAAGGAAATAGTGATTTCCTCCCAGGGCAATTTTATAAGTAAAGAACCCTGGCTTTCATTCTTATTTTTAAACAATACATCACAAAATATAAGGAGTATTATCAAAATGGTTAGCATGTAACTGATTAGACATCCTTATTTTTTGACATTTGTAGATAGTCCCTTCACTGTGTCATATTAACTTGCCAAATATTTACTCTGAACATTTTTGACAGGTGACATAAGTAAATTTTAATCATAACCTGTACCTACAGAATATCTGAATGTTTAAACATTTTTAAATGAGTTTTGAGAATTCAGGACGCAAAATATTCCAAAAGAAATGTTTAAATTATTTTTTAACGTTATTAAAAAAAAAAACTCATTACTGAAAAAAAAAAAACGAATGTAAATTATAGATGAGCATAGTTTTTTCACCCTGACACTAGACTATAAATACAACTTAACGTTCTAAGGTCCATACCATAAAAAGTTCATAAAGCCTTTCAACCATTTACAGGTCTTGGGTCTTAGTCTTATCTTTAAGGAAATTTTTTTTAGTAATAAGTCCTTGGCTAACAACTGAGTTTAAATCTTGTTAACTTTTAGCAGGCTTACATTAACAGTTGTTCACTACACCAAACTGAGTGTTTAACTTAGAAATGCTCTAGGATTTTTAAAAAATATATTAAAATACGTTTTTAAAAGTTGGTTCTTCATCTAGCCAAGGCTTTTAACAATTTTCACAAATGAGGCAAACGCTCTATTTTCATAAAGGAAGTACCATTACCTAAGACACAATAAAGCCTGCTGTGCCTACTACTACCTGCACCAATCCCAGCCCCGTAACAAACTTTTATAGCTAGAAAATATTCCGTTTAAGATGCCAGAGAAGATTTCCTTTTTAAAAGCAGACAAACTTATTTTCAAGTTGTTTCTCATTTGAAATTTGTTTTGTATTTTATTTTACATCATGAAACGAAATAGTGACTTGACAGACTGTAAGGAGCAGTTTTATTTAAACCCAATTTTATTATGTATAACGTTTCCGCAAAAGCTATTTATCAGCCAGTTAATTAATAGATAACCAGTTCAACAGTTCTGATGCGAAGAGTATTAACCATGGATAACATCCAACCTTATGCTAGAAATATTTTAAGTTAATTTATTTTAGTTCCCTCCCCGTTAGAAAGGTAAAAGATGCACACAACGGGCCGGAAGGAAAAAAGAAATAAGCAAAACTAAGTGACTCATAGCAGCAAATCATCCAAAAAAGGCGGAGAGCTTTCCCAGATCTTGGGCTGTACTAACCTATGAGTTTCTATAATGAATGGAGGAAAAGGGATCCCGATCGCCAGGCGCCTCCCAAACCCTCAGAGCTCTTCCGCTTTCACTCTCTCCAAGCCTGTACCTCTCAGAGCCGGGTTTTCACTCACAACTATGCTCACTCTCGGGCAGAAGAGCTGCAAGGAAATCTAATCTGCAACCAGTCTTCAGCCAAGCCTGTGTGGCCATCCTCACTTCCGCCGCAGCTGGCTCGGTCGGGGCTCCTCCCCCGGCCTCAGCTACTCCAGCCGCGTCCCACACCCCGCAGGCCTCCGCAGCCCCCCGCCGCCGCTAGAGGAAAACGGGGGGATGGGGCCGGATGGTTCCCATACTCTTACTCCCACAGACCGCCACTCACTTGTCCAGCCAGGTTATGCAGGGAGCGAAAGATTTCACAGAGCACCTTTTGTGAGAGGTTGGGGCTGCAGCTCCGCTCCAGGCTACTGTCACCGATGCTCGGGAGACTAAGCTCAGCGACAGCAGCCATGACACCTTTGCAGGCCTCCCCCGCCACTCCGAGGTGCTCCCCAAACGTCACCCCCTCCCTCTCCTGCATTCGTCGCTCAGCGATGACGCAAGAACACAGCGTCTCATTTACAGCGGGCTTTGAGGACCCACCCTCTCCGTGTGACTGACAAGCAGTACACCAATCAGGTGCAACCATAGTGTTATGCCGAGACCTGGCCACGGATAATTACCGCGGGAGCTAGGCTGAGCACAGCGTTTGGGATGGTGATTGGAGTCGTGGTTTGCCGAGGGTTGGCATCGTGAGGCCTGCCCTGACTCTTAGATGTTGCTTAGAATGTTGGTAAGAGGAAACTTACAGCTGAATGTTAGGGTATTAGTCTCAAATCAGAAGTTTGAAGTTTTAACATGGCGCTGTATCGTGGTCTGGAGAAAGATCACTGTTGGGAATGGGATCGTGTTTTAAAACACTGGAAAATTCTTTCACACCATTGTTATCATGGGATAGAGCATTTTCATCTCTACAAGGTGGTTTAAAACTTACCTAAATGAACGTCACTAATTTTTAAAGCGAGAGAGCGGAGGATGCAAAAAATGTTCTTTCACGCCTCATTTACTACCACAGGAATGTATTAATTACGTTAAATCGGCAAAATAATTATGGCAAGTGTTAAACCATGCATCACTTGCTATTCTTAGGGTGCTACAGTAGAGATGTTCACCCTTAAAATATTCCAAGAAGTGAAACGTCAGTATTATTCCAACAGGAATTTAACGCAAATAGATATATTAAAAGATTTGAAGGACTTTGTAATCCTAGAGCCTAACATTAAAAATATTTTGTCCAATTGAGAAAACAAGTTTTAGAGGAATGTTTAGTGTTAATCTTTATTAAAAAACACCTAATAAGCATCAGTTTAGAGATAAGGTACAAGAGGTTTAAAATTAATTCTAATAGTATAATGGATTTACAGTAGAAGAAGCAAAGGTGGAAACTTGCACAATGTGTATCTTCAGTTTTAGAGTAGGCTGAATGAAAGGGGAGAAATAAGGCGTGGATAAACTGGGATAAGGGCAGTAGGGATAAAAGAATTCCTTTGACCTGTCCCTAGGGAGCCTCTTAATTAGGCTTTCATTTTCAAAGATCACCAGGCTCGACAGGATCTTGAGAAATCTTGTCTGTTCCCTTGTTCACAGCAAGACATACAGTTTGTAATCCAGCCTATGTCTAAAGACCTCCAGAAAAAATATCTAATCCCAAATAGAACAACCTTCTCCTTCAAGGCACTCATCCCATATTTAACCTAAATTTAATGATTCTTTGCAGTGTCGGCATATTTTCTTTGCCTCTGGTTCTCATGTTAGAAGAGAATAATTGTAATGGGGTGACTAGAAGTTTTTGTTTTTTAACAAATTAACAACTAGTTTCAGATCATTGTTTTCATCTAGGTGTAAAGTTTTGCTTTAAAATATTCAGGACAAATTAGGAAACATTTGAGAACATGTTTTCTATATTACAAGAATACTGTCTTTAATAAAGTACTGCTCATTCCTTTCATCCCTATCACTGATTCTGAAATTTCAAATTTTGTTTTGAAACCCAATATAGAATTAACTGGTGTTCATTTGATTATATATAAGTTCTCCGTGTAATTCTGTGTTTCAATATACAGACTTCCATGTATATCTTGGTATTGTTTACTTAGATAATACTTGGAATTTAACTCTCTTGTTGCATTATTTCTTCTTTACAGGATCTTTCTTACTCCTTCCTGGAGCCTATTATCTTCATTTTGGAAGATTTTCTTGTTTTCTTCTATGTATTTTAAATAACAAGAGTTTGTAAGGCTGAAAAGATGTGAATTTCCTTGGACTAACTTTAAATAGAAATATAGATAGTAATGTAAACCAAAAAATATGATGAAAGCTATGAAATTTAGAAAGGGAATAAAGGAAATAATTTGCCCTTTATGGAAGACTAATTACAGATAATAATAAAATGGATGGCTGGAAAATCTGCTGCCTAGCAGAAACGATTCAAAGTGTTGGTCTTGTCATTACCAACAGAGTTAGAAATACTGTCCTGCAAGTTATGCTAAGAATCAGTAGGGAAGATAGAAACTATAAATGAAATCTGGGCTATTTACCTTATTTTATTATTTTTCTTTTATTATCTATTATTGTCCTAACAGAAATGTCCTTTATAAAGAGCTTTAAAAGCACAATCTATTAAATAATCTAGCGCCCAGCAAAATACCTGAGTTACTCTATATGCTCAATGGACACTTGTTCAATGGGTGGTAGTACAAATTTTTCCTAATGCAGAAAAGGAAAAATAAATACCATTTATCTTCTCTGGCTCCCCATTGCCTGATAGATAAATCCAAGTTTCTCAGAATGGCATCTGAGGCTCTTGCCATGTTCTGGCCTTTGCTTAAATACCGTCTCCTTTTCTGCCACAAACTGTGTACTGCTTAATGCCCCTGAAACTGCTTTTACTTCTTCAAAACTTTACTGTTTTCTTGCCATCGTGTCTTCATTTATGCCCCTACCTCTTCTTTGCTTAGAAAACTCATTATTTCTCCTTCAAACTCCAGCTCATAAATCTGTATCAAGTCTTTTCTCATAGTCTTTCTCATAAAGTTTATCTTTTCTGCTAAACTACTCCAACAAGTCATATATACTTCCATTATTGTATTTATCACGTTGATACTGAAATTTACTTGACTATGAATCTGTCTATCCATTAAACTATACGCATTCATATGTATCATGTTCATGCACTTAAGGTTTAGCATAGTTCATGGCACAGAGTAATTGCTCAGTATTATGTTTGTTGAGCTGTATTTATTTGCTTATCTAAGGTGAACAGATTTTCAAAATGGAAAAAAAGAAACATTTCTGTTCTTGAGGGGAAATTGTAACACACAGTAATAATCTTATAGACAATTCATTTCAAATAATGTAACATGTCTGTTTATCCTCTTCTGTAATAGCAAATTCGAAGTGCTCAGATTTATCTTAATGAATAAATAACTGTAGCTCTCCTCCATAACCATTCTCACTGAATGATACCCATACAGATTAATTGTACCTGCTATATGCCAGACTCTTTGATCACCTTTGGAGGTACAAAGATGAATTGGACAAGGACTTTTTCTCAAAGAGCTCTAATTCCAGTGTGCTAAGCATGTAAGTAAACAACTATGATACAATGTGGCAATGATCATATTAGAGGAATGTACAAAGTAATACAACCAATTAGTTCTTTTGGGCAGGTGTTTGGGTTCAATGTCAGGAAAAGCCCCAAATACTTGATATAAAACATGGATTGAGGCTCAGATGATGAGTACAGATTCTCAGTTTGGATGAAACATGAGCAGTAACTCAAATGTGCTTGATGTGTTTCGGGAGGACACAGTGAATAGAAAAGTTTGTTCTGTGGAATGCTAGTCCTGTAAGATGATTCTTTCAACAGAAGTTTCTGTGATCAAATAAGTTGGAGTAATATTGACTGAAAGTTTTGCCATGTCATTACAACAGATCACAACATTCCGCTTTATATTAGCGAGGAGTTTAGCACTACAATCAAGTACAAGGACACAACTAAACTGATCTAATTCCCATCTTTGAGGATTTGTTTACTGGGACTCACTGTACCAATTTCCGAATCAGTCAAGGTTTAGTCAGGAAACAGAAACTATACCTGTTATTTGAACAGAGAAAATTTTAATAAAAATTGTTAATTAGGATAAGTTGTTAACTAACTGAAAAGATAAGAAAACAACAGTATATGACAGCAAATTCAGAAAACCTAACCCCTGTAGGGCTCAGGAAAATTAAGGGAAGAGTTAGGAGCTTAGAAGAACAACGTGGTGGAATCCCACAGAAAAGGGGGTGTTGTGCAGCTGGGATTGCTGTTTTAAGGGGAACATGATAAGGATGATTTGCCAGGTGTTTAAAACTGCAAATAAAGCATCCAAGCACTGTAGGACAACCCCATGCAGTCTAACATGTAATTGGAATACATAGAAGAGAATAGAGATTGGGGCAGAAGCAACATTTCAAGAAATGATCGAGAAATTAACAAAAATAATGAAAGCATCCAAGAAACCCAGAGAACTCCAATATTAGTTATATACTGCTGGGTACCAAATCACCCCAAAATGTAGTGGCTCAAAAAAACCAACCATTTCTTTTATGGAGGTTGGAAATTCACCAGTGGCTTTACTTCATGGTTCTATCACCCGCTGTGGAAAACCCCAGCAAGACAGAAGCACAGTGCCTTTTAAGACTTAGTCTTTCAAATCACACATTGTCACTTCCATCTGATTCTGTGTGTTAGTAGCGAGTTACTGTATCTGGCCCACACTCAAGAGGAGGTAAATTAGACTGCATATCTCCAATTCAAATATGAAGGAGAAATGAAGATAAGGTTTTTTTTAGGAAAATAAAATGAAGATAATTCTTTACCAGCAGACCAACTCTGTAAGAAATGCTAAAGGAGGTTTTTCAGGCAAAAGAACTATGGTACCAGAAAGATAACATAACAAAATGAAGAGCTTATGAAATCACTTAAGTGATACATAAAAAATATTTTTTCTTAGTTTTATTTGTTCTAAAGATAATTACCTGTCTAAAGTAAAATAATGGCAAATTACTGTGGGTTTATAGTATATAGAAAAGGAATGTGTGACAATAGCACAAAAATTGGGAGGGAGGAATTAAAAATAAATAGCTGTAAGGTTTCTACCTTGCATATAAAGCAATATAATGTTATTTGAAGGTAGACTGTGATAAAGATATAAAATATAAGCCTTAGGGGAACTATGAAAATATTTCTGAAAGAAGTATAATAATGAGTATATGAAGAAATCATAAAAATAATTTTAAAAAGTCAGAAAAAGGGGTGGGGGTATGGAGGCAAAAAGAAAAAAGAAGAAGAATATGCTTCTATTCTTTGGGCAAATAGAAAACAACTAACAAGGTAATAGATTTTAATCAAACCATATCAATAATTACATTAATGTGAACATCTGAACACAGATTGTCAGATTGAGTAAAAGACCTACCTATATGCTGACTAAAGAAAACCCACTTTAAATACAAATACAGAGATAGCTTAAGTTAAAGATGGAAAAAATACACTATGCAAGCACCAATAAAAATAAGGTCAGATCATGGAATTCAAGATGACTGCATTAGAGGTGAGACAGAGAGCTCCTCCCAAAACCACAAACAGTACAAAAATATAGTTAATTAATACAACTAACTATAAGACAGCAACAATAAAAGAAAACTGAACCAGACTGCATACAGACCTCATGAACAGAGCAGACCTCAAGAAACAGGGTAATGTATGAAAGGCATAATCCAGTGGGACACAGGCACTTCCCCCACCCCAGCTCACCGGCAGGAGGAAGAGAAACGGAGCGGGGAAGGTGGTGGAAGACTGGGACTGCTGGAATAGAAATTAGAGAAGAGGACTACAAAGAGGCTGAGGAACAGAGAGAAAAAACAATCTCTACGAATGAAAGAATGTTGAGACAACTGTGTGACCAATTCAAAAGGAACAATGTTCGCATTATAGGGGTACCAGAAGAAGAAGAGAGAAAAAGGGATAGAAAGTGTCATTAAGGACGTAATTGCTGAAAACGTCACTAATCTGGGGAAGGAGATAGTCTCTCAAGCCATGGAGGTGCACAGATCTCCCAACACAAGGGACCCAAGGAAGACAACACCAAGACATACAGTAATTAAAATGGCAAAGATCAAGGATAAGGACAGACTATTAAAAGCAGCCAGAGAGAGAAATAAGATCACACACAAAGGAAAGCCCATCAGGCTATCATCAGACTTCTCAACAGAAACCTTAGAGGCCAGAAGGGAGTAGCATTATATATTTAATGCAATGAAGAAGAAGAAGGGCCTTGAACCAAGAATACTCTACCTGGCAAGGTTACCATTTACATTTGCAGGAGGGATTAAACAATTTTCAGATAAGCAAAATCTGAGAGAATTTACCTCCCACAAAGCACCTCTATAGTGCATTTTGGAGGGACTCCTATAGATGGAAGTATTCCTAAGCCTAAATAGATGTCACTAAAGGGAAGACAAAGAGTACACAATATGATTCATAACATGCAAAGAATAGAGGAGAAAGAAAAAGGAGGAAAAAAAAAGAGCCTTTAGGTTGTTTTTCTAATAGCATACGAAGTAAAATAAATTAGACTGTTAGATAGTAAGGGAATTACCCTTGAACCTTTAGTAACCATGAATCTAAAGCCTGCAATGGCAATAAGTACATACTTATCGATAATCACCCTAAATGTAAATGGTCTAAATGCACCAATCAAAAGACATGTAGTTACAGAATGGATACAAAAACAAGACCCATCTATATGCTGCCTACAAGAGACTCACTTCAAACCCAAAGACATACACAGATTGAAAGTGAAGGGATAGAAAAATATATTTCATGCAACTAATAGTGAGAAAAAAGCAGGAGTTGCAGTACTTGTACCAGACAAAATAGACTTCAAAACAAAGAAAGTCACAAGAGACAAAGAAGGACATTACATAATGATAAAAGGGTCAGTCCAACAAGAGGATATAAATATTATAAATATCTATGCAACCAACACAGGACCACCTACATATGTGAAACAAACACTAACAGAATTAAAGGGAGAAATAGAATGCAATGCATTCATTTTAGGACACTTCAACACACCAATCAGTCCAAAGGACAGATCAACCCGACAGAAAATAAGTAAAGAGCCAGAGGCACTGAACAACATATTAGAACAGATGGACCTAACGGATATCTAAAGAACACTCCATCCAAAAGCAACAGGATACACATTCTTCTCAACTGCACATGGAACATTTTCAGGAATTGATCATATATTAGGCCATAAAAGAACCTCAGTAAATTCAAAAAGATTGAAATTGTACCAACCAGCTTCACAGATCACAAAGGTATGAAACTAGAAATAAATTACTCAAAGAAAATGAAAAATCCCACAAACACATGGAGGCTTAATAACATGCTCCTAAATAATCAATGGATCAATGACCAAATAAAAACAGAGATCAAGCAATATGTGGAGACAAATGACAGCAATAAGTTGACACCACAAAATCTGTGGATGCAGCGAAGGCCATGCTAAGAGGGAAATATATTGCAATATAGGCCTATCTCAGGAAAGAAGAACAATGCCAAATGAACAGTCTGAACTCACAATTAACGAAACTAGAAAAGGAAGAACAAATGAGGCCCAAAGTCAGTAGAAGGAGGGACATAATAAAGATTAAAGCAGAAATAAATAAAATTGAGAAGAATAAAACAATAGAAAGAATCAATGAAAGCAGGAGCTTGTTCGTTGAGAAAATAAAATAGATAAACCCTTAGCCAGACTTATCAAGAAAAAAGGAGAGTCTACACACATAAACAGGATCAGAAATGAGAAAGGAAAACTCACTATGGACACCACAGAAATAGAAAGAATTATGAGAGAATACTATGAAAAATTATATGGTAACAAACTGGATAACCTAGAAGAAATGGACAACTTTCTAGAAAAATACAACCTTCCAAGGCTGACCCAGGAAGAAACAGAAAATCTTAATAGATGAATTAACAGCAAAGAAATTGAATTGGTAATCAAAAAAGTACCTAATGACAAAACTCCTGGACCAGATGGTTTCACTGCTGCATTTTATCAAACATTTAGTGAAGACCTAATATCCATCCTTCTTAAAGTTTTCCAAAAAGTAGAAGAGGAGGAAATACTCCCAAACTCATTCTACGAGGCCAACATCACTCTAATACCAAAACCAGGCAAAGACACCACAGAAAAAGAAAATTACAGACCAATATCCCTGATGAACATAGATGCAAAAATATTCAACAAAATATTAGCAAACCGAATTAAAAAATACATCAAAAAGATCATCCATCATGATCAAGTGGGATTCATCCCAGGGATGCAAGGATGGTACAACATTCGAAAATCCATCAACATCATCCACTACATCAACAAAAAGAAGGACAAAAAACACATGATAATCTCCATAGATGCTGAAAGAGCATTTGACAAAATTCAACATCAATTCATGATAAAAACTCTCAACAAAATGGGTATAGAGGGCAAGTACCTCAACATAATAAAGGCCATATATGACAGACCCACAGCCAACATTATACTTAACAGTGAGAAGTGAAAAGCTTTTCCTTTAAGTTCGGAAACAAGACAAGGATGTGCACTCTCCTCACTTTTATTCAACATCATTCTGGAGGTCCTAGCCATGGCAATCAGACAACACAAAGAAATAAGAGGCATCCAGATTGGCAAGGAAGAAATAAGACTGTTCTTGTTTGCAGATGACATGATAATCGTACATAAAAAAACTCTAAAGAATCCACTCCAAAACTACTAGATCTGATATCTGAATTCAGCAAGTTGCGGGATACAAAATTAATACGCAGAAATCTGTTGCATTCCTATACCCTAATGATGAACTAGCAGAAAGAGAAATCAGGAAAACAATTCCATTCACAATCACATCAAAAAGTATAAAATACCTAGGAATAAACCTAACCAAGGAAGTGAAACACCTGTACCCTGAAAAGTACAAGACACTCTTAAGAGAAAGAGAACACTAATAAATGGAAATTCATCCCATGCTCTTGGCTAGGAAGAATTCATATTGTCAAAACGGCCATCCTGCCAAAAGCAATCTGCAGATTCAATGCTATCCCTATCAAAATACCTACAGCATTCTTCAATGAACTAGGGCAAATAGTTCTAAAATTCATATGGAACCACAAAAGACCCCGAAAAGCCAAAGCAATCCTGAGAAAAAAGAATAAAGCGGGGGGAATTACACTTCCTGACTTCAAGCTCTACTACAAAGCCACAGTAATCAAGACAATTTGGTACTGACACAAGAACAGACCCATAGACCAGTGGAACAGACTATAGAGCCTAGATATAAACCCAACCATATATGGTCAATTAATATATGATAAAGGAGCCATAGATATACAATGGGGAAATGACAGCATCTTCAACACTTGTGTTGGCAAAACTGGACAGCTACATGTAAAAGAATGAAACTGATTTTCTGTCTAACCCCATATACAAAAGTAAACTCAAAATGGACCAAAGACCTGTATGTAAGTCATGAAACCATAAAACTCATAGAAAAAAATATAGGCAAAAATCTCTTGGACATCAACATGAGCAACTTTTTCATGAACATATCTCCCCGGGCAAGGGAAACAAAAGCAAAAATGAACAAATGGGACTATATCAAACTAAAACGCTTCTGTACAGCAAAGGACACCATCAGTAGAACAAAGACATCCTACAGTATGGGAGAATATATTCATAAATGACATATCCAATAAGGGGTTGACATCCAAATTCTATAAAGAGCTTACGCACCTCAACAAACAAAAAGCAAATAAGCCAATTAAAAAATGGGCAGAGGAGCAAAACAGACACTTCTCCAAAGAAGAAATTCAGATGGCCAACAGGCACATGAAAAGATGCTCCACATCGCTAGTCATCAGAGAAATGCAAATTAAAACCATAATGAGATATCACCTCACACCAGTTAGAATGGCCACCATCCAAAAGACAAACAACAAATGTTTGCGAGGATGTGGAAAAAGTGGAACCCACCTACACTGCTGGTGGGAATGTAAATTAGTTCAACCATTGTGGAAAGCAGTATGGAGGTTCCTCAAAATACTAAAAATAGAAATAACATTTGACCCAAGAATTCCACTCCTAGGAATTTACCCTAAGAATGCAGCAGTGCACTTTGAAAAAGACAGATGCACTCCTATGTTTATTGCAGCACTATTTACAATAGCCAAGAAATGGAAGCAACCTAAGTGTCCATCAGTAGATGAATGGATAAAGAAGAGATGGTACATATACACAATGGAATATTATTCAGCCATAAGAAGGAAACAAATCCTACCATTTGCAACAACATGGATGGAGCTAGAGGGTATTATGTTCAGTGAAATAAGCCAGGCAGAGAAAGACAAGTATCAAATGATTTCACTCCTCTGTGGAGTATAAAAACAAAGAAAAAACTGAAGGAACAAAACAGCAGCAGACTCACAGAACCCAAGAATAGACTAACAGTTACCAACGGGAAAGGGACTGGGGAAGATGGGTGAGAAGGGAGGGGTAAGGGGAGAAAAGGGCTATTACAATTAGCACACATAATGTTGCATGGGTGGGTGTGTTGTGGGGGGATACAGGAAGGCAGTATAACATAGAGAAGAGAAGTAGTGATTCTACACCGATGGACAGTGACTGCAATGAGGTATGTGGTGGGGACTTGATAATAGGGGGAGTCTAGTAACCATAATGTTGCACATGTAATTGTATATTAATAATAGCAAAAAAATAATAATAAGGCCACAGTGACTGTTTCAGTTATGAGACAATGTAGGTATCATAAGAACAGTAGGTAGTGTTGAAAGGGTCAGTTTGCCAAAAGACTTAATACTCTTTGTGCACCAACAAAGATATTCAAAATATTTCAAGCAAAAACTGATAGAACTGAAAGGAGAAAAATATTAATCCACAATGTGGAGACTTCAACAACCTTTTCTGAAAACAGAAAAACAGTATGCAAATTGCTAATCTTAATAGAAGATATCTGGACCAACTAAAAGAAAACTGGCTCAAGGGAAGAAGGCACATTTTATATTTCTTCTTTCATTTTATTATAGTTTTTAAACACCTTATTTATTTTTATAAATGCTTACCTTATATTAAAAATATTTTGGGGGGAAAATCTTGTAAATCAGGTGTGTCTCCATTATCTTTTGGCTTGGACAGTTTCTCGAGATGTCTTCTGTAATTCTTATCTTTGTTCCTGTATATGTGTATATGTGTCTTTTCCTCTGGCTGCTTTTAGTATTTCTCTCTTTATAACTGGTTTTCAGCAATTCTGATTATGCTGTGCCTTGGCATAGTCTTATATATTTTTATTCACTTGGGGTTCATTGAGATTCCTGGATCTATGGGTTTATAATTTTGGAAAGTTTTAAAATTCCTGGATCTTTGGGTTTCAGAAATTTTTAACTTTTATTTCTTTAAGTGTTTTTTAAAATTTATTTTGGTATCATTAATCTACAATTACATGTGCAATATTATGGTTATTAAACTACCCACATCATCAGGTCCCCCCCACCAACCCCATTACAGTCACTGTCCATCAGCGTAGTGAGAGGCTATAGAGTCACTACTTGTCTTCTTTGAGTTGTACTGCCCTCCTCGTGCCCCCCCCAACATTACGTCTGCTAATCATAATGCCCCCTTTTCCCCCTTTTTAAAATCTCCCTTTTCCTTTTGGGATCACAGTTGCACATATGTTAGCAATTGATATTATCCCAGATATTTATTCATTTTTTTCTCTTGGTGCTTCATTTTGGGTAGTTTTTATTGTTGTGCCTTTAAGTTCCCTGGTATTATCTTATGAAGTGTTTAATCTGTTACAATCCCATCCATTGCATTTTCAGTTCTTATATTGTACTTCTCCAAAATTTCCATTTGAATCTTCATTATATTCTCCATTTCTTTCCTCATCATAGTATGTTTCCTCATATTTTCTTGAACTATATTAACTTATCTATGTTAATATAGAGCTATATTAACTATTTAAATATCTTTGTTAGTGACACCATCTCTTATTTTTGGGTCTTTTTCTTCCGAATGCTTTTTCTTGCAGTCATGGGTCTTTGACAATTTGATTGCCAGACATTATAAATTTTACATGGTTAGTTTCTGGATTTTGAAGCATTCATATAAATAGGATTTTATTTTTATATGCAATTAAGTTACATATTATCAACTAGATACTTTTAGGCTTGTTTTTAAGCTTTGGCTTGGTATATCCATAGCAGCCTTAGGCCAGGACTAATTTAGCCCCACAACTAAGGTCATACACATTCTGAGTATTCTGATCAATGCCCCTTGTACTGCAAGAGCTTGCCACTCTTACTGGTGAGAACACAAACTGTCCTGCCTATTTGCAGCCTTGGGTAGTTTTCTCTCACATGTACCAGGATCCATACTCAGCCAGACTCAAGGGAACCCTTCTGCAGATCTCCAAAACTCTCTTTCTCTGCAGAACTCCCTTTCCTCCGGTACTGTATCTCACCAACTCTCACTGCCTTGCCAAACTCTGATCATTGTCTCCTCTACCTGGTGAGACAACCAAATCTTATGCATTCCACCTCACTGAGCTGCAGACTGGAAACCGAATATAGGCAGTTTATAAACTGGTGTAATTGTGGGGCTCAACCTGGTTCCTTCCTCTCAGGGATTGCTTCTTTTTGTTCAATGTCTGAAAACAGTTGCTTCTTTTTCCTCTTTTTATTTTACTTTTTTTGCTAGTTGTTTAAGTGGGAGGATCAACTTGAACCCTGTTACTCATCTTGGTCATAAGTAGAGGTCTATCACTGCCTTATTAGGCCTTGGATTATCTTTTGGGTCATGCAGTGATTGTGACATTCTCCTTAGGTAACATCCTCCAGAACTGAGAAAGCTAAATTTTGTGCTAAGCCATTAGTACCAGCAGGAGTACATTTTCATAAGAGTAGGAAGAGGGTGTTGGGCAAAGCACAGAGAGTTCCAAGATATCCCTGACAGTGGCTCTATTTCTCATTTTCTACTGTTCTGAAAACTTCATTCCTTAATGGACTTACTTTTTATGTTAATTTTTTGGTCTTTTTTTTTAATTGAAGTATAGTTGATACACAATATTATATTGATTTCAAGTATACAACACAATGGTTCAGCAGTTACACACATTATTAAATCCTCACCCCAACTAGTGCAACTTACTGTCAACATGGAAAGATGTAACAGAACCATTGGCTATATTCTCAATGCTGCACTTCCATCCCTGTGACCAACTTATATTATGATTGAGATTTCTGTGTCCCTTTATCCACTCCACCCACTCCAGCTACCCACCCCAACCCCTTCACCATGGTAACCACCAGTCACTTCTTAGTGTCTATGAGTCTGCTGTTGTTTTGTTCATTTTTTGTTTTGTTTTAAGGTTCCACAAATGAATGAATGAAATATGGTATTTGTCTTTCTCTGCCTGGCTTATTTCACTTAGCACAATTACCCTCTAGGTCCATCAATACCATTTCAAAGAGTGGTTTTGAAACCAAGTTTGCTTCAAGAACTACAATTACAAGTCCACTTCTCCAAACATCTTAAAGCAAAGATCTGTAAATGTCCTATATTCTCATGTGTCTGAAAATGTCCCTATTTTATGACTACTCTTGAATGATAGTTTGACTTGTCAAAATATTCTAGGTTCAGTTTCTTTTATTTTTCCTCAGTATTTTGAAAGCATTTTTATGTTTTTTTTTTCTATAACTAATGTTAGTGATGAGAAACCTAATGACAACATTTTCTCATTCCTTACAGTATTTTGTATATTCTCTATGGAAACTTGAAGATTTACTTTACTTTTCATAAATTGCATCATGAGTTTAGATATGAGTTTTTAAAATTAACTTTGATCAGCATTTGATAAACTTTTAAAATCTGATGATGTTGGTCTTTAAAGTTTTTTACTATGAAAACTGTTAGTCATTTTCTCTTAAGATATTGCCCACCCATCATTCTTGCCATTCTTTCCTTTTTTTTTTCAGAAAAGAAATTTATTTACTTATTTTTCTTTGATATCATTAATATACACTTACATGAGCAACATTATGGTTACTTGATTCCCTCCATTATCAAGTCCCCACCACATACCCCATTACAGTCACTGTCTATCAGCGTTGTAAGATGCTATAGAATCGCTGCTTGTCTTCTCTGTGCTATACTGCCTTCCCCATGCCCCCCCCACATTATGTATGCTAATCATAATGCCCCTTTTTCCCCTTCTCCCTCCCTTTCCACCCATCCTCCCCAGTCCCATTCCCTTTGGTAACTGTTAGTCCATTCTTGGGTTCTGTGAGTCTGCTGCTGTTTTTGTTCCTTCAGTTTTTTCTTTGTTCTTATACCCACAGATAGTGAAATCATTTGATACTTGTCTTTCTCTGCCTGGCTTATTTCACTGAGCATAATACCCTCTAGCTCCATCCATGTTGTTGCAAATGGTAGGATTTGTTTTCTTCTTATGGCTGAATAATATTCCATTTTGTATCTGTACCACATCTTTATCCATTCATCTTCTTTCCTCCTGAAAATATATATCCTAAGTGTCTCTTAACATTTCTTTTATATTTTACATCTTTTCATGTCTTGGTGCTGGGAGCTTTCCTCAGTTTCATCTTCCTGCTCATTAATTTGCTTTTCATCTTTATTTTGTTTGCTATTTAGCCCATCTTCAGAATTTTTTTTATTTCAAATATAGTTTTTCTGAGATGTCTAACTGGATGTTTTTCTTAACTACTAGGTTAATGTGTGTTTCCTCACCTATTTTTGTGCCTATTGATTTCCTCCTTTATTTCTTTGAAAACATTAAGTGTATTCATTTAATATTTTTAACCCAGACTTCTATATTCTGTCAAGTGTTTGCTGGTCAATTTCACTCTTGGCTTCTGTGCTGATAATTCCACTCACTTTATAAAGTTGCAAGTATGAAATTCATATAAAAAATTTTCAGAACAGTGGTTAACACATACGATAAGCCTACTATTCTTTTTTACCACTTTTCTCAAGTCATTTGACTATATCCTTTCTTGGATTCTCAGTGACATTCCCTTCCTTACTCCTATTTTCAGCCATCTATTACCTACAAAAAAATGAAAAGTGCACATGTCACTCATTCCTTCTCCCAGTCGTTTTACTCTCCCATTGTTAGTGGGAGACTGTGGAACTCTAGAGACTGTCGAACATCCCTGAAGATCAGATAGTACCTCCTGGTATATCTCCTGGTTGGCTAGCAGCAGTTTATCTTACATTCCACATTTATTTAAGGGAATCCTAAATCTACTTCCTGTGTGGATAAATTGGTTCACAATTCCTAGATGTTGAAGTAATTACTCTTCATCTCTTTTCTCAATCATAAACAAATTATTTTTATTAAATTAATGCATGTAAAATGCTAGCACACAGTGCCATCCGTATACATAGTAAGTACTCAGTAGAGTTGACTGCTATCATTATTAGCATCTTCATTTTTTAAAGAAATGATAATTTAAATTGATAATATTAAAAAAATATTAAGATAGCAATGAGACATTTTCTTTCTTCATCAGAGAACATAATGAGAAGAGAAAACGTAAACTGATTTGAGAGCTTATATCTTTAACATTTAAGAGAGATTCAAGGAAAACTTTCTATAGCTTTTTAAGGATTGTAAAGCTAAGATTGTTCTCAAAGGCAATAAGATTGACTACATAAAATCAACTCCCTTCTGATCCAGTGGCTGCTTCTAGTATTTGATAAATGTAATCTTGTAATCTATCCTAAGAAAGTATTCTGAAATATACAGATACACATGAAGATTCAGAAAATATCTTTCTGTTTATATATATTTAAAAGCCAGAAGCATATTATACAGTTATTCATAAAGACTCAGACAAAATGGGAAAATGCTTGTTGTAATGTCAGAAGAAAAAGGTGAGATAATAAATTGTATAAAGTGTTAACTCAAATACTGGAAGAGTGAACAGAAAAAAACTAAAAGGAAATTCACCAAAATATTAACTGTGATTGGCTTAGTATGATCTTCTGTATATTTTCCTATATTTAAATTTCCTACCATGACTATAAATTGCTTGAATAATCAAAGAAATAGAAAAAAGTCAATGGGCTAATATTAGCTGCATGACTTAAGTTACAAGTCACTCAAATCAATTGAGATAGAGTGTGAAAGCATATTGTAAACTATAAACTGAAGTAGTAAGGTAAATTATTGTTATTATCAATAACTGAAGGGTAATATAAATCATCTTTTGAACTCTCATATGGAGAGCTCTCTTTTTGTTCAATTTCATCTAATGTATTTTTGTCAATATAAATGGGGTTTCAAAACACTTGGAAAATCGCCCCGAAGATAATAAGCTGCATTATCTGTTTGGTTATTGCTTTGAACTACTACATGGAAATTACATGATAAAACTATTGATGATAATAAACAAAGCCCCTTAAGCTGGTTTTACCTCCTGTCCTTATACCCAGGCAGCAGCATCATTTCCTTCAAAAAGAAAAAGATAAAAACTGTTGAGATTTAGAATACAGTTTTACAACAACTTTCTCTAAAAGATAAATTCGTTAAATCTTGGGCAAAGAAAATACCAAAATTTACACCAACAAATGTATGCCTATTAAGCAGCACATTAAATGCAAGTGATTTCATATGTAGATTATGTATAATTTGAATGCAATTTTCTAAAATTTTTTAATGTGAGTAGTTCCAAAAGTTCTGTGGTGTTTAATAACATGTGTTGTTATTAAGATGGTTGTTAAAGTGCAGATATTTTGTTCAGTGCCTGACCCTTTCAAGATACTGCCTAGAAGAATGTTATTACTTATAGTCCAAGGTAACTGTTTTGGGGCCTTCTGGCTTCCTTCCTCCTCAACACTAATTATGTGTCTGATGCTTTGGTAGGCAATGGAGATGCAACTGTGAACAAGCCAGATACAGACTCATCCTTGGGTTTTATGTATTCCAGTCACACAAGTATTCAAGTTGTCTGTGTGAGACTAGCCCTAACCTGAGAATGTTAGGGTTCCCAAAGGAAAAGATACTTCATATGATTGAAGAGTTTTTGAGTTCTTATCTTCTTGAATGGTATTTTCCTGACCACTACATCACAGCTTATATTGGATCACCTACTTGGCTTACAAAAAAAAGGAATTGAGTCAGTCTGCTTCTTTCCATCTAAGACTAGGAACCTATCTGAACTGAGGAAAACCCAGGTGTCAGAAAATTAATTTTAAAAAGAAGATACTAATTCTGTCAATTTTAGAATCGTGATGTATTTGATCATATCACTTCTGAATAAGCTAATGTTGTTTTGCCGTGTTTTGTTATGGTCATTTCAGATATGCTAACACATGGGATATGTAAATTCTGACTAGATGATGGGCAGCATAAATGAACATGATAGTAGCTAAATCAGTGGAGGCTGTTCTTTAACTTGTGTACATTTAATGTAGTCCGAAAGGGTCTCCCACTTACCCAAAAAGAGAATTAACAGGGTTTATACTATGGGATTTCCAAAATCTCACAATGGAAAAGTAAATATTATTTAATATTAATTTTATAACATCTTGCATTTAACCTTTGAATAGTTTTATGAAAGTTTAGAATATGAGTTTGTCATAAAAGGACACTTCTGTGAACATACAAATAAAACTATTCTAAAACAGATTTCCTCATGATACAACTATTTCAGAAGTCATGATGGAGTGTGATTTTAGAATAGGACAGTTTAGAATATAATAATTCATTTTTTATGGGTTAAGAATATAAGGGGAACCCATGGCCCCAGGAATGCTCGGCACACAATCCCCACAACCATCTGCGCCTTCTCATGAGTCCATCCTGGAGCTGGATGGTTTCCAAGATGGTTAGACTCAGTGGCCTGCCTAGCTTAATAAGTACCCGAAAAGATTTCTTTAGTGCAGGAGAGATTCAAGATGGCGGCGTGAGAGCTGAGACAGAGAACTCCTCCCAAAACCACAGATAGTGTGAAAATATAGTTAATACAACTAACCCTAACACAGCAACAGGAAAAAAGGCTGCATCCAACTGCATACACACCTCATGAACAGAGCAGACCTCATGAAACAGGATAACATACCAAAGCCTTGATCCGGTGGGACCCAGGCCCTTCCCCCACCCCAGCTCACCAGCAGGAGGAGGAGAAACAGAGCAGGGAGGGGGTGGAAGTATGGGACTGCTAAACACCTAGCCCTGGAGATCTGCTTTGCAAGCAGAAACCTACATTGTGTGGTGCTCTGGAGGATGTGGAGCTGGGACAGGCAGAGTGCTTGAGAGACAGATTGCAGCCATTTGTGGAGGACAGGATCCACACTGGGCCACTCTGGGACAAGGGAAAGGCAGGTGGTCTGAGAGGCTTCCTAGCAGAGAGAGGGCTACTGAAGGGGCAGGGTTTGCATGGAGCTTACTGCGCGGAAGAAGAGATAGGGGGACAAGGTTGTCTGGGTGCACTCTGCCCAGCACATTGGGAACTTTGAGGAGCTTCAGGCTCCCCATCCCCCTGGCTGGCTACTCAGCTCAAAGGCCCCCCACTGTGATATGCAACCTGCCAAGCCTTCCTCCTGGCCTGACGGCACCAGCTCGCAAACCAGTAATCACTGCACTGGTATAAGGTCAGTCAGAGAGAGGCCCCACCTACAACAGCTAGAGACGCAAAGCACAGAGGATTACACCTGTATGCTTGGCCCACTGGCTCTGATATGGGAGACAGGCACGGCAGACGGGAATCAGAAACAGCTCTTTCTTCCTCCCAGGCACCAGCTCTGCTCCCCTATGACCCCCAACCTCACTGTAGGGGCTGAGCAGCTCCAAAGACTGGAGTTTCTGGGCAGTAGAGGGCACCACACAGAAATATGAAATGTCGAAAGAACATGGTTCAGACCAAAATCTCACAAACCCCAGAAAAAGGGCCAAATGAAACAACTGAACTCACCAATCTTCCTGAAAGAGAGTTCAAAATAAAAATCATAAACATACTTATGGAGGTACAGAAAAATATTCAAGAACTCAGGAACGAATTTAAGATGGAGATTCAATCATTAAGAAATTCCATATCGGAAATGCAACATACAATGGAGGGATTTAAAAGCAGATTAGATGTAGTAGAAGAGACGATAAATGGAATAGAAATTAGAGAAGAGGACTAGAAAGAGGCTGAGGCACAGAGAGAAAAAAGAATCTCTAAGAATGAAAGAATGTTGAGACAACTGTATGACCAATTCAAATGGAACAATATTTGCATAATAGGGGTACCAGAAGAAGAAGAGGGAAAAAGGTATAGAAAGTGTCATTGAGGACGTAATTGCTGAAAACTTCACTAATCTGGGGAAGCCATGGAGGTGCACAGATCTCCCAGCACAAGGGACCCAAGGAAGACAACATCAAGACACATAATAAAATGGCAAACATCAAGGATAAAGACAGACTTTTAAAAGCAGCTAGACAGAGAAAAAAGATCACCTACAAAGGAAAACCCATCAGGCTATCATCAGATTTCTCAACAGAAACCTTAGAGGCCAGAAGGGAGTAGCATGATATATTTAATGCAATGAAGCAGAAGGGCCTTGAACCAAGAATACTCTACCTGGCAAGGTTATCATTTAAATTTGAAGGAGGGATTAAACAATTTTCATATAAGCAAAAGCTGAGAGAATTTACCTCCCACAAACCACCTCTACAGTGCATTTTGGAGGGACTACTATAGATGGAAGTATTCCTAAGGCTAAATAGATGACACCCAAGGGATAGACAAAGAGTACAGAATATGACTCATAACATACAAATGGAGGAGGAAGAAAAAGGAGGAAAAAAATGAAGAATATTTAGGTTGTGTTTGTAATAGCATATGAAGTGAGTTAAATTAGACTGTTAGATAGTAAGGGAATTACCCTTGAACCTTTGGTAGCCACAAATCTAAAGCTTCCAATGGCAATAAGTACATACCTATTGATAATCACCCTAAATGTAAGTGGTCTGAATGCACCAATCAAAAGACATAGAGTTACTGAATGGATACAAAAACAAGACCCATCTATATGCTGCCTACAAGAGACTCACTTCAAACCCAAAGACATACACAGACTGAAAGTGAAGGGATGGAAAAAGATATTTCATACAACTAATAGTGAGAAAAAAGCAGGAATTGTAGTTCTTGTATCAGACAAAATAGACTTCAAAACAAAGAAAGTCACAAGAGACAAAGAAGGACATTACATAATGATAAAAGGGTCAGTCCAACAAGAGGATATAACCATTATAAATATCTATGCTACCAACACAGGACCACCTACATATGTGAAACAAATACTAACAGAATTAAAGGGAGAAATAGAATACAATACATTTGTTTTAGGACACTTCAACACACCAATCACTCCAAAGGACAGATCAACCCGACAGAAAATAAATAAAGGGAAAGAGGCACTGAACAAAGTATTAGAACAGATGGATCTAACGGACATCTAAAGAACACTCCATCCAAAAGCAAAAGGATACACATTATTCTCAAGTGCACATAGAACATTTTCAAGAGTAGATCATATACTAGGCCACAAAAAGGACCTCAGTAAATTCAAAAAGATTGAAATTGTACCAACCAGCTTCACAGATCACAAAGGTATGAAACTAGACATAAATTACTCAAAGAAAATGAAAAAGCCCACAAACACATGGAGGCTTAATAACATGCTCCTAAATAATCAATTGATCAATGACCAAATAAAAACAGAGATCAAAAAATATATGGAGACCAGTGACAACAATAATTCAACACTGCAAAATCTGTGGGATGCAGTGAAGGCTGTGCTAAGAGGGAAATATATTGCAATACAGGCCTACCTCAGGAAAGAAGAACAGTGCCAAATGCACAGTCTGAACTCACAATTAACGAAACTAGAAAAGGAAGAACAAATGAGGCCCAATGTCAGTAGAAGGAGGGACATAATAAATATTAGAGCATAAATAAATAAAATTGAGAAGAATAAATCAATAGAAAAAATCAATTCTTCGAGAAAATAAAATAGATAAACCGCTAGCCAGACTTATCAAGAAAAAAAGAGAGTCTACACACATAAGCAGGACCAGACATGAGAAAGGAAAAATCACTACGGACACCACAGAAATACAAAGAATTAGGAGAGAATACTATGAAAAAGTTATATGCTAACAAACTGGATAACCTAGAAGAAATGGACAACTTTCTAGAAAAATACAACCTTCCAAGGCTAACCCTCTGAATAGACGAATTACCAGCAAAGAAATTGAATTGGTAATCAAAAAAGTACCTAATGACAAAACTCCTGGACCAGATGGTTTCACTGATGAATTTTATCAAACATTTAGTGAAGACCTAATATCCATCCTCCTTAAAATTTTCCAAAAAGTAGAAGAGGAGGGAATACTCCCAAACTCATTTTACAAGGCCAACATCACTCTAATACCAAAACCAGGCAAAGATACCACAAAAAAAGAAAATTACAGACCAATATCCCTGATGAACATAGATGCAAAAATACTCAACAAAATATTAGCAAACCGAATTAAAAAATACATCAAAAAGATTATCCATCATGATCAAGTGGGATTCACCCAGGGATGCAAGGATAGTACAACATTCAAAATCCATCAACATCATCCTCTACATCAACAAAAAGGACAAAAAACATATGATAATCTCCATAGATGCTGAAAAAGCATTCGACAAAATTCAACATCAATTCATGATAAAAACTCTCAACAAAATGGGTATAGAGGGCAAGTACCTCAACATAATAAAGGCCATATATGACAAACCCACAGCCAACATCATACTTAACAGCGAAAAGCCAAATGCTTTTCCTTTAAGATCGGGAACAAGACAAGGATGTGCACTCTCCCCCCTTTTATTCAACATAGTTCTAGAGGTCCTAGCCACAGCAATCGGACAACACAAGGAAATAAAAGGCATCCAGATTGGTAAGGAAGAAGTCCAACTGTCCCTGTTTGCAGATGACATGATATTGTACATAAAAAAAACTCTAAAGAATCCACTCCAAAACTACTAGATCTAATATCTGAATTCAGTAAAGTTGGGGGCTACAAAATTAATACACAGAAATCTGTCGCATTCCTATACACTAATGGTGAACTAGCAGAAAGAGAAATCAGGAAAACAATTCCATTCACAATTACATCAGAAAGAATAAAATACCTAGGTATATATGTAACCAAGGAAGTGAAAGACTTACACTCTGAAAACTACAAGACACTCATGAGAGAAATTAAAGATACCAATAAATGGAAACACATCCTGTGCTCACGTGTAGGAAAAATTAATATTGTCAGAATGGCCATCCTGCCTAAAGCAATCTGCAGAATCATTGCAATCTCTATCAAAATACCAATAGCATTCTTCAACGAAATAGAGTGAATAGTTCTAAAATTCATATGGAACCACAAAAGACCCCGAATAGCCAAAGCAATCCTGAGAAGAAAGAATAAAGCAGGGGGAATTATGTTCCCTGACTTCAAGCTCTACTACAAAGCCACAGTAATCAAGACAATTTGGTACTGGCACAAGAACAGACCCATAAACCAATGGAACAGACTAGAGGGCCCTGATATAAATCCAAGCATATATGGTCAATTAATATATGATAAAGAAGCCATGGATATACAATTGGGAAATGACAGCCTCTTCAACAGCTGGTGTTGGCAAAACTGGACAGCTACATGTAAGAGAATGAAACTGGATTATTGTCTAACCGCATACACAAAAGTAAACTCAAAATGGACCAAAGACCTGAATGTAATTCATGAAACCATAAAACTCTTAGAAAAAAATATAGGCAAAAATCTCTTGGATATAAACATGAGCAACTTCTTCATGAACATATCCCCCCGGGCAAGGGAAACAAAAGCAAAAATGAACAAGTGGGACTATACCAAACTAAAACGCTTCTGTACAGCAAAGGATACCATCAGTAGAACAAAAAGACATCCTACAGTATGGGAGAATATATTCATAAATGACATATCCAATAAGGGGTTGACATCCAAATTATATAAAGAGCTCATGCACCTTAACAAACAAAAAGCAAATAATCCAATTAAAAAATGGGCAGAGGAGCTGAACAGACACTTCTCCAAAGAAGAAATTCAGATGGCCAACAGACACATGAAAAGATGCTCCACATCGCTAATCATCAGAGAAATGCAAATTAAAGCCACAATGAGATATAACCTCACACCAGTTAGAATGGCCGCCACCCAATAGACAAACAACAACAAATGCTGGTGATGATGTGGAGAAAGGGGAACCCTCCTACACTGCTGGTAGGAATGTAAACTAGTTTGAGTTTACTTTTGTGTATGTGGTTAGACAATAATCCAGTTTCATTCTCTTACATGTGGCTGTCCAGTTTTGCCAACACCAGCTGTTGAAGAGGCTGTTATTTCCCGATTGTATATCCATGGCTTCTTTATCATATATTAATTAACCATATATGCTTGGGTTTATATCAGTTGTGGAAGGCAGTATGGATGTTTCTCAAAAAAGTCAAAATAGAAATACCATTTCACCCAGGAATTCCACTCCTAGGAATTTACCCTAAGAATGCAGGAGCTCAGTTTGAAAAAGACATATGCACCCCTATGTTTATTGCAGCACTATTTACAATAGCCAAGAAATGGAAGCAACCTAAGTGTCCGTCAGTAGATGAATAGATAAAGAAGATGTGGTACCTATCCACAATGGAATATTATTCAGCCATAAGAAGAAAATAAATCCTACCATTTGCAACAACCTAGATGAAGCTAGAGGGTATTATACTCAGTGAAATAAGCGAGGTGGAGAAAGACAAGTATCAAATGATTTCACTCATCTGTGGAGTATAATAAGAAAGAAAAAACTGAAGGAACAAAACAGCAGCAGACTCACAGAACCCAAGAATGGACTAACAGTTACTTAAGAGAACGGGACTGGAAAGATGGGTGGGAAGGGAGGGATCAGTGGGAAAATGGGGTATTACAATTAGCACACATAATGTAACGTGGGGTGGGATACAGGCAAGGCAGTACAACACAGAGAAGACTAGTGATTCTATAGCATCTTACCGTGCTGATGGACAATGACTGTAATGGGGGTATGTGGTGGGAACTTGATAATAGGGGGAGTCTAGTAACCATAATGTTGCTCAGGTAATTGTACATTAATAATACCAAAAAAAAAAGTATCAGGGAAAAATCATGCAATGCCAACTTATTTGGGGGAGAGAGAGCTTGCTATTAGTGAAATTAGAAGCTTCACTTTGCATTTATTAAGCCTCTTGCTGTGATGCCAATCCTCACCTTCAGTCACCACTATACCCTAAGTGTTTCCCTCCTCCTTTTCCTGTACTATAAAGGATTTTGTTAATCTTACTGAAAGTCATACCACTATGTATACCCCTTGTCTATGGCAAAATCAGTCTATGCTGCTCCAGTTGGGTTCTCATTGCTGCTTGACAATCTCAGTATTGATCTCCAATTTATTCTCCTGCACACTTCCCTTAGCAGGTGCTTCATATCTCTCTGCTCACACATCTAATTCCCTACTCACCAGATAATATCTATCCTACATTAAGGAGCAATTCTCGTATAACTAGTTGCACTTTCTCATTTTTCCTTCTCTCTACCTTAAGACAGCACACTTTAATTTATTATCAACTAAGTGCCAAGCAGTGTACTTAGGCAATAGTATGGCAGTAGTGGTGTAGCTGATTGATCTTTGTAGGCAGCACTCTAGCACAGTTCCTGGCACATAGTAGGTGCTCAATAAATGTTGAAATGATGGTATGTACTGATGAAAAGATAGGTCTAGAGGCTGAGATACTGTAGGTAGAGGAGGTGGAAAATAAGGAAGCACTCTGGGCCCTTTCTTAGTAAAGAAGGATGGTTCCTGTCTCAAAGGAAGAGGTGTTTTTTATTTCTGAGGTTGACCTTCTATACCATTCCTTTTTGCTTCCTCCAGGAACTTGATTTGACTCCCTCACAGAAGGACAACTTTACTATTCCAAAATCCATCACCATCATCAACAACAACTAAAGTTCTGATTCTGCTGACTGTAAACATCCTATTTGCATACTTTACTTTTGCATAAGTCGTCTGCAGTTGCTGCAGTATACTCATTTCTTTGCCACCCGTATTGCCCCTTTGCATTCATTTTGTCTGTTTTTTTATTCTTATCTACACCAACTTAAATCTCACGTATTTTTTAAGACAGCCTTCTCTGGGCCCTGTAACTGGAGAAGCTTCCTTGAAAGAGCCAGCATTGTCTTCTTCTCCTAGGTCATATATCCTAAACTGCCTTCTACTTTTATGCAATGCCACAGGTTTAATTTCCCTAAAATTGTCTGGGTTCAGTAAATATTGGTTGAATGAGCATTAATAAATTGACTAATTTAATTGACAAATTGGGATGGCAAAAGAAACAAAATGGTTAAAGTTATCTTTTTACAAAATAAACTTTTTTCCATAATCACTCTAATAATTCATTTTAAATGCTATCTCTATTCATGTCTTGCCACTTGCATGAATGACGTTACCGGCATTTGGTTAGCTTCGGTCTGTAACTAGCAGGATATTATTAGAAATGGTGATGGTGATAGAGCCTTAGTTTTCTGCCTCTATTGTGGGAGGAAACTACTGCCATAATATAGTGTGTGTTACTGAAGTCTCGATGCCTCCAATGAAACTTCAAGGGAATTGCAAGACACCTCTGAGAGACTGGTTTTGAAACCAATTCCAGAGTGGATTACTTAAGACTACAAATGGCAATTTTTGGTTTGCTTTCACATTGGTCTGATATTCTTCATTTT
Organism: Phataginus tricuspis; assembly: GCA_029783875.1. NCBI lineage: Eukaryota > Metazoa > Chordata > Mammalia > Pholidota > Manidae > Phataginus > Phataginus tricuspis. The sequence continues at coordinate 64,160,155 of JAQQAC010026072.1, read as the reverse complement.
GTTATGTTTTTCAGCTGGTACTGGTTATCACTGTGCTTTATCAAATAGCATCCTCATTTCAACTGAGAATGAAGAGGTTCTTGGATAAAGAATCTGTAAAAATCAGGTACAATAATACTCATGGATGGTTCTTGGAATTTGCTAAAATGAAATGCTGCATCTAAGTGTGACATAAGTGCAACATCTTAGCTGTGTAAGACCATTATCATAAAGTAATCATCATGATTAAAAAAACCCTAATTGAATCATTATTCTTTCCAAAAGATTGGAATTCTAAGAATACTTAGAAGCTCTCAAACTTAATATGGAGCAGGAAATATTGCAGTGAGTCCTCAAGAGTGAGAAATAAAAAAGTTGTGCCATTCTTTCATTATGCTTTTTAATCATTTCATTACTCATAACTATATAGTACTTATGTGTGGTGAAGAATGTAGACATAAGGGAATGTATCTGTCAGCACAGTGGTATATAAAAAAGAATAAAAGTAAAAATAAAATAAGTATACTAGTAGATTCTCATATTTCATATTCGGAACTTAATGTTCTTTTCTGAAACAAATATAAGAGAACAATATATACTATTTTAAATGTTTATGCCTTAATAAGTAAAATAATGAGTAAAAAATTTTAAAATGCATATTATGCCATAATATATAGGCATATATTAGGTAAAAGCAATTCTTAAGTGAGATCAGTGACTTCTTTTTTTGACTTCCCAGACAATATCAACAGCAAAATAATGCCAAAAATATGCATATCATTTTGTAGCTGTACCTGCAAAGACACAGAGTCTCTTGCACCTAAGTTGGCTATGATTTGGTGCAAAGCATAAGCGTAGGCTCCATGAAACAATTGCAGGATGAGGCCGACTATCATGTCACTCAAGTAAATGGTGATTGGTCATGTAATAAAGTAAGAAGGTCAAATGAAATTAAGTGAAAGATCCACGTTGAGTGGAGTGAGTTAAGGAAATTTCCCTGAAGAATGTCCATTAAATGGACACGAAATATTAGGTTCAGTTTGACAGAAAGAAAGAATGAGGGTATTTATAAGAAACACTGCAAGAGACTACAAATGGCAGTGAGCAAGGAAGAAGCAGAGATGAGATTTCAGCTAGTGTAAAGGATGACATTAGAGGTTGAAGTGACACAATAGGACCAGTTTTCTATGAACTTAAACATCAGGCTAAAACATTTATATTTGACTTGCTGGGCAGCAGTAGAAACTGTTGATACAACCAAAGTGAGAATAAAAGAATGTCTAAGTTGTAGTAGATTTTAGGATACACCTAAAGAAGAAATTCCTGAGATGTTTTGTCACCAAAAAATCTTGAGAAAGCTGAAGAGAGGGTTCCTCCTAGATTCTAAGGAGTTTCAATTTGTTGGAGAGATGGGCCATGCCTTTGAGGTAAAAGCAGTCTTTGGTTAAATTTTTCAAATATAAGTTTGGTCAGTGATGGAAACTCTTTCCCTAGAAATAGTCAAGAAAAATAAAACTTTAATTCAACTATCCAAGAAACTTTTGGTTATTCTACCTGGAGACAAGAGGTTGATTTAACTTATGTAAAAAAATATATATTTTTTAAATCCCACACATATAATGTGGAAATATGTACATATGCTACCTAATAAAAGAGCATGTTTTCAAATCACAAATAAAAATTTGGTTTGTCCTATTAATTGAAACATGAACAGTGGTTTCACAGGAGAAGTGTGGTCTTTAGGAGATTTGGGTTCAAACACAAGCCCTGCAACTTAGTAGAGAAGTAGGGAAGATTAAACTATCTTCTCAATCCTCAGTTTCCTCACCTACGAAATGGCGATAACAATTGTATCTGCCTCAGGGAGTTGTTATGAAGATTAAACAATAAAATGTAGATAAAGTACCTAGCATATAATAAGCATGGTAGTGACCATGTATAAGCAATTACTAAGTATTACTGAATTGAATTAAATTTAAGGAAAATGTCCTATCTTTATAAGGATAATAAAATTAATAGATCCTAATTTATTAATGGTTTACTAAGTAAAGCCAACCTCATAATTTTATTTTTTTCTATGAATAAGTAAAAACAAATAAGAAGAAATACAATTAAAAAAAGAAATAAAGAAGGAAATAAAGTTGAAGTCAGAGAATGCGGTGTTGTATTTCTGAAGTGTTCCTGATCCTTGGTTGGTTTTGTTCCACTGAGCAGATGTTCTCTCTTCCCACCCCAAGTGCAGTAACTTTAGTGGTGACCACTCCCCCAAACTGTTTGCGGTGAGCAGTGCACTCCTATTTTACAGATGAGGAAGCCACACAAAATAGGTAGCACTGAAGAAGTGAGCTGAAAAAGTAGCACTTTAATTCATGGCATTTAGTTCATATCAGTGTGTTGATTTTGTTGTTCCTCAGTACTTTTATGGTAGCTCGCCTGTTAGAGGAAAAGTTATGGTTATGAGTGTGTCCATCTTCAGATTGTATCCCAAGGACCATATTTAACCAATCTAAGGTCCCTGAGGAATTCATCACATCAGTTGTATTCCTGGTTCTTTCTTCATATTTGCCTCATACTTTGACTATAGGAGATCTGAAACTATGGTAATAAGTACAACAAAAATGAAGAAATAAAATAGAAATTAATATTTCATAACCTTAAGGTAGTGATCATGAGATTTTAATTTGAAAGTGTCTTATTAAATTTTAATTTAATTTTACTTGAAACTGTCCTATATACTAATGGGAACATTGACTTAATGGAGTATTGAGGTTTGATACTCTGACTAGGTGGATTGGCACAGTGTGGAACTAACATTCTTAGTCGAAACAAATGTGAAGAAATGAACAATAGTTATCATTCTCCTGAAGTATTTATTTTGGTGGTTCCTCTAGAGATGTCCAGAGTTTCTCCTTCACTGGAGAACCATCCACCCCATCACCATTTTGGCATTACTGATCATAGATTTTGAAATGGAGTGCGTGTCTGTGTGTCTGTGTGTATATGTAGGAAAATACCACTTAAGGTGACAAAGTAAATTCTTTGTGACTTAGTTGGACCAGGTAAGTATTTCAGCAAAAGGGGCTTTTGGGTAAATGCATTTGATAAGCTACTGAGGAAAAAAGACCTTTGTTATTAGACATGAATGCTATTGTGTCATGCAAACAAAAAATCCAACCCTGCAAAAAAAGTAAAGAGAAAAGGAAAGGGAAAAAATACCACAGCTTAAATGATAGTAAATATTCTGCTGTTTTATAATTTTTTCAGTTACATGTACAATTTATTTTTCTTCTTTCTACTCTCATACTCACAGTCCAGAAGATGGACATTTGGCAATCCATAATAGACTGCTCCTTTCCCAGGTATCTCCTGCTTGTTTCCTTTATCTGTGAATAGGAAATGGCTTAAAGGCACCTGTGTGATGAAGGTCCCAGGGGCAGCTGCCTGACTAGTGAATGCCTGATTATGTGTTAACATGCTTTGTCAGATATTGGCAGAATCTGTTCTCTTCTTTTGCCTTTTCAGCAAGGGTACCATTGACAGCCTGGCTACCCATTTATAGAAATGTTGTCCATCAAACTGTGAGGAAGGACAATAGTGTTTTTCTCTGGCCAGTGACTGTGGGAAACTTTTCTTTGGCTATTCAGGCAATTTTTGTAGCTTGCTCTGAAGAGGAGAGACTGATGAGTGCAAAAAGTACAATTAAGCAAAGCCAGACTTCAATTGAAGGCTCTAGTGTAGTCTGCTGTTCTCATTTTTTTTTTTTAATTTGGAGGGGAAAAAAACTCCTATGGGTTTTCACGTTGCTGTGTGGCATTCAGCAGGGGGCTATTACAATCCTAAATTTTTTTTCTAGACCACCTAATTCTAAGTTAAAATTAAGTGTAATGAGAGCCACTTGGAGTTCTGAATATTTTAAAGCATAATTCCCACAGAAGGGATTCGACCTAAACTGCAGTGAGCATCAGTTGGCTAATTATAGCTGCATTTTATATTACAGCAGGTGTCAGATGCAGTCATCTCAATAAAGTCCACATAATACTCTGGGAAATAACAAAGACTTTTTTCTGAATGTGGGTACTAATTTCTGCTAGGTGTCATATGAGCCTTGATACTTCTTATTGGCATTAACGAGCACTGCAGCACTCAGAAATGCTTTTTGCTTGGGATGAATTGATACTGTAAAGCACTTACCAGTCAGACTTGGCAGATGTCAGTAGTTAATACTAATGTTGCAGAGGTCTGCACATAATGCAAAGAGTCTTATGTAAATACTCTTAGATGATGGGCTGGTTTTGGGAAGGCGCCTGAGCACTGCACCCACTCACTTAATGAAAGTTAAATAGATAGCAGTGGGGTATCTGCATTTACTTTGGCTCCTGCTTTATTGCAAGTCCTTCAGAAGTGAAGGGCAGATGGTAAGGCAGTAAACTAGGTGAACAATATGCACAGGACTTGGTTAAGGACTTGTTATATTCACAGTACTTTCTTTAAACTTGTGTGGGTGATTCGAATTACTGCAGTGGTAGGCAAAAGCATGCCTAAAAATAAGGACTCCTGTGCACAGCCAACAGATCAAACATAAATTTGATTTAGAAGTATGCCTGCAGTTGAAAAACATTTGGACAGAGGGCTAGGCAAAAGGATTGACTTTAAACTCGTGACAGTTGTTCTGCACTGCTCCATTCTTCAAAGAGACCAACCTATTGTTAGTGTAGTCGCATTGGATCATAGCAAATGAGATAAAAATGGAGGGCCTTAGCACACATAATGTAGCAGGGGTGGGGATGGGGTAGGGGGATACAGGGAAGGCAGTATAACACAGAGAAGACAAGTAGTGATACTATAACATCCTACTATGCTTATGGACAGTGACTGTAATGGGGTACGTGGTAGGGACTTGATAATAGGGGGAGTCTAGTGACCATAATGTTGCTCATGTAATTGTATATTAATAATAGCAAAATAAAAAAAATGGAGGGCCTTATTACAATCTTACTGCAAAATGCCAACTAAGATAAGACAAATGTGAACTCTTTACACATGTTACATTTTTGGATCAACAATGTTTATTTTAAATCTAATTCAGAGCAACAAAGAAGGCAGTTGTCCTTAATCATACCCCCAGATCAGCTCTGAGTTCTCATTTTGCCAGGTCACAGTTTATGTACAACTCATAGCAAACCCTTTGGGGTGCTTTCAGCAACTAGGAAGGACTTCAAGGAGTTTAATATTTATTCAACATTGAGTCAATCAATGATTGAGCAATGGTCAGAGCAGATCACCATTAAGTCCAGCAGTGAAATCTAAAATGAGAAAGAGGACGTAGTATCTGTCCCCAGAGTGCTTACCAACTATTCACAAAAGCAGTGTACTCTTTTGTGCCCCATTGCTCTTTTGAAGATTTCTGTTAATTTTCATTTAGATCAAGTGTGTCCATGGATTTTGCTAACGTCCAGGACAACACTAAGAAATCATGTGAAAATTTGCTGAGAAATCACTACAAAGGAGCACAGGTAATTTGTTAATGGCATTTGTTTCCTTATAATATTTACTTAATGTGAAAGTGTTTTAATACATAAAGCCTCAGTAGTGGATAATAATTTTTATTATTTTTTAGCACATAAATATAATATTTAGTACAGAAAATTTAGGAAACACACAAAACAAAAGAATCCATATTTACTACCTAGACTTAGACATTATTAATATTTTGGTGCATATCATGTTTATTCTTCATTTACATACATATAAAATGTACATATACGTTTTAAATAATGGAATTATACTATTTTGTAACTGTCTTTTAAAACATCATATTTAGAATATCTTTTTATATTATCATATGTTTCTTCCATAACATAATTTTTACTGAATGTATAATAGTCTAGTGCATGGATATGCCATACTTTATTTTTAAATTTACTTTTATTTTACAGTTAGCTTATTTCCAATTTTTTGCTGCTATAAACCACACTGTAATGAACACTTTTGGGGCTAGATTTTCTTCTAAGTCTATGATAATTTGCTTTCCTGGTTGTGGAAATGATGGATCAAAGAACATGTGCAATTTTAATTAAAGCTACAGATTTTAAGATAATTTTCATAAATAATAAAAATATCTTTGGTATGAAACTATTACTTAACATCTAGGTGTTGGATTTTAGTCATTGACAGAGCTTAAAGTAAAAGTGAAGAGTTTCGTTTAAGATACTAAGTTGTGGATAAAACTAGACCTATCCATCTAACTAGGAAATTGATCAGCTATTATCTGATTAGTTAGTAAACAGGTAGCTTCTGTAGCCATGAAGTTTTCAGTATAAACAGGATCTATGCAATGTACAGTACGTGGTAATACACTGTGAATATCTAAGCTTCTGGAGCCATTATTTTAAACCTTTATGTGGAAGAGTTCTGGTATGAATTCAAACATTATCTACAGAAAGAGTTCTCGTGTACATCGAAATATGTATATATGCATTAATAGTACTGGGCCTTTACTATTGTGAATTTAAATAAAGAATGAAAAGGCTATTAGTCTTGGATTGCCTCCAGTTTAAGCTACCCAGTTTCAGTTGGCCTTCACTGTGGCTTAGAAATCTTTTAGTACATTGATTCTTACCATGCTTCATATAATAAGTATTCCAAGCCTTTTTTATGCTTCCCCAGCTAATCCAAGAAGACTCATAAGAACCAGAGAGAGATTAAAAGCACAAATTTCTATGTTTTGCATTGATGGCAAAATAATATATATTCTGCTTTAGTAGAAAATAAAGAATAATAAGTGATCTTTGAAATATTGTTGGGCCTTAAGTCCTTTCCATGTAGAGTACTGTAACTGTAACCATTGAACTTAAAGAAGTGGGAAAGGTTAGCTGATTGTATTAATCCTGTATCTAACCCTCACAGAGAGTTGAGACATTCCTACTTTGGAATATTTTCAGTTAAAGTCTGTGTCTTTAGTAATGCATTCCAAAATTTAATATAGTCACTTAAATCTCTTAAGCTATTTCATATGGTAAATACAAATTGAGATAGTTGCCTGGTATTTGGCATTCCTTTAGCAGCATGTCTGGGCTACCTGTCTACCAGGTTGTGGAGGAGTCACTTCTCTACCTCTTGTCATTAGTGAGTTTTAACAGCTGGATGTGGTCATGGAAAGAGTAAGCATAGGCATTCCCTCCTGACCTGTGTTCCCTGAGGTGCAACATCAGAGGCTTAACACTTGAGGAATATAGAATTCACTAAAATAATCCAACCAGTCCAAATAAATAAGCAAATAACATTATAAATCCCAGTACCTTTTTTATGTAATCCTCCCTAGACCTGATTGATCCAGGGATGGGCAAATGGCCCATGCAGGGGCCACGACTACCTTTTTCACAGGGCCCATGACAGCCTTCCCTGGCATGTTTTACAAAAGGAGATGATGGGCAAAATTTCTTTCTTCTCTGTTTGAGAAGATCTAAGGATGTGGGTTTAGGGTTGCTGACAGCCATGTTGCCTAAAACTGCCTGCACTGAGAGAGAACAAAGCCAACATGGAAGAGAGATACAGAACAAGAGGCAAAGAGTGAGAACAAGAGAGAGAATGCATCTGGAAACAGCTGGGCAGACAGACTGACCCATCTATTGTAGGTACCCCAAAGGCCAGCTTCAGCACCTCTTTTCTTGTGTTATACCTAAATAAGCCACTTATATCTTTTTCTTTCTTTTACATGAACTAATTAGAATTGGAGTTCTGTTACTTTCATACAGAGATCTGGCTAATAAACATTCTAAATTTGTTTCTTATCTGTGTACCCTAGGTAAAATCTCTAGAGTTTACAGTGAAAAATTAGAAGTGGGTTCCTCTTCCCAGAGCTCTTGGTAATGAACCAAAGAGAAATATTGACAGACTTGAGAGTTCACATGTGGCAGTCCCCAAAATCTTCTAATTTTTGTGTTAGTGACTATGTAGTTCTCATTTTAATTTCTTTTCTCAGATTAATTAATCCTGTCATTCATTCTATAGTGATTTATTGATATTTTCTGTGTGCAAGGGATAGTAGTAAGTACTGTAGGGAAGTAAATAAAATAGCTCCCCCACCTTAAGGAGGATTCCTACATGGTTATAATCATGATAGCAAATATCTGGGCATTGTTCTAAGTGCTTGATATACTTAATTCTTACCACAACTCTATGGAACACAAGCTATTATTGCCTCCATTTTATGGATGAGGTAACTGAACCACAGAGGCTATAAGTAACTTGTCCACTGTCCCACTAAACAATGGAGCTGGGATTTGAACCTAAACTACATGATTCCAGAGCCTAAGCTCTTAACCTCTACTCTGCAGCCTCTTCTGGTAGAAAAGACTAAAACTTTATAAGAAGTCTTTACAAAAGAATGTTTAGTCATCCATTCCTATTAAGTTATTTCTATACTGTAATAGAAGTAGAGATCTTAACTGTACCTCTATAAAATGAATCTACAACTTGTTAAGGTATTTACATATGCAGAAACATCTATAACATGGAGAGAAATACCTTTATTTACATATTCTGCAATTAAAGCTTCTCCTTATAAACACAAGCTTCTTTAGTATTTTCTAACATTTAACTATGTTTTCTGATTCCAAAAAGGAGATATTTACTTTGAATATACAGAAAATATAGAAAATCTTTAGAATGACCAATAATGTCACCATCAATATATACTCATTAATAATATTTATTACTTAGCTCATGGTATAATCTTATAATTTTTATTTCTGTTAGGTAGAACAGTAATACCAGTTAGTCTTACTTCTCTATTTCATCAAGTATGAGAATGTTGATTCTAATACATCTTATAGAGCTTCTATTCTAACTTAGCTTTAAAGGGATATTTTTCAGTACGAGTTTTTTGATAATTTACATGGAGAGTGATTGAAATAACACCCGGCTGCATTAACATAGAAGCTGAGTTTGCACTAATTATACATTTCACAGCTCGTGGTATGGGTCATGCCTACAGAGAAACAATCCAGCTAGTTAAGTTAAAATTTTAGTTAAAAAATTTTTTTAACTTTGTGAAATTAATTTCTAGCAAAAGCATGAGGAGTTTTGCTGTCTTCTCCCCAGTGAAACTGGTCAAAACTGTTCAAAACTACTTTTTAAAAACTGGTCAGAACTACAAACAACAAACAAACAAAAATAGACCATTCAAAACCTCTGGAAATAAGAACAGATAGCAAATGAAAAACATCCATTCAAGAAAGTCTTAGGTAAAAGAAAAACTAGGTAAGAAAGACAAATCTGTGGTATTTGAACCAGACCACTCCGTCCTTATCCCCTCTCATATCAGTGAGGCAGAGATTCCACTCCAGCCAAGAAAACAGGGCTTCTCTCCCCAGCCCCCAGCTGGAGGGCTTTCTTCCAGGACTAGCAGGACCTGAGCATTTCTCACCCTTCCCCCAACTGCCTGTTATTAAGGCTAAGTCCTGAGTGAATGCAGTCAAGAGGTGGGGGATCCCTTCTTCTGCCCAACCCCCACTTGTGGAACAGAGGCTCTACTTGGATGTAGCATGCTGGAAATACTGGGGCCCTGATAACCCTTCCTCTGGCTTCTAAAGCGGTAGTTCCATACCAGAAAAAAAATTAAGAAGACTTCATTGTTCCTACTCCATGTTCCAGAGTCCTGGCTCAGAGAGTTTGCCTGGGCCATGAACCAGATAGCTCCTAATCTCTTCCCAAAGGAACTGACTTCATTTGCAACAGAGAGTGGAAAAGTTTAAGCCTAAGGATGCTGTCAAGAATAGTAGAGGTGCAGTGAAAGGCAATTAGAAGATTTGATTTATGAAACAAATGAAGATAGCCAAGACTGAAGATGGCTAGAGAGAATGAGACAGCTAGGAGGAGCCCTCCTGGGGTTAACAAATGTTGAACACTGACATCAGAAACTATTCCTTCAAAGGAGCCACAGTTTGATTGGATTTGTTTGTACAGGAATTAATTCCCCAGGGCATTGTTGAAAACAGTAGAGTAATCAGCTAGAAATTAGTGGAGTTTAATAGCTAGATATGGTCAGAGAAAGGGTGAGTATGAGCGTCCCTAAAGTTGTGCCTCTTTGAGGAGCAACATCTGCAGCTTAACACTGTGGGAGAAAAATAGACAGCAAAATAATCCTGCCTGTCAACAAGCAAGCAAGCATACAAATAACAAGCCTACTGTGGGGGTGGAGGACTACCAGTACTCAGAGTTGCTACAATATTATCTAAAATGTTCAATTAACAACAAAAAATTAACAAAAAATTATGAGGCATGCAAAGAAACAGGAAGATAGGACTTATTTACCAGGAAAATGCAGGCACCATAAACTACCTGTAAGAGTGACTGGATGTCAGATTTAATGGAAAAACACTTCAAAGCAGCCATTATATATATGTCCACAGGACTAAAGGAAAAAAATGATCTAAAAGTAAAGGGAGGTATGATGATAATGTCACATCAATAGGAAATATCAATAAAGAAAAATTATTAAAAAAAAACCATGGAAATTCTGAAGTCAGAAAGTATAATAACTGAGATAAAATATTCACTTGAGGGACTCAAAAGATTTGAATTAGCAGAAGAAAGAATTAGTGAGTTTGAAGATAGAGATTCTGCAAGCTGAAGAACAGCAGGAAAAAGAATGAAGAAAATGAACCAAGCCTCAGAGATGAGGGACACCATTAGGTGTATTAGCACAAGTAATGGGAATAGCAGAAGGAGAGGAAAGAAAAGAGAAGAAATATTCAAAGAAAAAAATGGTTGAAAGCTTCCCAAAGCTTTCAAATCTATTGAAAAGCAGTACCTACACGTCCAGGAAGCTCAAGAAATTCCAAACAGGATAAACTCAAAGGGACCCACAGACAGAACATAGTAAAAATGCTGAAAACAAAAGACAAGGAGAAAATCCTGAAAGCAAGATAAAAGAGATGTCAGTTACAAGGGAACCCCAGTAAGATGATCAGTTACTTCTCACCTGAAACAATGGAGGCCAGAAGGCAGTGGGTTAAAAAATTTTTAAGTACTCAAAGATTTGTTTTTTTAGAAAAAAGGAACCAAAAACTCTATATCCAGCAATGTTATCTTTCAAAAATGCAAAATACTTTCCCAGATAAACAAAAACAGAATTTGTTGCCAACAGACCCATATTACAAGAAATATTAAAGGAAGTTCTTCAGGCACACAGCAAATGACCCCAGAGAGTAATTTGAATCCACACCAAGAGCACAAATAAAAGAGTCCTTAGAATAATGGCTAATTTCAGCACTGGAACAAGGAGAGTTCATGAAACTGGATATCTTATTACGTCAGGAAGTAAGGAAGTGCTCAAAGAATGATGGAGAAATGTTAAAAGAACACATAAGCTGACCTGAAAGAACTTCCACTGGATAAGTCTATGACAATTTGTGCACCAAAATAAATAATTTTAGTAATTATTTGTAACATACTGAATTAAATAGTAAACCATGAGTCCATATTGATTAAAGAAATAATTATTAAATTTCATTATTAAGTACAAATTTAATTGAGAGTGAGATAAGGAATGGGATAGTTACATAGTTTTAAAGCATCTCTCCACAAAATATTTATTAATTACATAAGGAAAAAGAGTAACAACAGTGAAGAAGACCCAGTAGATATCACTTAATTCAAATAATCAATGTGAATATCAATAATAGGGCAAATTAAATTCTTTAAATACTTAGCAATGTGAAGACTTCAACATGTTTTTGTGATATTTTGGAAAGAATTTTTACCTGATTATGATAGACTCATAAGGAAATATCCGACAAATCTAAATTAAGGAACATTTTATAAAAACCAAACTGAAGAATATTCTACAAAGTAATTTTCAAGAGTGTCTAGGTCACTGATATGGACAGAAGCTAAGGTGACCCACACTTGCCCACAATGACCCCTGCCTTTGCTGTTCACACCTTTGTGTAATCTCCCCTTCCATTTGAGCAGAATTTGTGACTTGCATTTAGCCAATATGATACGACAAAGGTGATGGGGTATGATTCCATAATTACATATAATGTATATAAGAATCTGTCCTATTAGCAGAGGTGCTAGAGACACTCCCCCTTACTGTCCTTGAAGTAAGCTGATGTGAAGTAAGTGGCCATGTTGGAGAAGCTCACTTGTTCAGGAACTATGGACAGCCTGTAGGAGCTAAGGGTGACTTCCAGAAACTAAAGCCTCAATCTTGAAACAGAAAGAAAATGAATTCTGCTAACAATCTGAAGGAGCTTGGAAGTAAATTTCCCCAGTATAGCCTCTGATGAGACCATAATACTGGCTGACCCATAGACTTCAGCCTGGCGCAACCCTGAAGCCTACAACCCAGTTAAGCCAGACCTGGACTCCTAATCCACAGAAACTTTAAAATTTTAAATGAACATTGTTTTAAGATGTAAATTTATGGCAATTATTATGCAATGCAGCAAACTAATATATTTATTAAAGTCAAAGACTGAGAAACTTGCAGATTAAAGGAGACTAATGTGGTAGACAACTGAATGCATCTAATTATTCTGAACTGGATTCTTTAGACACTTGAGAAAGCTTTAATGGGTCCTGAGAATTAGAAAGTAGCAGTATATCAGTGTTATTTCCCTGATTTTGATAATTATTTTGCAATTAAGTAGTAAGTAATGTGGTAGAAAATAAACATAAAAGTATTCAGGAATAAAAAATTTAGTTCATGAAAGTGTTTTTTCTTCACTTTGCCCAGTAAGATTGACTGTTTTTCTATTTAAAGAAGAAAAGCATTGCTTCATTCAACCTTTCTCCTAATGGCTAGGGAAGGAGATAAAACAGATGGAATTAATATTTGGTGATCAGTTGCTATGTGCCATAACTATAAAATCCACTTCACAGGAATCATTTAATTTAATATTTACAATGCATGATAAAGTAAATATCATTATCCTTACTTTATAGAGCAGATTGGATTATCATTCCCAAATCTTCACTGCCTCCCTCTTCCTTACTACTTTTCAGCACCTCCCACAAAAGTAGGTGTGTATATTTTCCTCACCCCACTGATACTGAGATTAGTCATACAACTTACTTTGACCAAAGGTATGTGGGCAGAAGTAATACAAACCAAGGATTAAGTGTGCTTGTGTGAACTGATTTCTTTCTGTGTTTCTGCTTTTCATCATGCAAAGAGCCTGCTTGCATAGTTGCTATTCTGAGGAGAATAAGGAGAAACATAAAGTAGATCTGAACCTAATTTAAAGCCTGGAGCCAAACAGAATCATAATCTGCACGAAGACTTGGTGAACAAGAAATATAGGTTTCTTGTCATAAGCTATTGAAATTTTGGGGTTATTTGTTATATAGCATTATTACAACAATTCTAACAATAGAATGATATACTCAAATACATACTCTCAGTTCATGGGTATTTTGGATTCTTAAAACTCCTCTTTATTACTTACTATACTACTACAACTCAAATAAGACTATATTCACAGGGGAAAAAAAACATTAGTGTTAATTGAAATCTTTTCAAACTATCTTGATAAACTTGTTTTTGCTTCCATTTATATTTTGCAACAAATTTACAAATTTATATTTATATAACCATCATCTTTTAATAGTGTCCTCAGGCATTTATCATAAAATCCAATAAACTTTATAAATCCAAACTGGTAACTTTAGAACTGAGCTATCTTGGTATAGCCTATATTAATCATAGTTTTTAAAAGCGAAGTTTTTTAATGATAGGATCTATGTTTTTAAAGGTAAATCATTATGATTCGGGTATTTAGGAATTTTTAGGACATTGCCAAAGAGTTATGATCCAAAATATTAAGTCCCCTGGTCATCTGTGGGGATTTAAATTGAGGTGAAATTCAGTTGGTATAAGAGAAGCCTCTAGGGTTCTGGGATAGTATATTATATTCATTAAGAGCACCAGAAGTAAAGCTACATGAGTCCCACTTATGAGGTGTATAACTGGGCAAATTACTCTTTGTGCCTCAGTTTTCCTCATTCCTTAATGGGAATAATAACAAAACCTACTTCAAAGGGTTCTTGAGAAGATAAAGTGAGGCAGTGCATGTAAACAATTTAAACAGCATCTAAAATGTAATAGTTAATAAATCTTATTATTATTACTAAATATTTGTACAACTAAATTATTGTGCCTAAAACAAGCACAAATCTGCACAAGAAACAATATTGTATTACTGTATTATAAGTAGTTAATGTTACTTATCTTGATGAATATAGCCATATCCTCAAATATGTGCAGTCCCACACAGTTTGTACAGAATGTTGGTGGAGTGTTGGAGTTGAACTGGGCAGGCATTTAAGGATGGCTATTATTCTGCTATATGAAGATGGGGGTTGAGTGTTTTAGTTGGTGAGAGGTGCCATAAGTGGTAGCACAGACATGGGAGTGTGGTGGGATTTAAAGCTAGACAAGTGTATTGTGTCCAGGTTGTGAACGGTGCAGAATGGCAGGCCCTAGAGTGTGAATTCTCTCTGGAGGGCAGGAGAGAGCCACTAAAGGACTTTCAAGCAAAGTGACATGAACAGAGCACTGCATTAGGAAAACTGATCTGATGATTTGAGTGAAAGAACAGCAGAGGAAAGACTTAGATACCAGGAGATCATTGGGAAGAAACATGTGGTACTCCAGTAGTGAAATGATAAAGGACTGAATCAAAGTAGGGCAGTGGGACCAGAAAAGTCAAGAGAGATGTGAGAGGCATTTTGTTGAGCAAGTCAAGAGGGTGATATGTCCTTTACCTTTTACTCATAGAAAAGAGCTTTCCTACCTGGCTCACCTCAATACATAGCAACCGATATACAGTAGCCAGAGATTTGTACACAGCTACATAGTACACTTACCCTTGCAGTACACTTCTGTGGGGTTTACAAAAGGGAACCTTTCCACTATAAGGCTTATGCTTTATCACTGAAGTGCTTTGGAAGGTCACCCTGGAAACAGAAAAAGTGAGTTAATAATATGTAGTGGCAAGTGTACACATTCCTTGAGAAGTCACTATTACTTCTGAACTGCCACAAAGTTGGGTTGGCCCTGTAATCATTACTGCACAGTAGCCTATGAGAACTGTTATCATCCCTATTTTATAGAGGAGAGCATAAAGGTACAAAAGGAGAATTTTATATACTCTTTCCAAATCCTGCCCATCCTTCCAATCTTAGCTCCAATGTCATCTCCTCCCAAGAACTTTTCAGAGACTAGAAGCAATTTGAACTCCCTGGACCCCTATTTATAATCTTTCATGATATTTAGAGTTTGTACTAGAGTCATTTGTGTATGTTTTATCTCATTTATTTGATCATAAGGCACTTTAAAATAGAGGTTCTTTTAATCATCTTTGTATTTCCTGTACAGCATAACCCTAGTGCCTGACACGTAGTAGGGGGCTCAATAAATGTTTGTTGAATTGATTAAAGTATGAACAATAATAAGCCCTGTTCTGCTATGGGTGTGTTTTTTTAATGTGTAATTGGTAGCTTCCCCGTGGATCCCTTGAAGAGTGTGTTGATATCTTCACAGCTCTTTGAAGTTCTGGTGCATTTAATTAAATGTATAATCTTTTTAGAGTTCTTGTACTAAGATAGATTGCATATTGTAATGAATTCATTGTTCATTCCAAAAAACATGCCTTTATTTAAGTACTCAGGTAACAAAGATACCAAAGATGAAAAATAACTGGGGTTCAAATATTAACCAATGCCAGTCTTCCTAAAATTAGATATTTTAAGATTTTCTCTGTTCTATTTCATAGTCCTTTTCCCCCTTCTTTTGGTCAGATAGGATCCCTTTCTAGATAATTCCACATAGTTCTATTTTTGTTCTTGTTTTACTTCTTGTAAGAATTCTTAAAAGAATGCTGGAGTCCGGTTCTCTGCGCTGTGGTTTATCAAGAGGACCTGTTTTTAAGCCAAGGAGAGTTTGTTTACATAGATTGGAGCCAGGAGGGTGACTGTGTGTTGCAGACAAATGTATAGCTGCATCCTAATGGATTGATGCTGTGGTGGGAGCTCTAGGCTCCTGGTCCTCTTTAAGGGTGGATATTCTGCACCTTTCATCATATAGCCATGCAGTTGTTAGTATTTCCTGGGCTTTGGGATAAAGTAAAACTGGTTTCCTTTTGTGATATAGTAGACCTGGTTTCCTGACAGGCATTGTGGTATTAGGGCACTGTTTCTCAAACAAGGCTGATCATAAGACTGACTTAAGGTGCTTGTAAAAAATTTTATTATCAGGCCCCATCATAGAATCTACTTTCTAGAAGCTTCAGGGGAGGGGCCTGGTATATATTTTTTTTACCAAGCACCTCAGATGCTTGGTAAATCTTATGATCAGTTGAATTGAGATACTTTCATGTAGTGGCTTAAAATAACTGGCTCTAGTAGCTTTCATTTACTGGCTATGAATCTTAAGCAAGTTATTTTCCCTCTTTAAGTTAATCCTCTCAACTGTAAAAATGGGGATAATTGTATCTACCTATTAGTAGGATATTAGAGAGAATTAAAGTAAGTGATAATGTATGTTAAATGCTTAGCAGTGTCTGGACATAGTACTCAGTAAATGTCAGCTGTATAGTGAACTCTTCTTCCCTTTTTATTGGATTAGTAATCCTGCCTTGTAGAGGATGTTGTACATCCCTAGGTCAGATATCCAGGGAAATCTTTCCTGTCTAATTAGAAGAGATTCTCTGAGATCCCATCCTTGCTAAACCTGCAATGCCTTTCCTAGGAGGTCATAATGTTTTAGACTTCTAAAGGACTTAGAGGTGAATAATCCAATACCCTGGCGTCATTTGCTTACTTTTGGCCTATTGCTTATTCATGTTACATTAACTCCCTAATGATGTGTAGGTGTGGATTGCCCTTGTAGGGCCAACTCCTTCCTACTTTCTACTTGGACTGGAAAACCTGGTTCCAGGATCACTCTCGTACCTCAAAAAATGTCCTGATATGCTTGTTCTTTTGATAGTTACAGCGTTTGCCTCTCCACCAAACACCTTTTCTTGACAGATTTGCCTCCCTTGCAAATCTGTGTGAATGCTTGTCCCAAATTTTAAAACCCAACATGTTTTCCTCACTACTGTCAATCTAAGAATCAACCTTATTACATTTTTGATATATATTTATCTACTTTTCTATTGTCTCTACTAGACTATATTCCTAGTAAGTCAGGGATTTTAATTTTTTCCCACTGTGTTATGGAAAAATTCTGTACAGCTACAAATAAATGCACAAAAAATGAAACTGCTGGTGGTAAATACAATGGAGCTGACTTAGACTACAATATCGTCTTTGTTTCAGTAAAATTCTTTTGTTCCTAAGGTGCGTTTACCTGATTTATTTTAACTTTAAAAACAATTTAATGCATAACCACTCTGCATTTCTCCAATTTTAAGAACCACTTCTTTGTATGTGTTAATTTGTCAAGCAAAACTTTAACTAACATCTCCTGGAAATTCGGAATACAGAATTTTGAGGCGTTCATTTGCTTTTCTTGGCATTTACTTCCTTAAAGAAGTCAAAAAATTATTGAAGCATGACTTTTTCATTCCAGAGACTGCATTGGCTATCCTTAATCAAGCTGTGCTTTTCTCAGTGTTCGCCATTTAATCTCCTAAAATACTTCCTAAGACTTTGCCCCCCACAATGGAATCAAAACTAAATGGTCTGTAATTTCCTCAAGTGTTCCCAGATCCTGTTGTAAATAATGACATTGTGCTGGCCACTTTCCAGTCTGAATGAAGTGACCTTGTAAAAATGTCTACTCACTCTTCTATAATGTCTTTCTCTACTTTCTGTAGGGCTCTTGGATACAGCTTGGCAAACAATACCTATTCCAAGAAACACCATTCTTCATCTCAGTCATGTTATTTCCTTCATATAGGCAATACTGTACCAGGGCTAAAAGACTTACGTTTAAAAGTTAATTAATATTTCAAAATAAGGAATTGTAGGTGCACTGTGGCAGAAGGCCAGACTGGATGACCTATGAATATAAAATTGACAAAAAGAAAATCTATTGTGGTTTTGTAAACTCTTTAAGAAAATATTGAACTTCCATTCAGTCATTAATTGTAATCATGTTCAATACCTCTTTTTAGAAAAGAAGCTATTTCCTACTTTATAATACAAAAACATTTAAAATGAGTTATTCCAGGCTGGCAGTTAGAAAGGAATATTTCACCTTATTGATAAAGATAGATGTTCTTTCTGAGCAATTATGCTTTCTGAGCATTCAAATGAGAATTATGTGATGTTCTGGTTGTCCTAATGCTTGCCCTCACCCATCAAAAAAAAAAAAAACCACACACACACAACAGTAAGGACATCTGGCAAAAGCCTAGGGAAAAGCAGCTAAACCCACTGAAGGGACAGAGTACTTACCACATGAGGACGGACTAAACATACAATAACCTATTAGTGTGAAATAACAAAAGCTGAAAAGGGTGAAGTAACTGGGACTTCTGAATCCCCAGCTCTGTGGGACCACCAGCTAGACAAGCTAATTAAAATTATTAACCCCATTTTTGTTTATGGCTCACATGTGCATACAGGTTTTTTTTTTTTACAATTTATTTTATTTTAGTATCATTAACCTACAATTACATGAGCAATATTGTGATGATTGTGCATACAGGTTTTATAAATTAGTTACAAATATAGCAACTAAGAGTAATCAACTGGATGGCCATGATTTTATTATTTTCTTTAAGAAAAACTAAAGGGTAATAAGCTTGGGAGAGCATTTTGAATGTCAGAAATCAAATGAAAATTTAAAGATATTTTTGGAAATTGTAAAGCAAGCAAATAAGCCAGCAAAAACTTTTCTGCATAAAGAGCAAAACAATTATTTAAAATTTGGTTGTTTAGTTACGATTTTTGAGTAAATCAATTGCTTTTGCTTTTGCTTTCATTACTATAAACATCAGCTGCATTAGTGGGGGTCTGCGTGTATTCATTTACCTTCCCTTAGCATTGTTCAGCTCTATCAAACACCTGTAATACAGTATGCTCTGTTGTAGGAGATGGCAGCAAGGTCCTATTTAATTAACTAATTAGATGACTCAGCTTACACCTAAATTAGCATTATTAGGTCTTTTATAATGATTGTTGAAGCATTGTAAATTAATTTTCTTACTGGCTATGACCATCATTTACTGCTATCGCCGTATTAGGAGAAAATACTAAGCACAGTGGGAAATCTCTATCAGCAGAAAATGAACATGGTCATCCTTGGATCACCAATTAGGAAACCTATTGTGTAACAAAAACATCATTTCTATGCTTGCTGTAATATGATCAAATAACCATTAATTACCTTCACTAGTGAGAATTACCTTCTTTGTTAAAGAAGTATTACATTCCATATTATAGTTCAAAAATGTCAGAAGAAACCAGCAACAAAAACATCAATTTCTAAAAATGATACATGTGATCCAAATCATATTAACCTGACATGCTACATGTCAGGTTAAATTAGCATAAGCTTTGTTATGGAGCCTTAGTAATACAGTCTACCTCTTAGCCTTTAGATGTATTGATTAAATAGGTCATCCTCACCTGCCTATAAATACAAATGTAATCAAACTGTTCTCTGGGGAAGTGAATGGCAAAATACCCTGGTAAGTATCTAATCCAGATTCATAACAGAGCCTATTTCCTTGCCTAAAGCAGAGATGACAGAATGAAGATAAGCAAGCCCGTGGAGGCTATCTTTACAGCTGGCACATGGTTTGTGTGTGTGTATGTGTGTGTATGTATGCACGCACATGCCCACATGTACATGTTTGTGTTTATGTATGCAAATATGCATGCTTCCTATGACCAGGGTCTGGAAACTTTCATGAGATTCTCAAGGAGATCTGTGACAGACCCTCTTCCCTTCCAAAGTGCACCGCCTTAGAAGGCTCATGTGCCAGCAGCCACTGCGGTGTAGATGTGCGATTACACTCATCAGCAGCCATGAATGAACATGAGTGGCAACGTGAGGTCTCAGGCTTGCCCAGCATGGCTCTCCCAGCCTTACTGAGCAGGGTATGATGTGGTCAGGAAAGGGAGCCCTGGGTTAAGTTGCCAAGATTTGTTACCAACTCCTACCCTTTACAAGCTGGGTCTCCTTAGGCAAGTTACCCTAACTTCTCTGTAGCTCAGTTTTGCCCATCTTTAAAATCTTTTTTTTTTTAATTTCAAAAATTTGTTGTGACTTTATATATTCGTAGAGAGATTCTGGTTATCTAAACATCAGAACCATATAATGAAAGACTATAAATTTGACTTAACAAAAATTAAGTCACTGCAGGACTATAAATATCTTAAACAAAAATAACATAAAATGATTTATTTATTTTAAAATAATCCAGCAGGGCAGAGGGAGAGAAGTAATGCAGGGAGAGACAGTAGCAAGTTAAGTTTGTCTATATATTCATAATGCTGGGTATTTAGTTCATAAAAATATGTTAATCTATTCTCTCCATTTTTATGTTTGAAAGTTTCTGAAATAAAATGTTTTTAAAAATAAAAACACCATGTACAATATCAGAGGAATTATGACAAATTACAGGAACAAATATTTGTAAGACATATAATACTAAGGGGCTAATTCCCCTAAAACATAAACAGGCCAAAGAAATCAATAAGAAAAGACCAACAAAGCAACATTTAAAAATAGAAAATGAACACAATTACGGAAAAAAGGAAAAATATATCAAGTGATGCTTATTTTATTTTTTAAATACTATACATATTATTTAAATTATATTTAAACTTTAAGTTTTAATTTAAATAAATATTATAAACTTAGAAAGTAAAATTCATTATATTTAAAATATATCAAGAAATGCTTATTTTATTTTTATAAAGTGTTGTTTATGTATATATTAGACATAATATTTATGCATAATAAACAATATTTAAATTATATTCAAACTTCACATTTTAATGAATTTAAATATTAGTTTATATTTTTATGAAATAAAATTTCATTATATTTAAAATATATCAAGTAATGTTCATTTTATTCCTAAAATGAGAAATACAAATTACAAACAACAATGAAAATTCATTTTTGACCTATCAAATTGGCAGAGATAGAAAATTTGATAATACATTGTAGGTAAGAGTGTAAAGTAGCATAACTTCTTGGAGATCAATTTTACAGTATCTGTGAAAAGTTAAAATGCACATTCCTCTTAACCCAGCAATATCATATTTAGAAATTAGCCTACAGATATATTCACACATGAATTCAAAGCAAAACATATAAGGATATTCAATGTAGTTGATTGTAATAGCAAAAGATTTGCAACATCCTAAATGTCTATTAGGAAGGAACTGGTCGCATAGATTATAGTGCATCTATATAATGGAATATTAAGAGACAATTAAAAAGAATAAGGCAACTCCCTAATATGAGTGATCTCTAATACATGGAAAACAAAAGAAAAAGGAGTAAAAAAATATGTTAGCACATGGCCATTTGTGTAAAAACTATATGCATAAATGTTTCCATATGCATAGAATAGGAATCTCTAGAAGGATATACAAAAAATTGGTAGCAGCTGTTATCTCAGGAAAGGGGAATGAGGTAGAGGAAGATACAGGCCGGGGAGGGAGTCTTACTCTTCACTGTATATCCTTCTGGTTCTTTAAACTGTTTTTACCATGGGCATGTGTTAGCTATTTGTAAATGTATTTTTGACATTTAAGTGCTTAGAATTGTGTTGGTATGTATTAAATGTTCAGTAATAGCTATTAAATGTTTAATAATAGCTATCTGCTCTCTGTCACTTTACTGTTATTCCAAACTCCATTTCAGTCTTTGTCTTCCACTACACCACTGCAAATACCTTTCTACAATACCAAAGTGAGTAATAACCAGCCCCCAAATATGCCCTATGCTTTACTTTTTCTATACTTATATTCATGAGCTTATTTCCTCTTGGAATATCCCTTTTTGACTCTCTACCTGTTAAAGTTCTACTTATCCTTCAAGGCCCAATTCAAATAGTGCCTTCTCCTGAATTATATACTAGCTATGTAACTTGAGAAATTTATGTAAGTGTTTACCTTTGGTTTTCACATCTGTTAAATGGGAGGTAACAATAGAAATTGTAAGTATTAAATGTGAAAAGGAAATCTATGCGTGCATTGATCCAACATATGGTCCTTGATAACCTGTTTTGAACAGGCACTACCATATGCACTAGGGCTAGAACCATGAAAATGCTGACAATGTGTCTGCCTTCATGAAATTCACAGTCTAGAAAGGACATTTCCATACTCCTGATAAAAACTATCACAGTGTGAGTACAGGGTGTGGAAGTGCACAGAAGGGGCGCCCATCCTCCTGTTGAGTTGTAAAGAAAATTGGAAACAAAATCTGATCTTAACTTCGACTACCCTGAAGAAATATAAGTAGGGACCAGTAGGAAATTTAGAGAAATTTATCTTGGGACCTCTCATGCCTGTGACCATCTTGGGTCATTGGTCTCTGTGCTTCTGGTAATCAAAGGCAATCCACAGGAAGAAGATGCTCCTCCTGCCCTTAGCCCCCAAAACTCTCAGGAACATAATCCTTCTGCCTCCTGCATCCTATCCGCTTCCACAAAACTGAGACCTCCAGACTGTAATACAGAAAAACAAAGTTCTTTACTGAAGAATCAGGTGGTTCTCTAAATAGTGCTGCAGGGGAAAAAATTTTTAAGTTTAATTTAGAGAAAATTGAGCTTAATTTAGATGTTCCCTTATACCAGCCAAGGGCCAATGCCTTCCAGAATTAGGAATACCAAAGGGTAGTGTCTCCCCAACCTGCAAACCTGCCCACTTCTGCCAGGGGTGCCTTTCCCACCAGTGTTCTCTTTCCTTCCTCTGGTCTTTCCATTCCAGCCCCATCTCAAACCTCTCTTCAAGTCTCCCAGTTAGATAATCCCCAGTGTTCTCTGGGAGCGACCCTTCCTCACCCCTCAGAAGAAAGCTGATTCTTCTGGCTCTTTCCAGCACTTACAAACTCAACCAAGGCCTCAGGTCTGACTCAGATGTGAGTTGATATTCTCCATTCAGTACCTAACATCCAGAGGAATTAATGCATATAGTCCTCTCCACAGGTAAGGGATGTGTCACTAGTGAAGTAAGTGCAAGTTGTAACAACAATCATTTACTTTATTGGACTAATTCTCCATTAAGGAAAGGGTATTTCTCCTATTAGCCTGGTTTTGGTCTTGACCTTTATGAACCACCACTATTAATCTCTCCTACCATCAATATCCTGCTATCATTACGCTGAGAAACATTTTCCCATTACAGCTGAGGCCTGACAACTTTACAAAACAATCACTTGAACTAGTTGGAAAAATAAGTTCCAATAAGATATAAAACGATCCTTTTGATTCTAGATATCCTTCTGGTGGAGGTAAAGAGAAAAGCTTACCAGTTCACACAGCCATAAGCTGGAAGAATTTCCCTCTCAAGAATTTAAGTTTAGTTTGCCGTTTGAGGGGAAGACCCTCCCAGACACACCAAAAAACAAAGAGAAAATAAACAAAAAAGCCCACCTCTGACTGGAAAATGAAACTGATTCTCCAAAGAATCCTAGTTAGCTCAAGTGTCTCCCCATGGTCTCTGACAGCAGTCAAGAAAAACTTTTATTAGTTTTGATCAAGTATCCATGAACTGGTGATAAGATCAGGTTCAATAGCATGAAGAATCAGTTGGTGTCCCAGTGGCACCTGCCAAACACACCCCAGGCCCCAATCAGCCTTGAGAGAAGGGTAAAGCCCGAAGCCTCTCTGAGCATGTGCAAGGCAACAGATTTATGCTGCCCTCTGCTGGTGAGAGGCTCTACTGCAAGTTTTTTACAAGGGAATGGGGCCTGGGTAGGTTGACTTCTACCCAACTTCCAACCCCACTTTCAAAGAGAAATAACCCACTATATTTAGAAGTTGAGGTGGGCGGGGCTGAGGTGAGAATGGAGTATGGGAAGTGTAGGCCAGGAAAAGCCGAAACATCACAAACTAGTGATATGTCACTATCAGAATCCAGTATGGCCCACAGGGTTCATCTGTGTATTTGCTTTGTGGAGGAAAATTCTCATTCAGACTCTCTTGTGACATTGAGTTGCTTAGTACTGAATGCATTTTGTGAAGTATTCAGAAAATGCATTTCACTAATGCTTCCCTAATTCATGGGGGCTGCTATTTTACCAGTCACCGTGATCCTTAATCAGTAGAGTTGTATAGCATGTAGATAGTCTGTAAAAGTGCTTAATAAAAATCATTTAATTCTAAATTACATGAGTGCACTTAACCCTAAAGATATTAAAACTGATTGTTTGATGTATTGCCATGAGTAGGTAGAAATTCAAAAATAAAAGCTTCCTGCACCTTAATCGAAGAGCACCAAGCACATAGCCACTCAGTACAAGCACATGCATCTGTGTCATGAAGCTGGGCTATGATGAACTAACCCATTTTAGGCTTTTAAACTATAAATACGAAGTACTTGAATTTGATCAGTGATGAGATACTTAAGTGAGTTCTTCCCGGCAAAGTACTATGTGTGACCTGATAGCCTGTTAGAAGCCTGTGGAGATCACCTGTTGCACATCTGCCGACTCGGTGAAGGCAGCAAGTCAGGCCAGTGGCTGGTGTTGGGCAGAGCTAATACCGATGCTAGTCTAGACTCAAGCCCGGAGGCAGGTCTGGTGTAAGCAAATAGGAAAAAGCAGGCATTTCTATTGACTGCATTTTTACCCTTGGGTTTCCTCCTAACTCCAGTCACACTTGCTTTACTGGCTTAGTTTAGTACAGCCCTCAGCACAATACCATGTCTGTGAGGAAACTTAAATCAGTCTTGATTATGGATCAAAATATATTTTGTAGGGATATGTCTGTCAAACCTGAGGAAATTCCGATTCATTTCCGTGGTTTAGTGAGTGTGGTAAGAAAGATTATAAAATGCATACCCCCTTTCCATTCCAGTTAACAGGTATGCTTACCCTTTCATTCAAGGTTGTTTTCTCAGTTGTGATACTGTTTTTTTTTATTAAGGTATTATTGATACCCACTCTTATAAAGGTCTCACATAAAAAACAATGTGGTTACTACATTCACCCATATTATCAAGTCCCCCCCACACACCCCATTGCAGTCACTGCCCATCGGCGTAGTAAGATGCCACAGAGTCGCTACTTGTTTTCCCTGTGCTACACAGTCTTCCCTGTGACCCCCCACACCAAGTGTGCCAATCATAATAGGCCTCAATCTCATTCTCCCTTCCTCCCCTCCCACCCTCTCCAACCCTTCCCCTTTGGTAACGTCTAGTCCCTTCTTGGAGTCTGTGAGTCTACTGCTGTTTTGTTCCTTTACGTTTGCTTTGTTGTTATACTTCACAGATGAGTGAAATCATTTAGTACTTGTCTTTCTCCGCCTGGCTTATTTCACTGGGCATAATACCATCTAGCTTTATCCATATTATTGCAAATGCTAGGATTTGTTTTCTTGTTATGGCTTAATAATATTCCATTGTGTATATATACCACATCTTTATCCATTCATCTACTGATGGACACATAGTTTCCTTCTGTGTCTTCTGTATCTTGGCTATTGTAAATACTGTTGCGATAGGTGCGATAGGGGTGCACATGTCTTTTTGAATCTGGGATCTTGTTTTCTTTTGGTAAATTCCTAGGAGTGGAATTCCTGGGTCAAGTGGTATTCTATTTTTAGTTTTTTGAAGAACCTCCATATTGCTTTCCACAATGGCTGAACTAATTCACATTCCCACCAACAGTGTAGGAGGGTTCTCCTTTCTCCTCATCCTCACCAGGCATTTGCTGTTCCTTGTCTTTTGGATGTTGGCCATCCTAACTGGTGTGACATACCTCATTGTGGTTTTAATTTGCATTACCCTGATAATTAGAGATGTGGAGCATCTTTTCATGTGCCTGCTGGCCATCTGAATTTCTTTGGAGAAGTGTCTATTCAGATCCTCTGCCCATTTTTTAATTGGGTTATTTGCTTCTTGGGTGTTGAGGTGTGTGAGTTCTTTATATACTTTGGATGTTAACCCTTTGTCAGATATGTCATTTACAAATATATTTTTCCATAGTGTAGGATGCCTTTTGTTCTACTGATGGTGCCCTTTGCTGCACAGAAGCTTTTTAGTTTGATGTAGTCCCATTTGTTCATTTTTGCTTCTTTTGTATCCCTTGCCCAAGGAGATGTGTATAGGAAAAAGTTGCTCATGTTTATTTCAAGAGATTTTTGCCTATGTTTTCTTCTAAGAATTCTATTGTTTCATGACTTATATTCAGATCTTTGATCCATTTCAAGTTTACTTTTGTGTATGGAGTTAGATAATAATCCAATTTTATTCTCTTACATGTAGCTGTCCAGTTTTGTCACCACCATTTGTTGAAGAGGCTGTCATTTCCCCATTGTATATCCATGGCTCCTTTATCATATATTAATTGACCCTATATGCTTGGGTTTATACCTAGGCTCTCTATTCTGTTCCATTGATCTAGGGTCTGTTCTTATGCCAGTACCAAATTGTCTTGATTACTGTGGCTTTGTAGTAGAGCTCAAAGTCGGGGAGCATAATCCTGCCAGCTTTATTTTTCCTTCTCTGGATTTCCTTGGCTATTCGGGGTCTTTTGGGGTTCCATATGAATTTTAAAACTATTTTTTCTGGTTCATTGAAGAATGCTCTTGGCATTTTGATAGGGATTGCATTGAATCTGTAGATTGCTTTAGGCAGGATGGCCATTTTGACAATTTTAATTCTTCCTATCCATGAGCATGGGATGTATTTCCATTTATTGGTGTCTTCTTTAATTTCTCTCATGAGTGTCTTGTAGTTTTCAAAGTATAGATCTTCCACCTCCTTGGTTAGGTTTATTTTTTTATTCTTTATGATGCGATTGTGAATGGAATTGTTTTCCTGATGTCTCTTTCTGCTAGTTCATCATTAGTATATAGGAATGCAACAGATTTCTGTGTATTGATTTTGTATCCTGCAACTTTGCTGAATTCAGTTTTTACTTCTCATAGTTTTTGGGTGGATTCTTTATGGTTTTTTATGTACAATATCATGTCATCTGCAAACAGTGACAGTTTGACTTCTTCCTTTCCAATCTGGATGCCTTTTATTTCTTTGTGTTGTCTGATTGTGGTGGCTAGGACCTCCAGTGTACTATGTTGAATAAAAGCGACAGGGTGGGCATCCTTGTCTTGTTCCTCATCTTAAAGGAAAAGCTTTCAGCTTTTCACTGATAAGTATTATGTTGGCTGTGAGTTTGTCATATATGGCCTTTATTATGTTCTATACCCATTTTGTTGAGAATTTTTATCATGAATGGGTGTTGAATTCTGTTGAGTGCTTTTTCAGCATCTATGGAGATGATCATGTGATTTTTGTCCTTCTTTTTATTGATATAGTGGATGATGTTCATGGATTTTCAAATGTTGAACAATCCTTGCATCTCTGGGATGAATCCCACTTGATCATGGTGTATGATCCTCTTGATGTATTTTTGAATTCAGTTTGCTAATATTTTGTTGAGTAGTTTTACATCTATGTTCATCAGGGATATTGGTCTGTAGTTTTCTTTTTTTGTGGTGTCTTTGCCTGGTTTTGATATTAGAGTGATGCTGGCTTCATAGAATGAGTTTGAAAGTATTTCCTCCTCTCCTCTGGTGAGCTGGGATGGGGGAAGGGCTTGGTTCCCGCTGGATTGTGGCTTTGGTACTTTACCCTTTTCCGTGAGGTCTGCTCTTTTCCCCAGATGTAGGCATCTGTTGCAGCCTTCTTTCCTGTTGCTCTTTCAGGATTAGTTGTATTTGCTATATTTTCATATTATGTGTAGTTTTGGGAGGTTTCTGTCTCACCTTTTACGTGCCATCTTTCAACTGACTGGTTTTTTAAAAAGCCTTCTAAACCATTAACCTGGCAGAAGAGACAAAAAGGAGTACCCTCTTTTATTCTCCTCCCCTTCATGTTAGCAGTGCTTTATGTTTTAAAGCTGTGAAGTTGAAACTTTAGAGTCAAAGAAAAATGGAGATTTCCAGAAATATCCAAGACAATGCATAGATTCCATACATTCCATTGAGAACCAAGCACAGAATTGACTATTAGAATACCCAGCTCACTGTGAATCATCTATGTAATACCTATTGAGTGTAATATAATATGCTCATATTAGGTGATGGAAGGCTTAAAAAAAGAAATAGAAAGTAGGATTCTGTATTCTTGTAGAACACAGTCTAGCAGGTCTAAGTCTAGAAGAAAATTCTCACCCTATTAAATTATCATGTATGTGCACTGAATACTGTCTAAAGTCAGTTTCTGTGGAAACTGAATTGGTGATTGTGTGCAGGAGGTTTTGGGGGGAGTATAAGGAATTGGGAGAAGCATGACCTGGCAGAGGAAGACATTGAGCTGTGATACTGTAATAGAGGGCTCAGCTGATCCTGTGGGAGAGTTCTGGGACGAGGGTAGTCTTTCAAAGTTGTCCCAAACTGAGGTAAGGAGACTGTGTGTCCCTGTATGCCTACTCATTGGGTGCAGGCTGCCTACATGGAAGGAGCACAGCCGTGGGTGAGGCAGCTCCCTTTGTCCAGAGATGGACTCAGCTGTGAACCTTCAGCAGACTGCACTCACAGCAGCTGGGAGAGATAAGTGCCTTGGTCCTGAAGGGAGGGATCAGGGTAGCACACTATAGCATCCTCAACAGTCCTGCCTGTGTGCTTCCTGGAGCCACTTGCTTCTTATGGTAAGTTCAGTTCACCTGGAAACAGCTGCTCCAGGATTCTGGTTGGTCTTGCTTCTTGGATACACTCACAAGGGGACTATTAGTAGAAAAAATAATAATCCCTGCTGCCAAAGCTGATCTCAAGGGCCACATCTGATATCCTTTGTCTTCCCCTTCTATTACCCATTTTGGGTTCCCTTTGCCCTTGGCCAGCACCTCTGCTGGTCTACGTTACTTAACTGGTGGGGTGATCTACACCCTCTACCCTCAGGGCTATGAGTCCCTGGTCACCACACACAGTTTAGGCCATGGCTGCTGCATATCTCTTCTTAACATCAAACTTGGGCACGGGAGCACAAAAATACGCACTGGCAGATCATCTGAGTAACAAGCCCCTAGCCTCATTGCCTAATAGCAGCTCCCTCTTCACCTAATGATTAAGATCAGTCACCTTTGTCAGGATGATGACTCTCTTACTCTCTCTGCCTACTAGTTTCTTGGCATGAGATGCTTAAAGTGACCAGGTGGCAGCTATCACTTAAAGCTTGAAGGGATTCTTATTGTGTCCCCTCGTAGAAGCATTTCCCCTGTAGGAACCAGGACTCCAATTTTCACAGAACCTAAAGTGAATTTGTCAAGCAAATCACTGGGAGTGTTGGTAAGCAGAACTACCCCTACTTTTACTTCTTCATTCTAGGATCCATGTTTTCTATCCACTAAGGACACATAACTACACCATAGTTACTGTTTCAATATATATGCCATGTCCTGGAGGATGGTGCCCCACAGTTGCAGCATATCAAGTTTAAGCTGGCCTCAAAAGAAGCTGAGGCCAGCATCTTACAGGTGGTGTCGTGTGTGCCCACTGATATCCCTCCTTTACTGTAAAGAGATTGTTGGTCCAAGGCAGTGTTATTAGAGATCCTGTGTCTGTAGATCGCTCTTAGCCCTCAGATAGTGGTACAGCCTAAGGCTTCACAAACAAAAAAGGTAGATCTGTGCCCCAGATGTGTGTCATTTCCAGTCGAGATGAATTACTGCCCTTTCCAGGATAGAAGAGGCCCAACATAATCAAGGTACCACCATGTGGTCTTCTCATGTGATACGCCCTTTCAGCTCTAGTCTTTTTTATTGGGAGGTCAGACATTCTTCCGCAGAAGTAACTTGTCAGAACTGGTGAGGGGGAACACATGCTTTTAGGCCCCTGAAGTCTCTATTTGTGGCACCATAGCCACACTACTCACGAGCTCATTGTACCAGCATCAGGATAACAGAGATGAACCGATTCCATTGTTGAGTCATTCTATCTGTATGATTGTTTTGTGTCTCTTCAATTATTGATGTGTTGACATGAGATACAAATACCTTCATTCGTGCTACTATGGACTGAAGGTCTATGTCTCCCATCACCCTACCCCTCCCACCTCCATTTATATTTTGAATCCCTAATTTCCAGTGTGATGATACTTGGATATGGGACATTTGAGTGGTGATTAGGATTAGATGAGGTCATGAGGACAGAGCCCTGCCTCATGTTATAGAAATGGTGCCCTTTATAAGAAGGGACACCAGAGAGTTTGCTCTTACTCTCTGGGCACACACAAAGAAGAGGTCCTGTGAGCACCCAGTTGGAAGGTGACCGTCTACGTGCCAGTAGGAGACTTCTCACTAGAACCAACCCTGGATCAACGCTGGAACTCTGATCTGTCTTCCCGCCTCCAGAACTATGAGAATATAAGTTGGTGCTGTTTAAGCTACCCAGTCTGTTGTATTTTATTAGGGCAGTCAAGCTAAATGCGTGCCCCTTCATGGTTTATCCAGTGCCTCTTTTCAGATCTCCTTATCCCAGATCTTAAAAATCTTTCTTTCCAGACTTTTGACCAACCAGAGAGACATCTGGCACTTCCCATGAGTCCATCTTTTTTCTTATCTTAGGCCACTTCTCTTTCCACACGCAGAGAAGGCCCAGAGTCCTGCATGTCAGGAGGATTTCCCCCTGAACGCTCTTTTGTAGGACCACTTGTGAATGAGGCTATATAGCAACCATCAGTTTTTGGCTTATACTCATATATCAGGTAACATATCCATGAGCCAAGCTTGTCCTGTTTTTCTCCTCTGTGATCTGGCCATAAGGGATCCCTTCCATGTTTCCATAGGTGTCAGCTAAGGGAGAAGTTCTGGAGCAACAGTGGCAAATGACATGGGTTCTGGACCAACTGCTCGTCCAAGCTTACTTGTGCCCTCTGGCCCTGCTCATGTCCACTCCCACATGTACTGCCTCCACTTCATGATCGAGTTCTCCTGGGCCCACATGTTCTTAGAATTTGGTGGTTCTGACAGAAACCAGCTCAACTCTTGCCACGTGGTTGGTTGATATCCTATGGTTTCCATCTCTACCAGCACCTAGTATACACCAGAAGCTAGTTTTAAATGGTATATAGTTCTTTGCTGTAGAAGGTATGTCCTTGCTCTATAATCCTAGAGTTCTACATCATAAATTTCTATTGGTGGTTGCTATCAATTCTGCTTGGTGTCTTTTCTGACTATAGATACTATAGGATTTTCTGTGTCGTGTGACCCAAGTGACAGATGCTGGCATCTCAACCCAGACATGCTTCAGGGCCTTTATCTACCTGCTCTGGCTTCACTCAAAATGGCAGCTTCTATGTCATCCAGTACATGATTGTTACAGTATTTCCACATAAGCCTAAGGCCTCCAGAATCCAAAGAGGCCTAACAAATGTTTTTCTTCCTCTTCTTTGGCAAAGGTGCAAGATTCTATGATTTGACATTTATTTCAGAAGTGATTTATTGGCATGCTTTCAGGCCACTGGACTCCTAAAAACTTTCGTGATGTAATGAGCCTCTGAATTTTCATAGGGTTTATTTCTCGCCCTCTGGGTTCCATTTATTTTAACTAATTCTCCAACAATATGCCACTTTTTATGAAAATTGTCTTGTTAATATTGTGCTACCAATATAATGAATCAATATGATGTTCTGTGGAATATCCTGATTTTTCAGGTAGCTTTAGATTGCATTATGATAGAGGGTAGGAGAGTTAACATAACTCTGGGCCAAGAATATAAATGCACACTATTGTCTGTCTCACATGAATGCACACCACTTAATCCCACTAGCTTCATACCATGTGTCCAAGGCTGTGTTAATCTCTCCTAGTAATGATACCACATCTGACTTAGCAGCTGAGTTGAAACTACTGTTTGGTTGAGTTTGCCAGTGTCCACTTTCATCTTCTAGAATTCACCTACTGTTTGTATTGAGCCATATTTGGAAATTAAATGGGAATGTGATGGGGACCACTGCTCCTGCTTCCATTACATCTTTAAGGGTGGCACTAATCTCTGCCATTCTCCCAGGATGTGATAATGCTGTTTATTAATAGCTTGGCAGGTAGAGAGGGAGGTTGAGAGTCTTACACTTGGCCTTTCCAACTATGATAGATCTTACTCCATAGAAGAATGAACCAAAGTAAAGATTCTTTCAACTCCTAAATATGTTCATTACAAATGAACATCCAACAATTAGCAAAATGACCACTGGCTGGATCTCAGTTGCAGTGGTCATGGAGTGAGCTGATCAGGATTCCGTCCTTTGTTTGGTGTTAACATACTCCCTACTAATAAGAAAGTTATTCAAACACTCCAGGTCTCTGGGTATCAGTGTCAACTCAAACCCTGTGTCCAGCTATCATCAAAATGTGTGGGTATTCCCCATTATCCACCTAGTTACCTTAGTAAATGGCCATAGGTCACTGGAGAGAACTAGGGAAATCATAACTATGGAAACCTGCCAGATGCTGCAGCATCACAGGCTCTCATTTAGTGAATGGATTCAGAGTCTGAGAACTGGCTCAGATCCAGAAACGAGGCAGAGGCTCATGTTTCTTATTGGGGTAGCTGCTCTCACTTACTGACCACTCATCCTTGATTTCTTTAGAGTGTATAAATTAAGCAATACCCTTGTCAGCTGGCCTTCTCTTTTGCCTCTGAGAACACTATGTTCTATTAACCATCTACATACCTCTCTGAATGTCACACCATGCTGCTTCTACCCCAGCCTGACTGCTCATTATAAGAACTGTGTTCACTTTGCCTTTAGTTATTAAGTGCCACCATCTAGGCTCTGTATGTTGAGGATGTCGGCCCCATTCTACTATTACCAGTTTTGTAATAAATTTCCTGCTATGAGACAAGCCTATAGAAGACAGCCATCACTGGGCTTCTCAACATGCTGGTTGCCTCCTTACCAGCAAATTCCTTAACACTTTGGTAAACAGAGTGTTCTGTAGGCCTTATCTATCAGTCCTCATTTCCAGTCTTATATAGCATATCTCTTTTGACATGCCCATTTCTCTGTGCCTTTTGATTCCATCTGTCATGGACTTCTCATTTAATGTAGGATATTGCTTTTTTCAAGCTTCCTACAATGTATTAGCACTGTCACCTGGGGTCCTTGCCAAGAATTAAAGCCTATGTCCCCAGCAAGTATTCTTATATTGATACGCTCTGCTTTATCCAACTTTACCTTCCACCCCCTTTTATCCAGAATCTTTACAATCCAATCACACAACACTGTCCTGGCTTCTGTCAATACATTTTGGCTAGAGTCCCAAAGATCCTTGAGCATATAATCTCTTTCCTCCCTTACTGACCCAGCAGTTCCCCAGCTGGGTTATGTTGTGACTTGATCCTAGTTATTGGTCTGGTGGCCGAGAGGGAGATAGATCCTGAGCAGGACCTGTGCGATACAGCAAGCAGAGGCCTTTGCATCTTCTTCAGGTGAGGGATAAAGGACACTCATCTTTAGCAGGGAGGCATGGTTCCCTTCAGACTCATCTGTGTTTTTAAAGCTCCTGAGTGCAGTGACCCTGTGCACTACGTGTGAAAGTTCTAACAATTGCATTGAGGTAGCACACCAGGTCCCCTCACTACCTCACTAGCCACTACTTCCGGAGTCCCCATTACCGGTTGGATAGTGCGTCAGCCAGCCTCAGAATCCAGTTTTACAATCAGTTTCCTATGACCATTCCTGGCGCCAACTGTCTTAAATCAGGTTCCTGAAGAATAACCTCTGAGACAGAGATTTGCTTGCAGGATGTTTATTGAGGCATTTATTGAAACAACACCTGTAAGAAAGTGAGTGAGGTAGAACTGGGCAGAGGGAGAAATTGAATTGTGATGTAATTGCAGTGGAGACCTCAGCCAATCCAATCACTGGTGCTGGGATAGCCCTTCTGAGTTATTCTGAATTAAGGCAAAGGGCCAGGATTTTGTACCACTGAACTGTTTGTGGACTGGCTCTGGGGAGGGGGTGTAACACTGGACAAGACAGCTTCTCTAGTTCAGGATTTCTCAAAATAGCACTATTGGCATTTTGGGCCAGATAATTTCTTGTTGGGGGAGATAGAATGTTTGGCAGCATCTGGCCTCTACATACTAAATTCCAGTAGCACTCTCCTCCCCTCTGCCCAATCACAGTGCCTCCCGATATTGCATAATTGCCTCCATTGAGAGCCAGTGAGATGAGGACATTGCACACAAAGAATGTAGCTGTGAGCCATTAGCAGCCAACACCCCTGGAAGCTAGGGTAACAGTGCCTGGGGCCTGCAGAAAGACTCGGCAGCACACCTCAGCATCCACTACGTGTCCTCTGCTAAGTCAGTTAATAAATAAACACAGCAGGAGAACAGATATATTCCAAATAATGGGTGGTTTCAATGCTTTCATACTTAAATCTTTAATCCATTTGGAATTTATTTGGGGTGTGATATGAGATAGGATTCTAATTTCATTTTTTCACAAACTACAATTAATTGTCTAATATTTTTAACTGGATAGGCCATTATTATTATTATAATGCTTTTACTTTTTATATCAAGAGCTTTAGTTAATATCATAATTATTAAGATTAAAATTCATATAAGGATAAACTATTATTTTTTTTGCTAATTTGAAATTTCTCTCATCATACTGTAATTTCCAATATAAACATGGATCTGTTTTTAGTCTTCCCATTCAGTTCTTAAGATCCATGTATCTATTTTGGTATCAATACCTTGCTATTTTTAAATTATGACATAATTTTTCTTTTTCAATGAAGTATTAGTCTTCCTCAGAATTTCTCGACTATTACTACCTATTTATTCTTCCAGATAAAACTTAAAATGAATTTATAAATCCCTTGATCTCCAAAAATGATCATTTGGTTGCTCATTAGAATTGCATCAAATTTATAGGGTAGTTCAAAGAGTGTTGGTCTTTTTTACAATATGAAGTTTTTTGCTCTAGGAACCTGAAGGTTTCTCTCCAATTATCCAGTTTTTATTTTGTGTATTTCAATAAAGCTTTATAGTTTTATTTAATATAGGTCATAATGTACGTGTGCATGTGTGTCATAGCTGTTGTGCATGAGTTTTACCAGAAAAAATGATTAATTTTTATGTTTTTATTGTTTATCTGTTCCTCTTACTGAATTTTACCAATCTAATTGCTTTTAGATGATTCTTTTAGACTAAATAAAAATAACGTTGTCCCTCCCTTTCCAGAATTTATACATCTTTTTTTTCTTGTGCACTGCCTGGACCCTCCAGAAGAGTGCCATGTTTGTTTTCTTCCTTACTTTAAAAGGAAAGCCTCTGATATTTTTTACCATTAAGTTTAAGGTTTGTGGTTTCTTTCAGGTAAGTGTTTTACATAATTTTATAAACATTTCCTTCTATTTCTAGTCTTTTAGGGGCTTATTAGTGAATAAGGGGCTTTAATAAGAACAAATATTGAATTTCATCAATTGCCATTGAGACATTAATAAACTAATTATTGATTAGAAGGTGGCTGGCAGAGGGCCATTCATCAGAGAGAAGAAGTATACTGAGCATTACTTTGGGAAAGTAATTACCTTTCTGTCTTTCATAAATGCCTATCAAGAAAAAGTACACGTACTCCAACCTGAACAGTAGCAGGAACACACACTTGGGTGGGAAGGAGAAAATCCATTGTGCAACTAGAGCCCTGTTTGAGGGCCAAGGAATCCCAAGAGATACAGATAGC
This sequence comes from Phataginus tricuspis, assembly GCA_029783875.1. NCBI lineage: Eukaryota > Metazoa > Chordata > Mammalia > Pholidota > Manidae > Phataginus > Phataginus tricuspis. Next base: position 64,124,328 of record JAQQAC010026072.1, on the reverse strand, counting down.
AATGGCCGCAGCCAGAGATGAAGACAAAGGGCCAAGTTGTGGGAATATTCTTCTGCAACTACGCTGAGTGCCTAGGCCAGAGAAGGGGCACTGGGCCTAGACACCCATATGCTTATCATGCAGTGGATGATGCATCCCTTTTGGCAGCTAGATAGAGTTTAATCCCAAATAATACAAGCTTCAAAACGTCAGTTCCCCTCCTTAGTCTTAGGGCCCATTGATTGAAGAACATGGATTTAGAAATTGAGATTAAAGACAGCCCTCTCAAGGAAATAGTAAATAAAAAGTAAACAAAGTAAATAAAATCTCTGTGGGTATCATGGAACCATCCTTGGTTGAAGCCCATTTGAAACTCAGATCTTATTATCTTGCTAATATTCCATTTACTGTTTATATTGTGTGTCAGTACGTAATAAGCTTGTGTCTTTCTATGACTGGATTATGCAGACAGAGTTTCCACACACACACACACAAATTAAAAGCTATTGTATTTGTAGAGTAAGCAAACATCTTCATTCCCTCCTCTATTAAAAATGTAAGCCAACCAGTCTTTTCTTCACATGGTGAGGAGTCAAGGCAGCTAAAAAGCTCTGGAAAGGCAGGGACACCTCCACTCTGGTTCTGTCCATTTTATGCAGCTGTGATCAGGAATGCAAGAGGGAATTTAGGAAAGGTACCACAAGCAGGCTTGCTTTAGATCCCCTAAAAATGCTTTTGTTACAGGCACGTGTCTCTCTCTCTTGGAAACTGAACCCTCTGTCAATTTTTCTTTGGAAGTTTTCACTAAGAAAACTTTTGTGTTCCAAACTATTTGGGGGAAAATAAACAGCAAAACCTGTGCTCAGATGTGATACTGGGGCAAGAAGCAAGGGTACAAGCAAGGACCAATCAGTCAGCAGGCCTCACCATTTGACTATCTAAATGTCTCCAGCAATCATCTCCCCTTCCCATTTGAAATCTCCTCTGCCTTACTTTAGACTTTCATCACTCTTCACCTTGACTTAGTGGTCGACACTCTACAGCCTCAGGAGACCTTTCTCCATCTACCTGTCTTCTGTCATCAGAGGACCTTCCTTGAATACAGGCTCGATCCTGTCACTGCCTCACTAAACCCCCCTCACCTGCAGTAGCATTTTCCAAAGTGGGATCAGCATCAGGATCAAAGTCTCTGGGTGTGAGCCTTTAAAAAAGCTCTCCGAGTGATTCCTTGGTGTATTGCAGTTAGAGAAGCTCTGGCCTGGTGTCCGAGTGCAAACTCTTTATCATGGAACCAGATATCTTTCAGAACATGGAACCTTGGCCTATCTTCTCAGCCTCATCTCTGCCACTCACTCCCCATTTGTACTAATAGCTGTACCCAGCCCAGCCAAACTACTTGTGTTTCATTGAGACATGCCAGGCATGTCCCACATGTGTACCTCTTCATACATCATTGGTTTCTTTTCATCTGACTGCTAAAACCCCTGTGTATCCTAAAACTCACCTCCTCCTTGAAGCCTTCCTTGATAATGCTCTATACCATAGTGTCTTTCTCTGGGGCTCCCACAGCACTGTGCGTGTTATTTTGATCCAGCACTCACCCCAGGCTATTGCTCTGTAAATACCTGGCCCTTCCCTAGAGTAGGAGCTTCTGAGAGTAAAGCCAGGGACTTATTTATTTCAGCATGTTAGGTACTCAAGAAACATTCGCTGATGGAATGAATGGGTTTTACGGTACTTACTCTAGAACTCCACTGTCCAATTAACTATAATATGAGCATGTATATAAGTTAATATTTTCTGGTAGCCATAGTACAAACAGTAAAAAGAAGTAAGTGAAATTAATTCTAATAATACATTTTTATTTAACCCAATCTGTCCAAACTATTATCATGTCAAGATATAATCCATATAAAAAACTATTTAGATATTTTACATTCTTGTCTCATGTGAAGTCTTCAAAATTCCAGGGTGTATTTTACACTTAATACATGTCAAACCAGATTTGTCACACTTCACGTGCTCAGTAGGTACATGTGGCTAATGGTTACTGTACTGACAGCACTAGACAGGATACTGTTGGGGTCTAGGCGAGACCTTTGCACATGAAGAAAGCTGCAGTCTAGCTCAGGATTCATCCTTGGTGGTTACTGGAATGATTTTTACCAAGACTGTGCTTGCCTTGGTCTCCTTGTGCACGGTGCAGAGCTGTGAGGCCAGGTCTGATTGAGTGGGTCCTGTGTACAAGCTGTGCACAGCTAGCAGGGAAGTTTTGGGACTCTAGGCAGCTAGCGAGCCTCCTCGCCCAGGCATTTGGAGCTGAAAGGCACAGATAGCTGCTTCTCAAGGGCACACTGAGTGAGAATGCTGCATTCTTTGACGTGCAAAGCCACACCCTCCAATGCCATTATCACAGAGGCTCTAGAAACCAAAGAAAAAGCCACAGAAATGTAAATACACTTCATTTGTAGATGCTTTTGTAGAGGTAAGCTCCAGGTATCCACACCCTCTAGGGACATCATTCCATCTGAGGGAGGAGATAAAAAAAAAATGTGGTAAGCAGGAAGCTTAGAACACTTCCAAAACATGAGCTGTTTGTCTTGCTCAGGCCTGTTTTCTGGCTCCCTCTAACTTGGACCGCAGTGTTTGCTAGGTTCAACCGCTGTTCTCTCGGGGTCAGAACTAAGAAAAGAAAACGAAGCTCCATCTGCTGGCTCCATATTCTGCTGACCTCAGTTGAGAAGCCCGGTGCCAACTGGCATCAAGTGCAGGGTGGAGCCGAGAGTTGGCTTGGCAGCCCCAGCCTGGCACCCTCTTGGTGGGCAGTAACCCAAAGCAGTCTTTCCCTCTGCTTCCCTTCCCATAGATCCCATTTTCAGTTAAAACAAGTCAGATACACAAATTAGCATCAGAACCAAAATGGTTTCCTGCGAAACTAATGACAAAAATCCTAGTTTTAAAACATTTCCTTTGCAACCTAAAGAGCAAAGCCATGCCTTTCACAAGGAAAAAAGCCCTGAGCCAAAGAACTCCATCCCATATAAAAAAGTGTCACTGACCAAAGACTCTGGAATAGATGAAAAGGGCTATTTGAGGCTTTTAGGGCATGCTTTATGTATTTTCCTATACCTTCTCTCATATAATCCTTGCCCACCATACACTTATGCCTGTTTTTTACAAAAGTAAAACATTTCTTTTTTAATTTCTTTTCACAGTGGTCCTCCTTCTTGCAAAAAGTTGAACTCTTTAGAGTGCAAGCAGAGAATGGGTCAGAAATTTTTGCCACTGTCAGATGGAGAAGACTCATTATTATACCTCCACCCTTTAAAATATACCCCTTGGAAATCCAGAAAAAAAAGTTTGCATCTCAAAACTAACAATAATGTACATTTGTACAGTGATTCACAGTTTACAAAATGCCTTCACATGTATTTCCTCAGTTCAGTTTTACAGCAGTTGGAGTGGAAACAACAGGTTCAGTCTTTATATGATGTCTTTCCTTAGAAGCATTCATTCAACTGAGTGATGTACTGAGAGCCTTCTGGCTTCGTGGAATGCGCTGGGGAGCAGAGCTCAAGACTGTTCCTGCTGAGAGGAGCTGTGTCTTGTGGGGAAAACAAAGAAGGGACGATTAAAACCCATGCAAACCCTCTGACTGAGATACACAGCATGCTGGAAGAACATATATGGGGAGCTCTCAGTACAGAATTTTTTTTTTTATCAGCAAGCTGGCTTTTAATTAGTCATTATCTGAGGTCAAGAAATGTCACTTACATAGTAAAGCACTATCCTAGCTCTGTTTTGATGTCCAGCTCTGCAAGTTTTAGAGGTGTTTAGAAAGGCATCTTTTTGTAAAGCTTAAACTCATTGTGAGCTAAACCAACTTTTTATTATGGAGAAATTACTAGATTGCTTGTTTAGAGTACAGACACCTTCAAGAAACTCCTAGGCAGCAATTTGCAAATCCAAGCTATCAGTGTTTGGGACTTTGAAGTCTAAAAAAGATACTTTGAGGCACTCTGCAGGAATTCTGTCTTCCTGTAGCCTCTTTTGTTTATTCCTTAAAGAGCCCTGGGAAATAATGTGGGTCACTATAACCTGCCATTACTATTAAATCAATGCACTCATTTGCAGGGAAGCATTTATTATTTAGTATCTTGACGGGAAAACCCATAAAAATTATTTTCTTATAAAAATCTGTACTTTGTAACTGTCAGAAGCGACTCAGTGAAAATAACAAGACTTTCTAATTCTCTGGACAAGCAGGAGGCCCCACCTCAATGGGACCCTTCTGGGCATGAATTCAAAACTTTCATCACTGCTCATTGTGTTGGAACAGAAACTATGGCTTCACCGGATCAGATTGGACTTGTTCAAGCCAATTGCTCTAGTACCTTTGGTATTCTGGGGGGCCAAGCTGCTGTATTTGTTAGAACGAAGTGTCATTTTGTCTGGAGAATTATCATCATCCTATTATTGGAGAGAAATATGAAAGTATTTGGAAATCTTTGAAGCACCATTTCTCATCCTTGGTTGCACATATGAATCACACGGGAACTCTGACAACTGCTGATGACTGAGCTGCACCCCCAGAGATTCCTGGGTAACTGTTTTCTCGAAGCCTTGGCATGGGGATTTTAAAATCCCTTTTTCCTTCCAGGGACTCTAACTTGTAGGCAAGGTTGAGAACCATCATCTTATTGTTCTGTTTGTCTAACGGTCCCATAGGGTGGGCCCTTGTATTATTGATGCTTGCCAAAATGCTGATTCCCAGGTACCCGCCCAAGAGAATCAAATTCAGTACTTTTAGGACAACGCTAAGACTCTGAATCTTTAAGCAAGCCCAAGCCCCACTGTGATTGTAATAGAAGATGCTCTTGGGCCACACTTTTTTTTTCTCAGTACAGAATTTTAATGTCGGCTAATCTCTTAAACTGAGTAAATTAAACTCCTTAGTGATGGAATTTCTGGTATTCTAACAAGCTACCAAGGGAGCTGTTATCAGGGAGGCCTTCCCAAGGATACCTAAATCACACTGCACTGGCTGTGTCTTGCCTGGAAGGTATATATATAATATAGTATATAGTAGAGTATAGTATATACATAATATGCATGTACTCTCTATATATAGTCATCATATGAAACCAGAGTATGTGCAGTAGTCAGAGCACTAGCTGTGAGTCTAAACTGGCAGACACGATACCCTCACAGCGTACCAGGATCCATATGCTCTCCAAATGAGCACTAGACTCCCAGTGCAGATCAGCAACTTCCAAATATAACCATTGCTTAAAATATTTTTACAATTCTCTTCTATTGGCATTTTCTTCAGAATCTGGAGATAGTATTTCCCCCCTTCTTTCTCTCATTTTCTAATTACAAAAGTAATATATGTACATACTCATGGTAAAAAATTCAATATTACACAAGTGTATGTTTTGAAAAATGAAAGTCTCCCATGATCATCCCCCCCATCAAATACTTTTAACCGTTTGGGGCATGTTCTTATAGGGTTTTTAAAAATGTATGTGTTTACACATATTTTTGTTAACAGGAATGGGGCATATACATAATATTCAACAAGTTGCTTGAAAAATAGTTCTCTTAGATATCTTTCCATGTTGGTATAGACTTAGCATTCATTTAAATGACCACATAGCCATTCACTATATAGACACACCATAATTTATTTAAACAATCTTCTGACAAACACTGGACTGTTTTTTTATATTTTCTCGATCTTAGGAACAATGCTGTGATGATACCTTTATTAATGTTCATTTACACATTGGTTTGAGTATTTCTAGAAAATAAATCCCTAGAATTTGCACTGATAGCATATTCTTCACAGATCCTCAATGAGGGCAAAACTTTAATGTTTAAGAATAATAAGTTGTCTAAAAATATTTTTGGTCAAAATAAAACTTGACAATAGTAAGGGGGAAGTGGGAAAATTTATTGAGCAGCTACTATTTGCCAATCACAGTGCTAGAAACATGCATTATCTCATTACTTCTAGAAATTCTAAATACTTTGGCATTATCATTCCGTTTTAGAGATGAGGAAATTGTGGCACAGAGAGGTCATAAACTTTTCCAAGGTTACCATGTTAGCAAATGGCAGTGCTTGGAACTTACATCTTTCTGATTCTTTCCACCTGCTCTAAGTACATAGTGTAAAATCATACTGCAGATTTCTTCATTTAAATGCCAACTCACTCAAGAAAATCTCAGAACTGTTTTGATCAGCTTAAAAAATTCTGAAATAACTATGTATCTTCTCAAACTTATATATGAAAGACACTACTCATCTGAAATACATGAATTTTTCTGTTATTTATACAATACCTCATTAATTTAGTCACCCCACCTCCCTATTCTTACTGAATAGCAGTGCAGTATATGAAAAAAGTGCATCCAAAATACATACAATTCTTTGTTCTGTAATCCTTCTGTTCTGGATTTTTTTTCCCTTTGCTTATTAATTAATGACCTCTTTCCTTTCATCCTGCTTTTGAAAATCCACCAGTTCTACAGTATTTTTCAAGGTTTTGTTGTGAGGCAGTTACCTCTGAAAACAAAATATACAAGCCATGATATGAGAGGGGTGGGGAAAAACCAGGAGACCAAGACAGTAATATTTGGACATGTCCACCTCTTCTCTGAATGGTGTGTCTCAATTGCTTCATCCTGGATTGTCAACTTACAAGGCAATACTAATGTTTTCCAATGTAATGTTTTACCCATATATGATTTGTACATTAGCACTGGGTTTTCCTTGTTCTAGGGTCTTTCCTGGCACCATCTTTATGTGTTCCAGGGCACCTTTTGCAAACCCCCATCATATCATTGTCACACTGTTTCTCATCCTTCCTCATTAGACTGAGAGTTTCTTGATAAGAAAGGCCATATCTCTGTTATTACTGTGGCCTCCTAGCACAGCAGCCAGTACATGATAAATGCTGAATAAATATTTGTTGCTTGCATGAATATCCTCAGGAGCATTACTCCCTAAACCTTCAGTCAAAGAAGCAAAGTCCTGAGGTGGCTTGATTTAAGGGATGGATATACGGTCACAACATAAAGAATGTCAGGAAACTCTATGGCAACTTTCCTCAAATGCAGTCTCTGTTTCCACCTTTCACCAATATTAACACAGAGTTCAGGGCTTTACATTCCCCCAGAAAGGATTTGTTCAGACCGCAAGCATTAATGAGCAATGTTGATTTCACTGAAGATTCTGCAGGGGTATTAGGAAAGAGTAAACTACTTGAACACTGTAACCAGACTCATTTGGTCCCTGAGGTCCTTTCTTCACGTGCTTCAACCTTACAAGCTTCCCCCTCTATTATACAGAACAACTCAGCCCTTCCCCTGCTTCTTTATCCAAACTTTCATGCCCACATCTGTCAGAGCCCACAGGAGACACATGCCTTTCAAAGATGGCAGGTGAGTGTGTATTAAAAATAACATCTTTTTCCTATTACATCATGTTTGCAGTTAATAGTACTTAAATTCAATTTTCCAAACAGCTTTAAGCAATCTAATGTAAGCAAAAACGATGCCTCTTCCAGGCATGCCATTTTTAAAGTTACCTTCTACCTTTTCAGTCCAAGGAAGAACTAGTTGTTTCTTGTTGGTGACCTCCCATCTCATGGGACCTTCCTGCTTAACATCGCCTCTTGGTGCTCCATGGTTTCTAGGCCTCAGAGAAGGGGCCTCCCCACCCAAGGCCCCACCACTCCAGCGGAGGCAGAAACTTTTCTCACTTGATGGCTTGTGTCTCCCTTTATTTTCCCTCTAGGAAATCTTCTCCCTTATTAACCTAAATAATTATAATGCAACTGCAAATTTATTGATCCACTACTATATGCCAGGTACTTGTTGCCGAGCACTTTTTATACATCACCCCATTTGCTCTCTAGGACCGCCCTGTAAATGGTGATTATCATTATTCCTATTTCACAGATAATAAAACTTAAGGAAATTAAGTAATTTGTCTACAGGTGCCTAACTCACATGGGGTTTGAAGGCAGCTCTGATCCCAAAGCCCGTGCACGTGCTTTAGTCCATTTCCTCTGAGTATGGATCCTGCATTACCTCCTTGTAACTGGGGTACTTTAAGCCGTCCCTCTCCTTTTCTATCTTGTGATGTCTATCTTGTTGATCTAGGGCTACTCATAGGCCATAACCTTACCGTTGCCTACAGGCCACCTATACCCCGGTGAACTGTCTTGCCCTTAACTCAGACTGTGTGGCTTCCACCCTAGCCATTGGCACAAGACCCTTATTTTTTCTTTTCTTTCATGCTGTGGCCTTGGATGATTTACTCTTACCTTCTTTTCTTCCTCTTCAATATTTCTACCAGTTATTAAATCTCTCCTAAGGAAGATAAGATACCTAGTTCCATCTACATCCAGCCCAACCTCAAGAAACTTACCAAGTTTTTCTTTTTATATCATCTTTGGAAGTTCCTGGAAATTCTTAAAGGTCTCCCAGTACATTCTTATTCTCAAAGAAGAATTCTCGCTGAACTGAAAATAACTAAGAAAAGATCTCTGAGTCATATTACTAGATGAAAAAGGCCAAGTTCAGAGAAGTGTATCTGATATGCTACCATGTAAAAGGATAGAAAAACTGCCTGGTTTGGGTAGTTTCGGAATGCATATCTTTACTGGGTAAATGAGGGGTAGGGACAGGAGGAGATTTCACTATATATCTTTTATAATTTTTGGTGTTTGTACCATGTGGATATATTACCAATTTTTTTAAAAGATGAGTGCCTTTTTTTTTTAAAGAAATGCAAGTGGCTTTCCTGATGGGCAGGAGAGGGTGTTCTGCTACGGGAGTTAGTAAACAATAATAAAAAATAATAAATGAAAAAATGTTTTTGAGAAATAACACAAAGGCAAAGAAATACTGTTCCAGAAGAAATACTCAGGTCAATGAGTATTTCACATAAATCTGGTAATCCAAAACACCCCATGTTATGAGCAATTTGGGCAGTAGTCTGAAAGCAATCAGTTGGTAACAGAAAGTACTAATACAGCTGTATGTGTCCTGTTTCTTGCACTACACATGCCTGGGATCAGGGGCCTCTTCTCTCATACAACTAGACCTCAATAAATGTTTAGTAGTAATAGGGAAAGATCGCCACACAGAATCCCTTCAACTCAAAGAGGAGCAAGAAGCCATTTCAGTGTGATTGATTTTAGTCCAAAAAGACAACAGAACCTTTTTGGGCACAGTCAAGTTGACATCAACTCAATCTCTACTTAATAGCCTAAAATAGAGGGCAGTCAAGTAAGCAACCATGCCCTCATTCACATTCCTAACCCTAGTCTTGAGGAAGCGAGCATCAGTTCTCAGGGAATCTGAGAACTTTGCCAGCTTGAATTTATTACCTTCTAACTACTCTTCAGCACATCGTAGGGCAGAATAACTCCCCAGTGCCATCTCTAGGAGTGACTGGCCTTCTCAGTTTTCTTTGGCTTGGAGATGACCAAGGGCTGATACCCTGCATCCCCTACCTTGACGTCAGAATGGTTTGGATGTGACTTCGGGCCTTCTCTACATTCAGATCCATTTCCCTGACACCCTGGGAGTGGATAAATGGCAGCTTAGTTTTTGTCATATCACTCTCGTAGCAGATGGAATTTCATCCAGATAGTGTCTTAAGCCTTATTTTAGAATCTTTAAAGTGACTAAAAGCAACAGGAGCAATGCGGATAGAAAGCTGGCTTTTAACTTTCCCCAATAATAAGAGTTGTAGACAAAGTCCAGTGGATTCGGTGAGTCCTAAATTATTCCAGACTAAGATCATGTGGGAGCTGGCAATGGATAGCTGGATCCTTTCATCCTGGGAGCCTAAATCTGAGAGAGTAATTAAATGTCTGATTAGTAATCTGAATTTTTATGTTTTTTTTTTAAAGATTTTAAACATAAAATATTCTTCTAAATCTATTTTCATTTGCATGCAAATGGTTTGTTTGGAGAATGCTATCAGTAACAAAACCTGGAAGGGAGTGAGGGAGGCAGGATGGGGCAAAAGGAGAAGCTGAATTTAGTTCAGTCACAGCAGAGTCTTCAGCTGCTCCCCGGGGAAGCTCTGAACCTGGGGTGGCTCTTGAGAGCTTTCCAGAATTGAAGTAAGGGGATGGGCTTTCCATTCCTGCATAAACCAGGTATTGGATATGGGCCACCCAAGGAGGGGTAACCTGTGTGAGACAACTCCCTTAGGCTGAAGGCAGTTCCCAGGGAGAGATTCAGCTGTGGCCTTCAGCAAGCAACACTCCTGGTAGCTGAGAGGATGACTACCTTGGTCCTCAAAGAGAATCCGAGCGGCCCACAGCAGCATCTCCCACACAATCAGACACTGAAATGAATACCAAACAGATACATCATACTCTGAAAGTAGCATGCAGTTAGCCCAGAGAACACAGTAAGTAGAAATTTGATGGAGCCATGCCCTGCTCAATGTGTCAGGAAAGTTCTTGAAGCATATAATTGTCTGTGTATGATTACCTTCTGACTCTGAAATTGCTGGTTCTGTAAGCAAACGGAGGCTAATTAAAAGTCATATCTATTCTAAAGCCCTCAGAGGCAGGGCCTCTCAGGACCAGTTGAACAAAAAATTCTTACTACAGATTCTTCCACATTTTCTCTGTTTCTCTGTATACCATGAGCAGGTGGCCACAACCTGCAGCTAATAATTACAGGCTTTATGTATGCTGCACCATGAAAGGAACTTGTCTGTAGTGCCAGGACTAACAGGGAAGTATGCAGCTTATGTCTGACCCTTTTTACAAAGGGGGAAAATATCCTTTTGTTATGGGCCATAGGATTTTCAAGGCTGCTATCCCTGGCAAATGTTCACTATGCTTAAAGGCTAAGGGCCAAGCATACAACCTTTTAAGAGCTTGTCAGCAGAAAGTCCATTCACTGAAAGCCTTGGCTGTCCCACACAATTGGTAGGTAATCAAAGCCATATCGTGTTCCCCCTTTGCAAAAAGGTAAAAGTTCTAAAGCTTCCACCACTGAAAATATTGAATATTTCACCTTTAATTTTCAGTGATGATGATGATGATGATAGAGAAAGTGTTGCCATGGACTTTGTAGATTAAAATGGATGTTTTGAACTTGGGCGAGATATTTTCTCTTCTGGGATGAAGCAAGGCAGCCATTTTGACAATATCTAAGAAAGTGACGCAGCAGTTCTGGGCAGGAATATTGCAAAGGCTCCATGGAAATTATAAGAACATCTGAAACAAAGAATTGGCCTCAGCCTGAGTAGTTAGGCCCTCCTTTCTCACTCCACTCCTGATTCACATCCACTGATAGCTGCCAAACATGTTTGTTTAATTATTAAGGATATTGAACTATATCACATCATTGTATGACTAATATTAGAATTTTTATTCAATATTAATAGTCACTCAGATAATTTATAAGATTCTTATAATCTAAGTTTGGTCACAAAGTAATAGTAGGAAAAAATGAAGCAAGTGTTTTCCATTATGACAGCAATAATTTTGTTCTTTCTGATTTCTAAAATGATTACTTGAGAATATCCTAAAATAGCACATATTATTTGTTCAATCATATAAGTATTTCAGGATTGGAGACAAAATTATGAAATTTTAGAATTAGAGATAACCTTTGAGGTTGTGGGGAGGAAACTTTCACAAAGAGGAAAAAGGCCCAGAAACTTTCTAGATATGTGATCTGGACAAGTTGCCTAAATTATTTGTCCTGTTTCCTCATCTGTAAACCCATCACCTCAAAGAGTTTTTAAGATGATAAAATAGAATAATTCATATAAAGCAGTTAGAAGAGTGCCTGGCACATAGTAAACACTCACTAAAGTAAGCTGACATTATTAGCTTATCCCTGGTCCAGTAAGCTAGCACCAGTTCTTGGAGAGACAGGCAGGGCAAAGATGACGGGAGAGGTGAAAGGGTACAGAGAGGACTCCAAGGATAAGCAATGGAAGAAATCCAAACCCCTGGAGGGAAAGCATCTGCAGTGGGGAATGAGAGAAAGCCAAAACTCAGAAATTAAGGAGTAAATGAGAGGGCATCAAGGGATTGGGGACCATCTGGGCACCAGACCCTTAAACTGAAACAAGCAGAGAATCTGGGGAAATTTTCAGGGCCTCTTGTCTGCTCCTTCCCTGGAAGCAGAATGATCCCAGTGTGGTCAGGCTTGAGGCTCAGCAGGCACAGATGGAGGTAGACCAGCGGTATGGTGTGTGTGTGTGTGTGTGTGTGTGTGTGTAGAAGTCACCAGGTAGACCAGCGGTACGGTGTGTGTGTGTGTGTGTGTGTGTGTGTGTGTGTGTGTGTGTGTGTG